>CM062811.1:770650151-771250151 GCA_031772625.1 Pinus tabuliformis | reverse complement strand
ATTCCTTGATGAGGCTAAGCTAAAACCCTATATTCCTTTTCAGAAAGTGAGTGTTTCAGAAGAAGATAGGGATATTTGGGTACAATTTCATAAACTAGAACATTTTGTGCATCAACTACAAGAAGCTACTTCTAAGTCCCCCATATTTCAGCATCTTGTTCCACCATTTTTTGCTCCAACATTTTCTTTTCCACTGTAAATTCCATATTTCTTTACCCCTATTGTTTATGTTGGTGTTACACCTCCCCCCTCGTTAATTTTTCAAACAACAACCTCATTACCTCACTCATCCTCATTACAGATCCAAAAGGCTAGTACAAGTCCATCTCACATAGTCATGGTTGCTCGTTATGCTCCTTTAAATTTACAAGGCCCATTACATGATCTTCCACAAAATTATGGTCAGTGCTTGCCCCAGTTTGATGGTACAAGAGTTATTACGACCTAGCAACATCTTGATAAGTTGAATGAATTCATAGAATTGGAGGAGGTAGACCATGATGATGCTAAATTGAGACTCTTTTCTCAAATTTTTTAGGAGAAGTCAAGAAATGGTTTAGAATTCTGCCAGCTAGAAGCATTGCCAATTTCCAGTAGCTTGAGAACAATTTCCTTTCCAGATGGGAGGATAATAAGAATCCATTTTAGATTATGGTTGAGTATGAAAATCAAAAGAGACATCTAGGTGAAATAGTTCAAGAGTTTTCAACTAGATTTAATAAGGTGTATAACTCAATACCTACTGATATAACCCCCCCACTAAGGGTTGGCTTTGCTTCATTACCCAGATGGATTTTATGTTTAGTTTACTTATCAGCTCAGAGAAAGGAATCCAACCACATTGGAGGATATGCAGAAAATTTATATTGGGGTGGAAGAAAATATGTTGGCCAAAAAGGGGAAGATGAAAGTTGAAAGAAGGGGAGTGATTAAGGAAGAGCCTTCATCATCATCATATAACAAGTTGGATGTTAGGATGAAAACAATGGAAAAATTGATGGAAATATTGAGTTTGGAAAACAAAGATTATATTAGAGAACCACAGGCTCTCCTTCAAATAAGAAATCCCAATTTCTGAAGACCTCAAGTTCAAATAAAGAAAATACGCCAAAGGAATCAAGAAGTCTAATAGAAAATACGACCTCCGTTATGAGAAAATTTTGCAGAAGATGAAGAAACATCATAATATCAGGTACATTATTTTGGTGAGGAGGAGGAAACAAACTATTTGAAAAAAGAAGAACAAGACTTGTTCATTCAACCGCGGGAAGATATCTTGCTCATGGAATCATAATATTATATAAAAGGGTACCAAAATGAAATCATTGAAGTGCAAAGGCAATATAACTTAGGAAACAGGAAGACTGCAGTAAATCCTCCAGAGAAAGCCCAAGCTGATGTACCTACTCCCAACCAGAAGAAAGATGATCCTGCGAAGGAGACTTTAGAAAAGAAAGACATAATCATTAAAGAGGTAGATAAAACTCAATATTCTTTGAGTTTAGAAAATGAAATATCCAAGATCAAAATATCCATTGCATATAATGAATTGCTCAAGAATTAGAAGTACAAATTTTATATTGTCAAAGAATTAAAGAGAGGTGATACTTCAGTTTCTGTTAATTTGAATGATGATCATCCTGCAATTCTATTTGGTCCAAAAGTTGAAGAAGATGTTTAAGATGGATATGTCCCACATTTCTATGTTAGCTTGAATGTACATGACCTGATTTTACATAATGCAATGTTAGACTTAGGTGCATCACATAACCTAATGCCAAAGGTTATCATGGAGAAACTTGGTTTGGACATAACTAGGCCATATAAAGACCTATTTTCCTTTGATTCAAGTAAAGTGAAGTGTTTGGGTTTAATTAAGGATTTGGTTGTCTCTCTCACTCAAATTCCAACAAAGAGTGTAGTAATGGATATAGTTGTTGCTGACATTCCTCTAAAGTTTGGTATGCTTTTGTCAAGATCGTGGGTTGCAAAATTGAAAGGCACTTTACAGATGGATATGTCATATGCCACCATTCCTATTTTTGGACAACCAAGGAGATTGTACAGAGAAACCTTGATGTCATTATGGTAAGTAGCAAGGAAAGGCCTAATAATCATCCTATTTACTCAGTTCATTTTAATATGGATTCTTTCATATTGTATAATGACTTGTGTTTGGAGGAAGAAAGTCAAAACAGGGTCATCCTATTAGAGGAGAAAGAAAGTGAATTGTAGGAAAATAAGTCAGATCACAAAGATGAAAATGATGGCCTTTGGAACATGGATTTTGATGGAGTAGTGAGCAAAGAAGGGGTTGGAGCTAGTGTGATGATAGTCAGCCCAAGGATGGACAAGTCAAAACTATGTTCTTTCAAGCTAGCTTTTCACTGCACAAACAATGTGGCCAAATATGAAGCGCTGATTTTAGGATTGTAGGTTTGGAAATATTTGGGGTCAAAGAGGGTTTCATTTCATGGAGATTCAAAGATGGTTATGAATCAAATCAAATGTGTGTATCAGATTAATCACCCAAGGATGAGGGCATACAGGAATGTTTTCCTAGAATTGCTACAACTTTTTTCCAAATATAGTTTATCTTTAATTACTATAGGACAGAATATGATTATTGATGCATTGGCCACTTCAGCTAGTGTGCTTAAGATTCCTATATATCCTAATAGGAAGTATGAAATAGAAGTAAAACATAAACTGACAATCCTTGACAATATTAAATATTGGCAATCGTTTTAAGATGATAAGAAACTTAATAGTTTTTGGAAAATGTATGAGGAATTTTCAAGCTTTTACATAGATGAATAAAAATGCTTTGATGAGAATGAACATCAGGTTTTTAGTTCATATTCAAATGGTTTTGAAAATAAATAGTAGATCTGGAGGTCATACAATTGAAGAATAATGTAATACCAAAAGTTTTGGTCCCTCTTGATAAGTTAATTGATCAAAATGATGTAGCTAAGAGCTCCAAAGTAATTCCCACTGAAGCTAAAGTAGAGGACTGCAATATAGGGACAAAACATAAGCCTAAATTTGTCAATATTTCTAGATCTTTGACCTATGAAAATAGACAAAAGTACCTTGATCTTATGAAGCAATATTCAGAGATTTTTTATTGGGGATATGAAGACTTTAAAGTGTATGATAAGCACAATATCTAATATACAATTCCAAATAAGCAAGATCATAAGCCTTTTAAGAAAAACTAAGAATCAATCCCTTGTTGCTTCCTCTTATTGAAAAAGAAGTGATAAAATTGTTTGACGCTAAAATCATTGTTCCTTTAATATTTTCAAAATGGTTTGCTAATTTGGTCCCTGTGAGGAAAAAGACAGTGAAATAAGACTTTGTGTTCATTTCAGAAATCTCAACAAAGTATCTCTTAAAGATAACTATCCTTTTCCCAATATGGACCATATATTACAAAGGGTGGCTGACTCCCAGAGAATGTCGTTTCTTGACAGTTTCTCGAGTTACAATAACATATTAGTGCACCCTGATGACCATGAAAAAACAACTTTTACTACAATATGGGGAACTCTTATGTATGCAAAAATTCCCTTTGTGCTGATGAATGTAGGGGCTACCTTTCAAAGAGCCATGGATATTGCATTTGTTGATGAAGAGGATAAGTTCATTTTCATATACCTTGATGATATAACTGTATTTTCAAAGTCTAATTATGATCATTTGCAACATCTAAAATAGGTTTTTGACAAGTGTAGAAAAATTGGTATATCTTTAAATCCAAAGAAGTCAAAGTTTGCAATGGAGGAAGGCAAATTACTAGGGCATATAATCTCAAAGTATGTCATTAAAATTAATCATCACAGGGTTGCTACAATCCAGAAAATTGATATTCCAAAGAATAAGAAAGAAGTCCAGAAATTTTTGGGAAGAGTAAATTTTTTTATAAGTTCATTCCAAACCTAGCAAAAATTATAAGGTTCTTGACCAATATGCTGGAAAAAAAAAAGTGAAATCAGGTGGAAATTTTAAGCATATAAGTATTTTGATGATGTAAAACTAGCCTCGACTAATGCTCTTGTCTTATCTAGTCTAGATTATACTAAAGACATTATCATATTATTTTTTGCATTAGAACATACAATTGTAGCAATTTTAATGCAAAAAAATCAGCAAGGTAATAAACAACCAATAACTTTCTTTAGTAGGGCTTTGAGAGATTCCTCTCTATACAATATTATGGAAAATTGTGCATATGCGTTGATTAAATCCTTGAAATATTTTAGAGTCTATGTACTTCATACATATGTGATTTCTTATGTCCCAAATATTGTTGTGAAAGATATTATAACCCAACCTGATCATGAAGGTAGAAGAGGCAAATGAATAGAAACTATTGTTGAGTATGGTGTGGAGATCAAGCCTACCAAGCTAGTAAATGGTCAAGGGTTGGAAAAATTGATGATTGATTCAAATTTGAATATATTAGACATAAATTTCATGGTTGGTTTGTTAGATGACAATAATTCAGAAAATTCTCAACAGTTATCTGAAAATTTCCTTTCCTCTCCATGGTATGCCGATATAGTTTATGTCTTATAGCACTTATAAGCTCCTCTAAGAATGAAAAAAAGAAAGGCAAGATTTCTAAAACTAAAGGATGTGAAGTTATGTATTTTAAATCATTTCTTACATTGGAAAGACTCAGGAGGTGTCTTGTTGAATTTCTTATTAGAGGATGAAGCACAAAAAGTCATGGAAGAATTTCACAAGGGGGATTGTGGAGGTCATCATTTTTGGAAAGCTACAAATAACAAAATTTTGAGGGCTAGTTTTTATTGGCCAACCTTGTTTGCTGATGTTTATAAAAAAGTCTCAAGTTGTCATGAATATCAAATTTTTGAAGGTAAAAAGAAGCTTTTGCCTCCACCCCTAAAACCAATTACAGATTAAGCACCATTTCAACAGTGGGGCCTGGATTTCATTGGGTAAATCCGTCCATCATCTTCAGCTCATCATAAATGGATTTTGACAGCTAAGGACTAGTTCACAAAGTGGATAGAACCAATACCAACCAGGCAAGCCATAAAATCGATCATCATTCAGTTTCTGGAAGGTAATATTCTCTGAAGATTTGGTTGTCCTCATAGAGTAATCACTGATAATGATGTTGCTTTCAATTCCAAAATATGATTGAATTATTTCATAAATATTATATTGTACTTAGTTACTCTACTACATATTACCCACAGGGCAATGGTCTAGCTGAGTCTTCAAATAGCAGTTTGGTGAACATTATAAATAAGTTGTTGCAATAAAATAATAAAACATGGCATAAAAAATTGATCTATGCATTGTGGGTTGATAGAGTGAACACTAAGAAGTCAATTGGTATGTCACCATTTCAATTGGTATATGGAACATATGTTATTTTTCCTACTTCCTTGGGAATTCCAGTGATGAAGTTGTTGCAGGAAGTAGATGTAGAGCCAAATGACTTGCAAAGAAGAATAAATCAAATGATTCAATTGCAACAAACAAGAGAGGAAGTGTATAACAATACCCAAGCAATCCAGGATAAAATTAAAAATATTTTTGATCAAAGAACAAAGGCTAAATATTTTTAGGATGGTGACCTGGTTCTGAAGTGGGATGCTCGGAATGAAGACAAAGGAGAACATGGGAAGAACATCTTTGGAAGGGAACATTCAATGTTGCAGCTTTCCATGGGAATAATGCATATTTGTTGCGGGATTTGACAAGAGAATTTATTCTTGGAGGGATTGTAAATGGCGGGTTTCTCAAACATTAATTTTCTTAAAATCATTTTTTGATCACTCCATTGTATATATTCATTCAAATTTCTAGTATTGTACGTGTGGGTAACTATCACCAAAATTTGAAGCCCGAGGAGAAGGCCCTATGATTTTTATGAGTTGTTGCCAAATTTTCAAAATGTAAAAATTCATAATCAGTCATAGTTCATAATTAGTCAAGTCTCGAGTCAATAAAATCAAAGGGATAGGAACTTGGTCTACATTGTTCTTTGGCACCTCACAAGGAGGATGTCATCACCAATGGAGTCGATGTTAGAGTCCTATTTTATAGTAATCAAAGTCAAGTTTGGTCTTTTTATTATTTTGGTCAATTTGTAAAGTGTTGTTATGATCTCATAGAGATCAAGTCTTAGTGTCAATTTAGGATAAGATATACTAAAGTTTTGAGTGGTGAAAGAAATCAAGTTATCAAGTTCTTAAAAGGTCTAGATTTAGTAAGTCTAGGGTTAATGTGTCATCCAAGTCATGGATAAAGGCAATAATTGGTTTGGTATTTCATTATTGGGACAAGTTAGTGATGTCTTTTCAGTCAGTTGCATGGTCAAATCAGATAGTACATCATATCTTTGTCACCATAAGTTGTTGTTGTGATTCTCCTTTATGTTGTGCTTGAACATCAATGATCATTCCAATTAAAGGAAGTCTTGGTACCACATGGATAATTATAAAGATATGTTTTAGCTTTCAAAAATCCATCAAGCACATTACTTGTCCACCTTAGATGCCATGAATATCAATGAGAGCTCGTTGCATTTTGGATGCATGGGGTCCGTTTCACTTATGTAAACCGAAGGTTTTCTCACCACCACCACCACATCGAGGTTTCAACTTTCCCTTTTCTGAAATGATTTATGTTTTTTGAAGTCTAATTCATCTTTAACAACTAAGGAGATCACCAAGATGATATTTCAATCCTCAGAACCTTTAACTAGTTGTGCTTTCCTCGTTGCACCTGTGTTTTTTTATATTTGTTACGTACAGAAATAAATAGTTGTTGTGTTTTGGCCTGTGACTTAAATCATTGTAGCTTAAGATTTAAAAAAAGAGGTTTTACATTCAAAAGATTTCGAAAAACCATCACCCAAACCCTAATTCCATTTTTGTTACATTCTTGTTGCACTAAGTTGTTGAGCGATGTCATTATATTTTGAAACCATAAGAGTTTTCATTGTGAGTCATGACAACACCAAACAAGAAGAAAAGGTACAGAGGGAGTGACATAGTCAGATTTGAGACTCAAGATATTATCTTGGTGAATTTAGATCCAACTATTAGGGTTGCATTTGAGCAGACTAGTTGCATCAAGTTTTGTGAAAAGATACAGGGTTACAGTGTTTAGGTGACTAGAGAATTTTTTTTTAACTTCACTAGTGTGGAAGCCAAGGTTGAAGAATTGAGCTTCCCAGTTTCAAAGGTTATTACGTAAGAAACTACAAAGATCCCTTTGCATGGAGAACAATGGTTCAAGGGCATGCCATTAGATAAATTCAACTACAAATATTTTCTAAAGCCAAAGTATAAAAACAAAGAATATGGGGCTATCGTGCCAAGGGAATATCTTCTTGAACCTTACAACAAATTACTCAAGGTGATTCAAATACTTTTCACTTGTGAAAGAATATTTGGGAGGGTTTATCAGTACCACTTCAGGTTTTTCATGTATTTTATAGGTAAAAAGCCTTTAAACTATGTTTTTACATGTTTAGGATCATTGGTAAGATGGAAGATAAGGTTCAGGGTAAGAAGAGTCAAGTGGAACCCATTCTCTTTCATTTCTCCTTGATCAAATTGTTAGTGGTGGAAGAGTTGAGGAAGAAAAATCATAAATTGGCAAGCATTTTTGGATTCATCCAAGTTGACAACTAAACTTTTAGATAGCCCTAGGAGAAAAAACGATACGCCCTCATCACTAGAAAAGGATGTTCAACCAGTAGTAGAAAGCTCAATCAAAATGCCACATACTTCAGTTGAACAATCTAATAGGAAAAAAGGCTAAAAGCTTCATTTCTCTCCTGAGGTGGTGGAGGTTTCCAATAAACCACACACAAGTGCTACTATAAAAAGGTTACTCATTAAGAAAATACCTTAAAAACCTACTAAAGTTCAAGACACCATATCAAAGAATATTAATTTACATGACAAGGATAGAGAGATTATGGAACTGTAGGAACAGTTGAAAAGGGCTCATCTAGTCATTGTTCAAGTTCAACATGATAATAGGGAGTTAAAGATTTTTTTTTGGAAAATGCATCTAAAGCTTATGAAGCATAACAAGTAATTAACACAATTCCACTTTCCATCATATTTAAAGGTAAAAGGAAGGCAACAACATAAGACATCCAGGAACTAGAGACCTCAAAATCAAGGATCCTTATAACCAGATCTTCAGTCAGGAAATTGGAGCTACATAAAGAAAGCGCAATGAAAGAAAAGTCAATGAAAGAGAAGAAAAAGACTGATTTGGATGAGGGACAACAAAGTTTCAATAGACTAGGGAGGCAGTTGATGAAATCTCAAGATGAAATCATCAGGCTTAGAGAACAAGATGAAAGGTATAAAAAGAAGACACATGATCACCTAAATAGTTGTGGGCCAACACTATTTAAATCTACAAATATGTTGAAGAGAAATATGCCCCTACATAAACAAATCAAGAACATTTACAGGCAACATCTCACCTCGAAAAAGTAGCTGAGGGTTATAAAACAAGAATTACAAGAGGCATTGCAAGAAAAATGGAAGGAAAGAAAAATAACACTAGACCTCTTAGCTGAGGTAGCTAATATTTGATTTTGACAAGTAAACAATACAATTTTATTTTTCCCTGTTTTTCCAAGTGCACCAACTTATACCAGTCATATGCATAATAACATAGC
Source organism: Pinus tabuliformis (assembly GCA_031772625.1). NCBI lineage: Eukaryota > Viridiplantae > Streptophyta > Pinopsida > Pinales > Pinaceae > Pinus > Pinus tabuliformis. The sequence continues at coordinate 771,241,456 of CM062811.1, read as the reverse complement.
AAATTTGTTGCACTTCTACACAGTCAGCAGTTTGACCTTTTAATTCGATTCCAGACCTCTTGAAATTGATTTAAATGGTTATGACAAGTGTGATTAAGTGCCTTGGAGATTCAAAACTCATATTTACACATCCATTCAATGTGTTTTGTCATGTATTTTGTTAAAGATTCCTCTAGTCAAACAATTTCCTAATATATAAAAGGTGGTTCTATATTCACTGCTAAAAGCAGAAAACTAAGTCATTTTGGGGCATTTGATTCCTAAAGGGAGGAACTAATATTTTTCAATGTATATATTAAGTAATTTGGATTAAGAATGGGGTTAGTAATTGTGTGATAAAGAAAGCATTGTGCATTTTATAGTTCCATTTGAAAATTTCAGTGAATGATGAAGGCTGAAGTCTACTTGTTCAGGGATTCCTGTGTCAATCATTTATGGTGATGTTTATCTCATGTCTCTGTTATTTCATATCTTATGTTATGGTCATGCTTAAATTTTATGTCTTCAGTTTTTAGTTAAACAAATTCATTTCAGAATTCACTTTCAAGTGCTCTATTATAAGCAGGGAAAATTTTAAGGATGGAAGTTTATCTTAAAGTTTAGAAACACTAACGAATCTTACTAGTCCCTAATATGAAAATTGTAAAATGCTTGGTGATATTTTTGTAGAAAAATTTAGATTTCCAATGATTTTATATCATTCAATACAATATTTTAGCGATTGTTAAGGTAAAATAATTTTGTACTATAAAATATGGGTGAATGATATTTACAAAAATTTGAAATTGGCGAATCTTTTCTTAGAAAAGGCATGGAAAATTAGCCCACCTACGAATATTAGCCCCTAAAATTTTCCATGATTATAAGTAACTAAATTTCAATGTTTTTCCTCCACCATAATATCTAAAATTCATCCTCAGCTAGATGCTTTAGATATTATCAATTTCATTATTCCTCTACTCACCTCTCTACAATGAAATTTAACAAAGACAACATAAAGGATTGCCTACCTTGCCCCTGTTTAAGGATTTTTCATTTTCCCATCATAGCACTGAAATTTATTAGCTTAATTTGACTCCATGCCTAATGGATTTTCCCTCTCCCCTGTCATCAAATTATTGAAATTATTCTACCTTAATCTATAGACCTAGCCTAAGATCCAGAAGATTTCATAAGAGAGATCCCTCTCTGGGTTTGGAAGGGCTAGCTTCCAGCCTTAAAGATTAGTTTGTGGTTACCTTTGGGTTCCTCTCCTAATCCTGGAGTAATTACAAAGTGCTAAAACCACCTAGAACTCCAATCGGTTTCATCATTCTTCTTGATTATAGAATCACTTAATATTTTTGGAAATTTTTTGGGTCCTAAAGTTCTAAAGTTTTAACCCTCTAAAAGGTGTTTTTTTAAGGGTTGTAGCACCCATATCCATAGGAAAGATCCTACCACAAAATCATGTAGTACTCGGAGAGACCTTTCTAATGAGCTATCGTACATGTCAAATGGAGATCATGTGACCAAGTTACGACCGCGAGAAGTTGGTTTCCCAGCTAACCCCAACAGGGCCAACAAACTCTTGGCTTTCCATCTCCTAAGGTTAGGGTTTTGGTTGTTTATGGTTTCCTTTTATTGTTAAATAATAAAAAGTCCCTTGAGCCTCATTGTAACACAAGTCATAGGCATGTAGCTGCCACATCTCTTCTAAGAGATAAGCTACCATCACTCGAGCTAGTTCACTTCCATCCGATATGTAAGCATCTTTAAGTTTTTTTATATTAATGAAATGAAGATTTATTTATGTTGCATATCTATGTTTATGTTTATATTTGTATTCTTTTTCTTTCTTGCATAAGTTCTTTAGATTACGATGATGGATAACTTTGCCCAGATCCTTCGGCAGATGCCCACAGGCGAAGCATCTTCATCCGACAACCACTCTAGAGGCACCACTCCCTTCAAGGTACAAGTCAACTTCAACATTCCCATATTTGAAAGCCAGATAGATGGTTAAATCTACTGGAAGGATATTTTTTGGTTCACGATGTTTCCAATAGGGAAAATATTACTTTTGCACTCCTCAAAGTCGCCCCCAATGTCAAGGAATGGTGGGAAGCCTACTATGAATAGAGGGACGAGAGAGAACCCTCATTGTTTTCCACTACACCCACTTGGAATTATTTCTGAGACACCATCAAGGAACAATATTAACCTGTGGGGAGAAATGAGGATAAGTACAAACAATGGACTACATTGCGGCAACAAAGGGATTACAATGTGCATGAGCTAACAAATATTTTCCATACCCTACGCACAAAGTTGGGTATCAAATATTCTGAGAAGCATATTGAACTCAAGTACCACAATAATTTGCACAAATACATTCAAAAGGAAATGGAGTTCCTGGAAATCTCCTCGCTTGGTGTAGCATATTGATATGCTACCAAGATCGAATAGAAGTTCAAGCAGAAGAAGCAATAATGTGGATATGTGAACCCAAAGAAGAAAAAGGCACCTCTAAGCCACAAAGCAAAGGGAAGAGTTAGGCTATGTGATATAGGTCGCTCTTGATATGCTCAAAATCCAAAAATAGTTAGAAAAAATAAAAATTGTCAAATCAAAGTGAAAATAGGATTGCATCGTAGTGCTCATCGCCCTGATTCCAACGGTGTGAGCGACACTCAAATCCGAGTTCGTATGCTCTAGAAATTTGTGGTCAAAGTTTTGGTCAAAATTGGCCAAGGGGCAGGCTTAACGAGGCAAAAATTGACCGAGACTTGTTGCACAGAATCTGACCACCAGGTGGGAAAAATTGTTTCCTACTTAGTTTTCCCAATAACCCTTATTTTCGGCAAATTCAAAAATGACCAATTTGTTTAAACAAAACAAAAATTATCCCCACCATTCGTATCACATAAAAAAATATTAAGGTTGGGGTGGCAAGCAGTCAAACCCCGTCATCCCCAGCCGAAGTTCTAAACGTACCACATATACGCTATACAATGGAACCGGAGGGTTTGAACCCACCTAGCCTAGTTGGGCCAGCCCGCCACCCAGGCGGTTCCATAAACCAACAACACAAACAACTACATTATGTAACTGCCAGCCAAATTATGTGTGATCGCCAAAATTTATTACACCAACCGCATGAAACGTTATAACCACCAAATGATTCCAACCTAAAAATAATTAACATGGTAGTTTAAAAACATTCAATGCGCATTCCAATTCGGGGGTCAATGGGGTTGGAACCCCCGACCACCCCGCGACAGTCTAAACGTCTTTACCAACTGGCCAACGACCTTGTTCTTGTTAAATCTGCCCATGAAAATGTATATGAACCCAAAATATTACATCAAAGGGAGGCCATTGGAGGAGCGAACGAACCTTGCCCAGGTGGATAAGTGGAATCATGAGTGACAAGAATCAAATGATGCCAAAAAGATTCCCTTAGAGGGCTAGAGATGTCAGTGTCAGAATTTGACAAGTTTATAGTTATTCTTGCACGTTTTCTTGCCAGGATTACAACCATGCAGTCTTTTTCTCCATCTAACCAACACAAAGGTAGGTGTCCAGCAGTAATGAATCTTTGGAGAATCTTATTGAATCTAAAATATTCCCTTGGAGACAGATTTTTACCGTGATAGAATGATGCTAACTTTATAGACATTTTGCATAGAATTTCACACAGAGCACAATGGTGTGCTTAGAATATTCATCTGAGCAGTGGATTTTTCAGCCTGTAGGTTTTAACCCTGTACAGAAATTACCTGCATACGAATTCTAAAACACAAAAAATAAACAATGCGAGAGCATAACACATAAAACACATATACACAGATTTTCCCTTGGATCCTAAAATTGGGACTACCAGCTTGATTTTTTTCATTCTATTCCTTTCAATGTTACAATACATATTTATACATGCAGAAGCATCCAATACCATGGACTGAAAACCATTGTGTCCAAAACCATGGACCGAAAACCATTGCGTCCAAAACCATGTGCGAAAATCATGTAAAAAACCATAGCTAGGTCTACCCAAGCTAACATAAGGTCCAAAAAATAAAAATTTCTGGGGTGCTGCCCCAGACCCCATAGAGGGGGGCTACTTGCACCTCTCAAACCCCCTTGTGACCCTCCCACTACGCAATAGGCACAACGAAGGGGGGCTCCGTCCCCCCTCTAACCCCCTGGTTAACTACATGGGCTAGTCGTGGAAAGAATATAACACAACCCAACATTTTCCCACTTGTTGTTTTCTTTCCACAGGGGGCCACAAGAGAGTTTAGTCATTTATCCAGCCCTGCAATGCCCATTGTTTCTCTACACCAAGAGAACTTCTTAGAGCTCACAGATTTTGTCAATGCATCTGCAATATTCTTCAAAGTGTCCACCTTTACCAGCAACACCTTTTTGTCTTCTATCATATCCCTCACAAAGTGATACTGAACATCAGTGTGCTTTATCACTGAATGATATGTAGGGTTCTTTGCCAAGAAAATTACACTTTGGCTGTCACATTCTATCCTTATAGCTCCCTGTACTAACCCCATACTTGAACACAATCTCTGTAACCAAACTACTTCCTTGATGTCATGAGTGGCTGCCATGTATTCTACCTCTTTAGTTGATAGTGCCACTACAGATTGTTTCTTACTCATCCAACTGACTGCACCTCCAAATAGGTTAAACACATACCCACTTGCAGATCTTCTCTGGTCTAGATCTCCAGCCTACTCTGCATCGACAAGGCCACGAATATCCAACACTCAGTCCAATCCTGGTCTTCCTTGGTAGCACAAACCATAATCACTAGTGCCATGAAAATACCTGAAAACCCCCTTCATTTTTGTCTAGTGCTACTTCCCTGGTTTTCACATAAACATGCTCAAAACTCCCACTGCATCTGAAATGTCCGGTCTAGAACAAACCATTGCATACATCAAGCTACCAACTACACTTGCATATGGAACACGAGACATGTCCTCTTCCTCTTCTTGTGTCTTGGGACACTGTTCAATAGATAACCTCACACCTATAGGAATAGGAACCTTCACCAGTTTACTATCCTGCATATTAAACCTCTGCAGTATTGTCTCGACATACTTCCTCTGGTTTAACTAGAGCTTCCTCTTTTCCCAGTCTATTTTAATTTCCATGCCCAAAATATAGTTTGTAGCACTTTCATGTCGAATTTCGAGGATAATTGGGTCTTCAAATCCTGGATAATTTCTTTGTCGTTTCCAACCAGCAACATATCTTCCACATACAAGACCAGATAAATAACATGATAACCAATTAATTTAAAACACACACACAGTGATATGCTTTGCTTCTGGTGAAGCCAACTCCCCATATAAATGTATCAAATCTCTGCTACCATATCCTTGGTGACTGTTTTAACCCATACAAAGACTTCTTTAACTTGCATACCATTTCTTTCTTACCCTTCACCGCAAAACCTTCAGGTTGCTTCATGTATATCTCCTCTTCCAGATCCCCGTGAAGAAATTTTGTCTTCACATCCATCTGTTCTACCTCAAAAATCAAAAGCAGCAGCAACAGATAAAAGTAATCTAATAGAAGGTATCTTGGCAACAGGAGAAAAAATATCACAACAATCAATTCATGACACCTGGGAATAACCATTTTCTACCAACCGATCTTTGTATTTTCTACCATTTGTCTTCTTCTTGAACACCCATTTGCTGCCAATGGGTTTGCTTCCAGCCGACAACTCCACCATATCCGAAGCCTCATTTTTGTGCAAAGATGCCATTTCATCAACCATGGCCTCTTTCTAGAGTTTTCCATCCTCTGAATCTACTACTTCCTTCACAGTTCTGGGATCATCATCAGTAACAGATAAAGAAAAATCTGAACAAAAAGCATATGGACTATACCTTTTTGGCTGCCTTCTTTCTCGAACTAATCTTCTCACACTCGGATTTTGTGGCTCTTCGTCTTCTGATTCCCCCTCTGCTGTAGAGTCTGATTCTTCCTGCTTAAGCTCAAAATCTATATTCTCAGGTTCCTTTGGTTTGACTTCATGTTTAATAACATCTTTCACCTCTCTGAACACCACATCTCGGCTGTACATGACCTTCCTTGTTACTGGGTTCCAAAGCTTATAACCCTTTAAACCATCCTTATACCCAATAAAGATGCACTTTTCAGATTTACTATCCAACTTGGTTCTTTTCTCCTTTGGAACATGTACATATGCATCATATCCAAATACCTTTAGATGTGAAAGAGAGGGTTTCTTACCAGTCCATACTTCTTGTGGAGTCTTATCCTCCAACGCTGATGAAGGTGATCTATTGACTAGGTAACATGCTGTCTCCATTGCCTCTGCCCAAAATTCTTATCCTAACCCAACACGACTGAGCATGCTTCTTGCCCTTTCCATCAACATCTTTTTCATTCTTTCTGCAACTCCATTTTGCTCAGGTGTATGTATTAGTCTTCTGTCGTGCTATACCATACTTCTTACATAATTCTTCAAATTCCTTACTGCAAAACTCTCCACCGTTATCTATCCTCAACACCTTTATCTTCTTCTTTGTCTGGTTTTCCACCAGAGCCTTAAATTCTTTAAACCTGTCGAAGACTTCAGATTTCTTCTTAAGGAAATATATCCATGTATTCCTTGAGAAGTCATCTATAAATGATACATAGTACACATACTTACCTAGTAATGGAACTTTCACAGGTCCAAACACATCATTGTGCACAAGCTCTAATATCTATTTTGCCCTCTTACTACCAAAGGGGAAACTCACCCAATTTTGCTTCCCATATACATAATGTTAGCGCTCAAATCTGCCTCAGGCTGAGGAAGGCAAAACTCGAGGCAACATCATACCACGCTCAGCCTTGTAGCTATCCCTACGAGGACAGGAGAGGGCTCTCTCCGGGTCTATCTCGACAGACAACTCTTCAAATGGGCTGAGATGACCAATAAGGAATATCGATTTTAGGTTAGTAAATTGATAGGAAAAGGGGTTTTAATGAATGATTGGGTTTTCTGGATTGCATGGGGCAAAGAATAGCTTGAAAACAGAGAAATATAATCAAAAACACAGATTATCTCCTGAGGCAAGGTAGGCAAGAAATTTAACAATTAAATTGAGATAAACGTAATGGCAAGACTGCTGAGAAGTCGACAAGGGCATAGAAGATGGATCCTTGTCAAATAGAAGAAAACATTAAATATGAACACTTCCTCAAGACAGAGCAAATAAATTGAATTCTGTCTTTCTCACTTAAAAGTATTCAACAGAAATGATTATGAGATGAAATGTAAAACATTACAAGCTACACATGAAACATAGGAAAAGACAACATGTTAAATTTCATACCACAGGAATCTCAGAAGCCAGAGCTGTGTATTTTCATTAAAATCTCTGTCAAAAAGCTGTACAATGAAACTCTGTTTTTCTCCACGCACACCTCTCAGAATTTTTCTAACTCTCTAACCTCTTACAAATTATGGCTTAAATAAGCCAACACAGTCTCTCGGTTGCCCTGGATTTTAGGAAATAAACCGATATTAATAATTACAAAAATTAAAATCAAACTTCTCGGATTGTTGAAGGTTAGAGTCAAATCCTTTGAAATCTGGATTTACACTTTGTTTGATGATATCCATGCTGGAAATTTTCCATTCGTGCCCAAATGTTGCCCCAAAATCTGGAAGTGCTAGCATTGTAGAGTGAAATTTGCTAGTGCCTTTGATTCATCTAAACTGAAAATTGCCACCTGCCTTTTGATGCCTCGAAATATTCGATTGTTGAGTTTGAGTTGTCCTTACAATTGAAATTTCAATCCTTTGAACTGCTAACAAAATTCTAGGGACACAACAATAAATCAATAAACTAAAAATAAAACTAGATTTAGGGAAAGTTGGAATATCTCAATTTGTTGAAACTGCTGGTCTTTAATCTGATATTCTTCTCTGTTGTTAGGTGTTCAATTGTCCTCTTATGAGTTTCCTTCAAATCTGGAAAGGATATCTTCAACTTATTTCATGCCTAGATATTCTCAATCTGATCTCTGCTTGCTGGTGTCGATCCTATACCAAATATCCAGAAATACCCAAATTGCTAATTGGAATGCTGATTTATTGCCTTGTATTCTTTGACTACTAAGACTGTCATGTGCTCTGCCTCCAATTCTCCAACTGACCATCGAATGCTTTCAATGAAAGGAACAAACTCTCAACTAGACTCCTGATATAGCGTGAAAGCCATATCAATTTCTGCTCTTTGCAATCTCATCAAAGAATTTGTCGAACTATCTCTAACTGTATGAAGATCTGCAAATTTGGATCCCCGTGACCTCATTCCTTTGTAATTGGTCCAATTTGTATTGTATGTGTGCATGTTGGATGTTTTTAACTCTAAGTCTGGATAAAATCTACGAGAAATAACTGCAGAGGTATGCATCTAGCAGTAAATAAATGTAAAGCCAAAACATGAGGTTTTGAAATCCGCCTTTAATTACCCGAAATCTACATTCGAAAATCATTACGTGAAAACAACCACAAATTTTGACATCTGACATTGAATGGAGTTTTTCCTTTGAAATTCTGCCAATTGTCCTCAAATACGAAATTGTTGATCTTCTTTAATGCGTTGTTCCTTCAACGTACCCGTTTGCTTCTCTGGCCGGCCTACGAAAGATCTTTCACCAAGAGCAGAGATGAGATGTTCTAGCTCGACTTCAGAATCAGCAAGTAACTGATGCAAGCGAGCCTTTGAGAGATTAGCCTGATCCGCCTTTGACTGCCACTTGTTTTTCCACGTATTTCAGAGGTATTACCCGGATGACACGTACAGGTTACTTGCACGCAAGGCAACCTGACGTTTGGATCAGCCCCAGCAACAAGCAATCTCCTGACTATTGGCACATGATTTCTCCAAACTGCAATGTGAAGAGCAGTTGACCCAAATGTGTTCTTTGTGTCGATGTTTCCACCATTTTCCTTTAATGTCACCAATGCAGAATCTACACCAGGGATTGACCCTTCTCTAGTAGCAGACCACAAATCTTGGAGAGAAATGTTTGATGGTGATCGGCGGGGGGTTGTTTGCTTCAAATTCCCTCCCAGTTGCAAATGTGAGCTCTCCATCTACAATGTTAAAACACGTTAAAATCTATTCAATAAAATCCCTCTTTACCACATTTCCAAAGGTACTCTTCTGTGGAATGTCAGCCAGTATAGAATTGAATCTTAGGTGATAACAAATGTTGAACAGATTTCTGCCACGGATTCAGGAAGAAAACTGCTTTTCCCAACGTTAACATAAAAAGCAGTAACATACCAGGTGTAAATAACTGCATTGCATCTTCTATTTACAGCTTGAAGGTATCCAACTATTTAATCACGATAATATTACAGGTCCATCTTTGTCGATATCTTGGTTAAGAAAATAAGAACATAACAGGAGCCATTTACAAATTCCCACCGATCCTCTCTTGAAGATTTTCATTACCATGCAATGATCATATTTTACCACGAAATTAGTTTCAAGCACTCTATTGAGAGAATGTCACGCACGAGCCTTCGGGCTGGTTAACCATTTAAAAGGAATTTAGGTCTTGATCACAATTAACAGCCTCTTGCAGACTTGGAGGCGATTTGGGTATGATCTGGGCGCATGACAACAATTTTTCTGAGCTCTGAGACTGAGTGCATAGCGTGCCTCACCCAACGCGCCGCGCGCCTCTGATGCACCGCGCGCGTGTAAAATTGCACTGAAAATTGTGGCCTGATGCGTAGCGCACCACTGGTGCGTAGCGCGCCCAACCTGATGCGTCGCGCACCCTCCAAACGCTGTCAACAATTTCTGATATCCATTTCTCTGTTGTGTAGGCTCCCATTTGGATGCATTTCCTTGTTTGACCAATGCGCCAAACTTTGACAGAGCCTTCATGCGAATTTCTTGAAAAGGGACCCTTGAAATACCCTGGAAGGCATTCCAAGAAGAGGCTGCCTCAACTATGATCTCTGCATGCACACGTGAGATAGTTTTATCAGTTTATTTTCACTGACTTCTTGATTTAATCTGATGATTCCTTTGGCTGTTTCTGCAGGGATTGGAGCTACTGAAGCTGCTGCCATTGGAGACTGTAGAGCTTTGGAACATTTACCTATTTATTACAAAAACATATCTGATGATTTCTTCTTCAAAACAGGGTTTTGAAGAAGAATCTATTTCACATTGATGACATTCCTGAAATAAACACTTACTGAACCTTCTCCTAGCCTGCAAGTGTTATTGAAACATCAAGCTTTGCAAACATCTAAGTAGCAGTGGGTGAAAGCTAATTGTCATTGGCCTGCATATTTGAACTGAGATTTTGACAGCCACCTGTCAATTTGACTCTGAGAGAGAACTTTGAGAAGACGGAGTCTAACACATAATTTTCACAGAAATCAAAATCCAGAGAGCTATTACTCATAGCTTCTACCATACCTTTACCATGATGTATTCGAAGAACCTTCTCTCCAATATTTCCAAGCCTTTGATGCCACATCATGGTCTTCTCTCCAGAGACGACTAGATTTTTTGCTCCTCTTTTAGGAACCACAGAAATGTTGCACCCATAAACAATAGTGCTACCTTGTAGCTTGTATAGAGTTCCAATCCAAACTACTCGCATCAATATCAGTGCTCCTCGAACCATCTTGCAGATATCCTTCTCGAACACTGTTTTTACACCTGCATCATCTAGCTTGCTTATGGAAATTAGATTTCTGGCCAATGCAGGAATATGCGGAACACCCGGAAGTGTTCTAACCCTTCCACCTTGCTACTTAAACTTTACTTTTCCGCAACCAACGATTCTAGCCTTCCTATCATCCCCTAAGAAGACATCACCACCATTGTATTTCTTATACTCGCAGAACCACTCTCTATGGGGAGTGAAGTGAAAGGAGGCACCTGAGTCGATCAACCATGCCTCATGATCTACATGTGTACTTGAAGAAGCCAAGTACACATCCCCACCTTCATCTGAGGTGTTTTTCACCTCTGCAGAAGGAGCATCATCAGATCTCTTTTCTTTGCCAGGAGCTTTATATTTACAATCCCTTTTGTAGTTTCCTTCCTTTCCGCATTTCCAGCAAACCACCTTTACAGGTTTTCCTAGAGATTTAGATCTCCCTCTAGATTTAGATCTCCCACTCAATGACTTATTTTTGTTTTGGTTCTGGGACCGTCCTCATACAGAAAAGGCATCACCATTTTGGCTCTCCATATTTTTCCGTCTCATCTCCTCCGTCAGCAAGGATGAGACTATTTCATCAAACTACAAGGTAGTTGCATTGCTACCTATTGTAATAACCAGACTATCCGACGAATCTGGTAAAGAACAAAACAAACTGATGCACTTATCTTCATCTTAAATTTTAATATCAATAGATAATAACTAACTTACCACATTATTAAATTCGTTTAGATGCTCTATCACTGAGTCTCCATCTTTCATCCTCAAGTTATACAACTTTTTCCATAGGAACAGTTAATTCACCAGAGACTTAGATTCGTACAAAGTCCCTAACTTGTCCCACAAAGCCTTCACTGTAGCTTCCCTTGATACATTCAAAAATACTGAATATGAGACACACAATCGTATTGTGCTCTTTGCCTTCCGATCCAACTTCTTCCATTCTTCATCGAACACTCCAATTTGTTTAGTACCCAGATCTACCGCAATCAGTTGATCTTTATCCACCAATAGATCCTCCATCTTGAGTTTCCATAACTCAAAACTTTGACCATTAAATTTCTCGATCTCTATCTCTCCACTACTCGCCATCTTCTTTCACCACCAGAATCGATCTCGCAGATCTCCCACTGAACATGGTCTACCACAGGCCTGAGCAAAACCCCTCAACAACAAAGGCGTTCCCTTGAAGCCAAAACAACTCTGATATCAAATGTAGGTTTTAACCCCGTACATAAATTACCTGCATATCAATTCTAAAACACAAAAAATAAACAATGTGAGAGCATAACACATAAAACACATATACACAAATATTTTCCCCTGGCTCCCAAAACCGGGACTACCAACTTGATTTTTTCATTCTATTCCTTTCAATGTTACAATACATATTTATACATGTCGAAGAATCCAATACCATGGACCGAAAACCATCACGTCCAAAACCATGTGCGAAAATCATGCACAAAACCATAGGTAGGTCCACCCAACCTAACATAGGATCCAGAAAACAAAATTTTCTGGGGCACTGCCCTGGACTCCATAGAGGGGGGTTACCTACACCCCTCAAACCCCCTGTGACCCCCCCGCTACACAATAGGCACAACGAAGGGGGGGTTTTGCCCCCCCTCTAACCCTGTGGTTAACTACATGGGCTAGTCATGGAAAGATTATAACACAACCCAAAACAACCATCTTTAGGAAGAAATCTTTGGGGAATCTTCAAGATTCCTAAGGGTCCAGAATTTGACGGTGTCAGAAAGGGGAAAATTTTATAGTCGTTTGACATGATTTCATGCCACAAATTCAGTAGTGATGTCAATTTCTTCAGCTAAGCTTTTCATTTTGTGGCCATCCTCGAAAGTGGAGGTATATGATGCAGTTATGTCATGCTTTTCTTCTGATTTGCTGAGACGATGTTTTTGTTGTTGAGATCCTTGATTGCTATTATGTTGAGGGATACTTTTATGCCACATTTTGTGAGATTTTATTAGCTTTTCATACTAAAGGAAGAACCATTTGAGTGACAGTTCATATAGGGAGAATGTCTCATGGAGAGACATGCCACTCTAGTTGAGGGAATTTTCCCATATGAGTGAGAGTTCCTAAGAACATCTCGCCAAGAGATACACCACTGTAGTTGAGAGTATTCATCCTTGTAATGACAAAGAATATAATATGTACATCATCATCATCTTGCATCATTAATGAAGTAACCTCCCCACTCTTGACACCAAGGCTCGGAGATGTAACCCACATTGGGTGAACTTCGTTATCAATGTGTTTGTATACTTTGATTTGATGGTCATAATTACGTTTATTCTTCTTTGAAGTATGCACATGTGGATTTTCATACTCTTTCATATGAAATTCTACTAACATCATAGAAGTAAAAGATCTTGGATGATTCCAGTAGCTGAAGAGATCCAGATCAAGTTTGGTATCAGAGCGGTCTTCTCGTTGATGTGAATTGTGAGTGTGAACGATTGAACCTGTAACAAGAAAGAAGATGGAAGATGACAAAGATATGTGTGAGGCCTTCTATATGATGTCAAAAATGGTAGAAATAATGTATGTAGCTTATGAGGAGAAGATGACAAGAGAGGAACAAGAGAAAAAAAGAGCAGAGGATGATTCTTCATCTACCCCCTCAAGTGTTCATTCATCTTCTTCATTGTCTTCTCATCACTCAGATGAGGAGAGTAGTATGAGCCTTAAAGAAGATAATTTTGAATTGAGGAGACTCCTATGAGAATAAAAAGAGGAGAAGAAGAGATTTCAGCTTCAGTTACAATCCATAGAATAAGCCTTGGGAAAATTGAAGCGCAACGAAGGCTTAGCGAAGCCATCATCACCTGTTTTAGAATCGATAGTTGAGGCAAACAGTGTTGATCATTCTTCAATTTCATTTTCACATGAAATTATTATTGTTGGAAACCTGGAGGTGCTCATTTTAGGAACTGGCATGAAACTCCTCACCAATATGAGGTAGAAAGGAGGAGGACTTGGTGTTAATGGCGAAGGAATGACTCAGCCATTGGAGGTGCTTCAAAGACCTCGATTTGCAAAGTTTTGGATATACTAAAGGGGAGTACTCCAAGGTATCAAAAGCTTCCAAGAAATTGTTGAAATTTTCAAGGAAAGAGGATGATTATAACACATCACAATCCTCCTATGACAGTGCACAATGCTGAGGAAGATCTAAGGCAAGCTCTCACCACCATTGTTACATTAGAGACAGTCAAGAGAGGTATAAACAGTGTCAATATTCTAAAGTTAATTTTGACTACAAGAATGTTAATGATGAATAGAAATCATGGCATAGAAAATCATGTAGTTTTTTCGGTTTACAAAACCATGTGTTTGTTGAGTGCAGGAAGAGAATGGCAGCATGAAAGAGGATGAGGAGTTAAAGGTCTTCTCCACACTAGGTAAGGAAGTAGGTAAAGTAGGTCTCGAGGAAGAATACTATTTGCATCCATTGCAACACAGGTGGTCATCAAAGATCCACATGTTGGAGGCTCCACCCAGAACAATGTTGCAAGGACAAAGCGCCTGTGCAAAAACCAACAGGTGAAGGTGTTGAACAAGCAAATCCACCACATTCTTGTTGGTTCACTTTGTTGAATAAAATATGGTTTTCTAGATATGGTAGCTTGTCATGGCCTCTGTTATGCTCTTAACCTGCAAGACAATAGAAGAATACCAAATATGCGCAGAAATATGCCCAAAACATAGAACAATGAGAAATAATAGCAGGTATTTTATTATTCAGAGAGCGATGTTCACTTGCCTCTTCGAGGGGGCAACCTCCAATAGAGCAGAGCTCAATTACAAAATAAGACACGATGCTCCTCGCAGGGAGTCTCTATCCTTTATATATGACTCATACATGCAATACCATGGTTCTTATTAATACCATCTATCTAATACCATGGCCCATTTGCAACTAACTATGGTCCCGTCATTAATTGCAGTTTAACCACTTACAATTATTAATATGGGCTTTGTTGACTCTTTACTTAACTATAACTATGACTCGATCCTACTACATAAATAAGGGGGTTAGGGTGGGACCCTAACATGCCCTCCCCATTAAGAATAGCCTTGTCCTCAAGGCTGAAGCTGCAGAAACTGTTGAAGAATAGTGGCTGGTTCCCAGGTTGCATATTCCAGAGAGGTGTCTTTCCACTTAACGAGGACTTCCTTGATCATGTGGCCACACAGGTGCCATTCTCGTGTGTCTAGGACCTATTCAGGTTGGAGCCAGATTGACCCTTCTTCATCCAATTCAGGTAGACTGGTTTTAATTCTACAATTGTTCCCAATCACTTTCTTGAGGCTTGAGACATAGAAAACTGGATGGATTTTTGCAGTGGGTGGCAAAGCTAGCTTGTAGGCCACTTCTCCAATGTGCTGAAGTACTCGATACAGTCCGTAGAATTTTGGAGATAGTTTTTGACAACCCTTGACTTTGAGTGATGTTTTCTTTTATGGTTGCAACCTCAAAAAGACCTGATCCCCCTCTTGAAATTGGCGTTTTGAGTGATGCTGATCTACCTATTGCTTCATGCGGTTTTGAGCTTGATGAAGATTCTCTCTAAGATGGGCAAGCATGGTTGTGTGGTTCTGTAGGAGTTGATCCACTGCTTGCACCTTTGAGCATCCCTTGATATAAGAAGTAGGGGAAGGAGGGAGTTGACCATAAACTACTTCATAGGGAGTCACTTTGGTGGTGGCATGATAGTTGGTGTTATACCACCATTCAGCTAGAGGTAACCATTGTACCTAAAGATGTTGCTTTTCTGAAGTGAAACACCTAAGGTAGGTTTCCAGACATTTGTTGACTGCTTTAGTTTGACCATCTATTTGTGGATGATAGGAAGCAATGAGTTTTACTTGGGTACCTTGTAGCCTGAAGAGTTCTTGCCAAAAATTACTGGTGAAGATCGGGTCACGATCCGACACAATAGAAGTGGGCATGCCATGCAATTTGAAGATCAGATCCATGAAAGATTGAGTGACCAAAGTCGGTGTAAAAGGGTGCGGTAGGGCGCAAAAATGAGCATACTTAGAAAGTCGGTCCACAACCACCATGATGACTGACTTGTTTCCTGACTTTGGAAGACCTGTAATGAAATCCATAGAAACCTCTGTCCATATTGATGTTGGGATGGGCAATGGTTGTAATGTGCCTAGTGCTTTGACTGTCTCACCTTTGTGGCACTGACAGACATCGCATTCCGCTACAAAAGTAAGAATGTCCATTTTCATGCCTGTCCAAAAAAATGATCTTCTAGTGCGAGCATACGTCTTCTGAAAACCTGAATGTCCTGTAGTGGGGGATGAGTGCAACTCCACCAAAATGCGGCTTTTGAGGGTGGATGTTGGTGATATTATGACTCTGTCCTTGTAGCGAAGAATCTCATCCTGCCACGAGTAGCCCTTGGTGGAATTTGGATCCGCTTGCAATTAAGTAATGAGTTAGGAGAGCCCAAGATGTGAAAACCATTCCCTGCGAGCCTCTTCAATCCATTCTGGAATGGGAAGGGAAATTGCGAGCAGGGTACTTTCCTCCTCAAATTGGCGAGATACTGCATCTGCTATAATATTTTCGCGCCCTTTCTTGTAAATGGTCTCATAATCATATCCTAGCATTTTGGTGAGCCATTTATTTTTTTGTGGTGAGGATAGGCGTTGCTCCAAAAAATATTTAAGACTGTGATGGTCTATGCAGATTTGGAAACGTCACCCCTATAAGTAATGTCGCTAGGTATCTACTACATGTAAAATGGCCGTCATTTCCTTCTCATAGGTAGATTGTCCCAGATTCTTCCCACTTAGTTGTTGGCTTGCGAAGGCCAAGGGTCAACCTTCCTGCATTAAGACCGCCCCAATACCTGTACCGGAAGCATCACATTCAATGACAAAAGATTTGGTGAAGTCGGGTAGTGCTAAGACTGGAGTGGAACACATGGCATTTTTTAGAGCTGTAAAGGCCTGTTGTGCTTCATCATTCCAGAGGAATAAATTTTTCTTGAGGAGTTGAGTGAGGGGCTTCGCAATGCGATCGTAATTACGGACAAATTTTCAATAGTAGCCCATGAGACCCAAAAATCCTCTCAGGCTCTTCAAGGTCTTAGGTTGAGGCCAATCCTGCATTGCCTGGATCTTTTTGGGGTCCACCTTGACACCTT
This sequence comes from Pinus tabuliformis, assembly GCA_031772625.1. Classification (NCBI taxonomy): domain Eukaryota; kingdom Viridiplantae; phylum Streptophyta; class Pinopsida; order Pinales; family Pinaceae; genus Pinus; species Pinus tabuliformis. Next base: position 771,224,528 of record CM062811.1, on the reverse strand, counting down.
CACGCCCCACAATGTGGCCCAAATACTCAGCTTCTTCCATGCCAAAAGAACACTTGGACATCTTAACAAATAATTTATTCTTGCAGAGCAGTTGCAAGAGAAGATCTATATGCTGAAGATGTGCGGCCCAAGTGCAACTGTAGATGAGGATGTCATCGAAGAAAACAAGGAAAATTTTTCTAAGATATGGTTTGACGAGGTGGTTCATAAGGCTCTAAAAAGTAGATGGGGCATTACAAAGACCGAATGGCATGACCAGGAACTCATAATGGCCTTCATGAGTTCTGAAAGCAGTCTTTGGAATGTCGACTTCTTTCATGCGAATTTGGTGGTAGCCTGAGCGAAGATCCAGCTTAGTGAAGAATTGAGCCCCATTTAGTTCATCCAGCAAATCATCAACAACCGGGATGGAAAATTTATCTTTGACTGTCAACTTATTGAGGGCCCTGAAGTCTGGACACATATTCCATTCCCCATCTTTCTAGAGTACCATGACCACTGGTGATGAATAAGGACTAATGCTGGGACGAATGACGCCTGCTTCCAAAAGTTCCATGATTATTTTTTCTATTTCATTATTTTGGGCAAACAGATATCTATATGGGCGCACATTTGGTGGTTGGGCCCCTAGGACCAAAGTGATGCTATGATCATGTTCCCCTCTTGAGGGTGGAAGCTCATGAGGCTTGTCAAAGACTGGCAGATGGTTATTTAAAATCTGTTGCATCTCAAGATGAATGGAAGAGAATTGAGTTCGACGGCTTGGATGGCATTAAATTGAGCTATAACTCCATGATGGCCCTTTTTAACAATTTTTCCATCCTATGTGAGCTGATGACAGAGGGAGCTCCCACCTGGAGTCCGCGGAGGGTATGTGTGTAGTCGTTCTACTTAAAGCTCATATATAACTCCTGGAAATCCATTGTGATTGGCCCAAGTGTGCAAAGCCATTCAGCACCGAGGACAATGTCGCACCCTCCCATGTGTATGGCAAACATGTGGGTCTTCAACTTATAATCACCCATTTGAAGTTTGACATTTTCACAGCGGCTATCACATTTCATTGTCCCCCCATCCGCAATTTGGACTTGGAAGTTAGAAACTACTCATACAAAACAATGCACTACTTCCGCGATTTTTTGATGGATAAAATTATGTGTACTTCCACTATCAATTAGGACTATTGGGCGATGCTTAATAAAACCTCTGATTTTGAGAGTTTGAGGTGAAGAAATCCCTGCCAAAGCATGCAGCAAAATAACTGGTTCATCAGGCACATTGTCCTTCTGGTTGTCCTCTTCTTCGTCCTCAGGTTCCTCAAGTGGTGGGGCTTCCTCCGATGAGCTGTGATCAGTGGCATCAATTTGAAAGAATTTGGGATCCTTGCATTTATGACTAGGGGAGTATTTTTCATCACAGTAGTAACATAATCCCTTCTTTCATCTTTCTGCCATTTCTGCAGGTGACACCTTTTCAACCTTAACTGTTTGAGTAGTGTTGTGAGCCTGTGGGGGGCGACCCTTGGTGGTGAAATTTGGGTGATTGGACTGGGCCGCTAATGCACGTTCAACTTTACGAGCTACCTTGCAAGCCTCCGACCATGTGGGAGGGTGGTGCAGTCAGACGTGAGCTTGTATGGCCTCTTTAAGACCACTGATAAAACATTCCATGTAGAACTCATCTTGGAGACCCATAGTGCTGAAAGCTAAGGCTTCAAAGGCTGTAATATATTCATCCACCGTGCTAGTCTGTAGGAGCTTAGTGAGATGACCCAAAAAATCAGAGTCATGGTCAAAGCGCTCTATAAGAGCTTTTTTGAAGGTGTCCCAAGTCAAGGGCCTTCCATTGCAACATTGATGCCATTGCCACCATTGCCATATTTCATTGTCCAAGTACATGCTCCCTACCATAAGCTGAGTCTCATTATCTAAGATGTAATTCAGATTGAAATACTGCTCCATTTGTGCTACCCATGCTGCTGGGTTAGAACCATCAAATTTATGCATATCCAACTTGGGTGGTCGTGGACGGGATTGTTGGAATTCCCGACCAAGCCACACCAATATGAGTGTCTTTACCAATGGGCCAACAACCTTGTTATTGTTAATTCCACCCATTAACTTATATATGAACCCAAAATATTTAGTCAAAGGGAGGTCACTGGAGGAGCGAAAAAACCTTGCCCAGGTGGAGAAGTGGACCATGAGTGAGGAGAATCAAATGATGCCGAAAATATTCCCTTAGAGGGCCAGAGATACCAGTGTCAGAATTTGACAAGTTAATATTCAATTTTGTACATTTTCTCACCAGGAGTGCACCTGTGCTATCTATTTCCCCATCTGAGTAGCAAAAATGTAGGTGTCCAACAACAAGGAATCTTTAGAGAATCTCTTGGAATCTAAAAGATTCCCTTGGAGACAGATTTTGACCAAGACAGAATGATGTCGACTTTATACTCATTTTTCACAAAATTTCACAGGGAGCACAATGGTGTGCTCAAAATATTCATCCAAGCAACATATCTTTTAGCCATCTTCAAGAAGGAATCTTTAGGGGAATCTTCAAGATTCCCAAGGGTCCATAATTTGATGGTGTCAAAAAGGGGAAAATTTTATAGTCGTTTGACTTGATTTTGCACCACGAACTTAGTAGTGATGTATGTTTCATCATTTGAGCTTTGAATTTTTAGGCCACCCCTGAAAGTGGAGGTATATGATGTAGTTATGTCATGTTTTTCTTCTTATTTGTTGTTGGTGTCCCAAATTTCTCTATTTTTACCCTATTCCCATAAGCCTTAACCTCTATTTTATCTTTATTTAACCCTCTCATTCCTGCACTAGTCCAAGATAATCATTTATTCGTACATATACTTTGTATTTCATAATAAAGATTTATTAAGTGCTTTATTAATTACTTTACATATATTTCATACCTTTTAGTATCTCTTGTAACTTATGTTTAAATTTCATAAAAGTAATTGAAAACTAAGTGTTAATCATTATTTAGCATGATCAGTGCACGCAGATTCCTGCACCACCAATGATATTGCTCCGTGATCTCCGTGATATCCACGCGGGTGTTTTTGATCCACTATTCCTAGTTCAGTTGCGGAATATCTGAGGATGGAAATTGGTGGCGTATAGTCAGGGATACTTGCAAAGAATATGGTCTACGGCTAGCAAATTTTGTGCTTTATTATAACCATTAGTCGGTTTTTCAATGTTGTTTGTTAGTCCATTCGGTCGAAAGTCTTGAATAGGAAATGACTGTAATTAGCAAAGTATGGCTAAGGCCGTGAGACTGTATATAATGTAGACAATAGGTAGAGCCAAGCTAGTGATCTCTGAGTTGTAATTTCATTTACTTTGTAATTTTGTATCACCCTCAGTTCTGGGCTAGACACGCACTATCATGTATATTTGTTGATCAAGTTAATACAAGGAATGTGCCATGTTTTCTTCACATCATGTTTAATTTTTATTTCATGTGTGATTAAGTGTTGAACCGTTTTGTTTCTTAAACGAGAAACGCGCTAGTTGGCTAGGGCCCAACCAACCTAGCTCGTTTACCCTTGTGCTTTCGCCATTTAAAAAGCATGTGTGAACATTTATTCATTTGCAGTTGTGTGGCTTGGATTGCTCTTATGTTTATTTCAGAAGTTCTGAGTTAAATTCATTTCATAGTCAAGTGTGAACGGATCCGTAGTTTGGAAGTTAATTAAGTTTATTTCTTTCTTGCAATTTCTTTCCTGCAATTACTTTCCTGTAATTTCCTTCCTTCAATCCTTTTCCTGCAATTTTTATCTTAGTTTGCTTCCACTCGGGTCATGTAGGAAGATTCTTCATGTACTAGTGCATGTAGTTTCCTGCACTCTGATTTATTCATTTACTTTACAGCAAGTGTTACGTACCTTTTCCTGCTAATAATTTCATTTATTCTTTCAAGCAAACATATTGTTAACTCAAGTAATCATTCTAAATGTTAAGAGTTATACTTCTGAAGGATCTAATAATTCCTACATGAATTAAGGAAGGATGTTATTACAAACACCCTACTTTACAATTGTGTTTTATGAATTAAGAAAAAAGAACAGAAATGTTATAAGTGAATTGTCGAAAGTTATTTGATGCATGAAAATTACTTTGACTGCTGCTTGATTATTTCGAACTGTTTTTGCTTTATGAAGTTTACCTTCATTGCAAAGTTCAATTAATTAAAGCATTCTTTTTCATGTGTAATTTATCTCAGAATATAGCTTGCAATTGCAATTCTTTTCAATACGTCTTTTAATTCTTTCGAAAATAAATTGAAAACTTTGGTGAAGGAAGCTCTATCTCGGTGCAGGAGCTGGTCTCTGGTCACAGGAACAGAGTTCTCTAAGCCTTGAGGCTTAGAGCACCTCCATAAAGACATAAGTCTTCAGTAAAGAAGGTAAAATATACTTTTTCACATAAGTATTGTACCTGCACTAGTGCAAGCAGATTACAATAGTACAAGAACAGGTTGCTTGGTGTAGAAGGAAGATCAATTGGGAAATAGATCTTTGCAAGAGCCCACTTGTTAAACTGTTAGCCACCTATACTGAAGATAAACATAGTATTTCATTTCAACATTTAATATTGCTTCCAATTGTGTGAAGGTTCATTTGCTTGATTTCCTCGCAAATTATTCTTTTACATTCCAACACTAGAATTGCTTTGGTGTCGATTGTGTTTAATATTGTTTTTGTCTGATTTAGCAACATTTCATTTAAGAAGTAGGATTAGGAATAGGAAAAGTTCATACCACTTCTGGCATTGCATGTGCTTCATCTCTAAGTTTACAAAACCCCTAGGTTGACAATTAAGTGTTGAGGAGTTTGCTTAAGTGTAATTCCTGCACCCAACATTTTGGCGCCGTTGTCGGGGAGGCAATTTGAATTGGTAAGGATTTTTCGTTTTTTGCAATAGGGGTAAGTCTGCTATTATTTTTTTTCTGCAGTGTGCTTCTATTTTCTTGAAGGAATTTATAGGTGTCTAGTGATTTTTAAGTTGCAACATTTTTATTGGAATTTTGTTTTGTCATTTTTTGAAATGAATGCCTAAAAGAGGTAGGAGACCAAAGACCAATAGGGGCCAAAGAAATACTAATAAATCCAAAACCAAATCTCATATTGGGCCTTCTTTTGCAGGAAAAATGTCTAAACAAACCCAGACTCATCACGCAGAAACTGTCCACTTGGGCTCTGGCAACAGTGGTCCAAGTCTGACACAAACCACAAAGGGGAAGAAGGGGACTATTAGAACCCATAGTCAGTCTTCTCAACCTATTGAGAGCGGTTCACATGGAAGAAAAACAATGGCAGATCAAGAAGACCATGCAGAAGGAACTGGTGAAAATCAAGTAAATGATGAACAGTCCAATTTTGGATTCCCAATTGTGGATCCGGATACACAAGTACAAATAAAAAATATTTCACCATAAACTATTCCTCATTTCTATGGTAAGGTACATGAAGATCCAGACTCTTTTCTATTTGAGTTTGATATTCTATGTAGAAGTTATGATTATTCATCTGATGCCCAGAAATTAAAGTTGTTTCCTACAACTCTCAAGGACACAACACTTTGCTGGTTCATGGGACTAGGAGGAAACACTATATCTTCTTGGGAAAAAATGAAGAGAGTGTTCTTGTCAAAATATTACGAATATTATAAGACCAGAGATATTCAAGATGAAATCTTTACTATTGTGCAAAATGATGATGAGACTCTAGAGGACTACCTGGAGAGATTCCTATACATCCTCCAAAGGTCAAAGCACAAATTTGATCTAAGTACCATTAGAACCTTTTTCTTACGGGGGCTTGCTGACGATGCTAGTAATAATCTAAATTTGTTATGACAAGGGGATATTGCTCAAAAATATTTTGATCAAATATGTGACTTGTGCAAGAAATTCTCGAGGAACCAATATAGATCCAGTAAAGGAATTCGGAATAGAAAGAAGAAAACCGAATCTATTGATGCTATGATTATTAGATTAGAAAACAAAATGGTTAATATGAAAATTGAAATAATGTTAGTAATCAAATAGACTCTTTTAAGTTTCAGCAAAAACTTGTAGAGGAACAAGAGTCATTGTCTATTTTTTGTCCAAAATGTAGAAGAAACCATCTTTTAAGAGAATGTCCTCTCGATATTAAAGAAACTAATAAATGTGAAATTTGTACAAAGGAGCATGCCATGGAAAAATGTCCCTCCATACCTGGGCTGAAAGATGTACTTGAAGGTGGACAACTTGAAGCCGGATCACTACATGCTATGGGAGCATGAACAAACTAGCCTCAGGTAAGTGCAGGTATGGCTTCTAAACCTCCACCGCATTTTTTTGGTTATAATGCACATTCATATTCCTATCCTAACAATAGTAACTCTCAACATTGGCAACATCGGAACCAATATGATTATGTACAACCCTCCCAATCTTTGCAACAAGGATGGAGAGGGCCAAACCATTCATATCATTCACACCATTCCTATCTCGCACCTATGCAGTCATATCATCCTACATATGCACCTTACCCAATGCCACAACCACCATTTCCTCAAATGATTCAGTCAGTGCCACTGTTGCCTTTACCTCCACTGTTTCGACCTTCTCAACTACCTGCCCAACCTTTACCCAAACCTAATAACAAATCAGTACAAATTATCCATTATATGAACTCGCTTTCCTCATCCAGATATCAATCCATGCTAGTTGGAGTTAATGACCCCCAATTGAGATCGGGGAAGATAGTAACCTCAAAAAATCAAAATCAACCTATGGTGATTATCAACGAGAAAGGTGAGGAGGAAACTCCTGACCATCTTGGAAAAAATGACACCATCTAGCCTATCCCCATACCTTCTGATCCTTTTCCATCTTCTTCCAACCAACCTCCCTCTCCAGAGAGGTTAGTTGTGGAGAAGAAAGACCCCATTCTTGGGTCTAGCTTGGCTTCTAAGCTTAGGAACCTTTTCATAAAGGTACCTTTGCTCCAAGCTATTAAACAGATCCCCATTTGCATAAAAATCATTAGAGAACTCTATCTCAAGAAGCCAGGAAGGAGAAGATTAGAACCTTAAACCATTCAATTTGTTAGTAGAGCAACAGAGTTAATGACGGGGTTATGCACATCAAGAAATATACTAACCCCGGAAACCCTGTTGTCTCTCTTCAGATAGGTGATGTCCTTGTCTCCAATGTACTTATAGACCTAGGGGCAGACATTAATGTTATTACCAAGAAAACCATGGATCAACTTGGATTGGTACATATTCGTCCTACTCCCACTATGCTTGAACTAGCAAACAGATCTAAAATCAAGTTAGAAGGGGTGTTTGATGATTTGGTCGTTTCTCTAGACTCTTTGGAATGTCCCGTAGACTTCATTGTGCTTCAACCAAAGAACCTTGTGGGAGGACATCCCTTGATCTTGGGACGACCATGGCTTGCTATGGCCGATGCTTATATTGGATGTTGTTCTGGTGACATGTATATTTCCCATGGAGATTCTAGTAAGAAGGTCACCTTGTATCCACCCGATAGATCCATTCAGGAGCTCCGATACACTTTATGGTTAGACTACAATAGTGATGAGGAGACTCAACCTGTTTCCTTGATACATCAGAATGATGAGTTCTCGCAGGAGGGTGAGATTCAAGACTTCCTGAACAATCTAGACACCATGCCTAATTTGGAGTCATTGAGTCAGATTTTTAGTCTAGATTTTCAAGAAAGATATGACTCTCTACCTCACTCGCCACCATATCTAGAGACACCTCTATGTACTCTTGAGCTTGATACCACTCTTATTGAGATTAGTCTAGGTAAATCCTTGCATATCAGTTCAGACTTGGATTCTTCCCAGCAAGAGCAATTCGTGAATTTGTTGTGAAACCATCTTGATGCCTTTGCATGGGGCTATGAAGATATGAAAGACATCCCTCTTGAAACATGTACCCACCATATCTATATTCAGGATGGAACCCGACCTGTCTGACAACCCCAAAGGAGAATGAACCTAACTCTAAGAGATGTTGTAAAGGAAGAATTACACAAACTATTAGATGTTGATTTTGTTTATCCTATTTCCAACAGCCAGTGGGTCTCTCCATTGGTCTTAGTCCCGAAAAAAGATGGGATATGGCACATTTTTATTGACTACAGAGAATTGAACAAATCCACTCTCAAAGATTACTCCCCCCTTCCTTTCATTGATCAGGTACTTCATACCCTTGCTGGTAAGAAGTACTTCTCTTTTCTAGATGGCTTTAGTGGGTATAACCAGATACAGATTGCACCTGAGGATCAAGACAAAACCACTTTTACATGTCCATGGGGTACATTTGCTTACCGAGTGCTTCCCTTTGGGATATGTAATGCCCCTACTACCTTTCAAAGGGTGGCCTTAGCCATTTTTGCTGACCTTGAGTGTGTGGAAATCTATATGGATGACTTTTTTGTGTTTGGTAATTCATTTCAGGAAGCCCTCAAGAAGCTAGAAAAAGTGCTTCTTCTTTGCCAAGAAGCTCATCTCGCCTTGAGTGATAAAAATTGTAGATTAATGTGCAAGGCATGGGTGGTTCTTGGCCATCTTATTTTTGACAAAGGTATCTAGATTGACCCTACAAAAATAGAAATTATTTTGAGTCTTTCTATACCCAAAACTCAAAGGGAAGTGAGAGGGTTTCTAGGACATGCGGGCTACTATAGGAGATCATTGCGAATTTCTCAAGGATAGCTAACCCCCTTTTTCGACTTTTGGCCAAAGATAGTGAGTTTTCTTGGTCCACAGCTTGCCAACAGTCCTTTAAGACATTGAAGGAAAAACTAGTCCAGGCACCAGTTTTGAGAGGACCAAACTGGTCCCTACCATTTCATATTTCCTCTGATGCCTCAGATACTGCTATTGGCACAGCTTTAGGACAAGAAGAAGACAAACAATCTTATGCTATTTATTTCATTAGTAAAAACTTGTCACCCACTAAACTAAATTATACGGTTACTAAGAAAGAGTTTTTAGTTGTAATTTTTTCCATTAATAAATTCAGACATTATATTACATGATATGAAGTCTTTGTGCATACTAACCATTCCACAATAAGATATTTGATGAATAAACCATTAACTAGTAGTAGAGTGACTAGGGGTTATTATTGTTACAGGAATTTAATATTATGATTATTGATAGACTAGGAAAATCTAATGTAGTAGCAAATTATCTTTCAACATTAAATAATCCTGGTGAAGCAATTCCTTTTGATGATGATTTTCCTTACGAACACCTTTTTGCTGTGTCAAAAAAATCCCCACGGTTTGCTAACATAGCTAACTATTTAGTCATTGGAAAATTACCACCTCACTTATCTGCTCTTGAAAAGCGAAATATCATACAGAAAAGTGCTGCATATTCCTAGATTCAAGGAGACCTCTTTTACATCGGAGCAGATCTCATTATCTGTAGATGTGTAAGAGAGGAATAAGTGTTTGATATTTTAAAATCTGCCCATGATGAACCTTGCAGGGATCACTTCACCAATAAGTGGAATGCATACAAAGTGTTACGAGTTGGCCCTCCTTGTTTAAGGATTCCAAACAGCATGTCAAGTGATGTGATAGCTGTCAACGAATTGGCCAACCTAATCAAACCAATGAAATTCCTTTATGTCCTCAGGTTATGATTGAGCCTTTTGAGAAATGGGCCATTGATTTTGTAGGAAAAATAAATCCAACATCATTAAATAAAAAGCATATTTTGGTTTGTACAGATATTTTTACAAAATGGGTAGAAGCTAAAGTTGTTTCTTTTGCTACTGAAAGAGTTGTTGTTGATTTTCTTTATCGAAATCTTTACTAGATTTGGTGTGCCTAGAGGAATTGTTTCTGACAATGGACCGCAATTTATTTCTAATCTAGTACAGGGTGTGATGGAGCAGTACAAAATACGACACAGGAAATCTACACCATATCACCCTCAAGCAAATGATCAGGTGGAGTCCACGAACAAGGTGATTGAGTCCATCCTCACAAAGACAGTAAATATTCACAGAAAGGATTAGGCTGACAGATTATCGGAACCATTGTGGGCATATCGAACCACTTGGAGGAACAACACAGGACACACACCATATGAGCTGGTGTACGGGAAACAAGTCCTCTTGCCAATAGAATTCCAGATCAAGACTTTCAGGACTGCAGTCCAATTGGGGCTAGATCTCTCTAAAGCACAACAACAGCATCTTCTATAGTTGAATGAGTTAGATGAATTCCGAAGGGATGTTGTTCAACAGAACATCTTGATTTGACAACAGCTCAAGAAGTGGCATGACAAGTCCATCTAGAAGAAGCAATTCCAACCAGGTGATTGGGTGCTCCTTTACGATTCTAGATTCAAATATTTTAAAGGGAAATTCCATACACGTTGGATGAGACCCTATGAGGTGGTCAAAGTGTTTGAAAATGGAGTGGTAGAGATTAAAACTATTGATGGATGGAATTCTGTGTTCCTGGTAAATGGGCATAGATTGAAGGTATATTTTCAGCCCCTTACTAAAGGATATTTTATGTAGCAAGTCCAATAGCAATCTAAAAATGAGTTGGTAGGTGGTAACACCAACTTGTTGAAGATTTGATTCTTTCTTTCCTTCATTAGAAAAAAATAATAATAAAAGAAAAAAATGACAAACAAACAAAAAATGACAAAAAAAATCCTGTAATTATGAAAATCAATTAATTGACATGATTGCAGAAGCATCAACCTGAAAACCAACATGCTGGCAGGAAGATCGAAATTTCAATAACAATGAAATGTTACTTGATTTTTAGATATGTTGGCTACCACCAGGAAGAAGCAGGTTCAAGGAACCCAGCGCTTACCCAAGTTTGGGGTAACTAGCATTGAAATTTTTATCCAAGCAAACATTTAATTCCTGTTGCAATTACTTTTTCCGGCACCAGTGAAGGCAGACCTTGAAAATAAAATTCTTCCTTTCTTCTATTTTCCTATTTCGTAATTCCCACTATTTTTATTTTTATAAATACCCAATGAATTACCCTCCTCTTTCTTCTAATGAAAACTACCCTTACCTGATCTCGTAAAATCCCTCTGTTTCCCCTAAAAAAATTCCACATCCCATTCTCTTTTATCCCCCTTGGTGATATTGTTCTTGGAATCCATGCAGTAATGTTCCTTCACATTCTGAAAATCAGCCCTTTCCCACTTCTTTATTCCCTCATAAATTGATTGTAGAATTTGATGCAGTCAATCCAGAAGGCATGCTCATGAAACACCAAAGGATGGCAAATAAAACTTTTCTTGTATATTGAGGAAAAAAAATTCCAACGATAGAATTGTGTTCTATTAGAATTGTTATTTTGGTAAAATCATTGGTGCAAGATGCATAGTGCAAGAAGTCAGTGCAAGCATGATGCAGTGCAAGTAGGATCAGTGCAAGAGTGCAACGAACTGTGGAAGAAAGTGTAAAACAAACTTCACATAGTACATGAGCGTCTTATGGAGAATGTTTATGGAATTTTATTACTTTGCACATGAGTGATTCCTACACTTATATATCATAGAATTATATATTTTAATTGATACTTTGTTTTATCATTTATTTACTTAGGAAAATTTTTAAAGTACAAGATATATTGGGTTCTGAAATCTTATTTTTTTTAATGGGTATTGAAATATGTCTTAATTGAATTATGAGATAGACTGTGGGATAGTACAGGTTGTCTGAAAAACTCATAACTCACTCCCTTTGAAACAATCTACCATCACTTGTTCATCATTGTCTTACCTCCTAACTTGATCATTATGACCATTACACCACCTCCGCATAAGCCTCCACCACATCCAATAATTATTACTCACCCATAGCAGGATGATACGAATTTGCATCTGAATTGAGGAGTCGTTCTTTTATCATTAAACATGATCGGTTGGATGGGACTGAAAAGACGAAGGATGGATGGACCTCCAACATAAGATTCTCAACAACTGTGTGTATCACTCACTAAAATCCTTTTGAGGTTGTGACAAGGAATTATGGCAAATTTGAACATGGCACCCATAAGGAATGAGCCATTGTCCTTGAAGGAGATATAACAGACTGCGGAATACTGGAGCAGTCTTGCACTATTGCAAGAATCCGTATTCGTTCCATTTTTGTAGAAGTTCGATGGCTTCAACATGGCCGTGGTGCTGGATTTTGTGAAGACGTTTGAAGGAGATCGAGCTAGGGTCGGCTCATTAGAATTCGAAGTCACGGAGAAGTCCATTGCATGAGCTACAGGCTTGCCAACTACAAGGGAGTAGTGGTTCAAAAAGGAGCGGCTTGAAAAGAAATGATGGCATTGGTTTGTGAGTGACAGAAAGCTCAAAGTTAATTGGAAGAAAGGGCTTCCGCAGAGCACCATGCTTGGAAAATGGTGAGACCTCCTGTACGTACTACAGAAATGTTTGACCTGCGAGGGACATTACACATTAACGTTTGTGTACCATATGAGGTTATTGTTGCACTTTGAGTCGGGGAGAATTATTAATTTTCCTGACTACCTGCTCCGAAGTCTCGAGAAAATGGCAAAAGGTGTGCAAAGTGGGAACACAAGCCAAGTCGCATATAAGCTATATCATCATGGGCTTATCACAATCCTCGTCAAGAAAGTGTTGGAAGAGAAGGGAGTGACCTAGAAGGAATTCTGAAGGAGTTTTGGGCGAGGAGTGCAGGGAAGTCTACTGGCATGAGTACAAGCAAGAAAAGGAAGGTAAAGACATTGTGCCATGCCAAGAAAAAGGGTAAAAGCATGCCGGTGCAAGTAGAAAAGAAGTATGTCAAAGACACTCCACGCTCGACAAAGAAAAGAAAAATCAGAACCTCGACAGGGAAGAATATTGTCTCTCTAGGGACAAATGAGTATCAGTCAAGCTCTCTAATTGTGATTGATGAATCACCTTAGGTTTCGCCTAAAGACCATAACCTTTTAGTGCTTGCAGATGCAGCAGCCCACACCGTGGTAAACGAAGAAAACATGGAAAAGGAATATGATATACTGTTGCCTACCCTTGTTCATAGATTAAGAAAGAAGAAGATGAAACCGAGTGCAGGAGAAGTTCAGGCAGAGGGTCACAAGGATGATGAGGCACAACACATGGAGACCCTCAACAATTTCGATGAACAGGATATCGAAACCCTCAATATTTTTGATGAACAGGGTACTGAAGCCCCTGTTGGTTTAAATGAACAAGGTACTGAATCCTCTAAAGAACTGGAAGGATGGGGCATTAGAAACAATGCGGAGTTAAGTGCATAAGGTACTGAAACCCTTGGCACGAAGGCTATGGAGGGCTTCAAAACCCTCGATGATAAGGAAACCCCAGGCACAGAAACTTTTGGCGATGTCATAATGAAAACGTTGGACCGTCTTAATCTAGACAATGACGGGACTTGCCTTGACTCTTTGCAAAGAAGGTATTTACACTAGAGGATCTGAGCACAGAGCCCTCTACCCTCTACCTCAACAATCGAATAGTGGAATTAGAGCAACAAGTTCATGACCTGGAGGCTTTGAACCAGGTCATGAAGGAGCAAAATTGGCAAAAGCAAGGTGAGGTAGAGCTGCTCGCAGAAGTCAAGAAGCAGAAACAGCAAGTGAAAGTATGGAAGTATCAGGCTTCCAAGTGCTACAAACGCCTCAAGAAGGTGACTAATCAGCTGAAAGGAGCCCAAGGTAAAAAGCCAAAGGTAGTGAAAGTAGGGATAAGTATTGAAGTACAGGATTGAGAGCTGGCCACCCATTTTTGAATATTTTTTGCAGAAGGTAAAATGTTGTGTGAGGACACACAATAGCTTAGGGATGGGAGGATGTTGGTGTCCCAAATTGCTCTATTTTTACCCTATTCCCATAAGCCTTAACCTCTGTTTTATCTCTATTTAACCCTCTCATTCCTGCACTAGTCCAAGATAATCATCTATTCCTACATATACTTTGTATTTCATAATTAAGATTTATTAAGTGCTTTCTTAATTAATTTACATAGATTTCATACCTGTTAGTATATCTTGTAACTGATGTTTAACTTTCCTAAAACTAATTGAAGAACTAAGTGTTAATCATTATTTAGCATGATCAGTGCAGGCAAATTCCTACTCCACCAACGATGTTGCTCCGTGATCTCCATGATATTACACGCAGACATTTTTTATCCACGACTCATAGTTCGGTTGCGAACTATCTGAGGATGGACATTGGCAGCATATAGTCAGGGATAGTTTCTAAGAATATGGTCTACAACCAGCAAAGTTCGTGCTTTATTATAACCATCAACCAGTTTTGCAATGTTGTTTGTTAGTTCGTTCAGCCGAAAGGCTTGAATAGGAAATGACTGTAATTAGCAGAATATGGCTAAGACTGAGAGACTGTATATAGTGTAGACCATAGGTAGAGCCAAGCTAGCGATCTCTGAGTTGTAATTTCATTTACTTTTTAATTTTGTATCACCATCGGTTCTGGGTTGGACTCGCACTATCATGTATATTTGCTGATCAAGTTAATACAAGGAATGCGCCATGTTTTCTTCACGTTGTGTTTAATTTTTATTTCATGCATGATTAAGTGTTGAAATGTTTTGTTTATTCATTTACTTTACAGCAAGTGTTACGTTCCTTTTCCTGCTAATAATTCCATTTATTCTTGCAAGAAAACGTATTGTTAATTCAAGTAATCATTCTCAATGTTAAGAGTTACACTTTTGAAGGATCTAAGAATGTCTACATGAATTAAGGAAGGACGTTATTACAAACACCATACTTTACACTTGCGTTTTATGACTTAAGAAAAGGGAACAGAAACGTTATAAGTGAATTGTCGAAAGTTATTTGATGCATGAAAATTTCTTTGACAGCTACTTGATTATTTCGAATTTTTTTTGCTCTATGAAGTTTACTTTCATTGCAAAGTTCAATTAATTAAAGAATTATTTTTCACGTGTAATTTATCACATAATCTAGCTTGCAATTGCAATTGTTTTCAACACATCTTTTAACTCTTTCGAAAGTAAATTGGAAACTTTGGTGAAGGAATCTTTGTCTCGATTCAAGAGCTGGTCTCTTGTCTAGGAACAGAGTGCACTAAGCCTTGAGGCTTAGAGCCACTCCATAAAGACATAAGTCTTCAGTAAAGAAGGTAAAATATACTTTTTCACATAAGTATTGTACCTGCACTAGTGCAAGCAGATTGCAATAGTATAAGAACAGGTTGCTTGGTGTAGAAGGAATATCAATTGGAAATAGATCTTTGCAAGGGCCCACTTGTTAAACTGTTAGCCATCTATACTGAAGATAAACATAGTATTTCATTTTAGCATTTAAGATTGCTTCTAGTTGTGTGAAAGTTCCTTTACTTGATTTCCTCGCAAATTATTCTTTTACATTCCAGCACTAGAATTGTTTTGGTGTCGATTGTCTTTAAGATTGTTTTTTGTTTGATTCTGCAACATTTCATTTAAGAAGTAGGATTAAGAATAGGAAAAGTTCATACCACTTCTTGGCATTGCCTATGCTTCGTCTCTAAGTTTACGAAACCCCTGGGTTGATAATTAAGTGTTTAGGAGTTTACTTAAGTGCAATTCCTGCACCCAACATTTGCTGAGATGATGTTTTTGTTGTTTAGATCCCTGATTGTTATTATGTTGAGGGATACTTGTATGCCACATTTTGTGATATTTTATTAGCTTTTCATACTGAAGGGGGACCCATTTGAGTGAGAGTTCCTATAAGGAGAAAGTCTTGTGGAGAGACATGCCGCTCTTGTTGAGGGAATTTTTCCATATGAGTGAGAGTTCCTAAGAACATCTTATGGAGAGACGCCACACTGGTTGAGGGTATTCATCCTTGTAATGACAAAAACTATACTATGTGCATCATCATCATCTTGCATCATTAATGAAGTGTCCTCCCGACCCTTGACACCAGGGCCCAAAGACATAACCCACACTGGGTGAACTCTATTATCAATGTGTTTGTATACATTGATTTCATGGTCATAGTTATGTTTCTTCTTCTTTGAAGTATGCACATGTGGCTTTTCATACTCTTTCATATGCAATCCTACTAACATCACAGAAGTAAAAGATATTGGATAATTCTCATAGCTGAAGAGATCTAGATCATCGCGACCCCCTAGGACAAATCCTTGGAGCTACAAGCGAAGAAAAATGGGAATGCAAAGAAAGACACTTGAAATTGGTGTGAGTTCCATAAAAATCCCACACTCAACACGAATGAATGTCACATGAATCAGGCTCTGGTGGATGAGCTGAAAGACTCAGAGATGGAGCATGCTCTAAATCTGAGCTGAAAGCCAACAAGGAAACTGAAAAAGGAAAGAAGATAATTTACATTGAACCCACTATGATGATAGCCACCACTAAGCTCCAAAAGGCAGAACCTAAGGATCCAAAGGAGGGGGAGTACCTCTTCGACTCGCAAATGTGGATAAAGGGTTCGTCGATGCAATTCATCGTTGACGTGGTAGCTAGAAGAACCTAATCTCAGTCGAGGTCGTTAAGAGATTGAAGTTGTAGACAATGTTGCACCCACATCCATACACCATTGAGTGGCTCTACCAAGGATGATATATCCATGTCATCCAACAGTGTCAACTGCCTTATATCATCAAGTCTTTTGCAGAGGAGGCATTTTGCGATGTTGCCCTTCTAGAAGTATGTGATGTTTTGTTAGGTCATCCATGCCTATGGAAGCGTCAAATTATATATGAGTCTATGCCTCATTCTTTTGTTATTACTTTGGGTCAGAAATTGTACAGGATACCAAAGGTAGCATTTCTTGTCGCCCTTTATTTGCCTACTAAACAATGCAGTAATATCTTTTCCCATGCTAGAAAATTTGTCTTCCTTATGATTCGCTCTCAGAACAAGAGGAATATTGTGGCCACATCCACATCCTCTAGACAGGGCTCCTCCACATGATAATAGCAGATGGCTAAGGTCATGGAGGAGTAAAGGGACATCTTCACCTTTCCCATAGGGGTACCCCTACACTATCAGGTCAAGCACTCCATCGATCTGACCACAGGTTCACTGCTACCAAATGGGAAAATCTACTAACACTATGTTCTGGAGAATGATGAGATGAAGAGGTAGATTCAAGAGTTGTTGCAGAAAGGGCCAAGTTCATCACCCTCGATCGTGTTGGTACATAACAAGGATGGAACCTAGAGGCTCTATATTGAATATTGGGAATTGAAAAATATCATTGTCTAGAATAGGTATCCAATTCCACATATTGATGACTTTCTAGACTAGCTCAAGGGGGGGAAATATTTAAAAAAAATTAATTGAATTTTGGTTATCACCAGGTACCGATTGAACCCTCCAATGTGTGGAAGACTGCCTTCAAATTCGTGGAGGCCCTTTTCGAATGGCTAGTCATGCCTTTTAGGTTAATAAATGCCCCCATAACCTTCATGTGACTGATCGAAGACATCTTGTGACCCTTCACCAACTCGTTCGTGGTAGTGTACCTAGATGAAATCTTGATATTTGTCCAGAGTTGGGAAGAGCACATACACCATATCTAACAAGTCCTCCAAACCCTACGACAACACAAATTGTGTGCCAATTTGGAGAAATTCACTTTTGGTATGACTCAAGTTCAATATCTGGGGTACATCATTGATGAGTCGGGTGTGTATGTGGACATAGCCAAGATACATGTTATTCAGGGTTGGCCAAACCCAACCACTTTAGCAGAGCTCCGCATATTTCTGGGTCTTTCCAATTTCTATCGCAGGTTCATGTTGGGATTCTCTCATATCACTTGGCCTTAATTTTCAAGTCACCAATGACTGAGCGAAAGTAAGGTTCTTTTGGTCTGAGTCCCAAAAGAAGGAGTTGTAACACCCTCCTCCCACATCTACCTAAGTAAGTAACCAACTGGGGTAAATATATGACTAAATGCTACTATGATGGGACTCAATTTCCTATATGACCTTAAGGAAGTGGAATCAACATAAACACATCATACATACCTTCCACATAAGTAACAGGACTCCTAGGAACCATCCAAACATCTCAGGTAACCAACCTTTGCGTCCCACTGAGTTTTTAGACCAATTAACCCTCGTACACGCCCATGATATGGGCATGCATATGTCCAGGGGAATCTGGATGCTCCAACAGCATGGTATGCCAGCATCCAGGGACTTCTCTTCTCAGTGTTGTGCCAGTGTCCCCATGATTTGAGCCACTTTTTCAAGCCTAGAGCCCAAGTCGATGTCCAAAAATAAATGACACCTTCAGAACAGAAAGATAAAAAGGGAATGAAGATACAAGTGAAATTACTTGAACAAGGGCTTGCCTATACCCCTACTAGCCATGACAATCATTTCGTCGAACATATCACAAATATGTAATCTACAGGTGTAAACAACATATTTAAGTATAGGGGTCTCATACTTATCTGAGAATAACTAAGAAGAATTGTTCCCTAATATCATTAGTTGTTTTAACATCTATTAGGTCATAGATACAATTTTCATTCATTTACAAGTCAAAACATGAGTAAATCCATACATCATCACTGTCATAAAACTTGCTTATAACCAGCATAATAACAACAAAAATATCAAGTATACATCAACCATAAAATCCACATATAAACCAATGCATTTATGCATAAGATATCAAGGAGAGAACCTCTTATTAATTAATGAAAAATCCAACTTGAGATGGGGCTACCATAATCCACCCGAACATAGAATGACTGAGTGAATTCTCTCTTCATCCATTCATGCTTGTGCCATATTCCAAGTATGAAGGGACTCAAACCAAAAGAACCAACCAGGGTATCCCAAGGCTAAACCACCTCACCATCATCAATAGGAACTAGGCTTTACCGTAATCCATCCCAGATCACTAGGCCAACAAAATAAACATGTAATAACAGGCTTTACCATGGTCTCCACCAGATACTAGGCCAAAACAAGCATGGATACCACCATATTTCTCCACCTACACCGTGAGGAATTTTCTTGTCTCCTAGTCTCCCAGGCTTTATCACAATCCACAGTCTAATCCAGGGATCACTAAGACCTAAACTGAGACACCACCCTCTAGGCTTTACCGTAAATCTTGTCATTCACTGGAAAGGATTCCTAATCCTAATCAAGGGCAACCACCTCTAAGATTTACCGTATGTCCCTCCATTCACAGGTCAAGGATTCTTATGCCAACCAAGGAAAAACAAAATTTGGCTTTACCACAACCCACAGTCTAGTTCAAGGCTTACTAGGCCATGTGTTCTATCATTCATAGATCCACCTCACTCGGCTTCAAATCCATCTGGAAATCTAGCTCAACCAATACATGAAAACCCCATCACACCGTGTCTATCTGGAAATGGCAAGGCTAGGCTAAAAACGTTGTCACACCTAGAAAAACACATGCCATAACAACAAAAGAACCACATGCAATACCATGCATACCAAAACTAGCAAAGAAATCACACATGCAAATTGATACCTACAAAGAATCTTGCTATAGCTTCTTGATCTTGCTCTTCCTTGCTTTCTCCTTCCTTCCTCTTACCTTCTTTTCCTTTCTTGATCCAATGCCAAAGTGTTCCAAGAAAACTCTAAGTATCCAAGAGTGAGAAAGAGAGAGAGAGAGAGAATAATAAGAGAGCTCCAAAACTTAGCTAACAAAAGGTACCAACTGATCCTCATAAGCCTTTTTTATCAATTAGGCCTCTAATTTCTTCATTTTCCATTATTTGCCTTCATTTTCCTCCTCACATGCAACTTATGACCTTTCACCTTCATTTTCTCCTATTTTCCATTATTTTCATAAATAATTGTGCCAAAACTTCCATTTTGCCTTTCCAAAGCCTTATCTGTTTCCTTTTCCAAACCCTTTAACTGTAATAAACCAAATTAACACCCACACTAGGATGTCTTGCCCAACATTCAACTTGGAATGAGTGTTCCATCAACTGTGGTTATTATTTTGCATTTATTAACTTTTTTTACATGGATTTTTCACTAAGACTATTATAGAACTCTCCCCCCTTGGGGGTCACCATTCTCAATGTTCAACCACATCTATACCTCAGCAAAACCAATAAAAAGCAAACATACTACCCATGGAGCTTTATAACATAGCTTGATGCAGTATTTACAATGATCACCCTGCTGAGAAGCAAACCAACATGACAACATAAAAACATAATAACATGACACCCATACCTATTATTGGATATTTATAACTTATCTCATGGTGGTATTTACATCAACATACATATGTACATATATCAAAACATCACCCAAACATATGTTGAAACATATACCAAACAGCGTACCAAAATTGCTTTGTCTCAACGGGTAAACAATGAAGGATACCTAGCTTGCATTTGACCTGCCATCTCCCATGAAGCTTCATCAGGCCCAAAGTGCTTCAACTTCACTTTAACATGCTCGATTGCTTAGTTTCGAAGCATGAGCACCTTTCTCTGCAATATATATTGAGGCTTCGGGTGGAATTCTCCATCTGGATTCACATATAATACAGACCAGTCAATCACATGATCAACATATTTAACATACTTCTTAAGCAATGACACATGGAAAAAATCATGGACTTTCATTTTTGGATGCAATGCAAGTTGATCGGATACGGGCCCAATCCTCTCAATAATATTGAAAGGTCCACAAAATCGAGGTGCGAGCTTAGTATATGATCCAATTTGCAAGGAGCTCTTCTTCGGTTTGGTGTGCAAGTACACTTGTTCCCCAACCTAGAATTCCATTAACAACCTATTCTGATCTGAATATCTCTTCTACCTATCCTATGCTCCTTTAAAATTCTTCTTGATTACTTGTATTTCCTGTTCCATTTTCACCAACATGTCCAGTCTAATCAACACCCTGTTAATTGGATCACTCCAATTGATGGGAGTATTGTAACTCCTCCCATACAATGCCCCAAACAGATTCATCTTCAAATATTTTTGATACCCATTGTTGTAGGCGAACTCTACCAATGGAAGATATTTTTCCCACTTTCTTGTTGATGCATCATGTACATCCTCAACATGTCCTCCAATATCCTGCTGACCCGCTTAGTCTGTCCATCTATCTACGGATGATAAGTTATACTAAAGGCCAAATCTTTTCCCAAACCTGCAAACAACTCTTTCCAAAATTTGGAAGTGAACTTTGCATATCTGTATGACACAATCTTCTTTGGAACACCATGCAGTCTGACCACATCTCTAATGAAAACCTGTGCCACATCACTAGCTGAGAATGTAGACTTCACTGGAATGAGGTGCGCAACCTTTGTCAACCTGTGTTGTAGTGTTTTCTTCTCAAAGATGTACGAAAAGAACTCACTTAAGATTATGGATGACAAACAATTTCAACAATATAAATGGTTGCTAAACATTGTATATCCGTATCAACTGATAGAAACAAAACCTTCCAAACTCCGGATCTATGCCACAATCATAGTTAAACATCAAAAAGAAAGAGTAATAACTCCAATCATTCAATGGAAACCAGATATGTAAAGAATAATTTTATTATAACACATGTGAAGGGAACAAATAAATGTTATCAGTCCCCCTCTATGGGATGGGTTCTTGGCTATCTTCAAACGTCTTCAGCTTGTGTAGAGTCTCTCTTCTCTATAATTTATAAACCCAGCAAAACTATGGTGTGTGACAATGAAAATAATCAGAGTTACAACAGTGAGTGCAACAATGAAAATAATCAAAAGTGAATAATGAATGGAAAACCCTTCTATTTATAACAAAATATTGAGTTATCCTCGAATAATGAGCAATAATAGAATATTATTGATCCCATTCTTGGAATAACCACTTGGAATATTTTATTATATTTGTTTAGGAGGGAAAAAGTATTTAAACTTTTATTTAGAAATAATAAATAAATAAATGATTTATTTATCATCTCAAGGAATTAGTTAAGAAATAATAAACAAATAAGGATTTATTTAATTATTCCTAAGGGATTTAGTCAAATTTGACAAATAATAATAATTAATTAGTGATTAATTAATTATTCTTGGAGAAAAATAAGATAATTAATGATTTATCTATTTATTTTTCATGATTGGGTCAAATATGACAAAGAATAATAATTAAACAATGGTTTAATTAATTATTCCTATAAGAAAATTAAATAGATAGTGATTCATTTAATTGTCTTCATGGGTTTAACTATAAATTACTTAACAAAGGTGGTTTATTAAGTAATTTCTCACAGTGAAAGAAATTTTACTATGGTAAAATTATTTTTACATCGTGTACTTCAATCCATCTAGTAAATTCGGCTAGATGATCAATTTTTTGGTGATAACAACCTGTCCACAACAACCATGATGGAATCATGTTGTCTCACTATCCTTGAAAAACTTGTGATAAAGTCCATGGAAATGACCTCCCATTTCAACTATGGAATCATGGTCGACTATAGCAGTCCACCTGGATGCTTACACTTTGCATTTACCTGTCGACAATCAAAACACTTAGACACAAACTCTGCTACATCCTTCTTCATATTCAGCCAATAATAAAATTTCTTCACTGCAGTCAATGTCTTCTAATAGCCTGGGTGACCTGAATATGGTTTCGCATGAAACTCCCTCAAGATAACCTTCTTGAGATCACTGCTATCTAGCACATATATCCTATCTCTAAACCTGACCAATCCATCCATTGTGAGACAATAGTCCACACCTTATGCACCTGCACCTCAACCTATACCTCTACCTTTACCACTACCTGTACCCATACATGTACCTATACTCTGCTACAACCTGTGTACAATATCCATATACCTGACATCCTACTAACCTGCCTGTAAGATCCTAGCTTGTAGATATGTCGCATAGGAACTCATATCTTCTATATGATTTACTTGTATCCGCCTTCTAAGAGCATCTACGAACCTGTTCTTCTTTCCTTTGATGTACCTAATCTCGAAGTCAAACTCACTGATCATGACCAACCATCTAGCCTACATGGCATTTAGATTCAGATGGTAAAAAAAATATCTCAACCCACTATGATCACTCATCAGTACAAACCTCATGCCTAGAAGATAGTGCCTCCACATCTTCAATGCACGTATTATCGCTGCCAACTCAAGATCATGTGTCAGATAGTTCTTCTCATGTTCATTTAGTTTTTGTGACTCATAGCAAACTACCTGTCCTTCCTACATAAGTACTCCACCAAGTCCTATCTTGCAAGCATTTGTACATACTACAAACTCCTTTTTTGGATCTATAATCTTTAACGTTAGTGCATGCGTCAGCAACTGCTTAAGCTACTTAAAACTAGCCTCACACTCATCTATCAATTCAACCTTCTTACCTTTCCTTTGCAATAATGTAATAGGATAAGAAATTGGTGAGAAGTTCCTGATGAACCTCCTATAATAGCCTGCCAACCCCATGAAATATCTCACCTCATCTACATTTATAGTTTCCCACTCCATGATAGCTCTTACCTTCTTTGGATCCACTACTATGCCTATGCCATCCTTGGAAACAACATGTCCCAAGTAATGTACCTCAGTTTGAAATAAACTGCACTTATTGAGCTTAGCATACAACTGATGCTCTCTCAACAATCTCAACACTACTACTAAATTCTCGACATGCTCTTCTTCATTTTTAGAATATTCCAATATGCCATCAATTAATACAATAACAAACTTATCCAAATACAGACACAACACACTATTCATCAAGCACATAAATATAGCTGGAGCATTAGTCAAACCGAATGGAACTACAACAAACTCATAAATCCCATACTTGGTCTAGCAAATTTTCTTGTAAATATCCTCTTCCTTGATGCATACATGATGATATCTGGATCTCAAATCAATCTTTGTGAACACTTCTCCTCCCTTCAGCTGATCAAACAATTCATTGATCCTCGACAACAGATGCCTATTCTTGATGGTCACTTTGATCAACTACCTATAGTCCATACACAATCTGAGAGTACCATCCTTCTTCTTCACAAATAATACTGGTGCACCCCAAGGTGATACACTTGGCCTAATGTATCCCTTGTCCAACATTTCCTTCAACTACAAATTTAACTCTACCAACTCAGATGTGCTCATCCTGTATAGTGTTTTTGATGTGGGAGGTGCCCCTAGCACCAACTCAATAGAAAAAGTCTACTTCCTTGTGAGGTGGCAACACTGAAATATCTACAGGAAACACATCCTAAAACTGCTACAAAATCGGGTAACTTCTCAAAACATATGCATCCTCGACTTCCTTACCTTTGTCGCTAGAAATATGCACTTAAAATAACACACACCCTTTCCTGTGACTACGCTTTGTCTGTATATTTGTCACCATCCAAACTGATGTGGATTTCTGCTTTCCCTATAAGACTCTTGGTTCCCCATTGTCATCCATGCACTCAATGGATTTTTCATAACAATCCACCTTGGTCCTATGAAAGTATAGCCAATCCATACCCAATAGTATACTATATGATCCCAACAATAATACATTCAAATGTGTTGCAATAGGAATACCATTCAAATCAAATGCACAAGCTCTTACCCAATGATGAACTCTCTTCTTTGTACCTATAGCCAACTGCACTAACCAAGATTCTACATGTAATTATTTATGCAACCCACACTTATCCACCAAGTCAGAACTAACATAACTATAATTAGATTCAGAGTCAATCAAAATAGAAACAACTTGATTATAAATCTCACCATCTATCTCAATGATAGATGCCTGATGGTCTGCCTATCTGTTATCCAATGCTACATAGATACGAGGAACTTTCTAACCAACATCCACAACAGTCTGTGCCTCTTGTGCACTATATATCTGAGGTCTACCACCTTGATTTTATGGACAATCTCTCTTAATGTGTTCCTTACCGCATGTCCAACACTCCAACCGTCCAGTACCATCACCTATCTGTTGTTGTTGTGATCCATGTCCTTGTCTAGCTACATTTAACTTCTTTTGTGGTGCCACATTTTCTTTCTCTTATGCATTATGAGTCCTTGTTCTTTTCGTCTTCCATTTACCCTTACCTTTATCTTTATCCTTCCCTTTCCACCCTATTTGGTTGTTCATAGAAATGCTTCAATTTCCCAATAACTTCCTCAAGAGATTGAGGCTCATCACACTCAATCCAATCTCTAAATGCTAATGGAAAACCACTAACAAATTGCTAAAATATATCCATCTCATCTTTAAGATATGGTACATACCTCAATAGCTCCAGGAACTTGGTCGTGTACTCTTCATTTGTCATTGATACCATCTTTAGCTCATAGAATTCTTTGGCCTTACCGTCGTAGTACCTTTATGACAAATAACTCTTCCTGGAAAGCCTCTTGAACTCATGGCAACTCAAGTCCTCTGTCTGGATGTCTCTGAACCACTTCACATCTTCCCACCAGATATTTGCTTTATCTTTCAGGCTAAAGATAACAATTTTGGCCTTCATGTTTTATGTGTACTCATGCAATTCAAAGAAATTTTTCATCCCAAGTATCCAAGCCTCTGCATCTTTTGTTTTCTTCAAGTCTCCATCAAAAGTAGGTGGCTTTGCTTTCTTAAACTCATTTGGAAAGTATCCCCTGTCACTCCTCCTATAAGATGATAATGATGATGATCATGATGCCTATTAGAATCAGAACTAGAATAATACATGTATCCATCACCTATCCTATCTAGAGTATCTAGCAACTTGTCATCTCTCATTGTGTCATCTCTACCTGACCTGTGACAAATTTTGCAATTCTGACAAACTCTGAAGAAGTATTACATTAACCTCTACTTTTTTTTCTTATGCCTACATGATTTTGTCATTGTCCGCCTTACAACTCCTTTTTCCTTCCTTCAAGCTTCTCAATGTGTCTAATAAATTAGAAGAGTGTCCAACACCACGTTTCTCATCTAATTCGTAGGGAGAATCTTTGTAGTCTATCATCTTTTTGGTCATTTCTGATCTCTTTCCTACAAGACATACTATGTCAGCTAAACCAAATCACAATAAACCAACATACCTTAGAAAAATTCATGGAGGATATCTCATCTGCAAGATCATCCAAATCAACATAATACATGTATAACATAATCATGACAAGATATATACATATAATACACAATCACATAACCATATAACCATCATTCTAGCTAGATTCCAGTCACCAATGCATGATCATATCAACTACACATACCATGACCTAATGCATGACAACAACAACCATACCAATGTACACTAACATTACACAAGCATAAACAACATGTAACCAATCATGCAATCATGATAGCACACTTCACAACAATAACATCCTCTTTCACATGCGAACATCACTACAACCATGACTGACACCATGCATATCCAACAAGCATATAGACCACAATATCGTTAACACATGTGCCACCGACATGAATGCATGACCAACACACACCACCAATCTAGTCTAAGGGGTGAACCATGCTCTGATACCACTTTGTAACACCCTCCTCCCACATCTACCCAAGTAACCAGCCAACCAGGGTAAACATGTGACAAGAGGATACTATTATATTATTCAACCTCCTAGATGACCTTAAGGAAGTGAAATCAATGGAAACACAACGTACATACCTTCCACATTAGTAACAAGACTCCCAAGAACCATCCAACCTCTCATGTAACCAGCCCCTAGGTCCCACTGGGTTTTTAAACCAATCAACCCCCATACGCTCCCATGATATGGGCATGCATGCATTTAGAGGGATCTAGAAACTCCCACAACATGGTATGCCAGCATCTAGGGAATTTTATGCTCAGTGATGTGCTAGCATCCTCAGGATTTGAGCCACTTTTTTAGGTCAGAGCCCAGGTCACTACCCAGAACTAAATGACACCTTCATAACAAAAAGGTAACAAGGGAATGATGATATAAGTGGAATTACCTGAACATGGGCTTGACTGGACTCCTACTAGCCATGACAAGCATTTCGTCAAACATATCACAAATATGTAATCTATAGGTGTAAACAAACAATTTAAGCATAGAGGTCTCATACCTATCTGAGAATCGCTAAGATGCATTGTTCCCATATATTATTAGTTGCATTATCATCTATTAGGTCATAGATACATTTTTCATTCATTTTAAAATAAAAATATGATGAAATCCATACATCATCATTGTCATAAAACATGCTTATAACTAGCATAATAACAACAAAAATATCAAGGATACATCAGCATAAAATCCACATATAAACTAGTACATTTATAAATAATATATGAATGAGAGAACCTCTTATTAATGAATGAAAAATCCAACTCGGGATGGGACTGCCATGTTCCACCTGACCATAGAATGGCTAAGCCAATTCTATCTTCAGTGATTTACCCCCATGCCATATTCCAAGCATGAATGTGGGACTCAAACCAAAAGAACCAAGGAATCCTGAGGCTAAACCACCTTATCCTCATCAATAAGAACTAGGCTTTACCGTAATCCATCCTGAATCATTAGGCCAGCACAATAAACACGTAATAATAGGCTTTACCATGATCTCCACCAAATCTCTAGGCCAAAAACAGGCATGGATTCCACTTGATTTCTCCACCTACACCATCAGGAATTTTCATGTCTCCTAGTCTCTTAGGCTTTACCACAATCCACATTCTGATCCAGGGATCACTAGGCCCTAAACCGAGACACCACCCTCTAAGATTTACCATATATCTTGACATTCACCAGAAAGGGTTCCTAAGCCTAATCAAGGGCAACCACCTCTAGGATTTATGTATATCCTTCCATTCATTGGTCAAGGATTCCTAGGCCCATTGAGGCAACACAAAATCCTCCATTACTGCAACCCACTATCTTGTTCAGGGGTTACTAGCCCATGTGTTCTATCATTCAGAGATCCACCTCACTCAGCTTCAAATCTACCTATAAGTTTAGCTCAACCAAAACATGAGAATCCCATCACACCAAGGCTATCCGAAAATGGAAAGGCTAGGTTGAAAACACACTCACGCCTAGAAAAACCCATGCCATAATAGAAAAATACCACATGCAATACCATGTATGCCAAAATGAGCAAGGAAATCACACATTAAAATCGATACCTACAAAGAATCATGTTGTAGCCACTTGATCATGCTCTTCCTTTCTTTCTCCTTCATTCCTCTTACCTTCTTTGCCTTTCTTGATCCAATGCCAAAGTGCTCCAAGAAAACTCTAAGTGTCCAAGAGTGAGAGAGAGAGTAATGAGATAGCTCCAAAACTAAACTCGCAAAAGCTACCAACTGATCCTCTGAAGCATTTTTATCAATTAGGCCTCTAATTTCTTCATTTTCCATTATTTTTCTTCATTTTCCTCCTCACATGCAACATGTGACCTTTCACCTTCCTTTTCAACTATTTTCCATTATTTTCATAATAATTGTGCTGAAAATGCCATTTTTCCTTTCCAAAGCCTTAGCCCTTGCCTTTGCCAATCCCCTTAGCCATAATAAACGAAATCAACATGCACACTAGGATGTCTTGCCCAACATTTAGCTTAGTGTCCCATCAATCATGGTTATTATTTTACATTTATTAACTTTTTTTACATGGAAATTTCACTAAGGTTGTTACAAGAGTTTACTGAGTTGAACCATCGCCTCTGCTCTGCACCAATGCTCACATTACCAAACCTAAAACAACTATTTGAAATTGAGACAAATGCCTCCGACTATGTTGTTGGTGCAGTTCTTACCCAACAGGGGCATCTAGTGGCATATCACAGTGAGACACTTTTAGATACGGTCTGAAAGTATCCCACCTATGACAAGGATATGTATTCCATTGTGCAGGCATGTCGACAATGGAATCATTACATTCTGGGGAAGGAAATTGTCATCCACACATACCACCGACCCTTGCAATTCATAGAAATATAAGGAAAGTTGCATAATGATCGCCATCAGAAATGTTACACATATATGCAACAATTACATTTGAACATTAAGTAAAAGAAGTGCAACACCAATAATGTTGTAGACTACCTCAACCGATTGTTAGTTATGGTGATGACCACTATACTCGAGCTGAGGAAAATTTTAAGGACAGAAAATTTTCTTGAAGTTTAAAAACATTGGCGAATCTCACTAATCCCTAATATGCAAACTATAAAAATTGTATTGATATATTTGTAAAATTATTCAATTTTATAATGATTTTATATATAGTATCTATATAATGTTGGCGATTTTTAAGGTAAAATAATTTTATATTCTAAAATTTGGGCGAATATTATTTTATAAAAAATGGAAATTAGCGAATCTTTTTTGTGGAAAAATCATGGAAAATTAGCCCATTGAGCTAACATTAGCCCCTAAAATTTTCTGCAATTCGACTCTTGTGGACATGAGACTTTAGGATGGCCACATCTTTACAAAAGTGATCCAGAATTCGGCACCACATACTAGATTCTCCTATAAGGTAAGCAAGTCCCAGATTTTCACCTCTAGGAAACACTATTATGCCACCTGGGACACCTTTGTGTTCTTTCAAGTAAGATTTCCAAGATGATTTAGGAGGCTCACTATAGTCAGGTCAATAGACATTTTGGGGTATAAAATATAGTGGCAGCGTTGTAGAAGTATTTTTATTGGCCAAACCTTCGACATGATATTGGGGAGTACATCAGATCCTACACTGCCTGTGCCATTTCCAAACCTACAATCAAGAAGCAAGGCTTGTATACTCCTTTTTTTTACTTATATCTAGACTTGGGAATCCATCTCCATGGATTACATGTTGGGCCTTCCTTATACCAAGCATGGAAACGACTGTTTTTTTGTGTTCGTCAACAGATTATCTAAGATGGCCATTATGGTGGCCTGCAAGAAGAAAATTACCACAAAATCCTGTTTGGTCTAAAATACAGATAAAAATTAGAGTTTCATTTACTATCAATTTGGGTAATTAAACTTCAAGGATCATCCAATATATATGGACATAGAGACAAACTAAACTAAGCTAGGTGAAGAAATGCCAAAGCTCCCTTACAGGAGGTCTTTCATTGGGATCTCCAACACCTATTTAGTCATCTAAAAAAATGAAATATAAAGACATTGTGACAGGTGTAAGAAATATTAAAACTCCCTTACGAGAGACTACTCATTAATATTTCTAACATCTTAATCAACAAACTATTTAGACTGATGAAATTAAAGCACTTAAACCTAATTCTGATTGATTGCATGAAATATTAAAGCTCTCTTACCAGAGACTATTCATTTATATCTCAAGCATATAAATCAGAACTTAAACTAATGAATTCAAACATTAAATAACAAATCAGATTCATTGAAGGAAACATTAATACTTTCTTATGAAACTTCATTCGTTAATATTCCAAACATATGAACCGAATAACTTAATCTAATGAAATTCACAAACGAACATAAAATAAAAGCCTACTAAAATAAAAGTGTACTTGCTAGGCAATGGGGATCCTTCCAAGGATTCACAAGCACACCAAAAGAGAAGTCAAATGTAGAGGATCAAAGAAGCTTTGTTTTATTCATCATCAATTGCAAATTGCAATTACAACCATTACAATGATTCTCCAAATCTAACTTCTCATTGCCAACCTATAATATACTAAGATTCTAAATTACAAATGAAGGACTAGGTTCTAAAATTCTAAAAATGAAGGAGATAACACTCCTATTTATACAAAAGCTATGATAACAAACTCATAAATGTAAATCCATTATTCCCTCCTTTGACCCACATATTTCTCAACCAATGGTGACACATAACCCTATCCTCCATGATCTCCTCCATGAGGTCCATGATCTCCTCAAATTCGAATTTGAACATAGAGTGCCACATAAATATGCCTTGGAAGCTTCCTTTGTACCTACACATGTCAACAAACTCATTCTAATTGTTAGGTATAAGTATATGGAGATTATTTTCTAAAGTTTAACCATAAATTCTCTTAAAAATACTAATAATTAATAATGTTTTGGAAAACACAAAGGTAACCCATATAATGATGAAAGTGAAGTTGATGTGGTGACATGGTGGTGGAATAGAGGTGAGAAAATGTGTGAATGGAGTGAAAGTGGATGTATTTTAAGGATAATTCCTAGGCCCAACATACCCCCAAACTGAAGGTATTGCATGTCCTCATGCAATCTATTACATTACTTTTGATACTTGAGCTTTGGCTTAGACTTTGCGTGATATCATTTTCTTAGCTTTTGCAACGTGTGTTTGTTGAATTGCAACTTGGTTGGTTCTTATGTTTCAACAGTATTTTGTTTGTTGCATTCAAATTCAATGTATGATCTTTGCATAATAATAACGTGATTTTTATTGCAAAGTATTTTTGTTGGACTGCATCATGGTTGGTTCTTGTGTAACAACCATGATTATGTTGCATCCAATTAGCTTTTAAGTACTTTTGACCAAGCCATTTATATGCTCATGTAATAGTGAATATATTTTTAAGGTATGTGGGTTTTATAATGTGAAATATGAATATGGAAAAATATGAAGGTGACAAAGTATGTATGTGAATGTATCCCTCACCCAAACTAATCGTTTTGGCAATTTTATGAAATGAGGAAAGGAAGTTTTTTCCAAAAATTACCATTCTAGCTTTCAAGGAATTAAATGGTTAAAAGTTAGAAAATATCATACCTCAACTTACCCTTTCAAAAATGGATGAGATTTGTGCATGCATGGCTGCAAAATTCTTATCATAGTCTTCTTCACTTGGCGGTGAAAATCGTGGATGAAGTCGAAAAAGCGAATCTTTTATTGTTGTTGCATCTGCTACTAAATCTGTTGTTAGATCTTCTGCTGAATGTTTGGAATCTACTGTTGAATGTGGCTGAAAATGTATAAGGTTTAGGAGGTATACAAAATTTAGAATTTACACTTCCCCCCAGACTTACTGATTGACTTGTCCTCAAGTCATTTATATTAAAAAATGTAAAGTAATGAAAATAAATTTGCTTCCTTTGCTACAAAATGATTGGTCTTCAAGTCTTCAATGCTTGTTAGCACAATTCTTGTCATGCGATTAAATGTTTCGGTGTCGAACATAACAATAAATTGTTAACTTAGTGGCCATTGATGGATGCCACTAGTCAACACGAGAGCTCCCATCTCTGATGTGGATGAGAGTCAAGATGCCCCGAACACATCTTTCTAAGTATGAATGAATTTGTTGTTTTCGAATACCCAGAAGATCCGACAAACAAGGGACATTGATGTATTCTCTTGTTTATCGGCATGATAGCTTGCCCTTAAGGCATACAAGCTTCAAGGTGTTTTTAGAAAAATATTTAGACTCAAGGGCTATGGACTCAATGGTGTATGGAAGCAAGGCTTTATTTGCAATTGTAGGAAAAAGTAAACTGACAATGAATATGTAAAGTGGACCCAAAAGCTTGTAAATGAGCTCCGTTGCTTTTATTGGTGGGTTAGGATTTATGAAAATGTAATGAAGTGTTTGTGGATAATGAGAAGTGGATAATGACTCTTGCTGGAAAAAGTGAATTTAAAGTGAATTTTGGCATGCAAAATCTCAAATATAATAAATCTTCTCATTAATTATGCAGTTTCTTCTAAAATAGTTGAGTTTGACTAGTGTTGAGCATCCACTTGTAGACGTCGTATTCAAGTGTGGATAGGTATTTCACCATCCTTGTACGTTTAGGAACAAATCCCCGGTCTTCGAATTTGCTTTTCTGTCATGCAACATTTCAAACCATTAAACTATTACTGGAAGTTCAAGAACTCAAAAAATTTCATTTATGTTCATGGACTTGTTCTTTAGGATCATGGAATTATTCTTTTGAAGACCAATTGTGTGCACAATTAGTTTCCTTAATGATCAGTTGATCATCCGAAATATGCAAATAAAACTTTGCATAAATAAAACGTTAGTGTGTTCAACAAGGAATGGCCAATTCCTTCTTGCTTCTTACGCAAAAATTAATGCCAACTGAAATGGATTATGGATAATCAAAAGAATAATTTTAGTCCAATTCCTGATGTTGATAATAGTCCTTTTTTTTTATAAAAATAACCATGAAAATTAACTTATCTCCCTCTTTGTGTCAGATGTCTCCTTGAATGTGCATGACGAAGAGCATATGTTGCAGATTAGTTTGTCTCATAAACGCATACAACCTTGATGAAAGCATAGATTTTAATGCCAACTCTAAGCATAATCCTCCAAATGTTTAATAAATGAATCCTCCTTTGTGTGATTCGCTTCATTTTTTAAAGGTGCATGGTGCATTTTTAATTAATGAAATCTCACAAACGCCAATGAATAACTTTATTTATCAATATTATAAATAAAATTATCCTGATTCCATTTTAATGGATTAAATTTATGGAGGTGCAAAATTTCCTTCAAATTTGCAACTTTCTCATGGTATCTTGAAAGTGACAAGTAAAACAAAGTTTGCAATTTCATGATAAAACATGTGAAATTTGATTTGATACTCATGTGCTTGAATTTCATGAAGTTGATTTTTATTTTATTTTTTAATTTTTTTTTTAAACTAAATTAATCATTTATTTCTACTCTATCACATATAAATGAATTTTACCAACTGAAAATAAAAATAAAAGTCTAAAATGCTCAACCTAAATTAAATTAATATTAACAATATAACAAAATAAACCCTCAATCAATTTTTTAGGTCTTGAGAACGTTGGCTCCAAACTTCAATAGCTCACTCCAATTCTTCATCCATCTGTCCTTTTGATTAATTTTCTGAGTGCACCTGGTGTAGATACTGGATCAATTTTCTGTGTGCGCTTATAATGTGTAGGGCAACCAAAACCTGCACAGTGCTCCAGGAGGAGAACGTGTGCCACAATAGCTTCCTTCAATTAGTCCCATGCAGGACTATGCTTTGGTCAGAGGTGGCTTCACTCCTTCATTTAGACGGATGTTCTCTAGGAGTTGGCCATAGGCCTTGAGAAGCCTGGCTTCATCGACATTGATAGTTTATGAGGCCTACCAGGACGATGTCACCGGCAGCATTCCAGACCCACTGGTGCATGTTGCCTCAGATATGGCAGACTTAGTTCTGTCAATGCAAAGAGCTTTGCAGCGGCCATTGCCAAGATTGAACAACAATTCTTTCTTCTCATCAATTTTGAAGGCTTCAAGATTCTTGGTTAGCACAAACAAATAGATCCTGCAAAAAGTAAATATTTCAGATTCAGAGATGCAAAATTTGAGATGTAAACAAATGCTAGTTTCTTTGAGCCCCCCAACATTAATTAAATGAAAGCATTCATTAAAGTGATTCATCATTTAGTTGAATAACTTCCAAAGTCGACCCAGTGAGTGTGGACATCTTTTGGTGCAGTGCCAACAGGATTGTTGCCTGAAGTCAGTTATGTAGCGCTCCCTTAACGACCCAACAACTTGTGGCATCCATTCCTTCACAAAATCGATTTCGGTTAACCGGAAATCACTTAATTTTCCTTTGTCCTCTTCATAGGAAAGTACTCTAAGGCAATAACAATGACCGCTGATTTTTGGGTGGATCAAAAAAAAAATCTATTGAAAATGGTTCCCTTTTTCTTCCCGTTACTTTATTTTCATTTGAAGATGCTTCATTCCCAACATCTGAACTTTGTTGTACATTTTTAACTCTCTGATACTTCCAATGATCAGGACCAACCCATGCATTTGATCTGGATGACACCCCCATCCTGAAAAACTAATAATCAATCGTTTTTTCACTTAATAAATCTTTGTTGTATTCCAACTCTAATTCACCATAACCCATATCCTCTTTTTCAGGCCACTCTGAAGTAACAACACCACTAGAAACAGAGTCCAAGCTATTCAAGCCATCATCCTTCAGAACTTCACTATTGTTATTGCATTCAAAGTCCTGAGGGCTTATATCAAAAGCTCATCCATTTTGTTAATATCACTAAGGTGGTCAATCAGGCTGAGCTCCCAGGTATTTTTGTTGGCTAACTTGATGCAGTTCTGTAGGAGGTCTAAGATCTGATCTTTGTGGGAGGACCGAAATTTTTTTGAGGATGTAATATCTAGTTGAGAGCCAACACCTATCCGGAGCTGACCATATTCTGTTATGGATCCATTAACTATGTTCCCAACAGTAGGAGGTTCACCATAAAAGGCAAAGGCAGGGAATTCTGTTGAGTTGAATGAACGAAGGGATGGAATGTAATGGTGGATCAAACATTTGAAACACATTAAAATAAATTACCGTTGATGTCGGGATTTTACACCTTATTTTTGGAGTGATTTCCGCTAGGGTCTATCTGAATAAGGTAGGCTTGGGTTTTTCGAATCTGAGCATGATCCCTAACATTCAGGTGGTTTGAATGCAGTCAACAAGAATTATATAGCCTTAGCCAAACAATCAAATCTTACCAAAAATTGTGCCCAAAAATCTACTTGCTCAAATCGCTCAAATTGTGGCTGTAAGGATAAGAGTGATTGCGCAGCAGCAAAGAGATAGTTGCCGGATTTTCAATTTGAGATTTTTGTTGCATATTTTGTTTAATAGACAAAATTAGTGGTTTCCGTCATGCCTTTGGCCTTCATCCACCAGTCTCAGCCTAAGGCATGTTAAAAGCACCCGGAGGAAAGTATTCCCCATTCGGTTTCCCAAACAACTGGCAAGCACAATCTTGTTCAACAATTTATCAGACACTTGGCACACTTCCTTTACGTTTCTGAAAAGTTCCATGGCTTCATTCAACTTTCCTTCCTTAGACGCAGTCCTCAAGTTCTCGATGGCAACACTGGTTGCTCGGGTACCTCCGCTGTAAGAGCATAACCTCATCACCCTGCAGTGAGCAGAGTAGCTTAATCGACTTGAGTCAACAGAAGCAACAATGTTAACTAGCTCTACACACTTCGTCCCCATCACACAGCGATTTCATTCTACCACGAGCTTTTCTTCTCTTGCACACCAGTTTTGGGGTACTCTGAATTTGAGTGCGGAAAATCTGGAATGGCGGTATCGTCTTTGAATGGTTTTCGTTGGGTATGGTTTTTGGTGGAAGCCAACGAGATTATATCCCTTGCCTACAGATATTTCGTGCGAAGGGCAAGAGCCATAGCAATAGCCATAACGAAAATGATGGCCATAGACGTACCCTACCTTCAATAAAATGTTCAGCATGTTTATCTGAGAAGATCTCTACCATACTGGTGCCCATAATTTTAACAATGTTATTACACAAGCACTTATCACTAAACACATCGAAAAGAAAATAATAGTTGAGACAAGTGCTGGGCATCTGCACGGTTCGGTTTGTAGTGTGTTGTTTACATGGGTGCACAGGATATTGAAAGGCAGTCCTTCCAAATTCATCTTCTTGGAGCTGAGGTGCGACTAGTACATTCTAGTACAGCTATATTGAAGGATGCTACTTTAGAGGCAATTCATTGAAAATTGGTTTTTTTTTTCATTGGAAGACATGGGCTAGTGAGCCTAAAATTCGAAAGTTTTTTTTTTCAGGACAAAGTCTAAAGAAGAATTTTATACAAAAGTTTTTAAGATTTTTTTTACAAACAATGTTTATTTGTTGCTTGTTTGTTGCAATTTCTTTATAATTGTTTTCAATTTTATTCTTGAAAGTGCGAGACGAAGGATTTTTTTTTTTTTTTAATAAAAAAAACAAGACTAAAAGAAAACTCTACCAAATCTGGTTTTATTTTGTTAATCTATTCTATGTTAACTTGAAAGTTTTTTCTTTTTTTTAGGTAAAAGAATGCTTCACATCTAAGTTTAAAATTTTTACTTGATTGTTTGCAAGGATGTGAGTAACATGTTTGATCCTTGGATTTGGCGCAAGGTTCTTTTGAAACTAGTCTTTGATATTATCCTTGCTCTCCAAGAAGTACCTGTTCAACATCTACAAATTTCTCACCCATAGATGAATTAGTAAGAAATGGGGGGTTTAAAAACTGAATTTGAATCTAACGAAGCACGCAAAATAATAATAATAATAATAAAAATAATAAATAAATAAAAATGCTCAAACTTGAACTCCGTTATGAAGATCCTGCTGTCACTAGGTTTCACAAGTTAGTCCATAAAAAAAAAAAAAAAAATTATTGCAATAAAAAGAACTTCCTAAGTCTATCTCTAAATCATCCTCCCTATCAGCGGCACCAAAATGTTTGGTCTAAAATGCGGATGTAAATTAGAGTTTTATTTACTATCAATCCGGGTAAGTAAACTGCGAGGATCATCCAATATATATGGAACTAGAGGCAAACTAAACGAAGCTAGGTGAATAAATGCCAAAGCTCCCTTATGGGAGGTCTTTCATTTGGATCTCCAACACCTATTTAGTCATCTAACGAAACGAAATCTAAAGACATTGTGACAAGTGTAAGAAATATTAAAGCTCCCTTACAGGAGACTATTCATTAATATTTCTAACATCTTAATCAACAAAATATTTAGACTGATGAAATTAAAGCACTTAAACCTAATTCTGATTGATTGCATGAAATATTAAAGCTCTCTTACAAGAGACTATTCATTTATATCTCAAGCATATAAATCAGAAACTTAAACTAATGAAATCAAAAATTAAATAACAAATCAGATTCATTGAAGGAAACATTAATACTCTCTTACGAAAGGTCATTCATTAATATTCC
The DNA here is from genome assembly GCA_031772625.1 of Pinus tabuliformis. NCBI lineage: Eukaryota > Viridiplantae > Streptophyta > Pinopsida > Pinales > Pinaceae > Pinus > Pinus tabuliformis. The sequence continues at coordinate 771,186,748 of CM062811.1, read as the reverse complement.
AAACATATGAACCTAATAATTTAATCTAATGAAATTCACAAACAAACATAAAATAAAAGCCTACTAAAATAAAAGTGTACTTGCTAGGATCCTTCCAAGGATTCACAAGCACACCAAAAGAGAAGTCAAACGTAGAGGATCAATGAAGCTTCATTTTATTCATCATCAATTGCAAATTGCAATTACAGCCATTAGAATGATTCTCAAAATCTAACTTCTCATTACCAACCTATAAGATACTAAGATTCTAAACTACAAATGAAGGACTAGGTTCTAAAATTCTAAAAATTAAGATTACAAATGAAGGAGATAACACTCCTATTTATACAAAAGCTATGATAACAAACTCATAAATGTAAATCCACTATTCCCTCCTTTGACCCACATATTTCTCAACCAATGGTGACACATAACCCTATCCTCCATGAGGTCCATGATCTTCTCCATGAGGTCCATGATCTCCTCAAATTCGAATTTGAACATAGAGTGCCACATAAAGATGCCTTGGAAGCTTCCTTTGTACCTACACATGCCAACAAACTCATTCTAATTGTTAGGTATAAGTATATGGAGATTATTTTTTAAAGTTTAACCATAAATTCTCTTAAAAATACTAAGAATTAATAATTTTTTGGAAAACACAAAGGTAACCCATATAATGATTAAAGCGAAGCTGATGTGGTGACATGGTGGTGGAATAGAGGTGAGAAAATGTATGAATGGAGTGAAAGTGGATGTATTTTAAGGATAACTCCTAGGCCCAACAAAGCCACTGCTAAACTCTTCTTCGAATGAATATGGGTACACTTTGGGATCCCAAATTCCATTACCTCATATTGATACAGACAGTTCCGAAGTGCATTATGGTCAAGCCTATGGTCGTTGTTGGATACCAAACTCAGTAAGTCTACAACCTTCCACCCCAAAACCGATGGCCAAACAGAGGTCGTCAATAGGATGATTGTGCACATCTTGCACATGTACAACTCAAAGAACCCACGCACATGGGATGATATCATCCCTTATGTCCAACGCATCTACAATTGATCTCTCCACATCTCAACTGGCCACAAATCCTTTCAGGTGGGATTGGGATTCTAGCCACTATGTCCCATTGATGTTGCCATACCATTTGCAACTACTAAGAAAAATTCAACTCATGTCCAGTCTAAAGCTAACATGACTAACAGATTCATTGAGCACATCTAGCACATCCTCCAACAAGTCCATCACATATTGGAAAAAGAAAATTCTAAATACGAACAACATCATTATTAGCATTGGGTGCCACACATGTTCTAGGTGGGTGACAAAGTTTGGTTATATTTGCAGAAGGAGCATCTCGTTGGGGCCCACCACAAGCTTCACCCACTCTGATATGGTCCTTACATCATCAATAAGGTTGTAGGGGACAATGCTTTTAATCTCAACATTCCACTGTTCATTTTCCTGGATCCAATATTCAATGTGGATCAGTTGCAACCATACTTTCCCCCATTATTGGATACATCTGACATTGCTGAGCAGCTAACACCAATAGAGCTCAACCCAAGTTGTATCGAACAAGCCACAACTGATAAAACCATGGAAACACAAATCAAGAACAATGACCAACATAGCAACCATCTATATTGATTTGTCAAAGTAGGCCAACTGCTTCACCAAGGCAAGTGGCTCACCAGGGACCAGGTTCAACAAAACTTTCCTCACCTCATGGACGATTTGCACACAATGGAGACCATTACTTCCTAAGGAAGGAGGACTGATCCAAGTGGATATTGATGTCCACCCACCTATTCTACCTAGACCTCCAGTCAATTTCATCAATTTCCTTTATTATAGTAGCATTTACTATTTTTAGCAGTTTTTCAGGTCTTGAACTTCTAGAATTGTTTTGACACCCTAAACAATGTTTTCTTGAGGTCCACATTGTTATAGACATTTTTGGGCACTGCAACCCCAATCATAAATGTCCATAAACCAAGGGCTCTTAAGTCACTAAAAGTGTTGTTCCAACCTCTAAAAGAACAAGGTCAACTGATTACATCTTCTCTCAGAAGTTCTCCATGAAAAACTACTCAGAACTGGTCAAAACTGGACCATCTCACCTGCTCCATGGTCAAAGTGCGCTGCATCCCACCTAAATACACATGAGAGGTGCGATGCATACTGAAAATCCCTTCTATGGGGTGCGATGGGCGAGAGTGGACAAATGGCAGGGTCAATCTGCAAGGTGGGGGATCATGGAATCTTCCATAAACTTCTCTTGTGACACTTGCCTCTCTGCATTCGCCCAGGGATGAGTAAGAGATCATCAATCTCCAAGTGGAATCAAGAACTATCAGAGAGAGGACACTAATCAAATCTCAAAAGCTGACTCACCCCCCTTGCAAACATCTATATATGGATCCCTCATCCCAGAGATCCAAGGGCTGGAATTTTGTATCTTGTAAGGAAGTGCTGCTGGTTTCTTGGTGTAACATCATAGTGTTGGGTGATCTAAGATTTTCATGAGGTGAAGAAGGGCTTTCTTGCTGAGAGGATGATGTTGGGTCAGAACAATTGGTTGTAATCCTCTTTGCTATTCTTGATTATTAATAATGCTATTCAAGTTTTCCTCCACCTTCTTGTGTGATTGATGATATATGCATTTGTGTGGTCAATATATATCTGGTCCTATAATTTTTATGATAGTAGATCTATGTTCTTGGATAGTGTTATGCTGCTTTGATTCTACAGGTGCTATTTGAAGCTGGGTAGACGAGAAAGTGAGTGGCACAGATCTATCAGAAGGGAGAGGAATCAAGTAAGGAACCAAGCACAAGACAAAGGTTGGTCTCCTTCTTTCCCCTCTTATCTACTTCTCATAAAGGAAAACGAAAGTGGTTTTAGTTTGTTTATTTCTAAGGTAGCTACCAGCCTTAGTGGGACTAGCAGCTCTGCATAGACACTAGATTTCCCAATAACAAAATGGCGACTCCACTGGGGAGCGAATAGATTGTTTGTTTGTCTATATTTGTTTGCTTTATAAACTTATAGACGGACCCTGAAGTCAAGCCAGCTAGCCTTCGAACTACATTTGCTATGCAAGTGCACAGTAGATCAATGCTGCTTCAGTCTATCTCCGGGTTTTGTTTATGAATTGAACAATCAATTTACAAGCTCTCTAATTGCCCTTGTGGTGGTTCTAGTAACCTCCTTAGATCTACCCCTGTGATTTATTTACCGATTACCACTTGCTCGGCCTAAATCCCTGAATTGAGCTGCAAACTGTGACCCAGAACCCAGTTGAAGTCTCGTCCCTGGACCATCGCACTATCTCTTCTTTGGAATCTGGATGCATCGCACTTCCCAAGTGTAGTAGGTGCGTTGCATCTCACTTTCCCTATGTTACAAGTGCGCTGATCAGACAAGGCCTCTTCTGCTATTAGATTTTGGTTTTTGTGTTCACTCTTTTCAGCTCTATTCAGGAGTTTTGTTGTCTATAGTTAGTATAGCTCTGTTGAAACCCCCTTCCTTACCATTATTCCACCTCCATTGTGCAAATAACTGTAAATGTTTTTATGTATTTTGAGCCATTTTCAGTTCTCTTTTATAAAGAAGTAGCGTAATTGAACTGTCGCTTCTTGATTTGAAAGTGTCGCAAGTGTCGTTTTCAGTCATAGAAGAGAATCCGATTGTTCTTGATAGTTGATTACACTGTTACTCTTGTATTTGATTTGAATTAGTAGTTTTTCAAGTGTCAAAAGCAAGTTTTCGATTCCAAATCGCAAAGTGTCGTCATTGTCTTCATTTTGTCTTGAAAAGAAACTTGTTAGTAATGTCGCTTTGAAAAATAATTCAGATTTGCGCTTAGCTTTCTTTTTATCATTCACACATTAAGAAGGCTGAAAACAAATACATGCATATGCATTTGCATTTAGACTGTTTGTTGGTTTGATTTAGGACAGTGCATATAGTGTGTGCTCTCTGCTCTATGTTGAAAGAATTTTGTCTCTCTTTCCTTAGTAGCTAGGATTTTCATTGCAAAAAGAAGATTAAACAATTGTTTATCATCTTAGATTGCATTTTAGGAATTGTACATCTACAACACACGATGAACCTGAAAGGCAAATTTCTTAAGCAAGATCAACTGTAAAATAAATTTAATGAATCTAAAAACGCTTTGGAACCTAACTCACAACAATTAGAAGTCTAGGCTAGAGACGTATTCCGGCGTCGTAAAGCCTGGTAACTGTTGTTTTCATTGTTGGTTGGGTGATTCCTCCACTTTGAGACAATAAGTGCCAGTACGGACTTGTGCTCCCACGTACCATCGAGTATATATTGGGAGACCACAATAGGATTTATCCTTTATCCATAGGAAACCGTGTCTACCGCCCTATCAATCGCAATGCACTGAACACAGCATTCGGGAAGATTGACTGCCGTACCATAAAAAGTATTCTGCAGTTTTGCGATTGGTTTGGTAATCCCTCTGTCTAGATTTCCAGAGTAGTCTCTTTCATTCCTTTTCAGACTCCTTAAAGGAAAAGTTCCATCTGAGCACTTTTCACTTCAAGCTCATTAAAAATCGAAGGCGACTAGAGTCATCTTTTCTTTTTTCTCGACTCTTAAAAATTGAAAAAACAAGTTGTGTCAAAGCATCTAAAATTTATTTTAATCGGAATAAATATCACCTTTCCTACGTTGGTCTTAGGTTGAGAAAAATGGAGTCCACCAACCAAGGAGTTCCCCTTGGAGGAAATCCTAGTCCTTTCTCCTCTTGGGGAGATGTTGGTGCACCCCATATGGCCACATTGTCGCTTCCAGAATTGACAATTGGCTTGCCCGTATGGCTCTTCTCAACCTTGGTCGTTCAGAACACCGTGATTCCTGAACAATCAAGTCAGCAACTAAATGATACCAAATTTACCCCCCAACCTTTTACTTTGTCCAGTTCTCCCTCTCCTCCTTCCTCTTCGCTTGATCAAGCTGGTAAAGCCGAAAATCAAGTAACAGAGAAGAAGAAAGAGAAGAAGAAGAAGTAGCCAAAGGCGAAAAGGGGCGACTAGGGATCATCTAGCGAAAATCCACACACTGCACCATCCAGGCCTAAATCGCCATGTGTCATTTGCAAAGGAGACCACTATCATCGAGATTGTCCTTACATCCCTCGGATCTTAAGGGACTAGTCTCCTCGTTTGCACAATCCGGTGTCATCAACCTCTGATGATCATGTTGAAAGTACACCGTCAACTAGTGAAATTGAATCCCCTGGACAAAAAGGAAGATGTAAATTTCCTTGTAAACTGTGTGAAGGCAATCACGCCGTCCACCGTTGTCCCTTCTTAGATGAGGCTAAAAGAGTTTTGGATGACCGTCCGGTTTCACCGTTACGGCTTCCTCCTGGATATAAGAAGCTCTTGCCGAGTCCATCACTAGTTGAAAATCCGGCTAACACGCCATTGTAGTTGGCCGAAGCGTCTATCATTGAAGATAAACCATATGAATCCACACCAGACGAAAGTCAAAAGGTCAAGGTTGCAGTTGACCCGGTCTTGCCTTCAGAGGATCCATCTGCAGATGATACAGTCACCAGAGAGAACAAGAATGACACCGTCCAAATTCTCTTTGTAAACACAGAATCCGATGAACATGGGGGTAGTCTACCCATTCCTTTACCGCAGGAAGGAAGTTTGTTAGAGTCGTATCCGGCCGTCTATTCGGTCCCACCTCCAAGCAACCTAGTTGTTTCCTTCGATTGGAATCTACTAGGCAGACCCCACTTACCGGCTAGTGTACCATTTCGAATCATTGCTCAAATATATAGAATGGTCATGGCCGGTACCATCATAGATGAAGGGGCTTCTGTGAGTATCCTTTCCTCAACTGCTTGGAAAGCGCTTGGTTCGCCATCGCTTTTGCCTGAAATGAGAAATCTAACAGGCTTTGACAAAGGAACCAATCGACCGTTAGGGATCCTTCCCAATGTGCCGATAACATTGAGAAGGAAAACCATTCACATGAATGTAATGGTAGTCCAAGGACCCCTGGATTATAATCTACTCCTTGGACGTGACTATATTTATTGCATGGGAGCCATTGTCTCCTCACTCTTTAGAGTAATGTGTTTTCCGCATGAAGGAAGAGTGGTCAAGCTCGTAGACCAGCTTTCATTCACCGGTTCACACACAGCAAATAGTCATATACCAACCCTGCATGGTCTCTTCACGCAAGGAATGTCTCATCAAACCCCAGTCCGTCCTCCTGATGAGTGCGAGTTATTCGGAGGATATGACTGAAACCCAGGGGGCATGCATCCTGGCATGTTTTGACAGGAAAACCTTGGGTATAGGGTAGGTTTCCGCGAAGGATATATGACTGGTTGACACACCCGTCCATTTAGGAAAATGGGGTTAGACCGAAATAAGATACCTCTGTTAAAGGTAGGCCTTTCCCGATAAAACAAATGTTTTGTCTGCAAATTGAGGGGGGAAACTCTACTTCACTATACCTGGGGGCATGCAAGCGAAGAGCAACCATTTATTTTTTAAATTTGTAGGTCTTATAACCCTTTAAACTCGTAGGATTGGTAGTTTCCTAACTTGCATAAAGAAAGGATGCGGGGCAAAGCTTTGAAAAAATGCCAATTATATGAGACATCCTTATTATACGACTGGATCGAGCAGTTTTAACGCGGAATTCAAGCTCGTTAAAAAATAAACATAAGCAATGAGCAAATGTTCCCCCAAAGTTTAAGCTCATTAAAAAATGAACCAATTTCCCATAAATAACCATTGTGAATGTATTATCATCAGCCTTTGAAGCCTTGGTCGTGTTCTCATCATCACCTCCACTCTGTATTGGCCAATCATTCACCTCCATTTGATTGTTTACCCTTTTTGAGGAACAGCTGCGAAGAGTGATCCTGTTAGCCATCCTTGTGACACTGCCGTGATTGGAAAATTCCAAACCTTACCTGGAATTAGTTGGTACCCGAACTTATCACTCGTTCCTCAAAAAACGAGTCTCCTTTAAGCTCTTTTCAACTGACTCGTAAAATATGAAAAGATTTCGGAGCAATTGGCCTCTCCAGCTCGTTAAAGTGACCAGAAGTGCTATCCCTCCTTTAGATTTTAATATTTTTGGACTTGAGGGATTATTACACAAAAATATCGAGCGCTTGTTTTGTTCGGCTCGTTAAAAGTACCGAAAATTCATCCCTTTTGTATTGTTTTATACTTTTTTGGACTCAAGGGATTATATGACGAAAAAGGATTATTGGAGTTTTCTTTATGTCCCTTTTTCAGACTCTCTAAAATTGAATAGGACCAAGTTATCTTTGTCGTTAAACTCGTTAAAACCGAATAGCGACAAACTTGTCCGTACAAACAAGAACTAGTTTCACTATTGCTAAGCTCGTTAAAACATAGCGATGGGTTTGCTCGAAGGGAAAATTATAGAACAAGCATATGTTATCCTCCTCAAGCTTGACAAAAATAAATAGGTACTGGTCAGCCATGACTGGGGAAAATTTGGGAAGAAAACTTGAAGAAACTTTATTGGTAGCAAGTCGCTCTTGAACATGACACTTTCACTCCGCATCCGAGTCGGGTTGGGTTGTTCCGTTCACTGGTAATATCACCATGGGTCCATCACACCATCCATATTTGGGGTTAACACTACCAATCCATCATGTCAGTGTCACCGATATGTTCAAGAGAATTCGCTCAGAGAATTCACCTGTGTCTCACCCACTGCAATACATTTATGCTCCATTCTTTCATGACCGCCAACTTGAACCTTATATCACCAGATCGTTTTCACCTCCATTAAAATCATTTGCTCCATTCCGTGTCATTGATGTGGGATTCACTAAGGCCCTCCTATGACGGATCCATCAGCTCATTATCCAAGAAGTCGATCTAGGAACAACCATTTCAGTACTTTGAAGATTGCATGCCTCAATGGCAAGTTTCTCACTTCCGGCGACAAGTTTACATCAATGGCCTTCGACCAAAAGATTTTGTGTGGTGTTCGATGCCAAGTCCCTTTATTCACACCAGATGAATTGTACTGTAGTACCTTGAGGGTCATCATCATTATCGGTGATTCCTCTCACACCTATTAACAACTTACATCATTGGCTGGTAATCAGGCGATGTCTTTCCATGTTCGACTTCAAAACATCTCTCACATGGATCGACTTGTACTTTGAGTGAAGATCGAACGATATTGAAGACCCTGGATCTAGTTTCATCCATCTAGGCTGCGATATATATTCAGGAAAATAAAGACATCAAATGTACATCATTAATGCACAGATAATCATCCAACCTAAGGGATGATGGCTCTACCAGAATCATCAGTCTACACTCAGACGATTGTTTGTCTTATGTACATGAAAATGAATTTATAAAGCTGAGCATGGGAATGCCTGCCTCAGCTAGATCATGAAAATATTATGAAGATAACGTATTTTATTGTATCTTATTACAGGTCGCCTTCCAGCTCGAAAAAACTTCAGATCCTCATGATAAAGCATTTCACCCGACATCAACAGATTAACGACCTCATGCTTTAGGGGGCAACTGTTATAGACATTTTTGGGCACTACAACCCCAATCATAAATGTCCATAAACCAAGGGCTCTTAAGTCCCTAAAAGTGTTGTTCCAACCTCTAAAAGAACAAGTTCAACTGATTACATCTTCTCCCAGAAGTTCTCCATGAAAAACTACTCAGAACTGGTCAAAACTAGACCATCTCACCTGCTCCATGGTCAAAGTGCGCTGCATCCCACCTAAATACACATGGGAGGTGTGATGCATACTGAAAAGCCCTTTTATGGGGTGCGATGGGTAAGAGTGGACAAGTGGCAGGGTCAATCTGCAAGGTGGAGGATCATGGAATCTTCCAGAAACTTCTCCTGTGACACTTGCCTCTCTACATTCGCCCAGGGATGAGTAAGAGATCATCAATCTCCAAGTGGAATCAAGAAATATCAGAGAGAGGACACTAATCAAATCTCAAAAGCTGACTCACCCCCCTTGTAAACATCTATATATGGATCCCTCATCCCAGAGATCCAAGGGCTGGAATTTTGTATCTTGTAAGGAAGTGTTGCTGGTTTCTTGGTGTAAAATCATAGTGTTGGGTGATCTAAGCTTTTCATGAGGTGAAGAAGGGCTTTCTTACTGAGAGGATGATGCTGGGTCAGAACAATTGGTTGTAATCCTCTTTTCTATTCTTGATTATTGATAAAGCTATTCACGTTTTCCTCCACATTCTTGTATGATTGATGATATATGCATTTGTGTGGTCAATATATATCTGGTCCTATATTGTTTATCATAGTAGATCTATGTTCTTGGATAGTGTTATGATGCTTTGATTCTACAGGTGCTCTTTGAAGCTAGGTAGACGAGGAAGCGATTGGCAAAGATCTATCAGAAGGGAGAGGAATCAAGTAAGGAACCAAGCGCAAGACAAAGGTTGGTCTCCTTCTTTCCCCTCTTATCTACTTCTCATAAAGGAAAACAAAAGTGGTTTTAGTTTGTTTGTTTCTAAGGTAGCTACCAGCCTTAGTGGGACTAGCAGCTCTGCATAGACACTAGATTTCCCGATAACACACATCAAGCTCGTAGCCATAGGTAAGGGCCTACCACAAATCCTCTATTACTTAGAGAGACCTTTCTAATTAGTTATCATACGTGCCAAACGAAGATCATATGACCAAGTGATGACCCTGGGAAGTTGGCTGCCCAACGAAACCCACAAACTCTTGGTGTTCTATCTCATAGGGTTATGGTTTTGGTTGTTTATGGTTTCCTTTGTTGTTAAATAATAAAAATGCCCTTGAGCCTCATTGTAACATAGTTTAGAGGCATGTAGCCACCACATCTCTTCTCATAGATAAGTTATCATTGCTTGAGCTAGTTCATTTCCATTCTATATGTAAGCATCTTTCAGTTCTTTGATATTAATGAAATGAAGATTTATTTTTGTTTCATCTCTATTTTTATGTTTATATTTGTATTATGTTGCATTCCTTCATAAGTCTAGATAATCTCCACTCTCTCATCCATTTCTATTGTCACATCATTAGAATCTGATATTTTTTTCCCATTCACAAACAATGCATTCAAATCACTACTTAAAAGGACATTATAATTGATACTATGTAAGAACTGACTCATGGCGGAGGCAGGAGCGAGAGGGGTTTTGTATTGCCCTGATGTATAAATAGAGATGAAATTCACATGGGGACTAAGTATAGCATCAAACAATCAAGTCGATGCCTTAGCTCTATGGCAAGGATTGAAGATAGCCTCTTTAAGGGGACTCCGACAAATAAATGTGATTGGGGCTTCAAAGATTGTCATACAAAAATGTCATAAAATGAAAGAACAAAAGGAAGTAGATATGCCTTGCATATTCCACTAAATATGGTTACTCGTGAAGAAATTTGACATCATTGACATCTTCCATGTTAAGAGGGAAAATAATCAACCTGCTAATGAACAAGCTAATAAAGGTGAAATATAGAACAATGGGTGATGATTATGGACCAAGGGGGTCCATTATTATGCCACATTCCATGATATTATAAAACATTGGACAAGGTATTATCAGGATCTAAGTGATATAGAATTAATGTTTGATAGGTCACTAATGGATCATATTAATTACAAGGCACGTAAGGATTTCCTCGGGTGGCAACTTTGGATGAAGTATTGTCATGGACAGTCCACTAGTTGGAAACGTTGGGAAGATGATGTCATGACAGATGAAAAGTGGAATCTGAATGTGTCAACATTTAACCTTCACCTAAAGGGAATAATGGTTGGTACTCCTTTCAAACTGAAACAGTTAAATCTACACAAGATTATGGGTAGAGTGATGGTTGTTGGAATGGAGCCTCAAGCCAAGTTTGATTAGAGACAAGACACTAAAATTCAATGTGAAAGGATGTATACTACATGTAGAACATATCAAGACAAGTATTTTAAAGTATGTATATAGGTGTTACACAAAAATATTGTCACCATGATTATTTGCAGTCAGTATGGGTCTATCATCACTTGTACTGTCCTCCTAAGCAAGTCTTAGACCTCAGCTCTTCAAGTCAAGCTTTGAAAATGAGAGAAAGACATTGAAAATCAACAAAGCTCTGGTTCCGCACTTTCTCTCACTGTTGCCTGCGGTCCCGCACCTCATGTTTACAAAAATTGTGGACCTGCCCGCTCTGTCCCTAAAGGAGTGGCTGCGAACCCCTGTGAAAGTCAAAAAGGCGCAAGTTTATTCTAAAAAACTCACTTTGGGTTAATTCTAGATGATTATAGAAGGAATTTTGACGTGGATTGGTCGCTCTTAGGTGGTTCATGCATCCCAAAAGAGAAGGAGCTAATCCCTTGATGAGAGGAGCTATCCCTTTGAAGGAGGGCTTTATCCCTTTGAAGGAGGACCTAGTAACTTCCCTCCATTGCACTATAAATTAAGGCATTGGGCTGGTTGCTAGGGAGGTTAAAAGCTGAACATTTTTTAGGGTAAATGCTGGTGGAATTGAGACTTCCTAGTTAAGCTTGAGAGGAGAGATCACATACCTTTTTGGCTTCATTGGGAAGAGAGTGAAACTTGTCAAAGTAGAGGAGACTTCTTGTTGGACCCTGGGAGGAGCTTGTACAGCATCAAGGCACAGGTTGTAAAGTTCTTCTTTGATTTGAATTAATACAATTAGATTCATTTTTCTCAACAAATTGTCTTATGTCATTTGTTTCATGAATTCCTTGATCTTCATGTTAAATATGTTTTATGATATTGGCTTTTCAGGTGCTATTTAATTTGTTTGTTTGTTTGTGTTTGCAAATTCGCAACGAGGGAGCTCACTGGGATCAAAGGAGCGAGGCTTCCACAAACTTACATTGGACCCAAGGTAGGCCTAAAACACTTGTTTGCCTTTGTTTATAAATGCATATTTAGAGAAAGATAGTTTTTGATTGGCTTGCTTGTCACTAGATTCGTTAGATTCTAGGAAGGTCTATCTTGTCTGCAAGATCGACTCATTCTGTGTGACAAAACGGTGACTCCACTAGGGACTTGATTTTTTCCTTGTTTTTACTTTGACCTGAGAAACTGTGTTTTTTTTCTGTTTTTGGCATGTTGTGTGTGGAATTGGGTAGAATTAGTAGATCCAGGGTTATTTTTTGTTTTTCATAGCTTTGGGAGAGGACCGCACCCTAGGCTTTTGACGCAGTGCAGACCTATCCGCACTTTTGCTTTTAGCACAGAGCGGTACCGCACCTGTGTTAACCGTGGGCCTACGAACCCTGTCAAAATTTTGGAAAACCTAAGATTTTCTCTGTTAGTCAGCTTAGTTTTTTGTTTAGATGTTATTATCTCCTGCCCAGACCTGCATATAACTTGCCAGAAGCTTTCCTTAGATTAATTTCATTGGTGTTAGGGTTTTAGGTGAAATTCCTAGAAGTTTTGCTTGTTGGGTTTGGTTTTCAGTTTGGTATTGTAGTAGCTCTGAGCTTAGAAGCTATAGAAGCCTTAGATCACCTTGGTTTTTACCAGCCTTCTTATGAGTCTGACCATTTGCACAATCTACCTTTGTTGAGGAATCTGCCTTGTGTTTTCTCTTTACAAAACTTCGAAAAAGCTTGTGTTAAAAGTTTGGATTTTCATTTTTAGAAAAGAAAACAAAAATTGGTTGTTTTTTGACTGATTTTTGATTCTGCATAAATTGGTTCTTAGTTTACATCTAGCTAAGTAAAACATCCTTAAAAAAGACATCTTGTAAGCTTTGACTTCAAATAGCTTTTTATAGTTTATAGATCTCAAGGTTAGTCATTTCCATAGTTTTGAGTGTTTTATAAAAATAAAAATAAATAATATCTTTTGGAAAAAGTTTGTTTTTGTAGTGGTTGAGTGTTTTGAAAGAAAAGGGAAATTTTTGTGAAAATAACTAGTTGTCTCGTTTTCAGTGCATTGGGAAAGACGAAAAGCTCTTCTTTTAATTTGTTTGTTAAGAAAGATTTGTGTTTACAAGTATTTGCATTCTCAAACTCTTTCCTAGCTAGAAGTTCATTGAAGGGAAAAGATTCCTTAATCATCTTAAGTGCATTTTTTAGTGATTTCGAGTCGAGTCTTCATACCACGAGTTTCATCTCCACGCCTCTTGACTTAAACAAAAACCAATAAAAATAACGCTTAAATTAAAATTCATCTAGTAATATTTTTATTTCTAGGGCTCTGATACACCAAAATAGCTTAGGCTAGTGTCTTGGAGTAGGAGAGTAATTAACTCTCCAAGACAGTAAAACAAACAAGTAGTTGTATCTTGCGGTAGGAGTGAAATCCAATTGTTGAATTTATGCTCTAGGAAAGCTCCTCTTAAAGGACAAGCACGAGATCGTGTCCGAACCAGTGTGGGAATCAATCCTTCCTCATTGGGAACGACGCTAGATATTCACATATTAAAAACGGTAAACCTCGGATTAACCATTGTCGAGGAGCCTAGGGTCACTTGTTGGTAAACCTTGGATTATGTCAAGGAGCCTTCATGGGGATTGAGTTTGTTACTCTGCCCTTGCGTGCGTATCGGATCGTAGACTGTTCCCCCAGGTATATTTGTTTCATTTGGTAACCTTAGTGACCATATTCTTTAGGATTCTTCCTAAGGTGACAGTGGTGGGAAGATCCCACTGTACCTGGAGCAGACGTCGACTAGACTCACTTGGATTTTTTGGGGGGTTCTCTTCACTCGAGACGGTTTAGTGGAGGAACTTGTGCCAGTCTATTCATTAAGCAGGTTTCCGGGGTAACTGTTCCAACCGCCATTTCTGTATTGAACTCTGCGACGTTGGGCTTCATCACCAACTAGTGTTTTCAGTACGGAAAGTTACTGTTTGTGTGTGTTTGATCTCCTAGATTCTTTAGGCGTGTGATTCAAATTTGTTTGGTTCTTTAGAGACTTTAGGTGGTTTTCATTGAGATTTTACTTTGTTTGCGTGTGAAGTAGTTAAAATTTTTTAATCGTGGCTGAATTACCGAGGAAGTCCCGTAGACTTCGGGGCCAACCTCCTGAGTTTTCACCGAGCCAACCTGAAGGGTTAAGAGCCCTCGTAACTCCTAGAGACAGTAGAGTTGGGTCACCTGAAGAAGGAGAGTCTTCTTTGGTGGTACACCCTGATTTTCAAGCTTTACCCTAATCGTCAGTTACCATTTATCGCAACTTTGGACTTGCCTGACTTGTCACGCCTAACGAACGATCCCATTAATTATCTTCCGTTTTGGCCGCCAATGCCGAATAAGTTGCCTAGTGATATTCCTAAGTTTGAAGGCAAATCAGGAGAGGACCCGTCAAACCATGTGATGACTTATCACCTCTGGTGTGCATCTAACTCCATTTCAGATGATTCAATCTATCTAAGGCTTTTCCAGCGCACTCTAATTGGTCTCGTGGCCAAGTGGTACATTGAGTTACCGCGAGGCACTTTTTATAATTTTAGTCAGTTAGCTACCTCGTTTTTAACTCATTTTCAGTTGCCAGTCAGATATGACAATGGCACGGAATTACTAACTTCATTAAAGCAATCGACGTCCACTTACATTTCAGATCACATTCATGAATGGAGACGTCGACGGCGTTTAGTGAAGGTTTTTATTCCGGATCAGATCTTGGCTGAATGGTTTGTAAAATCTTTGTTGCCAAAGATCACTGAAGATGTAGCTAAGGCCGGAGTCGTTACTAAGGAGCAAGTAATTGCTCAAGCACAGTACCTTGACTTGGTCTATACTCAGTCAGGTACATTACACAAGAAAATCCCCGATCTTCCCAAGCAAAATCAAATCACTGCAGCTCCTTCAGGGTCTCATGCCGCTGATGGTATGATTGGTACGGTTAACACTAAAAGTAAGAAGAATTCTTCCAAGAATTCTTCTCCTATCATAACCTTGCCTGATTCCCCGATAGGAGATTCTTCCATGGAGATTTCTGCCGATATTCACGTTGTAGAGTCATCTACAGCCAAATCAAAATCCGATGGTAAGAAGAAAGGGAAGAAGAAAAATAAAATGGATAAAAATTCAAAAGAGAAACCTGAAAAATTGGAATCCAATGATGAAAAACGCAAACCTCGTTATCCTTGTCTCATTTGTGACGAAGAACATTTTACAAGAGACTACCCTCATCGTGTAGAGGTTGTGAAAATTGTCAAAGGTTCCCAAACGCCTGCTGTTTTGAAGGATCCCTTTCCAAGTCAAGACAGTAAGATGATAGGTTCTTCCTCGAGTGCCAATGAAGAACCCATACTGATGATGTCCCATGTTAGGATTGCGACTCGATCGCATGATTATGGTAGTAAAATTCTTGTTGATGGTAAAGAAGCAGAATCTTCTCGTTCTAACCCATCAACCTCAGCTCCCGATTCCGATCCACTACAGATCGAGAAACCTAATCCAGACTTGGTAATCAAACCGCCCGCCAAGGGTATACTTCGAAAGTCAGCTGTCAATCCACATGCGAGAGCGGCTTAGAACTATAACATTGTTGAGGATTTATCTATTTCACCCTCAACAATGTCGGCTTTGGAAGTGCTGCAATCATGTCTAGCACAGTGTAAATTACTTTTGTCAGCTATAGGAGCTATTGACGTTCAAGACTCGAACCTAGTAATTTTCGATCTAGAAAATAGTACACCGCACTTACCTCATCAAATGGCTTTCCAGATTCCAGTGATAGTAAAAAACAGGCCTATTCATAGGATTGTGATTGATGAGGGAGCCTCAACGTGTATTATGTCGATACAGTGTTGGAGATCGCTTGGTTCTCCTTCACTAAATCAATCCCCGACAATTATAAAGGCCTTTGATGGCCGTGGGTTTCATCCTTTTGGCATTCTACAGGATTTACCTATAGGGGTTGAAGGAAAAACCGTTAATCTAGATGTGGAGGTGGTTCATGCCCCTCTAGATTACAACCTTCTCTTGGGTCGTAGTTGGTCTTACGCTATGACAGCTGTCGTTTCATCGGTCTTTCGGGTTATAAATTTTCCTCATAATGGAAAGATTGTAACAATAGACCAGCTGGCTTACTTCTCATCCGACCCAGCCTCTTCTGAAAGTATTCAGCATGTCGGTAAAACGACTATCCCGTATAAGGATGTTGGAGTAGGACTAGTTAAAGATGCCGGTTTACTAGGAACTTTTCCTTTTCCTCCGATCAACGCATCGTCTTCATTTGCAACCATTCATATGATTTCGTCAGACACCATTGTTTATGATGATCCTTGGATCGTTCCTTCTGAATTTGAGATAGACTCATTTGATGATGTTATGCCTTCGAGTCCATATGAAATTGCGTATGAGGACATGAAATCGTTTACCGACCCATCTTCAACCAAAATTGACTTAATGAATGTGGTCCGTGAGGAATCACTTTTCACATCAAGCTCAGATTCAACAACATTTTCCGAACTTGCTCACTCTGATGAGAAAATTCATGAAATCCTATGTGTAGATGATTTACCATGGGAAGATCTACATCACAGATATTTGTTCTTACCCGAGAATGATCGTTTTGAAAATGATTTTTCATCAATTTTTACGACTGAATATTTCAAGGAACCTCAGAATCCAATGAAAAATCTTGATTCGGAGTTAAATTTGGGAAACATCTCTCGAACTATTCCTATTAACATTTCGGTTAAGCCTGGAATTGTTGAAAACATTCATATAGGTGCCTCGTGTTTAGAAGATGAAATTCAAATATACAAGGCCCTATTTCAAGAATTCCGCGACGTGTTTGCCTAGTCCTATGAGGAAATGCTAGGAATTGACCTCGCAATTGTTGTTCATGAAATCAAGACTTACCCGGACGCTAAACCCGTCCGGCAACGTTTGCGTCAGATTCACCCGAGAAAAGCTGTTGCTATTAAAGCAGAAATTGAAAAATTACTCAAAGTAGGTTTCATTTATCCTATCCCGTTAACGGATTGGGTATCGAATATTTTTCCGGTTAACAAAAAGCAAGGGACAATAAGAATATGTATCGATTATAGGGACATTAATCGAGCCTTTCCAAAGGAGAATTACCCAACTCCCTATATCAATCAAATCATTGATGATTGTGCCGGCAGCGAAATATTCTCCTTCATGGATGGTTTTTCTGGATACAATCAAATCAATATTCTACCTGCCGATCAACCAAAAACGGCTTTCATTTGTCCATGGGGGACATTTGCTTATTGCAAATTACCTTTTGGGCTCAAGAATGCCGGAGCAACTTTTCAAAGGGCCATGTCTTATGCGTTTCATGACATCAAGCACATTGTGCAACCCTATCTCGATGATTTTCCTGCTCATTCATTACATCGAGTTGATCATCTCATCCATTTACGAGCAATCTTTATGAGGTGTAGGCATTATCGGATTCGGTTGAATCCACACAAGTGTGTTTTCTGTATAGAAACGGGTCGATTGCTAGGGTTTTTTGTTTCGAAAGCCGGCATTCGTGTCGATCCCTCAAAGGTCGAAGCTATTGTCAAATTGCCTCCTCCTTCGAGTCTTCGCCAACTCCAATGTTTGCAAGGGAAAGCAAACTTTTTACGACGATTCATTCCTAACTACGCCGAAGTTACAAAGGGTTTTACCCGGTTGTTGAAACAAAATACTCCATTCTATTGGGATGAGATCGCTCAGAAATCTTTTGATGCACTAAAACACGCGTTGACCCATGCACCGTTATTGCATCCTCCCAACTACAACCAGGACTACTTCTTGTATCTCGCCGCCTCTCATTCCACCATTGGAATGGTCTTAGTTCAGGAAGATGAATTCGGTACTGAACATGTGATATATTACCTTAGTCGAACTTTAAATCCAACTGAGCTAAAATACTCACATGTGGAGAAATTGGCATTGGCAGCTATTCAAGCTATCCAACGTTTTCGTCACTACATTTTACTACGTAAAACTACAGTAATTTCTGATTGCAACCCTATGATATACATTTTTACCAAGCAATTGCTAGGGGGCAAGTACTCTAAATGGATTGTCATCCCGCAGGAGTTCGACTTGGAATTTGAAAAATCTAAGTCTAAGAAATCTTTAGTTTTTGCGGAGTTATTGTGTGACTTCCCACGTGCTGACACGGAAACTGTGGCGGAGGAGCCCATTGCAGACGAATCTTTGTTTCTCATCAGCACATTAGATCCGTGGTATGGGGATATCATCGTTTATCTCTAGACCCAATCCTTTCGGCCAGAAATTTCAAGGTCAGAACGTCGGAAAATACGATTCCAGTCCCAATAATTCAGGATTATTGGAGATACACTTTATCGCCGTGGGGCGGATTCTGTTTTTCAACGTTGTTTAACTCACGAGGAAGCTAAAAGGGTTCTAAATGACTGTCACTCTGTAGCGTGTCGTGGTCATATGTTTGGGTATGCCACAACCCAAAAGATATTGCGCGCTGGCTACTTCTGGCCGTCTTTGTTTAAAGATTGTATTAACGCGGTCCAAAAATGCCACAACTGCCAAATTTTTTATCAAAAGATGCGCGCTCCACCTGCTCCTCTCCACCCTATAATTGCCGTTGGTCCTTTTCCCAAATGGGGTATCGATTCTATTACATGTAACCCTCACTCGGCCAGGGGGCATGCATATATCATCCTTGCGGTAGATTATTTTACAAAGTGGGCCGAGGCGATGCCTACATTTGAGGCAAACAGTAAAACAGCTGCAATTTTCATGTTCAATCATATAATTGCTAGGTTTTTTGTTCCACAAGCGATTATCACTGATCATGGGTGTCATTTTCGAAACGTTATGATGACCTAACTTACAGGCCAGCTTGGCTTGCGCCACGATAGTTCAACTCCTTATTATCCACATGCTAATGGTCTGGTTGAATCCATCAACAAAGTTATAGTCATCATGATCCGACGAATCATTGGGATTCATCGGTCGAATTGGCACAACATGCTATTTTCAATGCTTTGGGCGTATCGAACCTCAGTAAAAACATCAACAGGGTTCACTCCCTTCCAACTAGTTTATGGTCTGGAAGCTGTGTTACCCATTGAATGCGAAATCCCGTCATTGCAAATGGCCATCGAGTTACTTCCAGCCACTTCCGAAGAGGAAAAACATTTGTTATACTTGGCTCAATTAGATGAGAATCGACGTGATGCTGCATTGGAGATCGAAACTCACGCAAAACGTATGAAAACTCAGTATGATCGAAATGTGACCCCTCGAAATTTTTCGGAAGGAGATCTAGTCTTAGTGTATGATCAAGCTAATGATAAACTAGGCACTGGAAAATTCGTTCCTATGTGGCATGGTCCCTATGTTGTCAAGCGGAAGCTAGCAAAAGGGGCCTATGAATTGGTAGACTTTGACGGGGACTCTTTAGGTAAACCTAGAAATGGTCTTTACCTGAAGAAGTATTATGCTTAAAGAATGGGTATGGAGATTTTTTAGTTAGGATAGTTTTCTTTCTAGCTGGTGTGTTTTAGTTTAAAAAGTGTGCTTAGCATAGAGAGTGTTTTTCATCATTATTCCTCCTTATCTTGGTTTTACTCTTGATATTGCAGATGTCGATGCCTCTCCAAACATACATTGGTTTCGCTGATGGTGCTTGTTGTAACACATGGAACATTCCTTCCGCAGCTTGGGTTATCTATTCGCCCTCTGACGAGTTAGTATCTATCCATGGGGTAAGCCTCGGTCAAACAACGAACAACATTGCCGAGTATAGTGCAGTGATTGAGTTATTATCTGAATCTATTTCATTTGGGATTCGGAGTTTGATAGTGAGGTTAGATTCTGAACTCGTTGTCTTACAGCTTAATAGAGTATATGCCATTAGAAATCCAGTGTTATTGAGATTATTTTTGAGAGTGCGTCTCTTGGAACGTGAATTTGATTATATTGAATATTAGTATATTCCAAGATCTTTAAATACATTAGCAGATGCAATTGCTTCTCGAATGTTAAGTAGACATTTGCAATAATCATACATGTAAATTTAAAAAACATTCCATAACATGATTTACAAGATAAGCCAGTAATAGTGATATATATATAGGAGTGTGTCTAAAATACATCATCCTCGATCATAGGTTGAAAAACACCTTATGATCGGCAAAAATGATAAGTACAAAAAGCAAAAATGTCATATGTGCCTACAATAGGCGATCATCCTATCACTGGTGATGATCTCGATAAGAAACCACTGCACGGGCCACCTTGCAAAGGAACCTCCTAAAAGGTCCTGGGACCCCAATCACATAGCGCTGAAGTCGACGATGAATGTCATCTATGCTGGTCTCCAGAATGTCTCCTGTCAAGCGCTCTAGATGACTCTCCAACTCGGCCAAGGTCTTTGGTGATTCGTCCTGTGGGACTGGCGCGGCTGCAGCTGGTTGTTTCCTCTCGTAAGGCCGGAGAGCGGCTGGTCGCTGTGGACCCACATATGCATTTGAAACTTTTACTATCAGTTTTGGGACGATATAAATAAATAAATAAAATTAAAATAGGAAAATGTTGAAAAAGATTTTACCTAAGTCATCCCATTGCTCTCCTGGTGGAAGAGCCATGTCTAGGTCACCACAAAAATCTACCCCAGCGTAAGGGAAGTCCTGAATAGAAAAAACCTGGTTTTCCAACCATTGGAAATACTCAGGTTTGAATCAAACAACCTCTATCCCCTCGTCCAGATGACAGGCCATAACTACAACCCATTGCATCAGTTTGGGCTCTCGAGGAAGCCCAGCTCCAACAGTTAGGTGCTACGGGATCAACATTGGAACCCTCTCCAGACCAAAGCTCACAACCAAAGCCCCATAACCAAAGGTCTTCAATTGTTCGTTCTTGGCTCTGTTCAGTTGTCCTTTTACATTGGCCAACACAACATCGCACCAGTTGAAAATGGTGCCTCGAAAGCAGTCAACTGCCATCCGCATCTGAGATCTGGTGGCAATATGTAATGTGGCACTCCCGCAAAGTCTGGTGACAGTAAATGCGATCACCATGAGTTCAGGACAGGATATGGTTTTAATGTCTATCCCTTTGTCTCTAGCCTGGCTATTGCAGAACTCTAGCTGGAGGCTATCGACAGACTGGCCACCTAGCCTAGTCCCAAATAGAGTCAAGTCTTCGCCTCTCTTAGGCAAACCAATCAAGAATTATATGTCTGCCGGCTCGATTTCGAGCTGGTGGCCACCAATGAAGAAGCACTGGTCCTGTATGCTCCATCTGTCTACCAGCCACTGTAAGAAATCCACCTGGGCCCTCATGCCAGGTATGGCCTAGAATTTGTACAAGCCGCATGCCTTCAATGCATCAATCGAAGGTTGGTGATTCAACGCGGCAAGATCCACGTCCTCATGCTCCCGTTCACGCCAATCTAGCATGATGTACACTCTACATCCAATAAAAAGACAAATTAGAATGCTAGAAATTAAATTGTTTGGGTCAAATTTGAGAATTTTTGGGTTAAAAACCCTTGCCGCGGGGACAACACCCTCTGTGTTAGAGATAGTGCGTGGGTCCGCACATTGCCTACATGGAAGGTGTGGACCCTTGACTTTTTCCCCATTGAGAAAAAGTCGGGGTCCGCGGGCTGCCAGTGTTACGCCTGCAGGGCCCCGCGCGCGGGTTTTTAGCCTAAAAACCCTCCAAAAAATGAAATAAAAACCTAAAACAAAAAATGAAACGACTGAAATTGAAGAGTAGGATGATGTCGATTACCTGGAGAAGACGGCGTTTGATTCCGACGGTTGGATTTTCCACAATCTTCACGAGAAGTTTCTGAGCAAAAGCACTATTTTCTCACCCAGATCTCAAACGGTAAAAATGAATTGACGAAAGCCCTTTTTATAAGTTTTTTGAGTAAATAAATTGCAAATTTGTTTATGTTTCACTTTAGAAAGGTAATTTTTGCAGCATTTTTATCCATTTCAAACAGGTATGAGTAATGTTTGCATTTTTGTTCAGGATAACGGATTATTCAGGCGAAATCTATCATTTTCAACGGAAAAACATTTAGAGTCACCTTTAAGCTCTTTTCTGACTCCTAAAACATGAAAAGCTCGCCGAGTTTTTCTTTTTGAACTCGTTAAAACGGAACTAAAAAGACGGTCCACTTACAGCTCTTTTCTAACTGTAAAAACATGAAAAGATTGCCGAATTTTTGTCATTTCAAATTCGATATTGGTTATAAAACGATGTGTCGTTGATCGCTTTTTTAATTTTTCGGATCAGGGGCACTAATTACGAAAAGTACTCCTTGGTTGTAAAGATCAAGCGGTTTTCTAAAGTATTATTTTATACTTTTTCGGGCTTGGGAGACACAAATTTACGAAAAAGGTCAACCCTGGAGTCTTCTTAAGTTTTTCAGACTCTCTAAAATTGAAAAATGCCGAGTTTCTCCTATACTTGACTCGTTAAAATTTCACAGTAAAGGACCTGTTCAATTACAAATAGGAACGCACCAATCCTTCTTAGGGTTCGAATTTAAACTAAGTTGGACTCATCCGAAGGATGAGCTTATAATCAAGCAAATGTTATCCTCCTCAATCTTGTCAAAAATAAAGAGGTACTTGCCAGAAATGGTGGGGGAAAAGAGAGAAAAATGAGCCTGTTTGTCATACTTTGTAACCACTCTTGAACACGACATTTTTATTCACTTGGGTTGGGAAATCCTTTGCCTAACAGTTGATCAAATCACATTGAAAGTCTTCAGCCAGTTTCTGGGTATTAACTTCGGGTCAATCGTCACCAAACCATCTGCTATGTCGTTATGTGTTCAAGAGGTCACTGCCAATAAGCCATTCATCTGCAAAATATCTGTCATCCATCTTGACCATCCCTGAATCAGTCCTTGCAACTAAATTTCTTCAACTTGATCCATGATTTCGTGTTGTGGGCTTGCCTGCGACAGATCGCTTTCTATCGACTTCAGCTCATTATCTAGAAAGATGATCTAGAAATCGTCAGTACCTTGGGATCTGCATGCCTCAATGGCAGGTTTCTCGCCTTTGACGATAGGTTGCATCATTGACCTTCGATCAAAGGATTCTGTGACATGTTCGACATCAACACATTTATTCACATCTCATGGACTGTACTGGGTACTTTGAGAGCCATTGACATCACTGGTGGTTTCTCTCACACTTGTTAACAGTTTACATCATTGACTGGTAATCAAGTGGTTTCTACCATGTTCAACATCAACACATTCATTCGCATGGATAGAATCCTATTGTTTCGGGAAGTAGAAATGAAGACCCTGGATCTAGTTTCTGCAATCCAGGCTGCGAGGAATTTTGTATTCATTATATGATGGAATATTCATAAACAGATGGCTGCGTCCATACTGTGTCCACATGAATCTATACTTGTGATGTATTACAAGATCATTCCTGTATCAGAGCAGTAGTTAGTTTTCTAAGTCAGTTTTGATCTGAGTATGGGAATGCCTACCTCAGTGATGATATGATCTCATATATATATCTTGCATTGAATGTTTTTACAGGTTCCGACCGGGCTCTCCACAAGATGATCCTCGAAATGATAAAGTACTTCACTCTTCCTAAATGATAAATGAAATCCTCATCTACTACAGACTTCGCACTTTAGGGGGCAATCTGTTACACAAAAATATCGTCACCATGATTATTTGCAGTCAGTATGGGTCTATCATCACTTGTACTGTCCTCCTAAGCAAGTCTCAGACCTCAGCTCTTCAAGTCAATCTTTGAAAATGAGAGAAAGACATTGAAAATCAACAAAGCTCTGGTTCTGCACTTTCTCTCACTGTTGCCTGCGGTCCCGCACCTCATGTTTACAAAAACTGCGGACCTTCCTACTCTGTCCCTAAAGGAGTGGGTGCGGACCCCTGTGAAAGTCAAAAAGGCGCAAATTTATTCTAAAAAACTCACTTTGGGTTAATTCTAGATTATTCTAAAAGGAATTTTGACGTGGATTGGTCGCTCTTAGGTGGTCCATGCATCCCAAAAGAGAAGGAGCTAATCCCTTGATGAGAGGAGCTATCCCTTTGAAGGAGGGCTTTATCCCTTTGAAGGAGGACCTAGTAACTTCCCTCCATTGCACTATAAATTAAGGCATTGGGATGGTTGCTAGGGAGGTTAAAAGCTGAACATTTTTTAGGGTAAATTCTGGTGGAATTGAGACTTCCTAGTTAAGCTTGAGAGGAGAGATCACATACCTTTTTGGCTTCATTGGGAAGAGAGTGAAACTTGTCAAAGTAGAGGAGACTTCTTGTTGGACCCTAGGAGGAGCTTGTACAGCATCAAGGCACAGGTTGTAAAGTTCTTCTTTGATTTGAATTAATACAATCATATTCATTTTTCTCAGCAACGAGGGAGCTCACTTGGATCAAAGGAGCGAGGCTTCCACAAACTTGCATTGGACCCAAGGTAGGCCTAAAACACTTGTTTTCCTTTATTTATAAATGCATATTTAGAGAAAGATAGTTTTTGATTGGCTTGCTTGTCACTAGATTCGTTAGATTCTAGGAAGGTCTATCTTGTCCGCAAGATCGACTCATTCCGTGTGACAATAGGAGTTGAGAATGCTAATGATTTGAATTCGAGGCCGGGTAGTTTACAAAATGGCATCATGCAACAGAAATGGCAATGTTGCTTTTCCTAAGGAATAAATGGCAACAATTAAAGATGAGATATCGGATCTGGTAGCCAAGATCATGGACCATATTTTTCAGGAGGCCTGCTCCCATTTTTCATGGGTCTCTAACTAGCTCACATGAATCCGGGAGGATGTAGATCAACTCCAACTCTCATTTTACAATCTAGCCACCAAATTGGAGAATATTAGTTTTAAAGTGGATAACATGGAAGTAATGGTGGAAACAACTACGGTGGGTGTTCTGAAAGACATTTTTGGGATTTTTGAAGCATATTCTTCTGGTGAACAGGTTTTCATTCAAGTTGAAGAAGAATATAGAGCATAAGTGGTGCCTCGTCTTCAAGAGGAAAATGAACAAGCTCCACAGGAAGGAATACTTAGTGAGGAGATTGCGGGCAATGGGTAGCATCTTGTTTAATATTTTTATATAAATGTTTTGTTGTTTTTTTTAATCAGTGGATTCTTTTGGAGACATTACAAGATAAATGCACTTATATCTATAGTTTAGAATAAGCAGAGTAGTTGTAGGATGTATTTTGAACAACCTTGGAACACTTCTGAATAAGTGCAATCTTTGAATGTAAAGGTGTTGGCCTGTTTTTAGTTCGATTAATACAAAGCTACCCATTCCTTTAAAAAAAAGTAATATCTAACTCATGAAGACAAAACCATATAGTGTAAAGTCATTGCTAATGTATATTCTATTACCAAGTTCATAGTTTCCAGATAGAATCTGATTTTTATGCATATATGTAAAATATTAAATAGATTTTAGTTTCAAAATATTTCAACTTATAGTTTCTTGTTACATATATTAAACTTAAAAATTAAGAAATTTACAAATGCGCAAATGATTTATAGAAATATTTAAAGTACCTTTTTCTTTGTAATTGTTGTCCTGAATCCGAATCTCTAAGTGTTATATGTTTCTTGAAAAATGAAAAAGCTTTGTTTTTAGTTAAAGTACATCAAATATATAGCAAAATAAACATAGAGTTGTATAATGTAATAATAATCAAATGACAATAAATAGAACACAAACGCACCTCTTAGAAAATTTATCATTATCTTTAACTATGTTTGTTCTACTTGTGTTCATTTCCAATACTCTGATGATATGAATTATATCAAATATATAGAAATAAGAGGAAAAAGAGATTATAAATTCATAGCACGAAAACAATTTAGGCATAACATCTACATGACAGTAATGTATATTATATAAACATGTTTAACACTCTCATATTACCCACTTTTTGCACTCTACACCTCATTGTTATAGGGTTGTAACATAAACACTCTAAGTACTCACATATAGAAGAAAGGATGCACTATTTACCTAGAAAACAAATGCTACATGTTTTGCACTTTCATTTGAAATGAGCTTGTAGAGAAAATCCCTCACGTCATGCTACTACCAGAATGACCATCGTATAGCCCAGACAAGAAATACATTTGTAACCAACTCCCCCAAAAATTAATAAAATAGGCATTCGTAATGTGTATGCTAGAAATTGCATGATAAACACCTGGTGGATGCTCCTATGAACAACATAGCTAGAATTTGTGGTTACAATTGTCACAATCTGAAACTATGGTAAATACGTCTACATAAATAATCAATAGGAAACAAACTTCTACCAATGCACCTACAAATAGAAAAAATATAGTAATAAAAAGCTTGGAAAAATATTGGAGAGTCAACACACATCGACCACAAAGTGGGTGTTGTAGTCCCTAACGAGGCAACGACTAATAATAATAATCATAATAATAATCATAATCATAATAATAATCATAATAATAATAGAATTAGTAATTAGAATCGTCATATTAGGTTTCAAAATTTCATAATATGTTTTAGATACTAAGTAGTAATAATAATAATTAATAATTGTCCATGAACTTTGTCTAAGAGGTGAATGTTATAGTCCTTGAAACAAAATAACAATAACAATTTCACATTACAATTTGTCAAGTGAGGAGGTGCAAAGAAAACATAATGACACTTTGGTCATTGGCATAAACTTATAATTCAATATAAATCAATGTTTTCATACCATTCTCTACATAACCGTTCTTCCATACAAAAAAACACTTTACTTAATATTGCATAAAATTGTGAATAAAAGCACTATTTTTCCACTCTTGACAAGCAATAACAAATGTAAATTTTTCAATAGCCTTATGAAACTCTTGTTCAGAAACAGACTACAACTTCGTCTCCTATATCTAGTTGCTTTGCATATATCAAACAAAACATGTGATTGATTAAAGTTAAAAAAATGCATGTTCACACATTCTCGTACAATCACTCTCCACATGAAAAGGTGTTTCACTGCACTTCCTTATCTCCAGAAAATCGTTCATTCCACACATATTCATGATTTTATGCACCTATTCACCAACACATCTAAATCTATAAATATTTAAATGGAAAATAAATGTTTAAAATGAAGAGAGAAACACACTAGCAGTAGTTATGATAGTGTCAATGTCACTGTTAGTGCTCTGAAACCTTCTTCCTCACCTCCATACTTAGCTTTAGCATCATTGAATAAAGAAATATAAATCTTAGGAATAATAGTGTTAGAGCACTCACTAACAAAATAGTCATTCACAAAATTAGTTTGTTTTGTCCATGCCACGACTCTGCATACTAAATTAGCTTTATGTGCACTATAGATGAAGAAAGCATGACTCGATATATTCCCTACTTCTTAACGAAAATCCAATTTCTCTGCACACCCTTTCTGTCACACTTCCCCCATAACCTTTTTCCTTCCTCTGCAAATTAATTACAATGACTAATTTAACATTGATTGTTCCAAAATGAAATATGGACTTTTTTCACAATGTTTTGAAAAATAAAACCCATAGTTTAATGTATTATGAGATCCTACTTTCAACCTTAGCAAAATAATTTATTGTATCATAAGTCCCTACTTGTTTTATAAATTGATAAAAAAATATTATTAAATAAATTTGATTTGGTCATAAAGTTAAAGTTAAATTTGATTTGGTCATAGTCAATGTTTCATTATGCGGAGCAAGCTTCCTCCACGCAATGAAAGCTTTCATTGTAAGCTCTGCATAAGAAAAGTTTTTCACATTGAAACAATCTCCTACAATTGTGGTTCTCAATTTGCACTGCAAGCTTATGATCACAAAAACAATGTGTATTCTCCACATGCACTTTGAAAGGTTAAATATTTAATTATTAAATAAATATTTAAAACTTTGATAGCATTTTATATATGTGCAGAGGGAATATGTATATACAGAGTCTAGCACGAGTTATTTAAATTATTATTTTCTTTAAGAAAAGAAATGTACACATGTCTAATTAACTAATTACAACAACTAATTTAGCATTGACTATTGCAAAATGAAATATGGATTTTTTCACAACACTTTGAAAAATAAAACCCATAGTTTAATGTATTATGAGATTCTACTTTCAACTTTAGCAAAATAATTTATTGTATCATAAGTCCCTGTTGTTTTTAGAAATTGATAAAATTTATTATTAAATAAATTTGATTTGGTCATAAAGTTAAAGTTAAATTTGATTTGTTCATAGTCAATGTTTCATTGTGCGGAATAACTTATATTACTATGCTTATATTATTGTGCGGAGGTGCGAAGCAAGTAACATTGATACATTTGTTAGGAAAAATGCTAAGAGAGCTCAGGGGTGAATCAGTATTTTAACTCACTCTAAAATTTTCATTTCATATTCTCATTTCTATACGATACCATTATTCATGAAACTAGCATATGTATGTGACTTCAGTGAAGGAAAACAACATATATCCAGTTAACTAACTTTTCATATATTTCATTATTTGTTCATCTTTAACCAATGCATCATTACTTTATTATTCATTCATTAAGTAGAAACCATGAGTAGTAAAGAACACATAGATCATCAATACACATGAACACCAAGATTCTAGGTGGAAACCCAATGTGGGAGAAAACCATTGATGTTGTCGTCTTTGTCTTCTTCTTCTATTATTAATAAAACTTCTTACAATACTACATTGGCGAAGACTCTTACCAGCACGCAGGCACCCACTTGCAAGAGGCTACAACCTCCACTCATTCTTCAGAACCCACTAAAAGGGAGCTACAACCCCTTGATCTCGTTTATTGGCTCCTACTAAAAGGGAGCACCTACCACTTGCACAAATTTACCAGCTACCACTAGAAGGAAGCCCTGACTCCCTCACTAAAGGCTTCAACCCTCAGCACCCTTATGGACCACATTTCATAATATTTTATATTGGATCCACCTGACTCAAAAACATCATAACTTGTAGGTAACCATTCATCATATTTTCAAACTAGACCCACTTCCAACATTAATCCAAAACCAAGTAATAAGTCTGAAACCAAACATTGAATCAAATCATCCAATCACTATAACATCAAGAAAACAATCATTGAATCTCATCCAACTATTGCAACCAAAACAAAACCATAATAGATATAAGCAATCAGATCATACCAACCATTCATTAATAAACCATATGTTGTTTACCATCACATAAACACTATGGTGTCCCTGCAAACCTTGATCAAACATACATTAAAATGTATATGTTGTTGTTCTGAGGCACACCCACATATATACACGCTTCCACCGTATAGGACCTATGTACAGATCTCAAATCATCATGCATCACTGCAACACTATTGAACCATACATGAACCAATTACATACCACTAAAGCAATCATAGATAGATCATTGAATCATACCCAGTCATACTTATGTACCATTAAAAAAGATAAATACAACCAAGTCATCTCAATCCACATTGATAGACATAGATCATCATAATAGAGACATCATCAACAGAAAGCAACAATTAGAACATAATTGATAAAATGTCATCATTTACTAGTACTATAAATATATACATGACTTCCATAAGACATATCATCATATGTACGCGCTTACTGTGCACAACACCTGCGTACATATCTCAACATATTGTAGACTTTATCTTTGAATATATATGTGACCCTATAGAGATGGATCCGTGTATGTATGGGACTATTTCCAAACACACCTACGTACAGATCTAAAAAAATTCGTTGCAAACACAGTTTCACTCTCTACAACCTTTAATGTAAATACTACAGATTTCTGAATGATTTATTTAGATCATGACATCATTATCATCACATATCTATCATTGTTAGTTACCTAGACATTTGCAAAAAGTAAATCAATCAAGCATATATTTCAACATATCTTCAGATATTTCATATCTTATTCTTCTCCATGCTCCTTGGTGCACACCTATTCTAAGTCATATCACACATTTATAACCTATTACTTGCACTCATAACACCTTAATCTGCATCTCCTCTTATAGATTTAGCCTTATCCAGTACCTTAGGAAAATCCCTTGGTAATGTCATTAGTATTCTTTAATGGGATCAAATAAACATTATTTCTCCCATTACTATGGGCCAATACCATGGTAAATACCCCTGGTATCCATATTATCATGGAGCAAGTTTTGTACGTGACTTTTCTTCACAATACATGTGTATATACGTGACCTTGCTTCTCCGGACCCGTGTATACTTTCTCAAACTTTACCTTTACCATCCATCTATCTCTGAACTAACATTTATTTGTCCATACCATGTGTACCATTTGTATCAATCTAAATAATCATCATGTTATCAAAATTTTGACATCTTTATTAAGTAGGTTTCCATCAAGGACAACACATTATCCATAATGCCAACAATCTCTTCCTTTGGACTTAATGGCAACCACTTTGGTGTTTGGTCACCACCTGCATGCACCTGCAAATACCAAGACTTCTCACTAAGTTACTCTCCAAGCATTATTCTCCAAACACCAAGCTTCTCCCCCCCTTTGACATCAAGGTAAAAGGTTTGACCAATGCTAAATGAAGGCTTCTCTCCCTTTTTGTAGAGAGGATTGACGTACGTCTGATCTATTGAATATGAAAGTTGCATACTGACCATGCTCCCCCTCAGCATATGTTGAACCTTCTAAAGATATTCAATAGAGCACAAGAGTTGATGACTCAACCAAATATGAAGCTATAGGTCTTAACAATAAAGTTGAGCATAGGGGTCTTGTACTTATCTGAGAATCACTAATAATCATTGATGCCTCAACATATTAGCCACAATTTCATCTATTAGGCCATATATACATTGTTCATTCATTTACAAGTAAAAACATGATGGTATCCATACATAGACATTGTCCTAATACATGTTCATAACCAGTATAATAACAACATAAATATCAAGGAAACAATAGCCATATAATCCAAACATAAACTAGTATAATACTCATGAATTAACAAGGAGAAATAACCTCATATTAATGATGCAAAGGCCAACCAGGTTCAAGACTTCCACGAACCACCTAACCATAGACATGGTTGAGCCAAATCTCTCTTCAACTAGTCACCCTCATGCCATATTCCAAGCATGAATGTAGGATCTCATAAAACACATCAATCAAAACCATCTAGGGCTTCCAGAGGCCAAACCACCTCAACCCATCAAACAGTGATTCCACCTCACGGTCAGACATCACAAACCATCACCAGATTGGTCTCTACCCAAGCCTTCTAGAGCTCCAAATTTTTTGTTCCAACCAAGGCTCTAGGACTAGTAACTCAACCCAAGTTTTTATAGGGCTCCAGAGCATTTTTCCAAACAAGGCTTTGGTAACTAGTAACTCAAACCAAACTAAAGGAAACATGAGAACCAACCAGAAAAGAAAGAAATGAACCCACAACACCATGTCTATCCAGGAAATGGAAAGGCTAGGAAAATCCACTATGAATCTAGGAAAACCTCCATCCCAATGACACATCATGACCAATAAACCACATTCATATTCCATGCATGCCAAAACTAGTGAGGAAAACATACATGAAACTCGATACCTACAAGAAAAACCCATTGTAGTTGTTGATCCTAATGTCCTCTTGCACTTTCCTTCTCTTCCTTTGCCTTCTTGATCCAAAACTCCAAGTATGCCACACTCCTTCAAGAGTGCTCCATGAAAACTTTGTGTGTCCAAGAGGATGAGAGAGAATAGAGAAAGAGCTTCAAAAATGAACTGACAACCATGAACTGATCCTCGTAAGCCTTTTTATTAATAAAGCCTCCATTTTCTTCATTTTCCTCCTCACATGTAACCTGTGTCCTTTCACCTCCCTTTTCTCTTAATTTCCATTATTTTCATAAATAATTGTGTCAAAATGCCACTTTGACTTTCCAACTCCTTTTCCATTGCCTTTGCAAATTTCCTTAGCCATTAATCAATCACAAGTGATCCCCATCATTATGGTTTTTCCCAACATTCCGCTTGGAATACATGTCCCGTCAAACGTGGTTATTATTTTTCCTTTATTAACTTTTACATGGGGTTTTGACTAGGACCGTCATAGAACCCTCCCCCTTGGTGGAACACCATCCTCAATGTTCAGCAACACCTACAACCAACAAGGTTGCTGTAAGCAAAACATACTGCCCATGGAGCTTTATTACTTAGCTTATTGCAGTATTTACAATGATCATGATGTCAAGACGCAAACCAACATGACAACATAACAAGTATAACATTATAATGACTTGACACCGGTACCTCTTATTGAAGCTTTATAACATATCCCATGGTGATATTTACACCCATATACATATGTACATATACCAAACATCACAAAAACATGTACCAAAGACATATACCAAAACATTCACTCAACTAGTGAATAAGGAAGGATACATAGCCCGCATTTGATTTGTCATCTCCCATGTAGCTTCATCTAGCCCAAAGTGCCTCCATTGCACTTTAAGCGTCTTGATTGCTCGGTTCCAGAGAATGAGCATATTTCTCTGCAAAATGCATTGTGGTTCCTACTAAAATTCTCTTTCTGGCTCCACTTGCTATACAAACCAACCAATCACATGATCAACATCTTTAACATAATTCTTAGGCAATGACACATGGAAAACATTATGGAATTTCACTTTTGGAGGCAATGCAAGTCAATAGGCTACTAGCCCAATCCTCTCAATAATATTGAAAGGTACACAAAACTAGGGTGCCATCTTGGCACATGATCCAATCCACAAGGAGCTCTTATTTAGTTTGATGTGCAAGTACACATGTTCCCCAACCTAGAACTCCCTAAGCAACATGTTAGGATCTGCATAGATCTTCTTCCTATCTTGTGTTGCTTTTAGGTTCTTCTTGATTACCTGCATTTCCCGCTCCATGTCTGCCAACATGTTTAGTCTAATTAACACCCTATTAACTGAATCACTCCAACTGATGGGAGCATTGAAGCTTTTCCCATATAATTCCTCAAACAAACTCATACTCAAAGATTCCTGGTACCCATTGTTGTAAGTTAACTCTACCAGTGTAAGGTATTATTCTCACTTCCGATGTTGATGCACCACATACATCCTCAACGTATCCTCCAATATCCTGTTGACCCTCTCTGTCTGTCCATCCGTCTGCAGATGATAAGTTGTACTGAAGGTCAAATTTGTGCCCAAACCTACAAATAACTCCTTCCAAAACTTGGAAGTGAACTTCACATCCCTATCTAACACAATATTCTTTGGAACTGCATGTAATCTGACCATGTCCCCAGTGAAGACTTGTGCTACATCACTCGTTGAGAATGTAGACTTCACTAGAATAAAGTGTGCTACCTTTATCAATCTTTTCACCACTACCATGATGGAATCATGCTATCTCACTGTCCTCAGAAAACTTGTGATAAAGTCCATGGCAATGACCTCCCATTTCCACTCTGGAATTGGAATTGGTTGTAGCATTCCACTTGGATGCTTACACTCTACCTTTACTTGCTAACAATCCAAGCACCTAGCCACAAACTCTCCTACGTCTCTCTTTAAATTCGGCCAATAATAGAATTCCTTCACTGTTGTCAGCGTCTTCTGATAACCTAGGTGACTTGAATATGGTTGCGCATGAAACTCCCTGAATATCACCTTCTTGAGCTCATTGTTATATGGCACATATATCTTGTCCCCAAACATGACCAATCCATATGTCGTTAGATGATAGTCCACATCTTGTGCACCTACATCTGTACCTATACCTGTACATGTACCACTACATGTACCTGTACCTAAACTCTATTGCAACTTGTGCACAATATCCATATACCTAACATCTTGCTGACCTACCTGCAAGATCATATCTTGTAAATGTGTCCCATAGGAGCTCATAGCTACTATGTGATTTATGAGTATCCACCTACTAAGAGCATATTTCACCTTGTTCTCTTTACCTTTGATATACTTGATCTCAAAATCGAACTCACTGATCGTGGCAAACCACTGAGCCTTCCTTCCATTCAAATTTGGTTGGTCAAATAGATACCGCAACCCACTATGATCACTCATTAATACAAACCTCCTACCAAGAAGATAGTGCCTCCACATCTTCAATGCATGTATGATTGCTGCCAACTCAAGATCATGTGTTGGGTAGTTCTACTCATTCTCATTCAGTTTATGTGACTCATAGCATACCACATGTGCATCTTGCATAAGGACTCCACCAAGTCCTCTCTTGCAAGCATCTATACATACTACAAACTCTTTGTCTGGATTTGCAATATTTAACATTGGTGCAAGTGTCAACAACTTCTTGAGCTACTCAAAACTAGCCACACACTCCTTTATCTGTTCAAAATTCTTACCTTTCCTTTACAATGATGTGATAGGATAAGCAATATGCAAGAAGTTCTGGATGAACCTCCTGTAATAACCTGCGAACCCCATGAAATATCTCACCTCATCCATATTCCCGGTAGCTGCCCACTCCATGATAGCTCTTACCTTTTCTGGGTCCACTACTATTCCATCCTTAGAAACCACATGCCCCAAGTAGTGTACCTCAGTCTGAAAGAAATTCCACTTGATGAGCTTAGTATACAACTGGCACTCTCTCAACAATCTCAACACTACTGCTAAATGCTTGGCATACTCCTCTTCAGTTTTTACAATACCATTATATCATCAATGAACACAATAACAAACTTGTCCAAATACGGATGCAACACACTATTCATAAAGCACATAAAGGTAGTTGGAGCATTAGTTAAACCAAAGGGAACTACAACAAACACATAATTCCCATACCTGGTCTAGAAACTTGTCTTGTAGATGTCCTCTTCTTTAATGTGTACCTGATGATATATGGATCTCAGATCAATCTTTGAGAAAACCATAGCTCCCTTCAACTGATCGAACAAGACATTAATCCTTGATAACAGATACATGTTCTTGATGGTCACTTTGTTTAACTACATGTAGTCAATGCATAGCATGATATTTCCATCCTTCTTCTTCACTAACAATACTGGTGTGCCCCATGGCGATACACTTGGCCTAATGTACTCCTTGTCAAGCATTTCCTTCAACTGCAGCTTCAACTCTATCAACTCAGGTGCACTCATCCTATAAGGTGCCTTTGATGCCGGAGTTTCCCATGGAACCAACTCAATAGAAAAGTCTACTTCCCTGTGAGGTGGCAACTTTGAAATATCTGCAGGAAATACATCTTGAAACTGTTGTAGAATTGGGTACCTTCTCAAAACATCTACATCCTCAACTTCCTTACCTTTGTCACTAGAAATGTGAACCGCAAATAACACACACCCTTTCCTGCGACTAGGCTTGGCTTGCATAATTGTCACTGTTTTAACTGATGTTGATTTATTCTTACCCCGCAAGACTATTTGTTCCCCATTGTCACCCAAGCACTCAATGGCTTTGTCATAACAATCCACATTGCTTCTATGAAGGTACAACCAATCCATGCCCACCAACATATTGTATGATCCCAACGATAATATATTCAAATGTGCTAAGGTAGGCATACCATTCAAATAAAATGTACATGCTCTTACCCAATGATGAACTGGATTCTTTGTACCTATAGCCAACTGCACTAACAAAGACTCTGCATGCACTTATTTATTCAAACCACACTTATCCACTAGGTCAGGATTAACATAACTATAATTAGATCCAAGGTCAATCAAAATAGAAAAAACTTTATCACAAAGCTTACCATCCATCTCAATGATAGATGCTTGATGGTCTGCATGTATGTTATCCAGCGATGCATAGATCCTAGGAATACTCTGCCCAAAATATCCCATTGTTTGTGCCTCCTGAGCACTATAGATATGTGTTCTACCACCCTGATGTTGTGGACAATCTCCCCTATGATGTTGTCCTCCACAAGTCCAACACTGCACGGGCTCCTTATTTTGCTCCTCATATCAAAATCACTATCCACTATCAGATGCATTGAACTTCTTAGACGATGCTACATTCTCTTTATTACCTTTAGCTGAGGTCTTGCTTGCTTCTAGTCCCATTTTCCTTTGTTCTTTGCATTACCTTTCCAATTTGGCTTAGCCTCAAATCTGCACTTCGATTGCTCATAAAAATTCTTTAGCTTTTGGATGGCCTCCTCCAATGATCTAGGCTCATCAAACTCAATCTTGTATTTGAATGCAATCTGTAATCCACTAGTGAAAAATTGAATCTTGGCCTTCTCCTCCTTCAAGTAAGGCTCATACCTTAGTAGCTCCAAGATCCTGCTACTGTACTCCTCATTTGTCAATTCTCCCATATTTAGCTCATATAATTCTTTTTCCATCATATTAAAGTATCTCTCTGATAGGTACTTCTTCTCGAATAGTATCTTGAACTCATTCCAAGTGAAGTCCTCCTCATGAATACCTATGAAATTCTTCACATCTTCCCACAAAATATATGCTTTACCTTTGAGACTAAGTGTAGATATTCTAGATTTCATCTTCTCTGAGTAATCATGCAACCTAAACAACTTCCTCATACCAAGAAACCATGCCTTTGCATCATGTGTCTTATTCATCTCTCCATCAAATGTAGGTGGATTTGATTTTCCTAAACCCGTCCAGAAAATATCCCTCGTCACTCCTCTTGTAAGGATGATAATGATGTCAATCATAATGTCTATCAGAACCAGAACTAGAATAGTACCTCCGTCCATCACCTCTCATATCTAGAGTATCCAAGGACCTGTCATCTCTAATCGTGTCATCTATATCTGACCTGTACCCACCAGGAGACATATTTCCATATTCCCCGTTAGTTTTTTACTCCTACTCATGGTTGATCTGAAGTGGTCCCTATCGCTACAATTCTAAAAAACTCTGAAGTATCACCGCATTTACCTCTAGTTTTTTCTCATGTGCCTATATGATTCTATCATTGTCTTCCTTACAACTCCTTATTTCTGCCTTTAAGCTTATCACTATGTCGACCAAATCAAACGATTTCCCAACACCACATTTCTCATTTGATCCATAGGGAGAGTCTAGGGAACTATATTCTACCATCTTGCTAGTCATATTTCATATTCTTCATGCAAGGTATATCATGTCAACTAAACCAAATCACAATAATCCAACGT
This sequence comes from Pinus tabuliformis, assembly GCA_031772625.1. Classification (NCBI taxonomy): domain Eukaryota; kingdom Viridiplantae; phylum Streptophyta; class Pinopsida; order Pinales; family Pinaceae; genus Pinus; species Pinus tabuliformis. The sequence goes on along the minus strand of CM062811.1, from coordinate 771,149,559 downwards.
ACCTTAACATAGTTTGGAGAGGATACCTTGTCTGCAGGATCAACAAATCAGCATAATACATGTATAATATAATCATGAAAATGTATAGAAATATAACACATAAGCATATAACCATCATTCTAGCTAGAGTCCAATCATCAATGCATGATCATATCAACTACACATACCATGACCTCATGCATGACAACCACCACCACATCATTGTACATTTGACCACATGTGAATACTAACATGCATAAACAATGCATAATCAACCATACACTCATGAAGACACACTCCACAACAACACCATCAACTTCCCATGATGGCCTCACTGAAAACATAACCATACCATACAAATGCAACAAGCACATGGTCTCATAACACAAGAAATGCATATGCAATCGACATGAATGCATGACCAACACATAGCCCATACAGTCCGAGGGGTGAACCATGCTATGATACCACTCTGTAGTATCATATATCACACAAGGAGAATGGAACCCAACACCACCCAAATAGAACGAAACCATACTTTGATACCACTCTGTAACACCCTCCTCCCACATCTACCAAAGTAACGGGCCAACCAAGGTAAACATGTGATGAGAAGTTATTATGATATGATTTGACTCCCTATGTGTTAGTTAAGGAAGTGGAATCGACAAAAACACACCATACAAACCTTCCACATCAACAACAGAACTCCTAGGAGTCATCCCAACCACTCCGGTAACCAACCCTTGGGTTCCACTGAGTTTTTATAACATTAAAACCCTGGACGCTCCCTTGATATGGACAAGCATATGTCAAGGAGACTCGAGACGCTCCCACAACATGGGTATGCATGTGTCCAAGAGACTCCATACGCTCCCACAACATGGGTATGCATGTGTCCAGGAGACTCCATACGCTCCCACAACATGGGTATGCATGCGTCTAGGGACTTTTCTCCTCAGACCAGTGCCTACGACTCTAGGATTTGTGCCACTTTTTCAGGCCTAGAGCCCAGGTCATTGCCCAAAACTCAATGACAGACTTAGAAATGAATTTACACAATAGAACAATGATAAATTTGCAAAAAAATTAACAAGTACTAGACTAGAGCCCTACTAGCCATGACAGGAATTGTGTATAACATGTCAAAAACATAAAAGCTACAGGATGTAACAACGTAAATGAGCGTAGGGGTCTCATACATATCTGATAATTGCTAAGAAGCATTGATTCCTCAGCACATTAGTTTCAATTTCATCTATTAGGCCATAGATACATTGTTCATCCATTTACAAGTAAGAACATGATGGGAGACATACTTAGCCACTATCATAATACATGTTCATAACCAACATAATAACAACATAAATACCAAGGAAACAACAACTATTCAATCCACATATAAACTAGTATAATACTCATGAATTAAAAAGGAGAAATAAACTCATATTAATGATGCAAAGGCCAACCAGGTTCAGGACTTCCACGAACCACCCTGCCATAGACATGGTTAAACAAATCTCTCTTCATCCAGTCACCCCCATGCCATATTCCAAGCATGAATGTGGGATCTCATAAAACACATCAATTAAAACGATCCAAGGCTTCCAAAAGCCAAACCACCTCAACCCATAAAAAATTCATTCCACCTCACAGTCGGACATCAAAAACCATCACCATATTGGTCTCTACCCAAGCCTTTTAGGGCTCTATATAGTTTATTCCAACCAAGGCTCCAGGATTAGTAACTCAACCCACAACTACCTCTGGGATCCAGAGCATTTTTCCAACCAAGGCTCGAGGACTAGTAAATCAACCCACCAATGGGTCCATAGAGTTTGTCCAACCAAGACTCCAGAACTAGTAACTCAACCCAAGTTATTACAGGGCTCCAGAGAGTTTGTCCAACCAAGGCTCAAGGAAATAGTAACTCAACCCAAGCTAAAGGAAACATGGGAACCAACCAGAAAACAAAGAAATGAACCCACAACACCATGGCTATACAGGAAATGGCACGGCTAGGCAAATCCACTGTCAATCCAGGAAAACCCCCATGCCAATGACAGATCATGACCAATAAGCCACATGCATATGCCACGCATGCCAAAACTAGTGAGGAAAACATACATGCAACTCGGTACCTACAAGCAAAACACGTTGTAGTTGTTGATCGTGATGTCCTCTTACACTTTCCTACTCTTCCTTTTTCTTCTTGTTCTAAAACTCCAAGTATGCCACACTCCTCCAAGAGTGCTCCAAGAAAACTCTAAGCATCCAAGAGTAAGGGAGAGAGAATGGAGAGAGAGATCCAAAACCGAACTGACAAAAGCCTGTTAATTGATCCTCTTAAGCCTTTTTATTAATGAGGCATCCATTTTATTCATTTTCCTTCATTTTCCTCGTCACATGCAACATGTGACCTTTCACATCCCTTTTCTCCTAATTTCCATTATTTTCCTAAATAAATGTACCAAAATGTCACTTTGCCTTTCCAAAGAATTTTCCATTTCCTTCGCCAATTTACTTATCCATTAATCAATCACAAGTGATCCCCATCACTATGCTTTTTCCCAACATTCATCTTGGAATATGTGCCCCTCAACTGTGGTTATTATTTTTCCTTTATTAACTTTTACATGGATTTTTTACGAGGGTCATTATGGCCCCGCACAACCGTTCTTTCACACAAAAAATTCACTTCACTTAATATTGCATAAAATTGTGAATAAAAGCACCATCGTTCCACTCCTGACAAAGAATAACAGATGTAAAGTTTTCAATAACCTTGTGTCAACGTCTCATGAATAGTTCTCCACGAGTAGTTCCTCCTTTTAAAGTTTTTCCACTCCACAACTTGCCCCGTCTCCTTTTAATATGTTATTAGTATTAACTAATTAGATTAATAAATTAATCTAATTTCTTAGATTAATTCTTTCATAACCTATATATATATACCCTAAATTATAGCTCATGGATACATCATTAATATCTTTAGAATATCTATTGATGCATCCCCTGATGATGGACTCACTTGGTAGTTCGAAACATTGGGTTCATAAAACTCTATACAAGTCATTCCTCCTCTATTTAAAAATATAATTAATTAATTATGTTTCCACTCTAGAACTTTCCCTGTCTTCTTCGAATCTACTATGTCCAACCGCTTTGCATATGTCAAACAAAATAGGAAATTGTACTAAGGATCCATATAATCTTTAAGCACTCTACATAATGTATTGGCATTGCTTGCTCCACACCTCTACACAACAATATAATCACATTAATATAAGTCATAATATGATCTTAATTTAAAACATGATATTCTCTGAGCACTTCCTCTTGCTAATTAAATTTCTCGTACATTGTTAAATTATCCTTAGGTGGAGTGTAGAGGAAGAAACCTTGACTTGATATAGTTCTTGCTATTTAACAAACTCCATTGCACACCCTTTGTCCCACACTTCATGCACACCCTTTCTCCACGCAACAAAATAATAGCAGTTAGCCCCCCCGAATTACGAAAGGGACCTGCATCTTTGGACAAAGCAATAGCAGTGTCATACATAACAATGTCAGAGAACTCATCGACGAAATGGCCACTCACAAAATTAGTTTTATTTTAATTTTAAAATTATTTGTTAAGCAATGACAAATAGTGAAAATAAATTTCCCTCCACCAAGGTAATTATGTCACATAAAGCCTCGCTCAGCCAATGGATAATTAGAAATAAGATTTCAAAAAATTAGAAATTTATTTTTTAATCTACTGAAAAATAGGAATATTCAACATTTTCTTGAAACTTTGGTTAAATTTGCAAAAACTCAGCAAAATAACCAATAGTCAATGGACTTTAACCACGAGGCAAGTGCTATAGTCCCTGGTGAGGTAGGGGCTAATAATAATGAGTTTTTTTTATGTATGTTTTATAAAAGTTGTAGGTTTTAACCCTGTATAGAAATTACCTGCATATGAATTCTAAAACACATAAAATAAGCAATGCGAGAGCATAACACATATACACAGAGATTTTCCTCTGGATCCCAAAACCAGGACTACCAACTTGATTTTTCATTATGTTCCTTTCAATATTACAGTACATATTTATACATGTTAAAGCATCCAATACCATGGACCGAAAACCATTGCGTCCAAAACCATGTGCGAAAACCATGCACAAAACCATAGGTAGGTTCGCCCAACCTAATATAGGGTCCAAAAAAAATTTCCCCGACCCGCCACCTAGGACCCCATAGAGGGGGGCTACCCACCCACCAAAAACCCCCTAGACAGGGGGGGTTTCCACCCCCCCCCCCGGCTACACAATCAGTGCAACGAAGGGCGGGCTCTGCCCCCCTCTAACCCCTCAGTTAACTACGAGAGGTAGTCGTGGAAATAATATAGCACAACCCAAAATTCTCCCACTTGTTGTTTTCTTTCCACAGGGGGCCACAGGAGAGCTTAGTCATCTATCCAACCCTGCAACACCCATCGTTTCTCTACACCAAGAAAACTTCTCAGAGCTCACATATTTTGTTAATGCATCTGTAGTATTCTTCAAAGTTTCTACCTTTACCAGCAACACCTTTTTGTCTTCTATCATATCCCTCACAAAGTGATACTGAACATCAATGTGCTCTGTCTTTGAATGATAAGTAGGGTTCTTTGCCAATAAAATTGCACTTTGGTTGTCACAGTCTATCCTTATAACTCCCTATACTAACCCCATACTTGAACACAATCTCTGCAACCAAACTGCTTCCTTGCTTGCATGAGTGGTTGTCATGTATTCTGCCTCTGTATTTGATAGTGCCACTACAAATTGTTTCTTACTCATCCAACTGACTACACCTCCAAATATTTTAAACACATACCCACTTGTAGATCTTCTCTGAAATAGATCTCCAACCCAGTTTGCATCAACAAAGCCACGAATATCCAACGCTTTGTCCAATCTTGGTCTTCCTTGGTAGCATAAACCATAATCACTAGTGCCATGAAATACCTGAAAACCTGCTTCACTGTTGTCCAATGCTCCTTCCCTGGTTTTGACATAAACTTGCTCAATACTCCCACTGCATGTGCAATGTCTGGTCGAGTACAGACCATTGCATATATCAGGCTACCGACTACACTTGCATATGGAACATGGGACATGTCCTCTTCCTCTTCTTGTGTCTTGGGACACTGTTCAGCAGATAAATTCACACCTACAGGAATAGGAACCTTCACCGATTTACTATCCTGAATATTAAACCTTTGTAGTATTGTCTTGACATACTTCCTCTGGTTTAATCAGAGCTTCCTCTTTGCCCTATCTCTTTTAATTTCCATGCCCAAAATATAGTTTGCAGCACCAAGATCTTTCATGTCGAATTTCGAGGACAATTGGGTCTTCAAATCCTCGATAATTTCTTTGTCATTTCCAACCAGCAACATATCATCCACATACAAGACCAAATAAATAACACAGTCACCAATTAATTTAAAATACACATAGTGATTTGCTTTGCTTCTGGTGAAGCCAAGTCCCCGTATAAATATATCAAATTTATGATACCACATCCTTGGTGACTATTTTAACCCATACAGAGGCTTTTTTAACTTGCATACCAGTTCGTTCTTACCCTTCACCGCAAAGCCTTCAGGTTGCTTCATGTAGATCTTCTCGTCCAGATCCCCATGAAGAAATGTTGTCTTCACATCCATCTGTTCTACCTCAAAATCAGAAGCAACAGCAACAGATACAAGTAATCTAATAGAAGCTACCTTGGAAATAGGAGAAAAAATATCACCAAAGTAAATTCCCGGCACCTAGGAATAACCTTTTTCTACCAACCGAGCTTTGTATTTCTCCACCTTTCCTTCTGCATTTGTCTTCTTCTCGAAAACCCATTTTCTGCCAATGGGTTTCCTTCCAGCCGGTAACTCCACCAGATCCCAAGCCTCATTTTTGTGAAAAGATGCCATTTCATCAACCATGGCCTCTTTCTAGGGTTTTCCATCATCTGAATCTACTACTTTCTTCACAGTTCTGGGATCATCATCAGTAATAGATAAAGAAAAATTTGAAAAAAAATAAGATGGACTATACCTTTCTGGCTTCCTTCTTTCTCAAACTGATCTTCTCACACCCGGAGTTTGTGGCTCTTCATCTTCTAATTCCTCTTTTGCTGTAGAGTCTCATTCTTCCTCCTTAAGCTCAAACTCTATCTTCTCAAGTTCCTTTGGTTGAACTTCATGTTTAATAACATCTTTCACCTCTCTGAACATCACATCTCGGTTGTACACAACCTTCCTTGTTACTGGGTTCCAAAGCTTATAACCCTTTAAACCATCCTTATACCCAATAAAGATGCACTTTTCAGATTTACTATCCAACTTGGTTCTTTTCTCCTTTGGAACATGTACATACGAATCACATCCAAATACCCTCAGATGTGAAAGAGAGGGTTTCTTACTAGTCCATTCCTCTTGTGGACTCTTATCCTCCAACGCTGATGAAGGTGATTTGTTGACCAGGTAACACGTTGTCTCCACCGCCTCTGCCTAGAATTCTTGTTCTAACGCGACACCACTGAGCATGCTTCTTGCCCTTTCCATCAACGTCTTGTTCATTCTTTCTGCAACTCCAGTTTGCTCAGGAGTGTATGGAGTAGTCTTCTGTCATTCTATACCACACTTATTACAGAATTCTTCAAATTTCTTGCTGTAAAACTCTCCATTGTTATCTGTCCTAAACACCTTTATCTTCTTCTCTGTCTAGTTTTCCTCCAGAGCCTTAAATTCTTTAAACTTGTCAAAGACTTCAGATTTCTTCTTGAGGAAATATATCCATGCATTCCTTGAGAAGTCATCTATGAATGATACATAGTACACAAACCTACCTAGTGATGGAACTTTCACAGGTCCAAACACATCATTGTGCACAAGCTCTAATATTTGTTTCGCCCTCTTACCACCAAAAGGGAAAATCACCCGATTCTACTTCCCATATACACAATTTTCACAGAAATCAAAATCCAGAGAGTTATTAGTCATACCTTCTACCATACCATTACCATGAAGTATTTGAAGGCCCTTCTCTCCAATATGTCCAAGACTTTGATGCCATAGCATGGTCTTTTCTCCAGAGACCACTAGATTTTTTGCTCCACTTTCAGGGACCACAGAACTGTTGCACCCATCAATAATAGTGCTACCTTGCAGCTTGTAGAGAGTTCCAATCCAAATTCCCTGCATCAAACCAGTGCTCCCCGAACCATCTTGCAGGTATCTTTCTTAAACACTATTTTTACACCTGCATCATCCATCTTGCTTATAGAAATCAAATTTCTGGCTAATGCAGGAATATGCATAACACCCGGAAGTGTTCTAACCCTTCCACCTTGCAACTTCAACTTTACTTTTCCACGACCAACAATTCTAGCCTTCATATCATCCCCTAAGAAGGCATCACCACCATCGTATTTCTTATACTCACAGAACCACTCTCTATGGGGAGTGAAGTGAAAGGATGCACCTGAGTCAATCAACCATGCCTCATGATCTACATGATGGCATGAGGCAAAGGTCGGACCCCCGAGCCAATACGATTTGCGATTGTGATTTATTGCATCGCAACGTTGCATCGCAGCGATGTACAAGGGACGATAACGCCGGACCCGATGGATTCTATAGGTGTGGATTGATAAAATTTGAGTTCCAGTAAATGGGACTTTTCTGTGTATTAATGCTTTTCGGTGTAAAAACCGGAACATAAAGGAAAGACGTTGAAGCGATAAAAACGGACCCAAAGGGGAATTCAAAGCCTGGTTGCATAAATTTTGAGTTTCGTAAAGGTGGATTTTGGGCGAGCCTCAAGCGATAAATGGTTTTGGGCTTGCACCGCCCCATCCCACACATTGGTCAACAAGCGGTTGACGGAGGAGAGAGGAAAACTGCCTTTTTAGGCGGGTAACCTCTGAATTCCTAAGCCACCCAAAATGGGATATTGACTGTTGGATCAGAGATCTCATAGATCAACGGTGGAGATTGCGGCAACATCCAAAGGCGAACTCGATGTGATATTAGGGCGGATGCGATAAATTTTGAAGTCCGATAAAAAGGATTTTAACGGGCTTTTCATTGATTTCCCTTGTATTTAGGATTTTACCCAAAACACTTTTGCGATGCGATATAATGCCTAATGGCGGACCTGATAGGGATTTAGGGGTGATTGAATGGGATTTCGAGTCCGAAAAACATGCCCGATAGAGTATTTTCGGGAAAATACCTGTGTAATGGATTTTTCTCTATTTTCAGCTTATTGCCTGGAAAACGGCCCCGATCCCTTGTAACAGCTCCTAATCATCATTCCATGCTACAAGCAGGCATTTTTGGCAGACGATGAGGTGTTTAAAGCCACAGAGCCAGATGGCTAGTCGAACAGACAACACAGAGAAGCCACAGAGCCACAGGGGAATGATTGAACGCAGGGAAACGGCTACGGAAGCCAAAAAGCCGGGAAAATACCTCAAAGGAGGCAGAGAGCTCAATTGAGAGAAGCAGTGGAAAGCTAAAAGTAGAGAGCAAAGAGAGAGAGAAAAGCTATTGTGCAGAGCAGCTGAGGGAGTCTTGGGGTCACTTGGAGATCAAGTGAAAAGCTAGAGAACTGAAGGTTACAGAAAGCCAACGAGCTAGAGCCAAAGCCAAAGCCAGAGAGCTAGATCCAGAGCCAAGAGCTAGAGCCAAGATTCAAAGCCAAGAGCTAGAGCCAGAGCTAGAGCCAAGAGCCAGAGCCAAAGCCGAGAGCCAGAAAGCCGAGAGCTTCAAGAGCCAGGGATAAAATGGTGTCTAAACCCATTATTTCTATGTAAAATAGTGGAGTTGAGCCAAGGGCTTGTAAAAGGACTTATACCATAATCCCAGAGATCCTAGTCAAGTTGACTAGAGCTCACAGAGACGTAGCCCAAGAGTTTTGGGTGAACTCCTAATTAAATTATTGTCTTATGTGTGTTTGTTATTTGTTGCATTTTTTCACTATTATAGGTTTTATATCAGTCTAAGAAAATCAATTTACAGCACATAAACAGCTTAAAACAACCATAAGCATGCACCTTATTTTGAAGCACATTATTAATTCCGCATTGGATAATCATAAGGACTTGGGAATATTTAAGCTTTGGAAGTGGCAGAGGTTATCGTAAGTTAGACAAGAAGCCTAAGTGCCCCATTTTCAGATCAGGTGGTATCAGAGCTTAAGTTTGATTAACCAAACCTTCATAGAAGGTTATATCAGAATGCTTGATTGACAGAGCAAAGATTGCTTGTCTGAAAGGTGTTTAAACAGTTAAAGGTTGATTGTATGCTTTCTTGCAGACTGACTATTGTTTAAGTTTGCATAGGTGAAGGCAAAGCTATTGATAGCTCAGTCCAGGAAGGACAAGAAGGAAGAAGGCTAAGGGCATTCTTATATCCCAAAGGAGCTCAAAGCAATCCTTGGAGCACAAGAGGTTTGTTGAAAAATCTTGTTGAATAAGCTCTTTATTAATCTTGTTTTAAGTTCTTTCGTTCATTGGCATAATGACAACTTCTACAAGTGAGTCCTTGAATTCTTCTTTCTTCATCACAAGACTCTTTGATGAAGACGTGAAGCAAGACTTGTCCACCATGATGGATATGGTGAGAGAAATGTATGAGGATGGAAGGAAGAGCAGCGGACTTAGAGAGCAGTTGAATTCCATGAAGGAAGAGAAGAAGTTGCTTTCTGACAAACTGCAGGAAATGGAGAGGCAACTTCATAATGAAAATATGAACCTGAAGAGGATGCATGAGTTGGAGTCACAACTCTTTGTTTCCAAAGACGCCTTGGTCAAGTATCAGCTTGAAGAGGTAAACCATTCCAGTTTGTCTTCAAATTCCTCTAAGAATGCTTATATTGGTTCTTTTGAAAAACATACCAAAGGCATAGATTCCAAGCTAATGTCCAAGACATGCTATGAAGGAAAAGGCTTGGGTAGACATGCACAAGGTATTGTTGAGCCAATAATGATTGAGGAAAGGCCTAAGTATTTGGGTCTTGGCTATGGACAAGCTTATGGAGAAAGTTCCAAAGCCGCCATGAAGGCCATTAAAACAACTCCAAGAATGGCTTGCATTGTAGAGTGTGAAGATTGTATTCAGGAGGAATGCAATGGCTTGAAACATCATTTGCAAGATGCAGGTGTTCAGAAGCACACACTTGAACCAGAGAGTTGTGGAAACTCTGACAGCCTTGAAGAGAGTGATGATGTTCCAAAGGGAGCCACTTCTTCATTTGCTTCACCTCCTCATGAAGGAAATAAAGGTGAAAGATGCAGGCATAAATCTAGTTCTAAACATTTTCCTTTTGATTGTGCAAAGCATGATAAATTTCCACATATGTATGGGAAAAGAATTGCATGTTCCTTTTGTGGGTTGGATAACCATAATGTTTCTAGATGTTGGAAGAGAATGGCCACATATAGGAAACTTTTGAAGGAAAAGAAGCAAGAAGCCAAAGGTCCATTGGACAAGGAAAATCATGCTGTCAAGAGGATGCACATGCAGTGCACTTACTGCCATAAGCAAGGACATCTTGCTGAAAAGTGTTGGACTCTGAATCCAATAATTCTTTCACAAAAGCTGAAGAAAGGGGAAAGAGAAGATGGCAGAAATGGAAAGGAAGATTCCATGAATGATGTGTCTCAGGATGATTCACATGATGATGCTAATGTGCAGACAAAGGTAGTACCTTTGATAAGGATTGGTAAGAAATGGTTAGAGTTCTTATCTGATTAAGATTGTGTGTCTATTTATGCATCTACATTATATTTCATTCTAGCTTCAAAAGTACAGTGTGCTTAAGCGAAAGTTGAAAGATGAAATGCATGCATGAGAATATTATGCATGAACACAAGTTTGTTGATGTTGTCTTTGTATTTGAACATGTATGTGTAATTAACATGAAGGGTTGATTGCTTTGACATGCATGTGATGATGAAGTGTTTCATCAAAAAAGAGTCCTAATGGTCCTTTTCTACATGCAAGACTTAAAGGGTCATTTGTTTAAAGGCATGTTTTGTGGGCTTGTTATCTAGTCCATCATTTGTATGTAGATGTAAGACATGGAGGTGTTCACTAGAGGTGAAATCCGTTTCTTTTGTTGAAGCAGGAGGTTAGGCCATCCAGTTGTTTTCTATATTTCTATTGTTGTTAACAATTGTTGTTGACAGCTTGTCAAACAGGTACAAATGAAAGCTTTTTGGAGCAGATGAAATTCACATTTGTTTGAGCCACCTTGGATCAATGACCAAGGCAAAGAAGTTCAAACCACCTTCTATGACCATTTCAGTAGAAGTTCTGCAAAAAGGCAAGGAGGAAGACAGTTCTTCCCAGGAAGACCAGCCCATCCAGGAAGGAAAGTGGTCAAAGACTTTGGTTCAAAGGCACTATGCAAGGCAAGTGTGTGGAGGCTAAAAGAAGAGGGTGTTGTTACTCTCATTTACTATTCAAATCAGTATATCAATGTTTTGGAGACCAAAAGTTCTTTTAGTGGGAAGGCGTGATCCAAAATGGATTTTGGATAAGCTCCTAATTCTAAGTGTTCCTCACAGAGAAAAATGAAAGTCCAAGGAAGTTCTTGGACATAGACCCATTGCAGAGATCTTTTCATTCTGAATCTACTACAACTTGGATGGTCAAAAATGGACTTAGGATGCAGAAGCTATCGCTCAAAGAAGATTCCCTTTCTTCTTTGGAAAAAGAGGCAAAATCCCCTAAAAATGGCAAAAAACCCTTATAAAGGGAAATCGCATCGGAGAAGGGTCAAAGAGGTGGACTTAAGTGGAAAGGGGAGAAACCCCCGATTGCCGATCTCCAATATATCGGGTCGGAGATAGGCCTGTGTGCGATGGTGGGACCCTGAGCTATGTGATATGCTGATTGCCGATGATCGGATCAGCAAATCGGTATCGGCGATGGCATGAGGCAAAGGTCGGACCCCTGGGCCAATGCGACTTGTGATTGCAATTTATCGCATCGCAACATCGCGTTGCAACGATGTACAAGGGATGATAACACCAGACCCGATGGATTCTATAGGCGTGGGTTGATAAAATTTGAGTTCCGGTAAATGGGACTTTTTTGTGTATTAATTCTTTTAAGTGTAAAAATCAAAACACAAAGGAAAGACATCGAAGTGATAAAAATGGACCCGAAGGGTAATTCTAAGCCTGATTGCATAAATTTTGAGTTCCGTCAAGGCATATTTCGAGCGGGCCTCAAGCGGTAAATGGTTTTGGGCTGGCTCCGCCTAATCCCACACACTAGTCAACACGTGGCTGACAGAGGAGAGAGGAAAACCACCTTTTTGGGTAGGTAACCTCCAAAATCCTAAGCCGCCCAAAATGGGATATTAACCGTTCGATCAGAGATCCCACAGATCAATGGTGGAGATTGCTACAGCAGCCAAGGATGGACCCGATGCGATATTAGGGCAGATGCGATAAATTTTAAAGTCCGATAAAAAGGATTTTAACAATTTTTTCATTGATTTCCCGTGTATTTGGGATTTTACCCAAAACACTTCTACGATACGATATAACGCCTAATGCTAGACCAAATAGGGATTTAGGGGCAAGTGAATGGGATTTCAGGTCCAAAAAACTTGCCCAATAGTGTATTTTCGAGAAAATACCTGTGCAATGTATTTTTCTCTATTTTTGGCTTATTGCATGGAAAACAGCCCTGATCCCTTGTAACAGCGCCTAATCATCATTCCACGCTACAAGCAGGAATTTTTGGTAGACGATGAGGCGTTTGAAAGCCACAGAGCCACAGAGCCAGATGGCCAGTCGAACAGACAGTGCAGAGAAGCCACAGAGCCACAGGGGAATGATTGAATGCATGGAAACGGCTGGGGAAGCCGAAAAGCCGAGAAAATACCTCAAAGGAGGCAGAGAGCTCAATTGAGAGAAGTAATTGCAAGCTATAGGCAGAGAGCAGAGAGAGAGCGAAAAGCTATTGTGCAGAGCATGCACCTTATTTTGAAGCACATTATTAATTCCGCATTGGTTAATCATAAGGACTTGGGAGTATTTAAGCTTTGGAAGTGGGAGAGGTTCTTGTAAGTTAGACAAGAAACCTAAGTGCCCCATTTTCAGATCACCTAGTCCCCCAAAATGCCAAGAGCAAGAGGCTTTAGTGTTCAAAGGGGAAGTAGTAACGTGAGAGCCCCCACCTCCTTTCATGCTCATATGGTTGTTGAGCAGCTAACCAATAGGTACTACAACACCACTCCTCCCGCATTCAAAGAGAAATCGAAGCAGCTAAGGAGGAGGAAAGGGTAAGGAGATGGTGCATTTCTTATGAAGTTGTTCTGGAACAATTTGGTGGCTAGGTACCAAACACGAGATGTTAGGGTCCAACCCTAACCCCCTTATTTATGTAATAGGGTCGAGTCATAGTTATAGTTAGTTAAAGAGTCAATAAAGCCCATATTAATAATTGTAAGTGGTTGACCCGCATTTAAAGAAAGGGACCATAGTTAGTTACGAATGGGCCATGGTATTAGATAGATGGTATTAATAGAACCATGGTACTGGCCCATGGTATTGCATGTATGAATCCTATATAAAGGATAGACACTCCCCATTAAGGAGCTTCGTGTCTTATTCTATAATCGAGCCCTACTCTATTGGAGGTTTCCCCCTCGAAGAGGCAAGTGAACATTGCTTTCATCTCTTAATAATAAAATACATGTTGTTACTTCTCATTTTGTTTTGTGTTCTGGGTTGTATTTCTTCGCATACATTTGGTATTTTGCATTTTCTTGTAGGTAAAGAGCATAACAAGTGGTATCAAAGCACTTTCCAGGGCTAGTGGTATCTCCATTTATAGCAGAATTTTTTTTTGGCTAGAGTTGTGTTCCGGTGTCTTTAAACCAAGGGATCTATCGTTAAGCACATAAACCTGCAGATTTGGGGAGGCATGCACGCAAGAAATACAATAGGTGGTAACGCTTGTTGGATTCCCTTGTAACCCCTATGGGTACCCCTTCGAGTAGTAGCACATTACACAAAACCGCGCACAGACTATCTTCCACGTACCCTCTGGGTATATTGGAAGCTCCCTAGGCTCACCTGAAACCTCGTCGTAGATAAATCGTCGGTCGTCTTGCTGCTACAGTACACTGAGAATAACACTCAGGGACATTACTCATGCGTATGATAGGGTAGTCGGGTAGTATGGCTAAGGGTATGGTTGATCCTCCTTAGTTAGTTCCATGAAAGGTTGGGCCAAGTACTACTATTGGACCCTTATGTATATTGTGATCTGTAGCACTTGACACTCCTTGAGACCATAGTTCCCTTATCTCTCTGAAGATCAGCCATCATCTTCTTTGCCAGATTAGATCTAGTAGGTTGGGTTCTACGCCGCCAGCATAATCAGATCCACCAGAATACCATTCAGATCTAGCAGCGGGGGTTCGATCACTGCCACATTCCTACTCGCACTCTACAGTTGAGGGTTTCGTAGACAGATCTGACCATTTGTGCAGGGAGGCCTGTGGCTCCTATACCTTGGGGTGATTCTTGCAGGACATTGGGTAGGATTAAATTTTTCTGGGAATTGGCTACTGCAGTATTGATAAGTGAGGAGTATAACTCCTTTTGGAGTAAAAAATAAAAATCAGACTTAGCCCATAAGAATCAGGACGACGACTGAGTGAGGTAGTACCATTCACTTGTCAGCTTCAATTTTTGATTGGTCCCAAAAAATTTCACCGTGATGACAAGTGAACAAGATCTGTGTATGATAGAAACTAGAGCTCAAGCTATGGCCAATGAGAAGATGGAATCCCTTGAAAAAATGTTGGAGGAATTATCGAGGTAGATCCAGACATTGTACGACACATTCACAAAGGTAAAGTTGGCATTACAATCGGAGGCATATGCTTTTAATGAAGACCATGAAGGAGAATCTAGCCATTCTCTTCACTTCCATGGAAACCACCAACATTCCCACCCAAGCTGGACATGTACAAATTTGATGGCTCTAATCCGACAATATGGCTATCATAAATGGACCAATATTTCACGTTGAATCACATCAAATATGGTGAGACTAAGCTACATGCGGGAGGCCTTTACTTGGACTAAGAAAGATGGCAATGGTGGCAATGGCATCAAAAATGCTATGCAAAGCCAATTACTTAGCAAGCGTTCTCAAAATCCCTTTGTGACTGCTTTGAACGTGAATCCAATTTTTTGGGTCATCTTACTAAGCTCAAACAGATAGGCACAGTACATGACTATATTACATCCTTTGAGGCATTAACCTTCTACACAGGAGGTTTGGCAGATGAATTCTACTTGGAATGTTTTATCAGTGGTCTCAAAGATGCCATCTAAGCTCACGTCCAGATGCACCACCCACCCACATGGGTGGAAGCTTGCACAACGGCTTGCGAAGTGGAACGCACTTTAGCAGCCCAGTCGCCTTGTCCAAATTTCATAGCCAAAGGATGCCCCACCCAGGCTCCAAGCACTACCCAAACACTTAAGGTTCAAAAGGTGTCACCAGTAGAAATGGCGGAAAGAAGAAAGCAAGGATTGTGTTACTACTGTGATGACAAATACTCCCTGAGGAATAAATTCAAGGAACCCAAATTCTTTCAAATTGATGCTACTAATCACAATTCATCTAAGGAAGCCCCATCCTTTGAGGGACCAGAGGAGGAAGATGAGGACAACCAGCAGGACAATGAGCTCCCAGCTACACTAGAAGAACCAGTTATCTCACTCCATGCTTTGGCAGGCATTTCTTCTCCCCAAACTCTCAAAATCAGAGGTTTTATTAAACATCGCCCTGTAGTAGTCTTGATTGATAGTGGCAGCACGCATAACTTTATCCATCAGAGAGTCACAGAAGCTGTGCATTGTTTTGTCAGAGCAGTCTCTAATTTCCAGGTACAAATTGCTGATGGGGGGACAATGAAATGTGACGGCTGCTATGAAAATATCAAACTTCAGATGGGATATTACCACCTAAAGACCCACATGTTTGCCATCAACATGGGTGGGTGTGACATTGTCTTGGGTGTTGAATGGCTCTGCACACTCAGCCCAATCATAATGGATTTCTAGGAGTTATATATGAGCTTTAAGCAGAATGACCACACGCATGCCCTTCATGGACTCCAAGCAAGTACTCGTTCTATCATCAGCTCGGATGGAAAAGTTGTTAAAAAAGGGCCACCATGGAGTTATCGCCCAAGTTAATGCCATTCAAACCTTTGAGCCCCCTACTCTTCATATTCATCCTGAGAAGCAACAGGTCTTAAACAGCCATCTGCAAGTCTTTGACAAACCTCGTGATCTTCCACCATCGAGAGGGAACATGATCATAGAATTACTTTTTTACCAGGGGCACAACCACCAAATGTGTGCCCATATAGATACCCTTTCGCTCAAAAGAATGAAATTGAAAAAATCATCAAGGAACTCATGGAAGTCAGTGTCATTCATCCTATCATTAGTACTTATTCATCACCTGTGATCATGGTGCTCAAGAAAGATGGGGAATGGTGTATGTGTCCAAACTTCAAGGTCCTCAACAAGCTGATGGTCAAAGATAAATTCCCCATCCAAGTTGTTGATGATTTGCTGGATGAACTAAATGGGGCTCAATTCTTTACTAAGCTAGACCTTAGCTCGGGCTATCACCAAATTCGCATGAAATAAGTAGACATTCCAAAGACTTCTTTCTAAACTCATGAAGGCCATTATGAATTCCTAGTCATGCCATTTGGTCTCTATAATGCCCCATCCACTTTTCAGAGCCTCATGAATGACCTGCTCAAACCATATCTCAGAAAATTTGTCCTTGTTTTCTTTGATGACATTCTCATCTACAGCCTCACCTGGGAAAAACATCTTTAGCATGTAGACCTGCTCTTGCATCTACTCCGGAAGCATAAATTATTTGTCAAATTGTCCAAGTGCTCTTTTGGCATGAAATAAGTCGAGTATTTGGACCACATTTGGGGCGTGAAGGTGTCAGGGTGGATCCCAAAAAGATCCAGGCAATGCAGGATTGTCCCCAACCAAAGACCTTGAAGAGTTTGAGAGGATTCTTGGGTCTCACCAACTACTATCACAAATTTTTCTGCAATTATGGTCGCATTGCTAGACCCCTCACTCACCTTCTCAAGAAAAATTCATTCCTCTGGGATGATGAAGCACAACAGATGTTTATAGCTCTCAAACATGCCACGTGTTCCACTCTCGTATTGGCACTACCCGACTTCACCAAATCTTTTGTGATTGAATGTGATGCTTCAGGTACGGTTATTGGGGTTGTCTTAAGGCAAGAAGGTTGACCCTTGGCCTTCACTAGCCAACAACTAAGTGGGAAACATCTGGGACAATCTACCTATGAGAAGGAGATGATGGCCATCTTACATACAGTGGATACCTGGCAACCATACTTATTGGGGTGGGATTTCCAAATCCACACAGACCATCAAAGCCTTAAATATTTTTTGGAGCAACGCCTATCCTTGCCACAGCAAAATAAATGGCTAGCCAAAATGTTGGGATATGATTATAAGATAATTTACAATAAAGGGCACGAAAATGTCGTAGCAGATGCTTTATCACGCCAACTTGAGGAGGACAGCACCCTGCTAGCAATCTCTCTTCCCATTCTAGAGTGGATTGAAGAAGCTTGGAAGGAATGGTTTTCACATCCTTCGCTATCCCAACTCATTCATAACTTGCAAGCAGATCCAAATTCCACAGCGGGCTACTCTAGAAAGGATGAGATTCTTCGCTACAAGGAAAAATTAGTGATATCACCGACATCCACCCTCAAAAGGCACATTTTGGCAGAGTTGCACTCATCTCCCACTGCACGCCATTCATGCTTTCAAAAGACTTATGCTCGCACTCGTCGTTTCTTCTTTTGGACGGGCATGAAAAAGGACATTCTTACTTTTGTAGTTGAATGTGATGTGTGTCAATGCCACAAAGGAGAATCAGTCAAGTCCCCAGGCACTTTACAACCATTGCCCATACCTACCTCAATTTGGATGGATGTTTCTATGGATTTCATTACTGGTCTTCCAAAGTCAGGCAGCAAGTCAGTCATCATGGTGGTTGTGGACAGACTTTCTAAGTATGCTCATTTTTGTGCCCTACCCCACCCTTTTACACCCACTTTGGTGGCTCAATCTTTCATGGACCATGTCTTCAAATTGCATGGCATGCCCACTTCCATTGTGTCTAATCGTGACCCGATATTCACTAGTAAATTTTGGCAGGAAATTTTCAAGCTACAAGGCACCCAACTCAAACTCAGTGCTTCCTATCATCCCCAAACTGATGGAAAAACTGAAGCAGTCAACAAATGTCTAGAGACCTATCTCAAGTGTTTCACTTCAGAAAAGCAACATCTATGGGTACAGTGGTTACCTCTAGCCTAATGGTGGTATAATACTAACTATCATGCTGCCACCAAGATGACTCCATATGAAGCAGTTTATGGTCAACTCCCCCCTTCACCTACTTTTTATATCCCTGGATGCTCTAAGGTACAAGAAATGGATCAACTCCTACAGAACCGTGCAACCATGCTCTCCCACCTCAAAGATAATCTCCATCAAGCTTAGAATCGCATGAAGCAACAAGCAGACCAACATCGCTCAGAGTGCACATTTCAAGAAGGGGATTAGGTATTCTTGAGGCTGCAACCATACAAGCAAACATCACTCAAGGACAAGGGTCATCAGAAATTATCTCCAAATTTCTACGAACCATATCAAATACTTCAACACATTGGAGAAGTAGCCTACAAGCTAGCCTCGCCACCCACTGCAAAAATCCATCCCATCTTCCATGTCTCATGCCTCAAGAAAGTGGTAGCGAACAATTGCAAAATTCAAACTAGTCTACAGAAATTGGATGAAGAAGGTTCAATCTAGCTCCAACCTGAACAGGTTCTTGACACACAAGAATGGCACCTGCGCAGCCGCACAATCAAGGAAGTCCTCGTCAAATGGAAAGACAACTCTCGAGAAGATGCAACTTGGGAACCAGACACTATTCTTCAGCAGTTTCAGTAGCTTAAGCCTTGAGGACAATGTTGTTTTTATGGGGGAGGGCATGTTAGGGTCCAACCCTAACCCCCTTATTTATGTAATAGGGTCAAGTCATAGTTATAGTTAGTTAAAGAGTCAATAAATCCCATATTAATAATTGTAAGTGATTGACCCACATTTAAAGAAAGGGACCACAGTTAGTTGCAAATGGGCCATGGTATTAGATAGATGGTATCTATAGAACATGGTATTGACCCATGGTATTGCATGTATGAATCCTATATAAAAGATAGAGACTCCCCATTGAAGAGCGTCGTGTCTTATTCTGTAATAGAGTCCTACTCTATTGGAGGTTGCCCCCTCGAAGAGGCAATTGAACATTGCTTTCATCTCTTAATAATAAAATACATGATGTTACTGTTCATTTTGTTTTGTGTTCTAGGTTGTATTTCTTCACATATTTGGTATCTGGCATTTTCTCGTAGGTCAAGAGCATAACACGAGATACACTAGAACTTGAAAAACTAGGTATTTGCAAGTTGGGTATATCTATTGGAAGATTATGAAATTCATGGGAAATTTTTTAATATAATGCTCAAAGGAACCGTAGGAGATCTTATTGTGGGTAGTTGGATCTCGGAGGTATGGAAGCCTCTAATTCCTAATGCAATTAATATCTACCCCTGTGCTAGGGGTTTCTTTATAGTAAATTTTGAAAACCCTAAAAGCAGACAATGTATTCTAAATTCCGGCCCTTGGTTTTGGGAAAATCAAGCCTATTCATGAGGCCATGGAACCCATCATTCGATCCCTCAACAACAGTCATAACCTCAGCACCAGTTTGGGTGAGATTGCCAAACCTACCCTTGAATCTTTGGAATTTCTCTTCACTAAAATCCATTGGAAATACAATTGGGAAATTTTACTGGAGGTGCCCAGAAATAGAGGAATATGCCAGGACCACCTATGCATGCATCTATGTGGAAATGGACTTTAGCGCCAGATTCCCAGCAGAAATACACCTAACAAGTAAAGACTATGTGTGGAACCAGAAACTCAATTTTGAAAGTGTCCTCTTCAGATGTCGATCATACTTTAAGATAGGCCACCTAGCCAAAAATTTCCTAAAAGCCTCCCAGAAAAATTCTGCTAGGAAAAATCACCACAGATCTACATGGTGGGAAAGAGCACAAAAGGAACACTACACTGTCATCAAAGAAGAATACTCTCGAGAAGACCCAGAATCACAAGAAATCGGGCAAGAAAGAAACAACTCTCAAGACAAGCAGGAGGAAAGCCCCGCCCAACAACAAAAGAGTGAACTCGACAACCCTTCAAGCATCAACAGCTATAAGGTTCTGAATACCACACAAAATAAATCTTCATTTAACAGCAGAGCAGATCTCCTATACCAAACTTCTTCTCTGATTATCTTCAAAAGGACGAACACAATAGATCGCAAAGCTAAGACACCAATGTCCCAAGAATTAGAAGAGATGAAGGAGATGCAAGATAAATAAAGTTGGAAGACCATAGAGAAAAAAAAGAAAGCTACAGCACCAATCTCGCCAAGAAAGACAAGGAGCTAGAAAATTAGAAACTAAGAAAGAAAATTATAGGTCTGATAGACCAATTTGGTCTCAATGGAAGTTAACCATCATCATCATCATCAACAACAACAACAACAACAAAAAATTGAAAATTTGGATCAAAATATCAATGTGTTGGCTAAACACCAAAAAAATATCAAGTTCATTGGTTATGAGGAGGAATTTGGTCCACCTAAGACCATCTAGGTGGATGCGCCCACCACTTAACCAATGCATTGTCAAGGTATTTAGTTGTTTACTTGTTTTTACTCTTACTTTGTTCTACAATTTCAATTTTGAAAATCTCCATACATTGGTTGTAAGTTGATATTGCAAGCCAACTATTTTTTGTTTTCAATATATTTTATAATATCGTGTTTCCATTTTAGATTGTCACTATTGTGATTATGGTTTAATTTTATAAGTGGGAGGCCAATAGCTACAACAAGACATTTACACTATGTATTACTTTGATTTAATCTTAATATAAATTACTCAACTTTGAAGAAAAAAAGAAAAAAAATCCATTTTAACTCAAAAACATAAATTAATTTTTAATAAACATATATTTTATTTATCAGTTTTTTCCTTTATAAATATTTTTGACAACACCTTCCAACATAAAATATTAATGAAACAAATACATCTTAAAACACACAAAGTTACACTTCAACAATTATGTCATGATTGTTGTATATATTATTCCAAATGCCAAAGACTTGAATCCAACCTAAGTTATAGAAAATCAACAATTCATACAAATGAAATATCTCACACAAAATAAACATATTTTTAAGAGGTAGAAAAAAATACCTAATGTACTTTACAAACCAACCAAATTTAATTAACAACATAATATAAATTTATGTTATTAACAAGATTTACAAACCAACCAAATTCTATTAACAATGCAGTATAAATTTATGTTATTAACAATGTTTACACTCATAATATAAATAATAACTTAGTATAAATCTATCTTTCACTTTAACATGGGAGTTTCAATTTTATTGTTTACACTCATAATGTAAATAATAACTTAGTATAAATCTATCTTTCACTTTAACATGGGAGTTTCAATTTTATTTTTCTTAAAATTTGTAATTTTTGCTAAATTAATATTTTCATAAATATTTTATTATTATTTAAAATAAATTAATATGAATGTGAGTTTTAAAAAGGTTATTAAAACCAAATAATTAGAGGAAAATTTGAGTGAACTTCTTTTTCTTCTTTTTCTTTTTTTTTGTGTAAATTGTAACATTTCTATTCCA
Source organism: Pinus tabuliformis (assembly GCA_031772625.1). Classification (NCBI taxonomy): domain Eukaryota; kingdom Viridiplantae; phylum Streptophyta; class Pinopsida; order Pinales; family Pinaceae; genus Pinus; species Pinus tabuliformis. Next base: position 771,127,617 of record CM062811.1, on the reverse strand, counting down.
ACATAAATACATGGATTTCATACAATTTTATTTGGGGTGAAATTTACATTTCCACCCACCCAATAGCTTCAAAACACAAACAGAAATCCTCAAAGAAACCCCATTACAAAGATCTAAGAGACCTTAGAGAAAAATGCTCCTCTAAATAAAGACATCCCTGAATACCAACTATAAAACTTGCAGTCCTGGAATTAATTCCCAAGACATGACCCTGGTTTTTCCTTCTTCCCTTTTCTCTATTGAACCTCGAACCAAACCTCTATATCAAATTGCCCTATTGCAGAAGAATCAGGGACCGCATTGCCTTTATACAATTCTAATGCCATGGAATCATCCTTGTTTGTCATTTCCTTATCACTATCAAAAAGGTTTGATTTATGAGTTCATTTATGTTCACTTATGGTAGCCACAACCATGGCTAAATCACAATCCTGCTTTTTGCTTGCTTGGTTCACCCCTACCTTGAAATGAGATGGTGCCCTTGGGGGCGATGGTATCCCTGACACTGTTTCTGGGTGTTGCGCCTTGTCTTTTCTTTGACCAACCAATTCTTTAGATCCAGGTTCATCCTTAGGATCTCTCCAACCATGACTCGAATTCTTAGGCAACGACGAGGAGACAACTCCTTTCGGAAAAGGACACGCATTTTGAACATGACCAACCTGTTGGTAGTTCTTACATCGAAAATTTGTGTTTTCATAGTCCAAGGGATGAGAAAACACATTACCCTACCACTGAAGCTCTATTTTATTGGGAAAACCTTTATGAAGATCAATTTCAACACATATGCTGACATAAATGAGGATTTCTTGAGATAACATGCCCCTGTCTATTTTAATAACCCAAGTTACCCACATGTTCTAAAATATTTGAATGGGTAAAGTGAATGCGAAAGTTGGTAAACCTACCCAAACTAGAGTAGACATATCTGGCATAGTAAGAGGATTAAAGCATGGGAACTACTGCTTCATTGAAAGACCAATGCACCCCCAAAATCATGGACCTTGGTCAAGGATTCTCTGCATTTCCTCGAGATGTTTGAATGCCACCACAAAAAAACCTTTTGAACATAATATCAACTCCAAATTCTGGTTCCAGTTCTAATAGACCCAGTCTCTAAGGGCGGATGACAAGGGGCAAAATCAGTTGAAATGACATATGGTTGTCTTTTATTGGAATTCAATAGCCTTAAAATTGGTATCAACATTTATTACTTCAAGGCATGTTGTGTCCTTGGAATGTTCAACCATAAATCCTGGGCTTGAAAGATATTTGACAGGAGGAGTGTTGGAGCTAGATTTAAGGACATCCTTGAAAGACATGGTTTTAAAGAAGAAGGAGCCCCCCCCAGCTCCCCCTTTAAGCCCTACAATGAGGAAAACAATAGAATCCTTTACAATGCCACACTCTTTAGGGTCCTTTGACAAATGTAGTTTCTTCCCTTCGAAAAGAAGACACATCACTCCCAAAGGGCGACCAATCCTAGTATGAATTCTAGTTGCTAGGGAGGAGACGACATCTCTCTCCATGACCATGAATCATAGTGATCTTACATCCAAGGTTTAAAAAAAAAACTAAAATGAGGAAGCTTTGAAGACTGTGCATCTTTAGCTTAGGGAAAACCACACGGGATTTGACTAATATCTAGCAGAGGATTAATGAGAAACACTTTGCAGGAAAACCTACTCCACCCATAGAAAGTTTGGTCAGAGATTTCCTCGAACACTTTGCAGCCATACTTCACAACAAAGTGTTACACACTCGTGAACAATCCTAGAATGACATTGTGACCTCCTCGAGCCTGACCACCAAAAATCTTGACACTGATATTCAATTTTCGATCTGACTGTGTAGTCAATGTATCGCTTGGCACAATGGACCAATAGTTTGTTTTAGAGTTGCGTAACTAGATGAACAACATCCTATGGACTTCTAGTAGTGGAGGTCCAAGGTCCACTAAACATTTGAAATGACACTTTTAACATGATGGACAACATGAATTGAAGGACCCTCGTGAGAGTTTCTTGATTATGTGCGAAAACAATGCCATTGAAAACAATCTCCATGATTTTTCCTCGGAACGCCTATAACAATAAAAATTACTTTTTTAGATTTCTTTTTTTAATAGCGATAAACTTTATGCCCACGGGGCTTTGGATTGACGGTGAATGGGTGCTTTGTTAAGGCACTCCTTGCGATAGGTCACCGGTTCAAATCCCCCGTGGGTACTTAGGTTAGTCTTAACTAGAAAAAAAAAAAAAAAATAGCGATAAACTTTATATATAAAACAATAATAGTGAATCAATTTTAATTTTAGTAGTGATAAACTTTTTATATTAAAAAAAATGAATCTAAGTCACCTTACATGAGGACACGGGACACATAGGTGATCCAAGATATTTTACTTACAAATGCATCGGAATTACATATAACAGAGTTAATTAACCATGGAATTTAAAAGCATGTAAACAATGCGGAAATAATTAGAAGAACACAAAAACCATGACACAATTATTTGATTACGGAGTTCGTCCAATTTGGACTACGTCTTCGAGCCCTGCTCAATAGTGGGGAGGCCTTCATTCACTTAGTGGCATAAAAGAGATAAAAATACAAGCAACAGGAAATGACAACCCTTATACCTCCAAGATGAAATATGGACAGAGAATGGAGAGCACAACTTCATAAACATACACTACCACTGAACTCCTAGTGAAAAACAGTGCAAAAATGCCTATCCAAACTCCCAATTTGGATAATCAGGCCTTCTGCAACCTCTTGGAACCTCCCTGTTGCTCAAGGCTAGGTCCAGCCTGCTGCCAGGGTCAGGGTCTGTTGCATGCATTTGCTTCTGAACTATTCTGCTGACTCCCTCTCCCTTGCTCCAACACAAATAATCATATATATAGAATGGTGGAAACCCATCAAAACATGAACAGTTTTAACTTAAGAACCCAAGTTAGTAGGCAGAATCGAGCTAGAAGGATACACGGCAACAACCTTATCGTAATAGTGAAGCTTCGTTCCAACAAGGCAAAGCCATTTCAATTGCGCATAAGGCTTAGCGACATGTTTATCGATGTTTCCAACTTATTGATGGACAGTCCGAGCCAAGACACAGGCACTCTGCGATAACCATGGACCCAACAGGTTTATAGAACACAATATATAATATATCGCATCCGGTGGTCCCCATCGAAATCGCAATTGGCATGGAACCGTCAGCATACTGGCCTAGATCATACTTTAGCGCTCTGTGATGTCTGCAGACCCATCGGGTTTATTAAGCACAAAATCGAAATCGAAATCAACACTTACCGTCGAGGCCTTTTGTAACACCATCCTCATTTTTGCGATTGCGATATGTGATAAATTGCATCGCAACCAAGTCTTTGCTAGGGGTTGATTCTTTACTATCCGTTCCTCCTCTAACCTGCGATATGTGACACCGCAATCACAGCCAAAAATGCGAGGGGCCGATTCTCCTTAAGTCGCTTCTCCTTTTCACCAAATGCAATATGCGGGACTTAATGGAAGCTTGCCACTTGGCGCCTCCCCATTAGCTGGAACTTTTTCCATGTCATCTTCTCCTGCCACATTGACAAGTCAAACTCAAACTTTAACTTGCTCTAACTTCTTCATCTGGACTCGAATTTGAGTGTCGTTCGCACCGTTGGAGTCAAGATGATGAGCACTTTTAGTTTTAAGTTGTTTTAATCCAAGTGGCTCTAGAGACACGCGGGACAAAGAGGGCTTATGAATGCTCGAAAATTAAAGTGATCAGAATTATTTTGACCCAGGACTAGAGCGTAGATCTTGTCATCCTGATCATGGAGGTGTGAATGATTCGTCAATCCGAGCTCGTATGAGGGAGAACGAGCCAATCAAAGTCTTGTCAAAGTTGGGCGGTGGGCTAGGTTTAAGTGTCCTACAATTTGACTGACCCAGGGACATGAAACTTAGCTCCAAAAATCAGTCGAAATTGTGGCCTCATTAATTTTCCCAATATCCCTTATTTTCTAAAGATTGGAAAATCTCCCCTAATCTTAATAAAAATAAAAAATATATATATTATTGGGGTGGCGGGCCACCAACCCCGCCACCCCCCCATTGGACTTCACATATATATATATATATATATATATATATATATATATATATATATATATATATATATATATATATATATATATATATATATATATATATATATATATATATAGATATAGATATATATATATTATCAAAATTTTGATTGACCGACGGGCCATGACCCCCATCGGCCTCCCTCAACCCTGTGACACTTAACAAAATTTAATTAAAAGTGGCTCGGCAGCCATCACCCCACCAAGCCCTCCAACCATTGCCGCACCACCATATTAATGGGGTGGGCACGGGCCACCTCCGGTGGACCCAACCCACACCCCCAAACTTACCACAATTCCATATGATGTGTTGCATATAGTGCGGGACCGGTGGGGATTGAACCCGCTAGTCCCACATGGTTCGGCCCCCACCAAGCGACCCCATGAACCACCACACCAATACCATAATACATACCAAGTACCCCGTGCACCATCAATAAAACGTGCCAGCAGATTTTATGTTACAGAAGTTATGGGGTGGGCCACCCAATGCAAACCCGACCCCCAAATACATGTACGTTTATTTTTTTAAAACAAATAATATATTAAAATGGGAGGGGCGAGGTTTGACCACTCGACTCCTCCTCGATAAATTGCCTCATTTACCACTATGCCAAACGATTTTATTAATTAATCCACCCGAGAATGTATATAAACCCTCATTTTCATAGTGTGCCTGGGGGAGGCAAATGGAGGAACGAGGAGCGGGCATGGAAAATGAGGCAGAGTTAATTTTTAATTAATTTTTATGCAGGTGGAACTATGACTAAGCAAAATTTCCAACAAGGTGAAATTTTCAAAGTGTCCAAATTGGACAAACTTTATGTCGATCTTACACCTCTCCGTGACACGAACCTGATGGTGCAGTCAGTTTCTTGATCTGAGTAGAAAATTTACATAGGACCCGGAGGAGGGAATCTTTGAGGAATCTAGGGGGAATCTAAAAGATTCCTTGAGCCCCAGATTTCCACTTTCTTAGAATTCAGAAATTTGACAGTCGATTTTGCACTATTCGATGCCACAAATCTGATGGTGTGTTTAGATTTTCCATTTTCTCATTTCATTTTTCAGCCACTTTTCTAAGTGGAGTGTAGGTGTCAGCATTCAGCATGCGAGCAGTCATTCCATGAGATTCGACGCAGCAAGGTTGATGGTATGGCCAGCTTCAGTAGTTTGACATCCGCTTCTTCAGATGGCCCCAAGATGTGAGGTATATGTAGTGTATTCATGTACTTCTTTTTCTATGCATTTTGTTGCACAGATCCTAGTTTGATGTTGATGTGGGATCTTGTTTCTTACTCATTTTCATGATTCCTGCTTGATGTGATGCGGAATCATCTGTGTGATGTACTTGTTGTCATGATTCATCATGTTTTGTTCAAGATCCCTTTGTCGTCATGTTGATGGGATACTCATGTTTTCATCATGCATGTTTGCATTGAGATCCCTTTTATGCCATGTTGGCAGGATGCTCATCATGCATGAGTTTTGTGTCATACTGATAGGAGTCTTTTGACTAAGAGTTCCTGTAGTGGAACCTCTCTTGGAGCCACTCCTGCGTGAGGGCATTTTCCTTGTATAATAGCGACATCATCTCTTATGCACATCATCACTAATGACAGCAGTTAGTGCAGCAGCCTACACCACCTTGACACCGAGGCCCGGAGACGTAGTCCCTCTTGGACAAACTCCGTTATCAATGGCTTATGTTTTCATGTGTTGATGAATTTCATGTTCCTCTTCTTTACAGCATGCAGATGTATTCATTAATGTTCTTTTAAAAATGAAATTTAACACATCATGAAAGTAAAAGGTATTGGAAGGGTCCTTTATCACACCCAAACCTGGATCAAGTGGTATCGGAGTGGTCTTTGCGTTGATATGAATTGCAGCATGAATAATGGAACGTGCAACGACAAAGGATGAAAAAGCAATGTATGAGACCATGCTCAAAATTTCCAAAAGGGTGGAAATAATGTATGAAACTCTACAGAAAGAGACAGAAGAAAAGGAGTGATTACAGATTCAGTTGCGAGCCACAAAAGAGGCCCTGGAAGAACTGAAGCAAAACAAACATAATCTTCAAACCAAGAATGATGAATTGAAGACGCTTCTACATGAATAGAAAGAGGAAAACATAGTTTGCTATGACAGCTGCAAGCTAAGGATGAGGCCTTGGAAATGCTACAACGTGACCCATGCGAGGTAAAAAGTAGTTCTCCATCTTCATGTATGTTTCCTGATGATGATTTCGTTGTTTTTGAAAATCATACCACAAGAATTGGCTCCAAATTATTGAAGAAAATAGGGTATGAAGGAAAAGGCTTAGGCATTAATGGCCAAGGCATTGTCAATCCCATCAAAGTGGATGAATTACCTATTAGGCAGGACTTGGGTATGTCAGAAAGGAAGTTAAGGAATGCGCCGAGACAGCTTGCAAACCATTAACAACAGATGATAGGAAGCCCTAATCAGTTCTTTCCAAATCATTGGAGGAGGTAAAAGATGTTGATTTCCTTTTGGTTTCGTCTTCACATAGTATGCTTTCTGTTGGAGATTTGGAGATCCCAATTACAGGTACAAACATGAGGCTCCTTACCAGGACGAGGCACGAGGAGGAAAAAAAACTTGGTATTAATAACCAAGGCATAACTCAACCATGGGAGGTTGTGCAGAGACCTCAACTTGCATGCTTGAGATACACTGGGGGAGAATGCTCGAAGGTGTCAGATTCTTCCGAGACATCGTCAAAATCGTCAAGGAAAGAGAATTATGGGAACACATTCCCATCATCCCATGGCAGTGCCCATTATAGGGAAAGAGCTGAGGCGAGCTCTCATCATCATACTTACACCAAAGACAGAAAGTGAAGGTATAACCACTCTCGACATTCGAATGTTCATTTCTATTATAATCATTTTGTTAATGATAATCATAAAACATGGCATCGGAAAACATGTACCTTTTGTGGATTACATAAACATACATTTTCTAAGTGTTGGAAAAGAATGGCAGCACACAAAAGGATGAGGAGTGAAAGATCCTCTTAATATCATGTAAAGAAATAGGTTAAGAAAATCTGGAGGAAGAAGATGTATTGCAGTCATTGCGACAAAAATGGCCATCAAAGAGCCACTTGTTGGAGGCTCCACCCAGAGCAGTGCCTTAAAGACAAAGTATTGATGCATGAACCAGGTGAAAGAGTCGTTCGACAATCGAATGCGCCACAAGGAGGTGACCCATTCATCTTGATAAGTGAAAAATGGTTTCTAGAGATGTTAGCATTTCATGGTCATGCTTTTGTAAATCATTTGTTGCATTTTAAAATGTAAAAGTGATGATGTGTTTTCCATCACTTGTTCAACAACAATGATGTTTGGTCTTATTTTGAGTTGCATGATAAATTGTGAAAGTGATGTCATGTTTCCATCACTTGTCAAAGAAAAATAGTGTTTGGCCTTAGTTTTGTAAATCATGTGTTGCAGCGATGACGTGTTTTCCATCACTTGTTGAAGCAACAATAATATTTCAGCTAGGGTATTGTGTCCATCTTGATGTAAACTTGACCACCAATTATGTGTTATAAACTCGTGGCAAGTGTGGGATGCTTGGGTCATTAGTTGGTCATGAAAGTCAAGCATGTAATTTGAAAAAAATGTAGTACAAGTTGTAGAGGTTGCAGGTGTCATCTCATCGCTTAAGGCTCCGAAGAAAAAAGGTGAAGGATATGGAAGAGAGACCTTTCAGGATGCTTGTGATGTAGACAAGGTATAGAGAAGTTGCAAATTATCTTTCATGTTTTTGGAGGACCAAAAGCTCCTCAGTGGGGAGGATTGATCCAGGTGGCTCCAGAGACACACGCAGGACAAAGAGGGCTTATGAACGCTCAAAAATCAAAGTGATCAGAATGATTTCGACCTAGGACCAGAGCGTAGATCTTGTCATCCTGATCACGGAGGTGTGAACGGTTCATCAATCTGAGCTCGTATGAGGGAGAATGAGCCAGTCAAAGTTTTGGTCAAAGTTGGGTGGTGGGCCAGGTTTAAGTGTCCTACAATTTGACCGACCCCAGGGCATGAAACTTAGCTCTCGAAATCGGTCGAAATTGTGGCCTCGTTAATTTTCCCAATATCCCTTATTTTCTAAAGATTGGAAAATCTCCCCTAACCTTAATAAAAATAAAAATATATATATTATTGGGGTTTGCCCCCCACCCCATCAGACTTCACACACACACACACACACACACACACACATATATATAGGGCCACCAACCCCGCCACCTTCCCCCCACCCGATCAGATGGGGTGGGGGGCAGGTGGCGGGGTTGGTGGCCCTATATATATATGTGTGTGTGTGTGTGTGTGTGTGTGTGTGTGTGTGTGTGTGTGTGTGTGTGTGATGGGGTGGGGGGTGGGTGGCGGGGTTGGTGGCCCAACCGCCTCCCTCAACCCTACGACACTTAACAAAATTTAATTAAAAGTGGCTCGGTGGCCATCACCTCACCGAGCCCTTGAACCATCACCGCACCACCATATTAAATGGGGTGGGCACAAGCCACCTCCGATGGACTCGTCCCACACCCCCAAACTTACCACAATGTGATATGATGTGTCGTATATAATGCGAGACCAAAGGGGATTTAACCCGCCTAGCCCACGTGGGCCAGCCCCCACCGGGCGACCCCATGAACCATCACACCAATTCCATGATACATACCAAGTACCTTGTGCACCATTAATAAAACGCGCCAGCAGGTTTTTTGTTACGGAAGTTATGGGGTGGGTCTTCCAATGTGGACCTGACCCCCAAATACATGTACATTTTTTTTAAACAAATAATATATTAAAATGGGAGGGGCGGCGTTTGACCACACGACCCCTCCTCAATAAACTGCCTCATTTACCACTATGCCAAACAATTTTATTGATTAATTTGCCCGATAATGTATATAAACCCTAATTTGCACAGTGCGCTCGGGGGAGGGAGATGGAGGAACCAAGAGTGGGCACAGAAAACAAGGAAGAGTTAATTTTTAATTAATTTTTATGCATGTGGAACCATGACTGAGCAAAATTTCTAGGAGGGTGAAATTTTCACAGTGTCAAAATTGGACAAACTTTATGTCAATCTTACACCTCTTTGTGACACGAACCCAATGGCGTAGTCAGTTTCCTGATCTGGGCAGCGGATTTGTAGAGGACCAAGAAGAGGGAATCTTTGAGGAATCTAGGGGAAATCTAAAAGATTCCTTGAGCCCCAGATTTCCATTTTCTCATAATTTAGAAAATTGACAATCCATTTTGCACTATTCAATGCCACAAATTTGATGGTGTGTTCAGATTTTCCATTTTCTCATTTCATTTTTCAGCCACTTTTCTAAGTGGAGTGCAGATGTCAGCATTCAGTGCAAGTAGTTATTCCATGAGAATTGACGTAGCGAGGTTGATGGTACGGCCAGCTTCAACAATTTGACATCTGCTTCTTCAAATGGCCCCAGGATGTGAGGTATATGTAGTGTATTCATGTACTTCTTTTGCTATGCATTGTGTTGCACAGATCCCTGTTTGATGTTGATGTGGGATCTTGTTGCTTACTCATTTTCATGATTCCTGCTTGATGTGATGCGGAATCATCTGTGTGATGTACTTGTTGTCATGATTCGTCATGTTTTATTTGAGATCCCTTTGTCGTCATGTTGATGGGATACTCATGTTGTCATCATGCATGTTTGCATTGAGATCCCTTTTATGCCATGTTGGCGGGATGCTCATCATGCATGAGTTTTGTGTCATACTGATAGGAGTCTTTTGACTAAGAGTTCCTGTAGTGGAACCTCTCTTGGAGCCACTCCTGCGTGAGGGCATTTTCCTTGTATGATAGCGACATCATCTCTTATGCACATCATCACTAATGACAGCAGTTAGTGCAGCAGCCTACACCACCTTGACACCAAGGCCCGGAGACGTAGTCCCTCTTGGACAAACTCCGTTATCAATGGCTTATGTTTTCATTTGTTGATGAATGTCATGTTCCTCTTCTTTACAGCATGCAGAAGTATACATTAATGTTCTTTTAAAAATGCAATTTAACACATCACAAAAGTAAAATATCTTGGAAGGGTCCTTTGTCACACCTGGACCTAGATCACTTTTATCATGCCACTGATACTTTTCTGAAGATCCACCTAGATCAGTCCTCCAGGATCCTCCTGGATCAATCCTCCCCACTAAGAGCTTTTGTACCACCAAAATACTTTTCAGCGAATTAGCAAGTGAGGAAATTTCTCCCTCACTTTTCCTTCTCCATCCATCAATCTTTGCTTGGATGCATGCCTTTGAAGCCAACACGGATATACTCCACATCTCCCTGTCGTGAAGTTCTGGTTTTCTAGTCGAATATGATATCTGCGGGAAACTTATCTAGATACTCTGGTGCAAAATCATCCACTATAGGAATATGTGCACCCTCCTAGATATCCATAATCAATGAAGGTTCATAAAGCTTCAAGTTTTCTACATTTACCACTTAGTACATCTGCATATAAATAGGCAAGTCAAGACAAAAGAATTGTCTCCAATCTTTTCTAGTATGGTGAAGGGACCATATCGGATGGGTCTCAACTTCTTCCCTTCTCCCTTCATTCTATCCTTTTTGATATGGATCCATACCTTGTCCCCAACTTGAAATTGATGGTCAACTCGGTGCTTATCATGTCGAGCTTTATACTGAGCTTGACTCTTCTCCAATTGCTCTTGCACTACTTGATGAATCACATGTATTTGTTGAATGAACTTCCTTACTTTGTCCCTATCATCTCATCCACTATTATCCTAATTTTTCCCAAAGACCATGTCCAAGGGATCTCTAGGTAGATAGCCAAAACATGTCTCAAACGGTGAGCTCTGTGTAGATGAATGTGTTGCTCGATTGTATGCATGTTGCACATAAGGAAGTTGTTCATCCCACAACTTGGGATGTTTCCCACAATAGCCTCGCAACAAGTGTACCATGGTATGATTGACAACCTTTGTCTGCCCATCGGTCTATACAGGAAATTTTGTACTTATTTTCAGCTTAGTATCCATCATTCTTCACAAGTTGGTCCAAAACTCCCCAGGAAAGCGAGAGTCTCAATCTGACACAATAGATGTGGGCAACCCAAAATGGACCCAAACATGCAGAAAGAAAATAGAAGCAGTCTACTCAGCATTGACCTGCTTTTTACAAGGCATTAAAATACACATTTTACTAAACCTTTTTGCAACGACATACAAGTAGTCGTGACCTTTCCTAGACATAAAAAAAACCTCCTACAAAGTACATAGACACACTTTCCCATGGTCAACTCAGAATAGGGAGTGGTGTGTAGAGACCAAGTTTTCTATTGGAGGGCTTTGAAACAGAACACAACACACAACCCTTTACAAAGCGAGTCACAACGTTTTTCATATGAGGCCAAAAACAAAACCTCTACAAATGACATAAAGTTTTCTAAATTCCAAAATAACCAGACACTAGAGAGGTATGATCCTCTCGGATTACATGAACCCTTTCATCACTGGGTAGGCATGGTTTTCCAAGGTGCTACAATAGATTTCCCTGCAAGTAATAATTTTCCTCCTGTGGTCCACGAGTACGTTTTGCATAGATTTATTTAAAATCACTATAATTAGCATACTGTTTAGCATAAATTTATAATGATAAAGAAACATTTTACAAAACTACAGATGCAGGAATAGGAGGGCGAGAAAGCATATCTACTACTTTGTTGCTGACACCCTTCTTGTATCTCATCACCAGATGAAACTATTGGAGGAATCCCATCCATCCGAAGTGACATGCTTACTGAAGCTTGGTTTGTGACTAAAGATACTGCAAGGGTTGATGATCCGTATGGAAGATGGTCTCCTTGCCGATCAGATAGTGTTTCCACTTCTTTACACTCTAGACCAAGGTGTACAACTCCCTGTCATACGTGGGATAATTCACAACAGTTTGGGAGAAATTCTCTGAATGGTAACATATAGGATTTCTTTGTTGCATCAATACAGCACCCATGGCATATCCAATGGAATCTGTTTCAATTTCAAAAGGTTGTTGAAGGTCTGGTAAGGCTAGCACTGGTGCTGTGCTGATCTTCTCTTTCAGTGTGTCGAAGGATTTATGTTGTTTTCCTCCCCACTAAAAGGCCTGCTTCACACTAGTCAAGGCGTGCAAGGGGGTTGTGATAATGGAGAAGTTCATAATGAACCTTCTCCAATACTGTACCACACCTAGAAAACTTCAACCTCTGTAAGATTCGTGGGCTCAAGTCAATTCATTATCGCCTCCACTCTAGAGGGATCTATCTTCAATTGTCCATTACTGACAATGTGGCCTAAATAAATCATAGAAGTCTTCACAAACTCACACTTTGATAATTTCAAATACAACTTTTCTCTTTTCAGAACATCAAGCACTTTCTTTATATGACACACATGTTCATCCCATGTCCTACTATACACAAGAATATCGTCCAAATATACAAGAACAAAATGATCAAGAAAAGGCCTAAATAAATCATTCATTGCTCTCATAAACATGGTTGGAGTGTTGCATAGTCCGAACGACATCACCATCCATTGAAACAGCCACTGTTTGGTTTTGGACGCAGTCTTCCAAACGTCCTGCTTTGTAATTCTAACCTGGTGATAACCACTACGCAAATCCAACATTATAAAATAAGCAACATTTTTCAACTGATCTAAAAATTCATCAATGTGAGGGAGAGGGTATCAATTCTTCATCGTGATCTTGTTCAATGCCCTATAATCTACACACATTCTCCATGTGTTGTCTTTCTTGGGCACCAACATGATCGATGAGCCACAAGGAGAAGAACTCGGTCTGATGACTCCCTGATTTAATAGTTCCTGCACCTGTTTCTTAATCTCCTCCATCTTGATAGAAGCCATCCTGTACATGCCAACATTCGGTAAAGGACCATCCTGTTGTAAATGGATCTCATGTTGAATTTCCCATTTAGGGGGCAATCCTCTCGATTCCTGAAACAATCCATCATAATCAGAAACAATTTCAAATAATTCTTTCTTATGATCAGGATTACAGCCTTTGAAAGCGTCAGCCATTTCGGCCTTTTTCGCTCTATTACGCAGTAATTTATCACTGCCTTCCTGTCAGTCACCCTGCTGTGTCCAGAATTCACAATCACTAAGTGTTTGATCCCTGAACTGGCTTAAAAACCCATTTTTTCCAAAGTTTTGTGTATCAGCGCGTCTGTTCCTAAAATAACCGCGATGACAGGCGCTTCCCAGTGTATTTTGTGCGCTGCCATCGCGGAAGAACATCACTTTTCCGCGATGGTTCACAGCGCGCCTTTCCAGTGTTCTTCCGCGCTGACGTGACTTGTCCAGTTACTGATATGTGCTGACAGCGCGGCAGTTTCCCTATAATCCGCGCTGATCCAGTTTGGGCGAATTTGTTCAAACAACCAGCCTTCCAGATAACTCCAGGCTTGGTTGTTAGCTTTGTGAATGTCAACTCCCTTCTATGGCGTGTCTGTTCGACCCTTTGCAACAACTTCCCTTGAAGATAAGCTCATCCTTCCACCCTTATAGGAGACTCATTCTCCTATATAAACTCTCACCATTACCATGGGCAGCTAGTTTTTGGATAGTTAGACATAGCTTGGATTGTATAGAGCTTATAGTGCTCAGATTGCTGCTACTATAGGTATTTGGTGTGCTAGGTGTGGAAGTGATTGATTGCTTAGGGAAGGTTGTTTTGTGTTGCTTGTGTGAGAGAGAGAGTTGTTTGTCTTGGGAGAATCATCCTCAAAGGTGAATGCTTGAGATACATGCTGACTGGCCCCTCCTGAGAAGGTTACTGACGTCAGAACATTTGGTTGTACTCTTCTCTATTCTGATTAATAATAGATGACTGCTATTATTGTTCCATTCCCATTTGTACTTGCAATGGTTAAATGTGAATTACATCTTTTCTGACCGATGTATGGTTGCTTTTACTAGATTTCACGCTTGTGTTTGTTTCCTCTTCGTACGTGCAGGTATCCATTCGCGGGGATCGCGGAGGATTGTGACCAGCCAAAGCGAAGGAGCGAAGGCAACATCTCTTCGTTAAACAACAGCGCTGGAATCCAAGTAGGCGCTCTTTACCTCTTGTTTAATTGTAATTGGGAACATGCATAGCAGCATTGTTTGATTGTTGCTAGACCCTTGCTGGGCTAGTAGGGATCGCCTCTATCCGTAGAGGGGATTTACCTCTCCAACAATTTGGCGACTCCGCTGGGGATCAGCCTTTTTGTCTCTTGAGTCCACTTTTGTGTTTGACTTTGATTGACCTCTTTTCGAGTTTTTGGGATTGTCTTTGTTGCTTATGAACTTTCTGGGTGTTTCTGGAAAGCATTTTTATTATTGAAAAGCTCCTGCCTTTGGTTTGGGAAGTTTTTATTTTGGCTTTCCTTGTTTTTTGCTCTCAGCGCGTTTTATTTCGGAACAGTCGCGCTGACATCGCGACCCTGTTCTTTGGTTTTCTCTTCATCGCGCCTGTACGTCTAACAGCCGCGCTGACCACGTTTTCAAGGGCAGCGCGCTTTATTCGTGTCCTTCCGCGCTGACATCGCGCCCCCTCTTCTTTGTGATTTCGGTCATCGCGTCTGTGTGCTTTATATCCGCGCTGACCTCGTTTTTTTTGAGACAGCGCACTTTTTCCCTGTCTTTCCGCGCTGACGTCGCAAAGTTGCTGAAGGTCTCCCCTTGTCAACGCCGAGTTGCTGAAGGCTACCCGCGCTGAGCCTGAAAAACTCATTTTTGACCAAATCGGCCTCCTAAACCTCTTGCTGTGACTTTCCCTTCTTCTCTCCACCTGTCTAATGACTTGTTTTTCACGGTCTGAACTTTGAACTGTTTGATTACGAAGATTAGCCTCATAGGGTTTCGTTTTGCTCGGTTTTGAGTTTGCAAATACCTTCCCTTTTTGCTTTCACTGCTTGGTTCGTGTTCCCACCATCGCTTTTGCGATTGCTAGATTGTGTTGTGTCTCTAGTTGACTGGTTGTGACTTTTGTCCTTCGGGTGTTTGCCTTTTTCTATTGATTTCGCGCTCTAACTCTAGGACATCTAGAGGTCGCGTGTGTGTCAAGCCTACCGTAGGGAGCTTGTTTGTTTGTTCGACCAGCCAAGTTCAGATCTGTTCACGCACTTGTTCAGTGATTGTTGGGGTGCTTTGGATTGTGTTTCCAAGTGGTTTCTTTTCGCTTCCTCCTTGCTTGCAATCTTTGCTTGTTTTGCAAAGCTTAGATCACATAGCTCGTGCATTACTTTGTTTCTTTTGATTTGGAAACTTTGGTTGAGTGTTTCGGGAACTTTGTGTGCTCTCATTAAGTAGTTTACTTGGTGTTCTAGTTCCTCCAAATTATTTTGGATGCTTTGTGTCACTGAAAGAAAATCAAACTAGTAGCTTTGCTTTTAAAACAAAAAGTTGAAAAGGAAAAGGATGTTTCATTGATTTGCATTTTCAAAAGAAAAAGTTTCCTTTCCTCGCTTTTAGTTGCATTAGGCTCTTTGATTGATTGTGTTCATTTTGTTTGATTGAAATCTCTTTACCTTTCCGTAGCTAGAATTCATCGAACAAAACGAAGTTCTTTGGCATATAGATTGCATCTAGGTAATTGTGAGCGAACATACGATAGGACCTGAAATCGAAACTTAATCTCAAGATCAACTATAAAATGAACCAAATGAATCTAAAAACGCATTGGAACTAAACGCAAATATCTAGAGGTCTAGGTTAGAGACGTGTTCCGGCGTCTTTAAACATAGTCACTGTTGTTTCACATTACGGTTGGGTGATTCCTCCTTCTGTGACTCGACAGTGGTCTAACACGGATTGTGCTCCCACGTACCGTCACGTATATAGGGAGACCCCACTAGGCTTTTATCCTTGATCCATAGGAAGCCGAGTCTGCCGCCTTACGATTCGCAATGCAGTGAACACAGCATTCACGAAGATTGACCACCCGTACCCTAAAAAGTATTCTGTGGTTTTGCGAAAAGTCTGGCACACCTTTTACCTAGAGTCTCCAGAGCAGTCACTTTTGATCCTTTTCGGACTCCCTAAATGAAAAGGTGCCTGTGAGCGTCTTGTCACTTCGTGCTCATTAAAAATTCGAAGGAGACTGGAGTCATCTTTTCGTCCTTTTCTCGACTCCTGAAACATGAAAAGGTCAAGTTTGGTTCTTGTGTCTTAAAATTAATTCGGCCACGATAACATCACCTGATTAGATCTCGTGTGCGTTAGCTTAAGTAGGTTTCGTTTTCGTTTGCTATGGCAACTTTTCCGGCATTCACTAACCCAGGTTCCCCATCTGATGGGAATCCAGGACAATTCCCTCCACTTGGGAATGTTGGTGCTCCGTATATGGCGACGTTGTCCCTACCAGGGTTAACTGTCGGGTTGCCTGTGTGGTTGTTTTCAACCTCTTTGGTCCCTACCGTATCGGCTGTTAGTCCATCAGTCCCTCCACCTGAACAACATCCTGTTGATCCTAAGGTGGATCTCTCCCCTTCGACGCCTACTTCTACGTCGTCCTCTTGTACTTTGCCTGGTGAAATTCTCGATGAAAGTAACCAGGTGGCTAAGAAGAAGAAGAGGAAGACCAAGAAGAAGAAGTCCCCTAAGGGAGAGCCTACACACACAGTTCCCCTCCTAAGTCCAGCTATTCACTCCAGTACACCTGAAGTCGGGTCACCTTCTGCTCCTCCGCGGAAGGTTAAGTTTCCTTGTTGATTATGCAGGGAGGACCATCTGCTTCGTGATTGTCCTGGCATTCCCAGGGTATTAGAAGTTTGGTCTCACGATACGGCCTGCCCTTCATCGTCCACTGATGATCATGGCGATGCTACCTCATCTGTTGGGAATGGTAAGGAGAAAAGGAAGTTTCGAATCCCCTGTCGACTTTGTGAAGGCAAACATCCCCTTCACCTTTGTCCACTCATGGATAAAGCCTCTGCTGTGTTGGAAAGTCTTGCTGCTCCTCCGAATCCATTTCCCGCTGGTTATCAACGTCTTTCTGCGACTGCAGATCGCGCCCCTGTTGACAAAGAGATTGCTTCATATTCCTCTCTTGTCCAGGCTCCTCTTCCCGAACCTGGCTGTCCCCAGCCTGTTCTAGACCCGCCGTTGGTCGGAAAGGGTGTTGATTCGAGTTCACCTCCTCTCAACCACTCTGTTTCGGAAGAGAAAAATTCTCATGTTCTTCTCGTCTCCTCAGATTCTCCTGAGCTTGATAAAGGTTCTTCTGAAACCTCTCCGGAGAATTTAGATTCGGTTCTTTCCGAGCAGGGGGGCAACCATATGGTTCCCCCACCAAGTAGTTCGGTCATTTCCTTTGATTGGAGTCGTTTGACTACCCCTCCCCTTCCATCCCACGTGCCTTTCTGGGTCACCGCCTATGCTTGCAATAAGGCGCTGCCCGGCACTGTGTTAGACGAAGGAGCGTCGGTTAGTCTCATGCCCGTTACTACTTGGCGAGCTTTGGGTTCCCCATCGCTTGTACCTGTTGCACCGCATCTCACCGCGTTTGATGGAGGAACGAGTCAGCCATTAGGGATCCTTCCACAGTTTCCTATCACTTTGGGAGGCAAGACTGTCTATATCGACGTCTCGGTTACCCAAGGTTCTTTAGACTTCAGTCTTCTCCTTGGTCGTGACTTTGTGTATGCCATGGGAGCCCTTGTTTCTTCACTTTTCCGTGTGGTTTTTTTTCCACACGATGGAAGAATCGTGACGTTCGATCAATTATCGTTCGTTCGTCCACAAGCCCCTCCCGTGCATTCGTCCTTCCCTCCTGGCTTTCAGCCACAAGTTGCATTTTCCTCGCCGCAAATCAACTACGTGGCCACCCACCCCGTGCCCGTACCCAGTGATGACACCATCGTGCATAGTGTCCTAGGGGCATTAGGTCCTGCTTTCCAAGATGTCGGCCTTCCCTCCAGAGCCACTTTCTTGGGGGCCTCTGCTTCCCGTTCATTATGATGAAGTCTGGATGGAGCATAGTTCCTCTCCGGTGTCAAGCTCGTTAAAAAATGAAACCAGGTCTGATGGAGCATAGTTCCTTTCCGGTGTCAAGCTCCTTAAAAAATGAAACTAGGTCTGGTGGAGCATAGTTCACTTTCCTATGTCAAGCTCCTTAAAAAATGCAACTAGGTGTCGGAGCATAGTTCCTGATCTTGTGTCAAGCTCGTTAAAAAATGAAACAAGGGTTATGAGGATAGTTCTTTTACTGTGTCAACCTCATTAAAAAATGAAACACCTCCCTTTCAAAATCGAGTCTTTTGATTCAGATCTCGTAACATACAAGTCGAGTCTTTCATCGATCTCGAGAGTGAACCTTCATTCCATCCACTTTGTTGAATGCAATGAAGCTTGGGGGGCATGCGAGCTTATAACAAGCATAGTTTTTCGTTTCAAGCTTGTGTAAACATGAAACCCAATCCAAGCAAAGTTCTTCATGGTTCAAGCTTGTGTAAAAATGAACCCATACCCGATTTATATCTCGTGATTGCTATCTTCATCCGCTAAATTCCGCTAGATGAGCCTTGGTTGTTTTCATTCCATCGCCACCATCTCTTTGGCCAATCATATGCTTTCACTTGGTTGTTTTACCTTTCCTGAGGGACCGCAGTTATGAGTGGTTTTGATAGCCAGCCTCTTGACCATTACATGTTTTGAGCAGTTCCACCTTTGCCAGGAACCAGTTGCTACCCTTTATACCACTCGTTCCTCTAGGACGAGTCGCCTTTAAGCTCTTTTCTGACTCGTAAAATATGAAAAGATTGCCGAGTATTTTTCCCTTTTTAACTCGTTAAATAGAATAAAAATGGAGGTCTGCTTTCAGCTCTTTTCTGACCATTTAAAGATGAAAAGATTGCCGAGTCCCCCTCTCGACTCGTTAAAGAAATGAGAGGCGGTCGCCTTTAAAGCTCTTTTTTCGACCGTTTAAACTAAAAAGATTGCCGGGTGTTTGTCGTTTCACACTCGTTATTGGCTCCAAAACGACGTACTTCTGACCGCTTTTTTACTTTTTCGGGTCAAAAGCACTATTTACGAAAAGTACTCCTCGATCATAATGGTCGGGCGGTTCTTTCGAGCATTGTTTTATACTTTTTCGGGCTCGAGAGACACAACTGTACGAAAAAGGACCCCCTTGGAGTCTCCTTTTCCGTTGTCTTTTCAGACTCCCTAAACAAGAAAAGACGCCGAGTTTTTCCTTTGTCAGGCTCGTTAAACACTTGATGACATCGGACATTGTCGAAATGACACTCTTCAAGCATATGCTACCCCCGTCAAGCTTGTCATCCAAAAATAATCGGGGTACCTGCCAGAAATGGTGGGGAAAATGGAACTGTAATCACAGTCGTGTCGGCAGTATGTCGCTCTTGAACATGGCACTCCTCTGCTTCGTGTCTAGGTGGGACCATCTCATCTTGTTTTTCACTGGCCTCCGTGGGTTTGGGATATCCTATTTGACCTCTCATCTGCTCAGTTGCTTTGTCACCATCTTATCCGCTGCTCATCTGATGTCAAGTACTGCCAAACCCGTTACAGTGCCGCTGATATGTTCAAGAGAAGTTGACCTCTGCAATAATACAACCTCATCTGCTATCTCACACAAATCATTTTTCCTCTGTCTCGCGTCGATGATGTGGGAAACATTATGGCCCACCTTCGATCAAGGTCCCTTCCTGTCGACTTCAGCTCATTATCCGGGAAGGTGACTTAGAGACTCCCTTCAGGTGCCTTAGGGCCTGCATGCCTCAATGGCAGGTTCTACCTATAGTACCTTGAGGACCATTGTCATTATTGGTGGTACCTCTCGCGTCTGTTAACAGTTTTCATCATTGACTGGTAATCAGACGATGTTCATGCATGTTCGACTTCAACTCATATATTCACATGCTTGGACTTGTACTTTGTTCGGATCGGGACGGAGCGCAAGACCCTGGATCCCTGTCTATTATGGTCCAGGTTGCGATTTTGTGGATGATCATTACGTGACTCATTGATGGATGGCTGCGCCCATACCTGAGTCTTCATGGATGGCTGCGACCATACCTTGTCATTATTATGGTCTCTTTAGCTGGGTGGCTGTGTCCATTCCACAGACCTTTTCGCATGTCTTTTGGATGGCTGCGCCCATGCCTAGACTGCATGTACTTGATTATCAGAGATATTTCGGTCCTTCCTGGTGGTGTTCCAGTTCGGCGTGTGTTGTAAAGCATTTCACCCCTCCCACTCTCTCGGTCTTCATGCTTTAGGGGGCATCTGTTACGCAGTAATTTATCACTGCCTTCCTGTCAGTCACCCTGCTGTGTCCAGAATTCACAATCACTAAGTGTTTGATCCCTGAACTGGCTTAAAAACCCATTTTTTCCAAAGTTTTGTGCATCAGCGCGTCTGTTCCTAAAATAACCGCGATGACAGGCGCTTCCCAGTGTATTTTGTGCGCTGCCATCGCGGAAGAACATCACTTTTCCGCGATGGTTCACAGCGCGCCTTTCCAGTGTTCTTCCGCGCTGACGTGACTTGTCCAGTTACTGATATGTGCTGACAGCGCGGCAGTTTCCCTATAATCCGCGCTGATCCAGTTTGGGCGAATTTGTTCAAACAACCAGCCTTCTAGATAACTCCAGGCTTGGTTGTTAGCTTTGTGAATGTCGACTCCCTTCTATGGCGTGTCTGTTCGACCCTTTGCAACAACTTCCCTTGAAGATAAGCTCATCCTTCCACCCTTATAGGAGACTCATTCTCCTATATAAACTCTCACCATTACCATGGGCAGCTAGTTTTTGGATAGTTAGACATAGCTTGGATTGTATAGAGCTTATAGTGCTCAGATTGCTGCTACTATAGGTATTTGGTGTGCTAGGTGTGGAAGTGATTGATTGCTTAGGGAAGGTTGTTTTGTGTTGCTTGTGTGAGAGAGAGAGTTGTTTGTCTTGGGAGAATCATCCTCAAAGGTGAATGCTTGAGATACATGCTGACTGGCCCCTCCTGAGAAGGTTACTGACGTCAGAACATTTGGTTGTACTCTTCTCTATTCTGATTAATAATAGATGACTGCTATTATTGTTCCATTCCCATTTGTACTTGCAATGGTTAAATGTGAATTACATCTTTTCTGACCGATGTATGGTTGCTTTTACTAGATTTCACGCTTGTGTTTGTTTCCTCTTCGTACGTGCAGGTATCCATTCGCGGGGATCGCGGAGGATTGTGACCAGCCAAAGCGAAGGAGCGAAGGCAACATCTCTTCGTTAAACAACAGCGCTGGAATCCAAGTAGGTGCTCTTTACCTCTTGTTTAATTGTAATTGGGAACATGCATAGCAGCATTGTTTGATTGTTGCTAGACCCTTGCTGGGCTAGTAGGGATCGCCTCTATCCGTAGAGGGGATTTACCTCTCCAACACGCTCTCACTAACATGAGCATACACCCTTTGCTGGAATTAACTATTCGTTTAATTTGTCCTGCACTTACAAGTCTAGCATTAACTTTTGTATGATGAGCTCTGACTATATACTCTACCCCATCGTTTGTGAGGTGGTATTTGTTTTCATTCCGAAATAAAACAACCTTTCTGTCATATAGATATGGGCTTCCCAAGATGATTCCACAGATGTCCAAAGGCACTACATCTAACTCTACCTCATCAAATAATTTAGAAGCAATAACAAATTTGGCCCTGCATTATTTGGTGACTTGCAATTTGGCTTTATCGCTTACCCAACCAAGCGGGTATGGACTCGGATGAGGATTAGTTTCAAGGCCTAACTTTTTCACTAAGGACATTGAGATTAAGTTTGCTTGGGAACCTGAATCAAACAGGGTTTCCACATTTGTATGTTTTATGAAAAATCTAATGTGGAATAAATAATTTCTCTTCCATCATTACTTACAGGATCACTCAAATAACTAGTACTTGCAACTGAATCAGAACTATCATCAATAGAAAGAGTACCTCTTGCACCCACGGCTATGATCAATGTCTCATCGCTGAAATCTGATCCAAGGTCTTACGTTGTTGCCACTGTCTTTTGCTTTCCCTTTTCACCGAATCTCTTCTGTCTCAACATTGGATGCAGCTTCTAGCAGTGGTCCTCATCATGACCATCTTTCTTGCAATGAGTGCAAGACGGTGTTGCTATGTCCCTTTCTTGGCTGCAACAGTCTTCTTATCCTTCCCTTTTCCTTTCTTCTAGGATTTTCCATGTTGAGGTTTGAATGGTGCCTTTTTGACTTGATCATCTCGATCATTACTACCTCGTATTTCCAAATGAATAACCTTTACGCTGGTCGTGTCAATTGTAGTTGGCTCGAACAGTAACAATGAGTGTCTGATGTAATTATGTAGCGCACCTGTATACTTAGTTATAGTCTCAGGCACATCTAATGAGATGCCCAGATTCAGTGCTTGTTTCTGAAGTTCTTCAGTGAAGCTTTGCACATTCTAGCCCTTACCTTGCCTTAGATATTGCCAATCCATATGTCCCCTTTGCTTATAACCTAGAGGGTATAATTGGTCTTTCAATGTAGTAATAAAACTAGACCAAGAGGACAAAAGGTTACCTGACTTTGTGTTGTCTTTCTACAACTTGTTCTCCCACCAAACGAGAGCAGTGTCGCTTAGCCGAAGAGATGCTAACTAGACTTTCGCCTCATCTTCTTCAATCTGCTGGATTTGGCAGTAAACCTCTATTTGTCTAATCCAATTATTGAGATTTTTTGCACTACACTCTCCATTGTACATGGGAAGGTAAAAATTTATGTCTAACTTGAAGAACAGTTTCTTAGAGGTATGCTTGGAATTTTGCTGAGAGTGATGAGAACTATCACTAGAAGAAGGAGAGGGAGGAGGATCTTCTCCACCACCTTCCTGATTTTCTGATCCATGATCATCGGCATCCTTCTTCTCATGCCCAAGTGCCTTCTCATACTCTGTGAACAACTTGTCCACTTTTCCTGCCATATTGTAGAATACCTTTCGGAAATTATGTTCCTCTTCCCAACGAGCTTCTTCATTGGCCATGTTTCTTCTTCGTTGTGCACATCCTACTTCAGGATCAAAGGAATTAAGCATTCCTTCTCCTTTTCGCAACTTGTTCCGGGTTAGCATAAACTCATGCAATTCGCATCTACAAAGACCTTCTCTGATACCAAACTTGATCTAAGATCTTTTACTTACAAATGCATCAGAATAACATAACAGAGTTGATTAACCATGGAACTTAAAAGCACGTAAACAATGCGGAAATAATCAAAAGAACACAAAAACCATGACACAATGATTTGATTACGGAGTTCATCCAATTTTGACTACGTCTCCGGGCCCTGCTCAATAGTGGGGATGACTTCATTCAATTAGTGGCATAAAAGAGATTAAAGTAAAAGCAATAAGTAATTACAACCCTTATACCTCCAAGATGAAAGATGGGCAAAGAATGGGGAGCCTAGCTTCGAAAAATAGATAGTACCACTGAACTCCTGGCGAAAAACAGTGCAAAAATGCTTATCCAAACTCCCAATTTGGATAATCGGGCCTTCTGCAACATCTCGGAACCTCCCTGTTGCTCAAGGTAAGGTCCGACCTACTGCCAGGGTCAGGATCTGTTGTGTGCATGTGCTTCTGAACTATTCTACTGAATCCCTCTCCCTTGCTCCGACACAAACAATCATATATATAGCATGGTGGCAACCCCTCAAAACCCGGGCAGTTTTAACTTAAGAACCCAAGTTAGCAAGCATAATCGGGCTAGAAGGATACACGGAAACAACCTTACCATAATAGTGAAGCCCCGTTCCAACAAGGCAAACCCATTTCAACTGCGCATAAGGCTCGGCGGTATGTTTATCGGCATTTCCAACTTATCGACAGACAGTCTAAAGCCAAGACACAGGCACTCTGCGATAGCGATGGACCCGACACATTTATAGAAAACAATATATAATATATCGCATCCGTTGGTCCCCATTGAAATCACAATCAGCGTGGAACCATCGATGTACTAGCCTAGCTCATACTTCCGTGCTCTGCGATGTCTGCAGACCCACCGAGTTTATTAAGCACAGAACATAAAATATCGCATCCGGCCGTCTATAGCGAAATCATAATCGGCGCTTACCATTAGGGCCTTTTGTAACACCATCCTCATTTCTACGATTGCCATATGCGATAAATCGCATCGCAACCGAGTCTTCACTAGGGACCAATTCTTTACTATTCGTTTCTCCTCCGGCCTGCAATATACGATATCGCAGTCGCACTTGGCAACGCCAGGGATCGATTCTCCTTAAGTCGCTTCTCCTTTTCACCAATATGCGATATGCGGGACCCAATGGCTGCCTGCCACTTGGCGCCTCCCCATTCGCTAGAACTTTTTCCATGTCATCTTCTCCTGCCACCTGGACAAGTCAAACTTGAACTTTGACTTACTCTAAATTCTTCATCTGAACTCGGATTTGAGTGTCATTCTCACCATTGAAGTCAAGATGACAAGCACTTCAATCTGATGCTAAGTTTATCCAAATTCTGTCACTTTCATTTTTGATCATTTTACCATGCCACTAGTACTTTTCTAAAGATCCACTTGGATCAATCCTCCAAGATCCTCCTGGATCAATAGGACATGGAAATTTGAGTGTCTTACACGGGAACGTTGACCCCCGAAGTTTCCCACCAAGAATAGGGCTTCTTAGCCCACTTGTCTCTAATCACATCATAGCCTTCAAATCGCCCAGTGCCAGTGAAAAACTCTGTAAAGACATCCTCCACCTCATCAAGGGATGCTCTATCGTGAAAAATCAGCCTCCATGCATCCTTCCTCCCTTGTGAAATTTCACCATCCATGTGAGGAGGGAATCTATAGGAAGGCCACTCATGGTTGTAATATTTTGGATTCAATGTGTGAGCCAAACAACGCAAAGGTGTGCAATTATTGTCCCATCTACTGACAAGAATATCTTGTATGGTGGTGAAGAAGGCCTTTGATGATGTCTCATACTCAAGGCACTCACTTTGTAAAATAATGGTCCTCGCAGACTCAATCATGGAATCCCATCCCTCATAAACCTCTCCTAGGATGGATTGGTTTGTATCTGCAAATCGTAGCAAAGTAATGATAGGGTACATGATCTTAATAGTGATATTTACCCTCTCCCACCAAGCATCATCTAACATTTTGCCCTTCACTCTTTTTGAGGTTACCTAATCTGTCTTTCTCCAAAAAGACCAAAAATATGAAATAACCATGGCCCCAAGAGCGGTCTTGACCTCCCTTAACCTTTTGAACATGATGAATGAAGAGGTAAACCATGTATTTGCAATCTTCAACAACGATAGATGGGTGTACTCCAAGACACGCTCCAAGGCACGTTGGACACACTCTAGGACACGCTGGACACAAGAATCAGACACGTGTCCTAGAACATCGTGTTTGATTCATGAAATTTGGACCACGAGTTAAGGGGGGACGAATCTGGTTTCATAAAAATGAATCAATTTACATTTGTGAATAATAATTAGTAAAAACTATTCCCACTATTAATTTAATAAACTATATTATAATAAAATTTCCCAAATAATTTACCAATCTTACCCATTTTTTAAATTTAATATTATATGAAGTGAAGAAGGTTCTTCTTATATATAAAGATATTCTAACTATTACTTTAATAAGCTATATTATAATAAACTTTCCCAAAAAGTTTACCAATCTTAAGCAACTTTTAAATTTGATATTTTAAGTAATTTAATAAACTATATTATAATAAACTTTCTCAAAAAGTTTACCAATCTTACCCATCTTTTAAATTTGATATTATAAGTAGTGAAGAAAGTTGTTCTCATATATAAAAAGATATTCCCACTACTAATTTAATAAGCCATATTATAATAAACTTTCCCAAAAAGTTTACCAATCTTACCCATCTTTTAAATTTGGTATTATAAGTAAATTTAATATTATAAGATGTGAAGAAGGTTCTTCCCGTATATAAAGATTTTGGATCCATAGAGTCGGCAAAACTATTCCCACTATTAATTTAATAAGCTATATTATAATAAAATTTCCCAAAAGTTTACCAATCTTACCTGTCTTTTAAATTTAATATTGTAAAAAAGTGAAGAAGTTTTATATGAAGATATTCCCACTATTAATTTAATCAACTATATTATAATAAAATTTCCCAAAAGTTTACCAATCTTACCTGTCTTTTAAATTTAATATTATAAAAAGTGAAAAAGGGTCTTCTCATGTATAAAGGGAAAAATAAAAAGGAAAACCGTACCTTTTACACGTGAGTAGTGTTATTTATATCTCTTCTTTTCATTATAATTTAATGTATAAATTAATAGGTAAGATATTCAAGTTGCTACTTAACATAACTTTTAGAATTCGGCCTGGAGTATGCCGTAAAACTGCTTCTGCTTGGCTAAGAGCTCGTCTTCCTCGGACGTAAGGAAACAGGTTAACGGCCCAAGACCCAGAGGCATCTGGCAGGAGTGAGAGCCTGCTCCCGATTACGGACCACCAGCAGGGTTATGCCAGGTGGCGTGGTTTTCCTATTTAACAGTGATGAGTCAAACCCAGCATTCGCGGATAGCAGCCAGAGATGGCTGTCCTCACTGTTGGTTTGACACCTGAGTTGATAGGTTTTACCACCTTCGGAAAAAAAAAAACATAACTTTTAGAAAATTTGTAAGTGCAATGATATTTATATAAATCTCATCTATATTCATATTTTTTATTTTTTACTTAATTGAATGCAACCTAAGTAGTTGGGAAGGTTTAATGATAACCTTCCCACTTCGGTTTAATTTTCATTGTGACATAATGTTATATTAGGAGCTACTTTTTATACTGATTAATTTTTTTTTATTCTTGTTAATAATAGAAAGAGTATGGTGGGGAGGATTTCATTCCTTCCTCTCAACCACTCGAGATAACTCCGATTGAAATCCTACATTATGTTGTAATATTATTATTTTTTGGTTTAATACTTCATTTCATAGTCACTACAACATCTTTACCAATTTAAGTTGACATTTCACTATTTACTCTCATTTACAACCACTACAACATCTATTATATATTGAGTTGACATTTAAATGTTTACACTGATTTACGGACACTACAATATCTATAAAGCAACTCTCAGCGCAATAATGATTACATTAGTGGTGACTATATTCTTATAGCTTGATACAATACCAACTAAAGATTTTTTTCCTTTGTAACTTTCTAACTTCAAATAAGGTGATGTGCAAAGAATCTCGCTTACCCAATGATTTGGATATTGTTTGAGAAATTGACTACCTGAAAGGATAAATTGGAAGAACATGCCTTGTTTTCAGACAAATGACTTGAATATTGCTCAATGGATTAACTACTTAAAAAGATAAATAAAAAGACATTGTATTCCCAAGCAAACTTCACAGAGAGTAACAAAATTTTGTAAGTGAACACAATGAGTCCAACACTTTGTTTGATTCATCCTCTCTTTCTTGAGCTTCTTTCCTAGTTTTTCTCTAATAGGTGGGAGGTGAGCATCTATCTAGCAATGCTTGTGTTTGAGTTGGTTCAAGGTGGTGGTAGGTATGAGCAGGGCGGGGGAGGAAGGGGAGGTTTTGTGTCTTTGGAACCTCTTAGGTAGGGAAGTCTTCGTCCCCTTATTGTTCAATGTCTTCATTCACCATTGACTTGTTTCTTGTCCTTACCTGGTTCCTTCTCTTTCTTATTCCCAACCTCCTTAGGGATTAACTTTCGCATCCATTGCTCAAACCATTAAAACCTTGAAGTGATTTCCAAGGGTTTAGAATGGGAGCAGGGTAGGGATTTTAGTCTTAGCAGATGAAAATTTTGACTAACAAAGTTACCGACTTAATGACTACTATAACCTCAAAATAATAAATCTAGCCAAAAGAACCCCCCAAAAAAACATGAAAAAACAACCGGAAAATGAAAAGTGTTGATGTTGGAACAACATTTTTTTTTGGTAAATTTTGCAACATTATTTTTAAAATGGCAATAAAAACATGTTAAATTAAATTAAATTGTAAAGACATGTTAATTAATATTTATGAATAATTCATAATAACAATGCTTTACTATTAATTTAACAACTAAATTATAAGTAGCACAGTTATATAAATTAAATTACTAGTAATTATAGATGGATATCAAAACACTTAGTTTCTAATCAAAATACTTAGTTCCTAAAACATTTCGTATCGTTAAAAAAAATCATTTAAAAAATTTAATATTAAAATAAATAAAATATATCATTAACCCTTTTCAAAAGGTTTCTAAATATTATACATTTGTCTATGATTTGTCATTTAGTACTAAATTTATTGATTTTGATATTTTGAATAAAACTAGGAATAAAGTTGTAGTAGATTAAACTGCTTTAACAAAATTCACATATTAATCTTTTGCATGGTAACTGATACCAATCTTTTGTGTTTGATTCAAGGAAAGAAGATAAAACAAAATTATCAAACCAATTGAAACATATGAGAAATTGAAAACTAACCTCCCAATAAATGTGGAACAATCTCCAATGACTTGAAACAGAATATGGAACTTCAAAGTGGGATCCTCATAATATTTCCGCTGAGGTTTCAAATCACAGACAAACAAAAGGCAAAAAAAACAAAATAAATAAATAAAAATCCTGAATTCAAGAAGATTAATTTCTTGAATTCTTGAATTCAATTTCTTGTTATAAGATCAATTTCTTGAAATTTTTATATACTTGGAGGCAGAAATTATAAAAACTATACTTAAATAAAACAAATTCAACAAAGTTAGGAAACAAATGCTCATTAGATCCTAAAAATTAGTAACTATACATCAATAAAACTTTCTTATTAATAATTAATTATCATAATAGTTATTAATTATAAAATCTATGTGTAAACAAGAAAAAATTATGATTAATGTAATTGGAATTGAAAATAGAGAAAAAAAAATAGAAAATGACAAAAAAAAATATAAGTCAAATTAAAAAGTAAGAAAACTGAAAAAAAATATTGGGAAAATATTTTTTAATTATTTTTTCCCCTTTAAAATTTGTAATCTTAAAAAAAACAATAGAAAAAGAATATATATATATATATATATAGATATAGATATAGATTATTTTTTCTTTTCAAAATTAGTCATTTTAAATTGAAAATATGAAGAAAAAATTATAATTCATGAAAATGAAAAAAAAAAAGTTAAATAGAAATGAAATAAAACTAAAAACAAAAAATTAGTAACTAATAGAAATAGAAGTTACTAAATTCCCCATAATAAGACCGCAACCAATCACATTACAAATAAATAAATTTAAATAATAATGAAAAATAACAAAAAATGAATTCCAATGTTAAACTACGGATAAGTGGCATAAATTTTTGGTCAAAGACAAATTAATAGGTAGTGAAAGGCAAAACTGAACGAGTTGTCTTTAGTGCGACTTTTTTGGAGTTTTTCAGGTGGGTTTTTCCGGTCTAATTTCTCTAAAATTCGGCAGGAATTTATTGAAATCACAAGTTTGATGGGTAACCCCTGCACAATCTAAGTGCCCTAGGGATTTTTAAGGGTGTTGAATCCATATATACAGTGAAAAAACCAGTTTACATAAAACAAATCAAGACTTTACCTCAAACTTTTCCGTCGGATTCCGGCACTGGAAAGTTCAAAAAGTCGCACTAAAGACAACTCCAAAAGTGAATGGTAATACCATGTCTATGATATATAATAAAAATTAAAAAATTAAAAAGATTTAAAAAAATAAAACAATTATTTAAAGCATAATAAATATTAAGTTATAAAACAATTACAAATATTTAAAATATATATATTTAAAAAAAAAAAAAAAAACATTAAAAGATAAAAAAATAAAAAAACATTAATAAAGAATTTAAAAAAAATTAAAATGGCTTTTTCCTAGGAGTGGTCATCCCACCCCAGCGCTAAAGGGTCGCAAGCCACGATGCCTCAATTCCTAGAATCGACGACCCACCGCCCCGCCACCTAGGGGTCTTCAGCAAGGGTAGCAATTGGTGGCACAATTGTAATTGTTAATTTCCAGAATCAACGAGCCCCTGCCATGACCCTTTGGTGCTAGGGCCGGGTAAGTACCCCTGGAAAAATTATTTTAATGTTTTTTAAAAGCAAATTAATGTTTTTTTAATTTTTAATTATATATATATATATATATATATATATATATATATATATATATATATATATATATATAGATATAGATATAGATATATTCACTTTCATAATTTTTTAATTCTTTAAAAAAAATTGTATTTATTTTGCTTTTTAAATTATAGTTCTATTTATTTTAATTTTTTTTTATTTTTTTAATAACAAATTATTTTATTTTTGTATTTTTATTTTTATTATAATTATTTTTTTTGAATAAATTTGGATTTTTTTTTTTTGTAAGCTTGGTGGGATTGCATTTTCATCATGTCCAATATATCACCCCAATGAGGGGGCAGTTGAATCGGTGGCTTGATATTAAGGAGTTCCTTAACATAGTACCCGATCATCATCTATCCAAGCCCATGTGGACAATAAATTTGGATCTTAACATGTTTATAATGTTTTAACTGTTTACTTATTTATTTTTCTTTTTTTTTTTTGCTAAATATTTTTTTCCAAATTTTTGTTTTAATATTTTTATTTTATTTTTCTTTTGTTTTAAATTATTATGTGTTTGTTTTCTAATTTTTTTTTTTTGACATTTTTTTTTGACTTTTTTGTTAGACATGTTTTAGTTATTTTTTTACTTAAAATTTTAGGTGAATAATTATTTTTCAAAAAAAATTACTTCAAATGTTATTATTGGACATAAATTCATAAAAATTGTTATTTTTCACCTTTTTTTTATTCATTGTTCTCTTAAAAATCATTTATTTAAGTATATCTATATGCAAAATGTATATTTTTTCCAAGTGTTTAAAATTTTTTATTTTATTTTTTATTTTTTATTTTTTATTTTTTTACTTTTTTAGAGTGGTTCACAAACACCCTGGTCAGTGAGTGGTTTTTTTTTTTTTTTAACATGTTTTAGTTATTTTTTACTTAAAATTTTAGGTGAATAATTATTTTTTGAAAAAAATTACTTCAAATGTTATTATTTGACATAAATTCATAAAAATTGTTATTTTTCAACCTTTTTTTATTCATTGTTCTCTTAAAAAACATTTATTTAAGTATATCTTTATACAAAATGTATATTTTTTCCAAGTGTTTAAATTTTTTTTTTTTTTTTTTAGGGTGGTTCACGAACACCCTAGTCAGTGAGTGGTAGCTACGTCCACGAAAAATACTTCAAATGTTATTATTTGACATAAATTCATAAAAATTGTTATTTTTCAACCTTTTTTTATTCATTGTTCTCTTAAAAAACATTTATTTAAGTATATCTTTATGCAAAATGTATATTTTTTCCAAGTGTTTAAAATTTTTTATTTTATTTTTTAGGGTGGTTCACGAACACCCTAGTCAGTGAGTGGTAGCTACGTCCACGAAAAAATTCCCCTCAGCCAACTGGCAAGACCTAACTCCAAGGGCTTCAAGCAAAATCGACCCTCCCTGTGACCTCCCGATGTTGAGGCACGGTTTTTGACCAACTGGGCTAACCCTTGGGGTTGGTGTTTAAAATTATTATTATTTAGTGACAGGTATTTTATGTTTATTAAAGTATTAATTAACAATATAAAAAAATCATAACTTCAAGATATTAATTTTATTATTTATTTTAAACTTTGCAAAAAATAAAAAATTTCATTATAAAAACACATTGCAAAGAAAAACAAAAGAACACAAGCTTGAAAACCCTTAAAAAACATACATCTTAGGACAAAAATCAAGAAGATGAATAAGACAACTTAAAAACTAGTTAAATAACCAATATTTAAAAAAAAATTGTGCATACATAGGACATAAGAAAATTTAAGTGTCAGAAATATGCCCTCAAAAAAAAAAGATTTTGAATCAATAGTTTTCAAAATCCACATGAAAATCACCAACATTACAAAAAAATTATCCATACTTAATATATCAGAAAATTTAAAGTGTAAAAAATAAGCCCAAAAAAAAAGTTGATGTTGCATCAACACTTTTCAAAATTTGCATGAAAATCACTGACATTTTAAAAAAATTGTATGTACCTAATACATAAAAAAAATAAAAATAAAAAATAAAAAAATTAAATTAAATTAAAGAGTCAAAAATAAGCCCAAAAAAAAGGGTTTGATGTTGCATCAACACTTTTCAAAATTGGCATGAAAATCACTAGCATTTTAAAAAAAATGTGCACGCTTAATATATAATAAAAATTAAAGTGTCAAAAATATGCTCCAAAAAAAAGGTCGATTATGCATCAATCATTTTTTAAAATTAGATGAATTTTTGCAACCTCTAAAAAAATGAGAATTTGGTACAACTCCCATTAAGTTGGTAACTTTGTTGACTTCCTATGCTTCTTTTTATTCAATGTTTTCATTGATTGTTCAACGGGTGGGGTTGGGGTGTTATTCCTCTCTTGTAGCATCTACCAAAGTGACCACACTAATGAAAAACATTGCATTTGAATGGGAGTTACCTATAATCCAGCATATGAACATGATACCATCCATCTGGATTCAACTTGATGGCTTATGGGAACTACTTTTTGAGGTATGATTCCATAGATTTTGATGCACATGATTATGAGCATGTCTTTGGTACAATTATTTCCAAAAACCTCCCAAAATTATTGCTAATGACTTGAAAGATAAGGGCATTCACACTTGGATATTATTATTTTATTATTGATGCCATTACAATTTAAACCCACAAGCCAAGGCTAATGGCTTTGGGCTAGTTTTGTAGACCTACAAATGGAAGCAGGGGAAAATAAAGGATATGACAATAAATAAATGAAGTGTATTAAATATGGACAATAGATATCATTCCATTTGTAGCATCCACGATGTTCACAACAAATAAATTCAAATATGGATTAGAGAAGATACTATGTCTAAACTCTCGTTAAGTGATACTTAAAATGAGACATACATTAATATGGTAGTTGTGTTATGTGAACATAAACTATTTGATGGATTTAATGTTATGGAAGGTTAGATTATACTGATGATGAATAGAGAAGAATAAAAAAATTAAGATGATTTTAGCTTTTAAGTACAAATGTTATATAGTGAGTGTGAATTTAGAATCTTGATTAATGTTCATAGTCGTTCTTACCATCCCCATTTAAATATAATAACATGTGAGTAAATTTTTTTGCCATGTTACACTTATGGGGAAAACTCTCAAGCTCTTCCCCTCATTTCGAGGATCCTACCTAGGGTAAACCCTAAACTATAAAATTTTCAAGGCACAAAGCCAATTAACAACATGTCTCAAAGCCATCTCATCAATATACTCATTACAAGATCAACATGTTACTTGTGGGAATTGAACTTGGGTGAGGAGGTGTTGATCTAAATTCCTTTATTAAATTGAAGATCAAATGTTTCTCTTTTGAATGTGCCAAATGACCCTCACAAAGATTCATAAAGTTTAAGAGTTTAAAATCAATTCCAAGATGCAATGCTTCGTTATAAAAGGCTAACTAAGATGATTTTTCCTTTGGAAAATCAAAGGTTTACTAAGAAGAAAGAAATTAGATGTGTTTATACTTTTATTTGATAGCCTTATGTCTTAGTTGCATCTAACCATTACAGAGTCTAGTTGCATCCAACACTTTACAGAATCTAAAATGGAGGTCATTCACCTAAGATATTTCCCATTTAATCCAATAATTATACTCAAGTGTGCATAGAAATGGGTGTGTGGAGTTGTGTGGAGAAAAGGGTAATATATATAACCCTTTTCTCCACAGAACTCCACACACCCATTCCTCACACACCCCACAATGCCCAATGCTTTAAAGAATCTAAAATGGAGATCATTTGCCTAATATATTGCCAATTTAATCCAATAATTTCTCCTTCAGAAAATTAAAGGGTTATTAAGAAGGAAGAAATTGGATATGTTCATCCTTTCGTTTGATATCCTTATCTCTTAGCTGCATCCAATGCTTTATAGAATCTAAAATGGAGGTCATTTGCCTACGATATTTCTAATTTAATCCAATAAATCTACTCATATATATATATATATATATATATATATATATTCCATACTTAAGTTATTACCATTTTCTCCACACACTCATTCCTCCACACAACTCCACGCACATGTTTTCGTGTACAACCCACAATGCTTAACTCCATGACTCTCTATGTATAATACATGAACAAGATGGTGGAGGTTATATTTATAAAGATGATGAATTATATTACCACTATGAATGTGGGATTATAAGATTGACTTGTAGATCAACAGCTAAGAACCACCTTCAACAAAACCAATGGTTGTTGACTCACTATCTTCTGGAGGCCTATTAGGGTCCCACCCTAACCCCCTTATTTATGTAGTGGGATCGAGTCATAGTTAAAGTTAAGTAAAGAGTCAATAAAGTCCATATTAATAATTGTAAGTGGTTAACCCGCATTTAATGATGTGACCACAGTTAGTTGCAAATGGACCATGCTATTAGATAGATGGTATTAATAAGAACCATGGTATTGCTCCATGGTATTGCATGTTTGAGTCATATATAAAGGATAGAGACTCCCTGCGAGGAGCATCGTGTCTTATTTTGTAATCGAGTTCTGCTCTATTGGAGGTTGCCCCCTCGAAGAGGCAAGTGAACATTGCTTCCTGAATAATAAAATACCTGTTGTTATTTCTCAGTGTTCTATGTTCTGGGTATATTTCTACACATATTTGGTATTCTTGTATCATCTTGCATGTTAAGAGCATAAAAATTGGTATCAGAGCGCTTTCCAGGGCCGGTGGGATCTCCATTTTTTAGAATTTTTTTTTTTTTTTGGGCTAGAGACGTGTTCCAGCGTCTTTAAACCACAGGATCTATTGTTGAGCGCATAAACATGTGGATTTGGGGAGGCATGCATGCAGGAAATACAAGAGGTGGTCACGCTTGTTGGACTCACTTGTAACCCCTGTGGGTACCCCTTCAAGTAGTAGCGCATTAGACAGAACCGTGCACGGACTGTCTTCCAAGTACCCTTTGGTATATCGGAAGCCCCTTAGCTCCCTTGAAACCTCGCCATAGATAAACCATCGGTTGTCTTGCTGCTACAGTACACCAAGAACATCACTCGGAGAGATTACTCACCCGTACGATAGGGTAGTCAGGTTGTACGGCTAAGGGTACGATTGATCCTCCTTAGTTAGTGCCCTGAAAAATTAGGCCGAGTACTACTGTCAGA
This sequence comes from Pinus tabuliformis, assembly GCA_031772625.1. Taxonomy (NCBI): domain Eukaryota; kingdom Viridiplantae; phylum Streptophyta; class Pinopsida; order Pinales; family Pinaceae; genus Pinus; species Pinus tabuliformis. The sequence continues at coordinate 771,092,041 of CM062811.1, read as the reverse complement.
CCCTTATGTATATTGCGATCTGTAGCACCTGACACTCCTCGAGACCATAGTTCCCTTTTTTATCTCTAGATCACGCATAATCTCTGCCAGATCAGATCTCGTAAGTGGGGTTTTGCAGCAGCAACAGCCGCAATTCAGATTTAACAAAACAACCATTCAGATCTATTGATCCATCAGATCCGCCGCAACACTCTGTGGCGCTTATTGGTGACCTAGCCCATAAGAATTAGGACGACGAGCTGAGCAAGGTGGTACCATTCAATTGTTAGTGCCAAAAAAAAAATTGGGCAGTCCCAAATTTCAAGTACATCGGATCGGTGCATGGTAGAAACTAGAGCTCAAGCTATGGCCAATGAGAAGATCGACAAACTTGAACAAGCCTTGAAAGACATCCAAGACCAGTTGGTGAAAATAACTACAACACTCTCTAAGAGTAAGGAAGAAGCCCGCGAGGAGGCGTCTATTGGCAATGAACACAGTGAGGGTGAGTCTAGCCACTCTCTTCACCTCTGGGGCACCCACTAGCAATCCTGTCCGCAACCACCCAAGCTGGATATGCATAAATTTGATGGTTCGCACCCAACAGCATGGATATCACAAATGGAGTAGTATTTCAATCTGAATTACATCTTGGATAATGAGACTGAGCTTATGGTGGGAAGCATGTACTTGGACAATGAAAGATGGCAATGGTGGCAATGGCATCAACATTGCAATGGAAGGCCCTTGACTTGGAACACCTTCAAAAAAGCTCTTATAGAGCGCTTTGACCATGACTCTGCTTTTTTGGGTCGTCTCACTAAGCTCTGACAAACTAGCACAGTGGATGAATATATTATAGCCTTTGAAGCCTTAGCTTTCCGCACTATGGGTCTCTAAGATGAGTTCTACACTGAATGTTTTATAAGTGGTCTTAAAGAGGCCATACAAGCTCAATTCCGACTGCACCACCCTCCCACATGGTCGGAGGCTTGCAAGGTAGCTCGTAAAGTTGAACGTGCGTTAGAAGCCCAGTCCAATTGCCCAAATTTCACCACCAAGGGTCACCCCCCACAGGCTCACAGCACTACTCAAACACTTAAGGTTCAAAAGGTGTCACCTGCAGAAATGGCAGAAAGAAGAAAGCAGGGATTATGTTACTACTATGATGAAAAATACTCCCCTGGTCATAAATGCAAGGAGCCCAAATTCTTTCAAATTGATGCTACTGATTACAACTCATTGGAGGAAGCCCCACCACTTGAGGAACCTGAGGAGGAAGAAGAGGACAACCAGAAGGACAATGTCCCTGACGAACCAGTTATTTCGCTGCATGCTTTGGCAGGGATTTCTTCACCTCAAACTCTCAAAATCAGAGGTTTTATTAAGCATCGCCCAGTAGTAGTCTTGATTGATAGTGGAAGTACACATAATTTTATCCATCAAAGAGTCGCGGAAGCAGTGCATTGTTTTGTACGAGCAGTTTCTAACTTCCAAGTCCAAATTGCAGATGGGGGAACAATGAAATGTGACGGCCGCTATGAAAATGTCAAACTTCAAATGGGGGATTATCAGTTGAAGACCCACATGTTTTCCATACACATGGGAGGGTGCGACATTGTCCTCGGTGCTGAATGGCTTCGCACACTTGGGCCAATCACAATGGATTTCTAGGAGTTATATATGAGCTTTAAGCAGAACAACCACACACATACCCTCCGCGGACTCCAAGCGGGAGCTCCCTCGGAGGGACTCTTAGTAGTATCCCCCCCCACCCAAATAGTCACTTAGGTTTTCTCAACTCTGTACTACCGAAACTGAGTGCCTGGTCTGAACCGGGTAGTCCGTCGATGGATGAATAAATCTCATCGTCTTTCTGGCGAAAATGGAATATTTATTGAAATTTCCTAATTGGATATGTATTCATGTTCCTTTATCCTCGACATATATTCAAATGTTTATGCGGTCTTTTCAAACCCAACTGTGTCTGAGGGTTTCAGCTCACATAGGATGGAAAAATTGTTAAAAAAGGGCCATCATGGAGTTATAGCTCAATTTAATGCCATCCAGGCCTTCGAACCAAATTCTCTTCTGATTCATCCTGAGATGCAACAGATTTTAAATAACCATCTGCCAGTCTTTGACAAGCCTCATGAGCTTCCACCCTTGAGAGGGGAACATGATCATAGCATCACTTTGGTCCCAGGGGCCCAACCACCAAATGTGCACCCATATAGATATCTGTTTGCCCAAAAGAATGAAATAGAAAAAATAATCAAGGAACTTTTGGAAGCAGGCGTCATTCGTCCCAGCATTAGTCCTTATTCATCACCGGTGGTCATGGTGCTCAAGAAAGATGGAGAATGGCGTATGTGTCCAGACTTCAGGGCCCTCAATAAGTTGACAGTCAAAGATAAATTTCCCATCCCGGTTGTTGATGATTTGCTAGATGAACTAAATGGGGCTCAATTCTTCACTAAGCTAGATCTTCGCTCAGGCTACCACTAAAGTCGCATGAAAGAATTTGACATTCCAAAGACTGCTTTCAGAACTCATGAAGGCCATTATGAGTTCCTGGTCATGCCATTCGGTCTTTGTAATGCCCCATCTACTTTTCAGAGCCTTATGAACCACCTCCTCAAACCATATCTCAGAAAATTTTTCCTTGTTTTCTTCGATGAAATCCTCATCTACAGTCGCACTTGGGCCGCACATCTTCAGCATGTAGATCTGCTCTTGCAACCGCTCCGCAAGCATAAATTATTTGTTAAGATGTCCAAGTTTTCTTTTGGCATGGAAGAAGTTGAGTATTTGGGCCACATTGTGGGGCGTGAAGGTGTCAGGGTGGACCCCAAAAAGATCCAAGCAATGCAGGATTAGCCTCAACCTAAGACCATGAAGAGCCTGAGAGGATTTTTGGGTCTCACGGGCTACTATCGCAAATTTGTACGCAATTATGGTTGCATTGCGAAGCCCCTCACTCAACTCCTCAAGAAAAATTCATTCCTCTGGAATGATGAAGCACAACAGGCCTTTACATCTCTCAAAAATGCCATGTGTTCCACTCCAGTCTTGGCACTACCTGACTTCACCAAATCTTTTGTCATTGAATGTGATGCTTTGGGTATGGGTATTGGGGCAGTCAAAATGCAGGAAGGTCGACCCTTGGCCTTCACAAGCCAACAACTAAGTGGGAAGAATCTAGGACAATCTACCTATGAGAAGGAGATGATGGCCATCTTACATGCAGTAGATACCTGGCGAGCTTACTTATTGGGGCGACTTTTCCAAATCCGCACAGACCATCACAGTCTTAAATATTTTTTGGAGCAACACCTATCCTCACCACAACAAAACAAATGGCTCGCCAAAATGCTGGGATATGATTATGAGATCATTTACAAGAAAGGGCACGAAAATATTGTAGCAGATGCATTATCTCGCCAATTTGAGGAGGAAAGTACCCTGCTTGCAATTTCCCTTCCCATTCCAGAATGGATTGAAGAGGCTTGCAGGGAATGGTTTTCACATCCTTGGCTCTCCCAACTCATTACTCAATTGCAGGTGGATCCAAATTCCACCAAGGGCTACTCATGGCAGGATGAGATTCTTCGCTACAAGGACAGAGTCGTAATATCACCAACATCCACCCTCAAAAGCCGCATTTTGGCGGAGTTGCACTCATCCCCCACTGTAAGACATTCAGGCTTTCAGAAGATGTATGCTCGCACTAGAAGATCATTTTTTTGGACTGGCATGAAAAAGGACATTCTTACTTTTGTAGCGGAATGCGATGTCTGTCAGCGCCACAAAGGGGAGGCAGTCAAAATACCAGGCACATTACAACCATTACCCATCCCGGCATCAATATGGACGAAGGTTTCTATGGATTTCATTACAGGTCTTCCAAAGTCAGGAAAAAAGTCAGTCATCATGGTGGTTGTGGACTGACTTTGTAAGTATGCTCATTTTTGCGCCCTACCCCACCCTTTTACACTAACTTTGGTCGCTTAATCTTTCATGGATCAGATCTTCAAATTGCATGGCATGCCCACTTCTATTGTGTCTGATCGTGACCCGATCTTCACCAGTAATTTTTGGCAGGAACTCTTTAGGCTACAAGGTACCCAACTAAAACTCAGTACTTCCTATCATCCACAAACAGATGGTCAAATTGAAGCAGTCAACAAATGTCTGGAAACCTACCTTAGGTGTTTCACTTCATAAAAGCAACATCTTTGGGTACAATGGTTACCTCTAGCTTAATGGTGGTATAACACCAACTATCATGCCACCACCAAAGTGACTCCCTATGAAGTAGTTTATGGTCAACTCCCTCCTTCCCCTACTTCTTATATCAAGGGGTGCTCAAAGGTACAAGCAGTGGATCAACTCCTATAGAACTGCAAAACTATGCTCACCCATCTTAGAGAGAATCTTCATCAAGCTCAAAACCACATGAAGCAACAGGTAGATTAGCATCGCTCAGAATGCCAATTTCAAGAAGGGGATCAGTTATTTTTGAGGCTGCAACCATATAAACAAACATCACTCAAAGACAAGGGTTGTCAGAAACTATCTCCAAAAGTCTACGAACCGTATCAAGTACTTCAGCGCATTGGAGAAGTGGCCTACAAGCTAGCGTTGCCACCCACTGCAAAAATCCATCCAGTTTTCCATGTATCATGCCTCAAGAAAGTGATTGGGAACAATTGCAGAATTCAAACCAGTCTACCTGAATTGGATGAAGAAGGGTCAATCTGGCTCCAACCTAAACAGGTACTAGACACACGAGAATGGCACCTGCGTGGCCGCATGATCAAGGAAGTCCTTGTCAAGTGGAAAGACACCTCTCCGGAGGATGCAACCTGGGAACCAGCCACTATTCTTCAGCATTTTCCGCAACTTCAGCCTTGAGGACAAGGTTATTCTTATGGGGGAGGGCATGTTAGGGTCCACCCTAACCCCCTTATTTATGTAGTGGGATCGAGTCATAGTTATAGTTAAGTAAAGAGTCAATAAAGCCCATATTAATAATTGTAAGTGGTTAACCCGCATTTAATGACGGGACCACGGTTAGTTGCAAATGGGCCATGCTATTAGATAGATGGTATTAATAAGAACCATGGTATTGCTCCATGGTATTGTATATATGAGTCATATATAAAGGATAGAGAATCCCTACGAGGAGCATCGTGTCTTATTTTTTAATCGAGCTCTGCTCTATTGGAGGTTGCCCCCTCGAAGAGGCAAGTGAACATTGCTTCCTGAATAATAAAATACATGTTATTATTTCTCATTGTTATATGTTCTGGGTATATTTCTGTGCATATTTGGTATTCTTGTATCATCTTGCAAGTTAAGAGCATAACAAGGCCCTAACTTATGTTCCTGATGTTTGAATTGGGAAAACGAGAGCTAGTTGAAAAGCTAGAATTGTGAATAGCATGTTGGGAGTGGTTTTCACAACTAAAATTATATATATCATTTACATTTTTATTTTTAGTTTTTTTTTAAGCTGATACAAAATTTGCTATTAATAGCAAAAAGGATTACATAGAATACATATAATTAACACTAGACCAAATGAATTGACTTGGGAGGTCATGCCTCCAACTAGGTATGACATCCTAAGCACCTTTTCAACCTGTAAACCTATGTGAAAATATCCCTTCTGATATCAAACACTAGAGATGTTCAGGGGTTTTTCTTTTTTCCCCTTTCTCCTACACACATCTATCCATCCTACATATTTATCAATTACAATGGAGGATAATGCCATATCCTCGTTTTTTAGATAAATATCCATCACTACCACCTCCTTAGAGTGCAGGACATCCCTATCACTATCTGAATTATCAGACTCATGAGGTCGTTTCTGCCCACTAGTTGTAGCCATCATTAATGCTGATGAACTTTCTTTCTCCATAGTTGGAGGATTATTTTCCACTGAGGGAGGTGCATCGATCATGGGTTGCATAGGATCTTGCGAGGTTGAAGAATTAGGAGATATATTTTCCTATTGAGAGTTTTCCTTCTTATTACTTATCATGTTCTTAACATTTGAATTTGTCTTCTGATCACCATCCACGGTTGGGTTTTCATGGCTCCATGGATCCTGACACCCCTTTATGGCATGCACTCTAGAGATCCCAGGCTGCTAACAATATTTGCATCTAAAAGTTGTGTTTTCATAGTCTATAGGCTAATGATGTTTCTTACCATCCCATTTTAGGATGATTGTATCTGAGAGACTTGCACTTAAATCTAGTTTAGCGCAGATGCAAACAAATGAGATGAACCCATTTGTTAATATATGACTACCTATTTTGACAAAGTGTCTAATAGAATTTCCAATAGATTCAAGGAAATCTGGTCAAACCCACTGAAGGGGTAAGTTAGGGAGTCTTACTGAAACCAGAGTGGTCAGAGTCTTCATTGAGAGCGGGTTGAACTCTAGAAACCATGGTTGAATTGAGAGTCCTGCACGACCCCAAAACCATGGACCCTAGTCAAAAAACCTTTTTTATTCTTCAATATCCTTGAAGATGACTACAAAATAACCTTTGGAACAAAATAGAAGATCTAAGTTCTGCGTACAATCAAGAAAAATTAAATCCATAAGGGCTAAAGTCGAGGGCCAAATACATTAAAACAAAATATGACCACATTTTGAACATTAAAATGAGTCTTTATCATGGTGAAGAGTGCATTCATTTGGAGCTTTGGAGATTCCCGTGAATGTTCAACCACAAAGGCCTAGACAACAAGATCCTTTGAGGGTTGGGAGCTAGAGCCTGAATTAAGAGCTTCTTTAATGAGAGGGGTTTTGAGGCATAGGATGCCCCTTTCCTTTGGCAATTCCTCGTAACATGATGATGAGGGAGATAGTGCCATCCTTCTTGATACCTTAATCCCTCTGAGAATTTTCCAAATTTAATTGTCTCCACTCATAAATGATTCTCAATCTCTCCTTTGGAATACTGATTAGCTTTAAAAAAAAATACTACAAGTGTAGATACAACCTCCCATTCAAAGACCCTAAGGCACAAAGATTTTCCAAATAGGGTTTTAACAAATATTGGGAATTTTTGGACCTCAAAATCACTAGTACAACCCAACAACTGAATGATATGAGGATCTGGAACAAAAGGAACCCTCTTGGGTGCTAGGCCTGATAGGAATCTTGTGTCAAATAGTTCACTAGCATGCTCGCACTAGTAATGAGGAGCCTGGTCGGAAATTTCATTAGACACTTTGCGGGAATACTTTTGAAGTTGTGTAGACTACAACGACACCCTGATTCCAAGATCACTCTGAGGTGGATCACTCTCATGTTATGGATTTACCTCGTTAGCGTGAGGAAGGAAATAATGAAGAGTGGCAAGGGCATTGTGTAGAAATCCCCATTTTATATCAACAGATTATGCAATATACTAAAGCAAAATACAAGATCTACTTCTACAAAAACTTTGCGGAAGCTTAATCAAATATGAGCAAGATCAAATAGAACACATATAACTGAGAATGAGAAATCAATCACACATGAACACAGAAGAATAACCCAGGGAAAGCCTCAGCCTAAAACCCCAATCTCTATATTATCATACAAGTGGAAATATGTTCAAATTACAAAAAGAATCAACTCACAAGCTATCCTGCTCTCTCTGCAATCCAACTGTTGCTCATAGACAGTCAAAGGCTTCTCATAAACCTTCTCCTCTACCCTCCAAGCCTCCTATTTCCTTGCACAGTTTTCCTTGGGGTACAGTGCTACCACCTGTGTGAATTGGCCTCTTCACATACTCACTAACCTCTGATCTAACTGCGCAATCCTGAAGGAGATAATTCCTTCTGCATGGATGAGTTTCCTATAAAGGAAAAATCCTCCAACTGATAGTACACTGTCCCTTCCTTTAATCTTAACTGGATCTCTATCTAAACTAGCATGCATGAGTTATTTATGAGAGAATATTCAGTTATCTGAAGTGCAACAGTTACATGCATGCATGCATTAACTAACTGGACTCACAATTAATTCCCCAAACTGTTGGAACTAATCTAACTAGACTTAACTCAGTTAACTGAGCTAACTAATTACAACTCATCCTTATCTCTTTAACTAAGGGATAAATTCCTCAATCAAAGGAGAAACTATTGCATGTCTTCACATAGACTTCATGTTTGATTTTCTACAACTAATTAACTTAAGATGAATTAATTGATTATTTTACAAACAGCTGCTAAGATTAAATTCGAATTTTACTTCTCAATTTTAGTTCAAGGACTAACTAAATTTGAAATCTATCCCGAAATACTAGTAATGTTATTTTTAGCATTTCCATTTTTCATTCCTTGTTGCTATATCCAACACTGGTACCCGAACTACTATTTATAGAAATGCTATTTTTAGCATTTCTTGTTGCCATTTTCAACACTCCCTCTCAACAAGAAAGGCATTCAACTTGAACCCGATCCTGAACCTTTGGAATGTTCTGCATGCAACACTTCTCCCTAGTGTTGTTGCTCCAGCAACTCTAGAAACAAAAAATCTCCCAATTGACCTCCCTGTTGAGCTAGAAACATCCTCTGATGCTGAAGCTTCCTCTGCCACTAACAAGTGCTCCCTCTGTGACCTCTGAGCTGCTATAACACTCCATGCATCTCGCACCATTTCACACCTCTCTGTGCCATCCTGCACTAGTGCAACACTCCTGTGCCTCTCGCATTATTGTAGCCTACTAGCTCTACACTGTCTTGGGGTTCCTGCACTGTAGCTCTCTCTGCCACTCCATCCGCACCTGTCTCTACCCACTTAGCCAGTCTTGATACTCCTCGTCGGGGCTCCCATAGCAAGGTCTAATCAAAGAGGTTGGGTACCTCAATGATCCTGCCCCTATTCCAACCTTCTTGGGACTATCACTCCACATCGCCCCACCTCCGACTTGGAGGTATGGATGCATGTGATCCCTCTGCCCACTTGGCTCGAAATTTCTCCCTACTGGAGGTCTCTACATGAGTGGATGCCTCCACTCAATCTCCTCTCGACTTCTCTAATTATGGCTGCTCCACAACCTCCTGAAGCTGCTTCACCAATTGTGGCTCCTCCACAATTGTTTGCGACTTCTTCTGGTGTTGCATGTTGAGAGGTAATGTACTCTCAACCACAAGGTCTCCAATAGTTGCCTTGTTCCTCAAGGCTTTGCATGCATCTTGAACCTCAAGAGCATACAGGTTCTTGACTCATGAACCGATCTGTTTCACCTATCTCGTGGTGACGTGTCTAAGGAAAACCTTTCCCTTATTGAAGACTACATCATAGCCATTGTCTTCTAGAATTATGATCTACACCAAATTTTTCCTCAGTTCTGGTACATACTTGACATCGGTCAAGGTAATGCAAGCTCCATGCTCCCTCTAAAAAACAACTGTGCCTACACCTGAGACACTATACTTTTCATCATTACCCCTCGTTATGAGTATCTGGAGATCTTTCTCCTCCAAGATACTGAACAAACTCTTGTCGTCATTCATGTGGAAAGAAGCTCAAATGTCAAGAAACCAAAGCATGCGAAGAGTGTGAAATCCAACTCAAATTGTGAGGTTAGTGCCTCACCATCAGATCCCTTCGAGGAACCCTTCTTGGATTTCTTCTATGGACAATTCATAGCATAATGGCCCACTTCATGACAATGAAAGCATTGCACTGTCGATTTGTCAAACTTCTTCCCGCCATGGGAAGAACATGATTTGGGATGAGAATCCTTCTCCTTCCCTTTCTTTGCCTTACTCGCTAAGGCGCAATTTTCTTCATCCTCCTTGGATGAAGAACCATCTCTGGTGCTTCTTCTTATCTCCTTCTGCATCAGTTCCGACCAAAGTCATTCCCAATCTGGCAGTTTTTCTCTTCCTTTTACCGAGTCTTGGTAGCTATGCCAGCTCTTAGGAAGACCGAGGAGAGCAAGACTCACTATGTCATCATCAGTTGTCGTGATCCCTACACTTCCAAGCTCATCCTTGCAGGTGGTGAGCTTGTTCAGATATGTAGAGATCGTGTCGCCCTTTTCACACTTGATTTTTCGAAGCTTGTCTTTTAGCGCCAGCTTCCTCTGATTGTTGTTGTTATGATATAGATCTTTCAATGTTTTCCACATCAAAAACGGTTTCTCCTTCCCATGGAGGCTCAAGACAATGTGGTCTCGAACTCCCTCTAGGAGGATTCTCCTTGCTCTAGCCACACATTTCTTCCATTCCGCCAATTCTATAGCATTAGCTGCCGCGGGCTTGGGGACTTCTTGATCAATGAAATCCTTTAGACCGTTATCCTCTAATACTGCTTCCATGTGATCCAAGCTATATAATTCAAGCTTCCATCAAGGGCATACTCGAGTCTTAAACCGTTGAACGCCATTGGTGAAATTGAGATGTGATAAGAACTCTATTTCTATATTTAGGAACCTCAAACTTCGAACTTCTCCCTTCTTGTATACAGTTCTTCACTTTGATCACCTTTGCTCCGATACCATGTAGAAATTTCCACTGTAGATCAACAGATTATGCAATATACTAAAGCAAAATACAAGATCTACTTCTACAACAAACTTTGCGGAAGCTTAATCGAATATGAGCAAGATCAAATAGAACACATATAACTGAGAATGAGAAATCAATCACACATGAACACAGAAGAATAACCCAGGGAAAGCCTCAGCCTAAAACCCCAATCTCTGTATTATCATACAAGTGGAAATATGTTCAGATTACAAAAAGAATCAGCTCACAAGCTATCCTGCTCTCTCTGCAATCCAACTGCTACTCATAGACAATCAAAGGCTTCTCACAAAAATTCTCCTCTACCCTCCATGCCTCCTATTTCCTTGCGCAGTTTTTCTTGGGGTCCAATGCTGCCACCTCTATGGATTGGCCTCTTCATACACTCACTAACCTCCGATCTAACTGCGCAATCCTGAAGGAGATAATTCCTTCTACATGGATGAGTTTCCTATATAGGAAAAATCCTCCAACTGATAGTACATTGTCCCTTACTTTAATCTCAACTGGGTCTCTTTCTGAACTGACATGCATGAGTTATTTTTGAGAGAATATTCAGTTATCTGAAGTGCAACAGTTACATGCACGCATGCATTAACTAACTGAACTCACAATTAATTCCACAAACTGTTGGAACTAATCTAACTGGACTTAACTCAGTTAATTGAGCTAACTAATTACAACTCATCCTTATCTCTTTAACTAATGGATAAATTCCTCAATCAATGGAGAAACTGTTGCATGTCTTCACATAGACTTCATGTTTGATTTTCTACAACTAATTAACTCAAGATGAATTAATTGATTATTTTACAAATAGCTGCTAAGATCAAATTCGAATTTTACTTTTCAATTTTAGTTCAAGGACTAGCTAAAATTCTAAAATAATATTTATAGAAATGCTATTTTTAGCATTTCCATTTTTCATTCCTTGTTTCTATATCGAACATTGGTACCCGAACTGCTATTTATAGCAATGCTATTTTTAGCATTTCAATTTTTAGCATTTCTTATTGCCATTTTCAACACATTGGGGCTTAAGGATTGCGATCATCTATGGAGGTTGGGAAGTCATCCCCCTCCTCTTCCTCTCTGTAGGGTCCCTTCTGGTAACCTAATGCAGGTTGTCACTCGCAGCGTTCAGATCCTTTGCGAGCCATTTTGTAGAAGCCCTCATATTTTGTCGCCATAATAAACCACTCACACCCTTACACTTATCATTTCAAAAATTTAAAAGAATAGTCATGACCATTTTGGACCTATCAATAAATTATTTTTGAAAATGATTTATAAAAAAGGAAATCTAGAATATCTATAATGGAACCCAAATTAGAGGATGAATTCCTACTTCATATTTTCAATATGGATCTTCATTTAGTTAACACACAGAGGGAAAAACTAATTGTCAAGCAACTGCAAAGATGAAGAGAAGATTATAAAAGGAGAAATCACATTTAGAAAAACAATTGTTTTTGGGGTTTTTGTTGAAGACGAATTTTCCTTTCCAGAAGATCTTATGAATCAACCTACTCAACTTTCCCTCCCATCTAATTTTCTACATTTTTATTTCCATTAGGATTCCATGTGTGCTCAACAACAAGGAGATCTAGGTCTCATTATGTCTTCTCAATCTCTTCCAAGAACTTCATATTTTATTTCAAGTAAGGGGAGCAAGATCCCTACTTGTAATAAATCAAATGTAGTTTAATTACAGTTTCTCTAGTTTTCATTTGAAGGCCATTTCAATTTCAAGCAATGTTAAACTTGTTACATTGGGGTATTGTTGTTAATTTGTCCCACAAAGAGTTATTCAAGTGCCATGCTGCAGGCACGAATCTATATGGCGATGTATCAATGGATTCTTGTGCATTTGAGGCTTTACAAACTCGTTTGATTTTAACATACACAACTCTTAAAGGTTCCTTGAAGACATTTATTTTATTATTTTATTATATTATCCTACAAATTCATAGTTGATTTTGGATTCAAATTATTTTAAAGAGGAAGGAAAAATACTTGTTGAAGGTAGATCTCAGTACATAAAAAAAAAAAAAAAAAAAAAAAAATAAAAACAAAAAAAAAAACAAAAACAAAAACAACAAAAAAAAACAAAAAAACAAAAAAAAAAAACAAAAAAACAAACAAACAAAAAAACAAACAAACAAACAAACAAACAAACAAACAAACTTTATTTTCATATTCATTTCTTGCATGCTTAATGACTAAATTTGTTGCAAGAGAGCTTTGTTGTGTGATTTGTTGGGGTTTTTTATTTAATACTCACCCATTGCATTCATCTAATACCATACTAAAAATATTCCACATATCAAAAGAGTATCACCTCTCTAAAAATGAAAATGGTATCTTGATAACTTCTTTGACATTTTCCTAGGAGGTTGACTCATGTTCTTGATAGGAAAATAGATCAACAAGAGCATAACAAAATTCCTCCCAATCACCCAAGATAAATCCAGTTATACATATTTACAAATTACACATAAATTGTTAAAAATGAAATTTTATTTTAAAATTTAAAATATTTGTTATCTTTATAAAGTTATAAAAGTGAAATTAGTAATAAATAATAAGTTGTTGAGATGGGACAATGGGCAAAAAAGGGTATGGGTGTTCCATAGTTTTTGTTCATTATGCAAATCTTCAAAATAAAATGTCTCATGTCTCTTTATTATGTGTTCATATACAGTGCAGGTATGCGGAAAGGTGATAGAAGAGTTAGACTTCAAGGCCTCATGGACATAATATGGGCTAGCAGATTGCCTAAAATCATGGAAAGAAAACCGAGCAACTGCCACCTTTGAAGGATTTCCATGTATATTTAAAGAGAGTATGTGTTGGGCTAGAAACTCTAGCACCTTTTGTTCGCATAGAATTTTGGTTGAGATCACTGCTAGTAAAACTATGCAATGAATTTAGTGTTGAACCAAAGTCTCAAAATGGTCGGTGCTGGTGCTTCACAGGGACATCTGCCAATATGTAAGGTAAGAATGGTTCTCTGTATTTTTCAGTCTCTCTCCTTTCAATTTAGTTATGCTCCTGGGTGTGGGTCAAACAACAGAGCACAATTCATAGCTTTGCAAACACTATTCGCAATCGCTTCTCTACAAAATGTCAAAAAAAAATCAAATATTGGGAGACTCCAAATTGGTTATTGATTGGATCAATAACAAGTTATCCATTGAAAACATATATTTACCACCAGTCCTACCAGACAAAAACGAAGAGATTCCTTCATTTGAATGGCTCTCATTTACACATGCTCTGAGAACTTTTTTTTTCAAGGCAGAAAAAGCTTAATATTATTTATATAAGAGATATAAAAGAGTCTGCATGGTACAAAATAGACAGGATATACATATGTTGCTTCAGTTAAAGAAACAGTTCGACAAAAACTAGAAAGACATAGACTTCGATATATCAGTAGATCATAGATCAGCATATATTGGATATGTTCAAGAACAAAAAAACTAGATCAGAGGAACCAAGTCATCCTTCGCCGGGATAATTGAAATAAACTTAAACTGACTGCCATACCCAGGAAAATATCAGCAGGAAGAAAGGACCTGTACATAATACCCAAAAATCTCATAGCATATGGAGTATAAAACCTTTCGACTGTTGAATGAATAGCATATATAAAAACAGAAATAATACATATGAAAATTGATGACTAATAGAAAGGAGGGAGAAAGTCCTGTATGCATATATTTATGCCATCTGAGAAACCTGTAAGTGCCACAACTCCGGATCCTCCAAAAGGCATTTTTTAGAAAGACAGACGGCTTCTTGGTTTAGCTCCCAGTGAATGTGATTGATAGCTACACCATTTAAAGAGTTCCATAAAAAACGGATCCGATCCAGCCAGCCGGCGAGATGAGATTTTGAGATGGAATTTTTTTCGGCAACAAAATTAATTAGCACTTGGGAGTCACCATATATAGAGACATCATCGAGATCTAAAAAGAGACAAAAACACAAGAGACCAGAGAGGGCCATCACTTCTGCCATCATGTTGGTCCCTCTTCCTCTATTCCAATGAATGGAGAAAGAACATCCTTTGTCAGGCACTATATGAAAACCGCAGCCACACATACCTTTCTGTTCAGCCCCATCAAAAAAATCCCTTGGCAGAGAGGAAGGCATCTTTTGAGGAGGTGAAACTTGAGACATATTTGACGAAGGGGAGGGAGTAGGAATATCTTCGAAAAAAGCGCAGATATTGGAGAAAATATCCATCAGTGGAGATCTTTTATCGTTGAAAATATAGTCGTTTCACCACCTCCAAATACACCACAGTGCAATAATAAAAATGGATCGCCAAGGAACTTTTTGCCCACTGCACCAAAAGAAAGCATCCCTGATCATCGAGGGAGGATCGAAATGAAATCCATAAAACTTTTCCAAGAGCATCCAAATCCGCCGAGCTTCCTTATAGAGTAAAAAAAGGTGAATTTTGTCCTCCTCTGCAGAACTACATAAGGGACATATACCAGGTCCAAGCCAACCACATTTTTTTAAATTCTCCCATGTCATATTTTTATTATGAAAAGTCAGCTAGGCAAAAAACACCATTTTAGACTAACAACCAGATTTCCAGAAAATGCCCGGGAAGGAATTGTTACACAGTTGCCGACTCTCAGATAACAAAAGCCGATATATATCCTTAACACAAATGGAGTCCATCCTATCAGAGATCCGCCAAGTAAGGAAGTCGTGGTCAAAGGATCTAAAAAACCCACCATTCCTGAGCTTAGTTTTAATACGGTCCCATGATAAAGCAATGTCCGCCTGCATATTCAAACAAGAAGCCTCGTACCAGATGGGAAAAGGGCCATTCCATTTGTTTATCAGGCCATCCCAAAAGAAAATGCCCTTCCTGTGCAAAAATTCCAATAAAGATCCAGGAATGTCAATCTCCTCCTTTCCACACAGAAAAGAGTCTCTTCCAATCATGATCATGTCTCTTATTTGAAACTGCCATATCAGATTCTTCCGGATCAATGCCTCGACTTTCCTCAAACTCAACCAAATCGGAGATCCATAAGCCGGCCCAATGCTTCCTTTTCTGATCCAATATGAAAGGTCTTTTCTTCCCAGATATTTGTCCTAAATGATCGAACCCCATATGCCATGATCACATATACCCCTCCAAAAAGACTTGCAGAGCAAAGCCTTTCCAAAAGATCGCATGTCTAAGAGACCCCAGCCACCATGACTTTTTGGAGCAAATATAAACGAGAGTTTCGAGAGATGATACTTCCTTTTTCCATGTTGTCCTCCCCATATAAAATTGGCAGTGAGTCTGTTCATCGATTGAATGATGCTCGAGGGAAGATAAAAAAGGTGAGCCCAGTAAATAGCCAGTTGATTTAGAACCGATTGCTCCAAAACAACCCTTTCTGCCAAAGAAAGACATCTGAATTCCCACGATGAGATTTTCTTGAAATAACGATCGGGAATCCATAGCCAATCGGATCTGGAATAGCAGTGGGTTTTTAACAAGAAACCCAGATATTTGATACCCAAGCCAATAGGTTGATCTTCGTAACCAAATATTTCCGACAACCATGCCAAATCTTCTTGATCAATATCACTGTGATATATAACAGACTTCGATCCATTTACCTGTAATCCCAAGGCCTTTTGAAAATTGAGCAGAATATCGAAGTAGCACATCCATGTGATTCTGCAAAAAATGCCGAACAAAATAACATCATCCACGAACAGATTGTGGGAAATAGAGATATTTCGACATATTTTCAATGGGGAGCATCGGTTTTCTTCAACTGCCTTGTTGATGTGCAGACTGAGAGAATTCATGGTTGGGATAAATAAAATGGGAGACAAGGGACATCCTTGGCGGAGGCCACGAGAGGCAAGAAAGAAAGTCGTAGGCATTCCATTAACAATGACAACATAATTAACCTGTTCAACGCAAGCCATGATCCAGTTGATCATGTTTTCTCTTAAACCCACCTTTGCTAATAAACATCTAATGAAAGCCCAGTCCATACAGTCGTAGGCTTTGCAAAGATCAATTTTCAGTAGGATAGCATCACATTTTTTCTTAATTCCATAACAGATGATTTATCCAAAGATGCATTGGATATGTGTGTAAGGACCTTTGTGATATCAGAAATTGTGGACAATGTGAAACAAAATAACGTGGCAATTCATGCATACATTTCTCTTTGGCACTTTTGGATCGATCACATCTAGTTTATTAGTCTACTTTTGTGTATGCATTAGTATTTTTTGTCAACAACACGACTCTCTTGTCCCTAGTTTTGAGTTTAAAGGAACAATGTCACTATTGAGTGGTTACTAGAGGCTTTATAGCTCAACACCAACATTGGTCTATAGTGATGTAAATCCTTTTTCAAAAATTGTTAAAGCTGAAAATTGTTAATTGTGAACAGAAATATATATATATATATATATATATATGAATTTTTTTATAAAAGTGAATTTATATAAATGAGGTTTCTTTAATGAAAAGCTAAAACTATAACTCTTTATATGCACTCATAAAACGATATTAAAATTATTTTAAAGTAACTAATAATATAGAAATTATTAAAATAATTAATTACATAGATTATGAGATTAATTTATTAATCCAAATTATGATTATCTATTATGATTATTTTATTATTAAAAATTATTTTAACGATATAAACTTGTTAAAAAAATTGAGGTTATATAATATTGTTTTAGTTATTTAAAATTATTTAAGACATATTCTACTTTTGTCTTACAATAATGCAAATAATATAATTAAAAATATTTAATGTTAAATTAATATATTCCTTTTATATTAATAAAAATATTTAAATAAATTAAGCACTGGCTTTTTGTTATTCATTATTCAAGATGTAGTTTTATTTATAATAAAAATGTTTTGTAGTGTGTTTTTACACAGAATGTCTAGGCACCGCGACAACGGCTCAGATCGGGGGTTGTCACCTTGATCCCCAATCTCTTTGTTTAAGTTGTCTCCCTACAGCAGGCTAAGGGGAGTAGACCCTACGAAAATGGAATAATGGAATGAATGAGAACTAGTTGGAAACTAGCCAGTGTGGGAGACACATTGAAGCGACTAAGTACTTAATTTAGATTTAGCAAGATTTATAGGATTTGATTAGATTTTAAGCAATTGATGTCAGTGCCTTATGGAGTCAACTATCTTGCTAAAAAATTTAGGACCAAGTAATTGATTTACAACTGCTACTTGGATGAATGACTATCTTATATGAAGTGTAGATCCTAAAGTTAATATGAGATGCAAGAATCTTAGTTAATTTTAGTTAAATGTCCATCTAAGTTTTAAGCCTTCAATCCTTTCTATATTGAACCTGATTTGGTAGTAACTGGCAGAATGAAGATAAGGTGAAGCACACTAAGGTTTGATTAATGATACCTCTCCTGAAAATATAACATACCCGGTGCCTCCGGTGCTGCAGAGAGTTGTAGCTCTGACGACTGCAAGGTCACCATTTTAAGTACTATTAAAAGCAGGATTCTCAAGCAAAGATGGATGGATATCTATCTCTCTATCGACCAAGCTTATCCTTGGAAGTAAATTTTAGTTATGCAGAACTAACTTAAACGCACGAAATGATTAAAAGATGAGATGAAGTAGATTTCAAGGATGAAAAGTGCTTATGCTACGGTCAATTCAGAGTTATATATCAAAGCCTTTAATTGTCAAAATGAATGTTCACTTCACTAGACAAAGATTGAAAGATAAACTTCTTAGCAATATCATAATTAGACCACAAGCTTATTTCAAATATTCTAGATTCTTTCAAATGAAATTATAGCTCAAAGAGAACAAAAGTATCTTCACAAATTAATATCAAATGCTCGAAAAATACTTCGTTTATGAAACAAAAGATATGAATTTTATCACAATTTCATGATAGAGTACTTAATTTTCAGAAATAGTTTTTAGGACAACAGTAAGAAAAACTTTATGACAGCAACAATATAACAATGAAAACAATAAGCTATCAATGATATCTTTATGCCAAAAATTTACCAAAATTTTTCCAAACTTGCCCACATGAATTATCAAAAATTTCAGCCTGTTATGATGTGATTTCCATAATTATATCAGATCTGATATACTTATTACAGCCAACAATTAAAACATGAAATAAGCCTAATGATGAATGCCCAACTCAAGAAATTAATTCCTTAATGTATTAGACAACTTAGGAACTGATTTTAGGCTAACCCACATGAAATTTTGTCACTGTTATATTTCAGACTTCAGAAACATAATTATTCAGAGATAATAGTCACCCAAAATGTAGATCTAGGCCAAATTTTTTATACACATCAAACATAAATGACTTATTAATGTATTTAGCAATTTTTTTAGTTAATTTCAAACCACTTAGATGTGTTTTTCACCACTATTAGAAAGGTATATGACTATTGTAGCAAACAGTGAGGAAAAAGATGGTTTAGAGATCAAACCCTTAGGCCCTAGGCCTTGAAGATCACTTGCCCAAGTTGCCAAAAAAAAATTCAATACTTGAAACACAAACTTTTACCAAATTTTTTGTAAAAACCTACCAATTATAAGTTTTAAAAAATTAAATATTCAAATCAGAAATAGAGCAAGAGGAATCTAGGGCCAATGAGAGCTAGCACAGGGCCAATAGAACTAGCGTTGGGCTAGAAGAAGGAAGATATTTGCCAAGTGAATATTGGAAAATATACAAGTATTTCCATGTGAATCTTGCTTGGGTTATTTGCCAAAGCCTTTTTTGATTTTATCCTTGGTAAGGATTTTTGCAGAAGATCGCCATTGGATTTCATTCTTGGGAAGAACGTTGTTATTGATGGCCATAGTGACATAGACAAAGCCAAGATGTTCATTGAACGAATCCAATTAGTACATAAAACAGTTCAACATCAGCTTGAAAAGTTCCAAGGTCAAATGGGTCGAGATTAGAAAGGTGAGGGAACTATACCCTCAATTGTTGAACAATAGAAAGTGATCTTTTGGGGTCCAAAAGCTCCCAGTGGGGAGGAGTGATCCAAAGCTCAAAAATATGCTTAAAGTTCAAATTTGTCAGAACAATGTGGAACCTGAACGACTGCATAATTCTCGTCATCCTAAATCCAACGCAACTCGTTTCGTGCGAAACGGACATCGTATGCTCCCGGAAAAAAAAAATTGTTCGTTTTTCAAAACAAACAATTTTTTGCAAAAATGATAGTCCAGTCAGCAATTCGTATTGCTTACATGGCACTGACTGGGCATGCCTGTGTGGAAGGGTGACTATGCATTGATTGTTTTCATCCGAAGAATTATGTGGTGCCAAGTGGCATGATTTCATTGGTGCAGCGTGGCGGATTTTTATTGGTCAATTTGTTGGTGGTGATGTGGACCAACTGGAGGCCACCACATGGCACCTTGGTGGCCACTAAAATTTTGGCAAGTCGGTTTAACACTCCATCTTATTCAAACTTGAGACTTATGTTTTACCAACTACGCCATACACCAATATATCACCATGGGACTTGATTAAACGTGGGCATAAAATGCTATTTAACATGTATGGCATAAGTATTGGGCAGTGGGTACCGTGGTTAAACCCCGACCTCTGTCCATGGACCATGGTTAGGGGCTAACCACGGCCCAAAATATTTTTTAACATTACCATACCATCGACATATATACTATGTCTTAAACTACATGTGACAACCCTTACCGCGATGGTTACGGTAACCACTGCCCATGGCATTAACATTAACCATGATGCTTACAAATCGTGCCCATGTGATAAGCCAATGAAACTGCCACGAAAATCATTGCCATGTCCGTTAGTTGAACCGTCATTCCACCTAACCGTATCCTTATCTAACCATGTCAACTCGGCTTTACCACCAGCGCAACCACCCGCACCAACCGTTATGTTAACTGCCAGCTCCACTGCAACCGCCAACCGCGCCTTTTGACAGCCTTATCTACCAACGCATACAGCCAGGTAGAGGAGTTAAGGGGCCAGCCACGAGGGCCAGTCCCAGGTCCCATGGGGACCCACATGCCCGAGGGCGAAGAGAACAGAGCCAGCCAGAGGGGGAAATCTCCAGGGGGCATCTCTAGGTCCCACGAGGAACCCACAGGACCGAGAGAGTGGGAGACAGCAATAGCTAAACAAAGCCCCCAAATTTTGGCACCCAACCCGGTCACATGGCCTCCATGTGGCCGAAATTTTCCGAACTGGGGGCTTAATGGTGCCAGTAACAATCCTACAATTTCACCCGCCAAGCACGAATTGTGGTAGGTTTAACAGGCAGTTTTCGCATTTGGGGCGCATGTGCCAAGTTTTGGTCAAATTGTAGTATGGTTAGCTGCTAAACTTGGGAAAAGGAGGAAGAAGGCATATATTCTTCAGTTTTTATCCAATTGAGGAGAAGAAAGAGGCTTCTTAGACATTTTTGGGTCTTCTGAAGCCAATGGAATAGGTTTTAGAGCCATTGGAGCACTTTTGTAGATAATTTTTGTAGGTTTAAGCCTATGGGTGCTAAGATCAACCAGGGGGTTGAATCATTTTTTGAAGGCTTTTAGGGATGGAGAGGACCTTGTAGGGGTTTTCCAGCCTTCATATGTTTTTTGTGGCAACTAAGACATCTATGGTGTAGCTAATGTTTCTCTTTCCTCATTGTGTCTTTGAGGAAAGCTCTCTTTTAGTACTTCAAGTGAATAGTTGTACTTGTTATGCTCATTGTTAGATGGGGTATGGGGTTTTCATTTGAGAACCCTTTTCTTGTTTATTGTTTCATGAATAACTGTAGGCTATCATGTTTTTAGAGTGAGAGTTCTTTGTAGAAGAATGTTTCCTTCAACAGGAAACTAGCCACTCTTTTGGTCAGCATAGTTTATGTACTCTTTATCACTAAAGTATTTTGAGCATAATTAGATTGGGTCAAGCCATTGGAAGCTGGACCAAGGAGACATAGCCCACGAGGGGTGAACTCCTTTATCAATTTCTAAGTGTATTATTGTTATGTTGTTGTTCAATGTTTTTTTTAATTCATGTTTTAAGCTCATGAATTACATAAAAAATGTAAAAACTCATGTAAAACTTGCAATTTACTGCATAATCCTCAAGTATTTAGCACTGCAAACACTAACTTTCCCATTCGCAAACAATATAAGAATCATAGCTAACAAAATAGGTATCATAGCACTATTTAGATATTTAAGTTAATATGTACTCAAATAATTTGGCTAACAAAATAGTATAACAATGTCAAAGAAAACCCCTTCAGGTTCAAATCAAAGGAGACTCATACAACCTTAAATTTTCCTTAAATTTTCCACACTAACAATAGAATAATTTTTCATATATGAAGGCAAATCCAACCTGAAGGCATTGCCACCAATCTTTTCCAGAATTCTGAATGGACCATATCGAATTGGTTTCATATTTTTACCTTCTCCTTGGAGCCTCTCTTTTCTAATGTGAAGCCAAATTTCATCACCGACTTGGAACTTGTGATCTACCTGATGCTTGTCGCGCCTTGACTTGTACTTGCCTTGGCTCTTTTCCCGTTGATCTTGAACTATTTGAGGTACGATTTGGAATCGTTCAATGAGCTTCTTGGCTTTGTCCGTGTCACCATCAATAACAACATCCTTCTTACCAAGATGGTACAGAAAATTATGACACAAATGGTAATCAAATTCCCCTACTTGGTTCTCTTGACTCAAGCTTAAATGTACATTTTGAAAGTATGCATATTTCTGACCATAAATTTCATGCAAAACAAAATTATGCTTGAGTAAAGTAGGTGCACTAACAATAGGCCTAGAAATCATATCATCAACCTTGTTGTATATACCTTTCTTATACCAACTGACGAAGTGGAATTGTTGTAAGGATCCCATCCGCCGAAAGTGCCTTGATTGCTGCAACTTTGTCACTACACCATTGAAAATTTATGAGTGACATGAAATGGGCTTACCATATTGCATGAAAACTGCGCCCATGGCATAGTCGCTTGCTAGTACATGAGTTGAACTGATCTTTTCTTTCAAGACATCAAATACCTTTTGTTGCTTGCCTCCCCACTGGAATACCTTTTCCACACCGGTCAATGCATGTAAATGAGTTGCAATAAAAGAAAATTTAGCAATAAACTTTCTCTGATATTAGGTTGCTCCCAAACAACAAAAAAATATAACTTATTAACTTGATATTTAAGTTAATATGTAATAAGGGGCATAAAATGTGTCAAGCACTCATTTATACAAGTATTTCCATGTGAAGCTTGTTTAGGTTATTTGCCAAAGTCTTTTTTCATTTTATCCTTGGTAAATATTTTGCAGAAGATCACCATTAGATTTCATTCTTGGGAAGGATGTTGCTATTGATGGCCATAGCGACATAGACAAAGCCAATAAGTTCATTGAGCAAATCCAATAGGTACATCAAACAGTTCAAGATCAGCTTGAAAAGTTCCAAGGTCAAATGGATCGAAATTAGAAAGGTGATGGAACTATACCCTCAACTGTTGAACAACTGAAAGTGATCTTTTGGGTTCCAAAAGCTCCCAGTGGGGAGGAGTGATTCGGAGCTCAAAAATTTTCTCAACATTCAAAGTTTCCGAATCATTATGGAACCTGAATAACTGCGTAGTTCTCATCATTTTGAATCTGGCTCAATTCATTTCGCAAGAAAGAGACATTGTATGCTCCCGGAAACGAGTTTCGTTTGTTTTTCAAAATAGTCAATTTTTTTGTAAAAATGACAGTCCAGTTAGCAGCTCGTATTGCTGATGTGGTGCTGACTAGGCATGCTTATGTGGGAGGGTAACTGTGCATGATTTTTTTCCTCTGACGAATTAGGTGGTGCCATGTGGCACGATTTCATTGGTGCAACGTGGCAGATTTTTATTGGTCAACTTTTTGTTGGTGATGTGGACCAACCGGAGGCTGCCATGTGGCCTAGCCAGAAGCTGCCACCTGGTACCTCGGTGGCCACTAAAGTTTTGGCAGGTTGGTTTAACAATCTACCAGATTTGAACTCGAGACCTCCATTTTACCAACCGCACCATATACCAATATACCACCATGGGACTTGATTGACTGTGGGCATTAAACATTATTTAACATGTATGGCATATGTATTGGGGGGTGGGGACCATGGTTAACCCCCGACCCTGGTCCACGAAACATGTTAGGGGCTAACCGGGACCCCAAATATTGTTTAACATTACCATACCATCGGCATATATACTGTGGCTTAAACAGCTTGTGGCATTAACATTAACCATGATGCTTGCAAATCGCGACCATGTGATAAGCCAACGAAACCGCCACAAAAACCATTGCCCTGTCCGTTAGTTGAACCATCAATCCACCTAATCGCATCCTTATCTGCCCATGTGAATGTGTATTTATCGCCGATGTAACCACCTGACCAACTGTTATGTTAACCGCCAGCTCCACCCTAACTGCTAAATAGACCGCCAACTATGTCACCGCTATGTGCCTGGGTTTGCACTTAACCTAAACCACCAGGAAGACCGCCAATGGAAAGGGGCTAGTCCTGGGGGCCAACCCCTCGACTTATGGTGACAGATGTGACTAAGGGCGTAGGAAAAATCGGGGGCCTTAATGGGCAACTTATCAGTCCTACAATTTCACCCGCCGAGTGGGAATTGTGTCAGGTTTAATAAGAAGTTTCCATGTTTGGGGCGCTCGAGCCAGGTTTTTCATGAATTACAGGATGGTTAGCTGCATAACTTGGGAAAAGGAGGAAGGAGGCATAACTTCCTCATTTTTTGGTCTTTTCAGGAGCAGAAAGAGGCTAGATAGGCATTTTTGAGTCTTCTAAAGCCAATGGACAATTTTTAGAGCCATTGAAGCACTTCTGAAGAGACAATTCGCAGGTTTGATTCTATGGGTGCTAGGATCAACTAAGAGGTTGAATCTGTTTTTGGGTCAAGCCATTGGACGTTGAACCAAGGAGATGTAGCCCAGGAGGGGTGAACTCTTTTATAAATTTCTATTGTTCAGTGTTTTTTTTTAATTCATGTTTTAAGCTCATGAATTACATATAAAGACATAAAAACTCATGTAAAACTTGCAATTTACCTCATAATCCTCAAACGCTTTGTTTACTATTCTGAATTAGAATTTAGCACAACAAATACTAAGTTTCCCATTCAGATCATGGACGCATGCCCAAGTGTAACTGATCTATGATACCACCACTCTTGTGCATCACCCTCCAAATGCAATGTAGAAAATATGATGGAATCTACCTCTCATGGGGGATTCAAACTAAGGTAAGTGTCTAGTTTATGAACCCATGATCTCGCAAAACTCTTGGCTAACCCATCAAACCCCGGAAATGTCACCTTCCCTGCTAGCTTTCTGTTATCCCAATTCTGATTCTGCTATCCTCTTTAGAATGACGGCCCAACTCCTCTATATTTCTTCTCCTTTAAATGGCAGTAATATGCAAAGGAGAGTGTCCTTTTGATCATGGGATCCAAGGCCTCATACTCGTCAATCTCATTAGTGAATGATCTAATTAACTCCATGAATGCATCATCACCTCTCTCTCACTCTAGTTCCTCTGTTAAGCAAGGCATAGTAGGGCTAGGAGTCTGACCATATGTGTGGGTTGTGCATGGATGTACATGGCTCCCTTATCCTATTCTAGAACCTCCTTCTTCTTCATTGTTTCCTCCGTCCTCCCTACATATTATACAATTGTAGAGCCATCGTCTGCTTCATCATCTCCATCATTTGTTGGTTTGATCTTGAAAACTCCTCCAATAGTGGGTCACGCTAACCCTGCATAGGTTGATATTCACCATTGTCCCCCATGTAGTCTCTGGTGTTCTCAAACTCTATATCAAAAAGATGCTCAGGCTCGTCCTCTCTACCACTGCCTCTTACTCTCCCTCTTTGCCTTTAGGATGATGAACAACCCCACCAAACAGTCCAGTCATGACATTCTTTCGAGCCCACAGCAGGCCAAGAACATGCTCTAATACCACTGTAATATTCTAACTAGATAAATACTGTGAAATATCAAAACATGAACTAGCTAGAACAAACAAATAAACATGCAATCTGGAAACTCCATAAGAACATCAAATTTAGAACATTGTTGAGAAGAAACAATAGATATGATCCATTTTATTGAATATCCAATGAGAAGTTGAGTACAAAATATAGTGGAATGTGTGCACCTAAGCTCACTAAAGCAAGCGTGGAAAACCCAAGTGAGAATGAAGAAAACTCCACACTGAAATGGCTCACTAGTTGTATGCTCTATACAAAAATTTATTGTTGTTGCTATTGAAGGCAAACTGATATTTGAGGCCTCAAATATGCTCCAAAAATTCTGAAAAGTTAAGACAATGCTCTCCAACTTTGGATCAACAAAACATGGAATTATTTTGGGGCTAATTCCAACCTCTTGGAATTACCCAAAAATCAAGCGAAATCACCTAATTCCCAGCGATGCGTCCCACCAGAAAATCTACAGTTACTCCACCCAAAATTCTCCACAAAAATAACTAAGAAATGATCAGGTGCTCATGTCCTAAGTGTCGTAAAATGCTCAAAATTTAAAATGTTCAGAACTAGTTCAAAGTTGAACAAATGGAAATTTCTCCTCTTCCTGATTCCAGCGCCGCAAATGGTTCGAAAAACAGTCGCCGTATGAGAAAGTTATGCCAAAAACAAAATCGCCCAATAACCCTTAATTTTTGAATTTTTAAAAAAAAATTTAAAAAGAATATTCCTTTTGGACAGCGAATCAATGGCTGCCACGGGGCAAGCCCAGAGGCCTCCACGTGGCTGGGATGATGTCAACAACAATGGGCACATATATAATCAAAATGAGTCGAACGTGGTTTGAACCCACGACCTATGTAACCACACTCAAACGCCTTACCGTTAGGCCACGGTATTATTTCTTGTTAGATGGGCGCAAAAAATGTTATTTAAAGTTTAAATTTGTGTTGAGGCGGGGCCCGAAGGGGGCCAGCCCCGCCATGCCATACAACCCAGCGCACAAAACCAAGGGCCTAAACCCCCACCGCCCGGCGCGAAATCCACTGTTAACCGCCAACCGGATTTTTGGTCACATGCGCATTGATTGTAACTGCAGTTCATTTGGCAGAGATTCTGGCAGGAGCGCCAAAATTGGCGGGCTCTCCATATTTGGCGGGCCTAACTGGACTCCAACTAAAGTTAGCTGGAGTGTTTCTAGGCATAACTGGAGGAAAACTTTAATTGGCCATAACTTTGGCTAGGAAAAGCGGTTTTGGACGAATTTTTTTTGATTTTGGGTATTTTCGACCTTCTGAAGCCATTGGTGCAGGTCTTACAGCCATCTGAGGTTATTTTCAGAGGTTTTGGAGCCGTGAAAGTTCTAGGAGCCACTAGGGCCCAGTATTGTGAAGACTGTATAGGGTTGCAGGTATCCATTAGAGGTGAACCAGTAGTCAATCCTGAAGGATTCAAGTGTTTTGAATCTGTTTTTACCATCTATTCCACCTGTAGATGCTTCTATTCAGCTGTATATTCAATTTGAGCATTTAATTAAAACAAGGACAAGCCCATTTGGGAGCTTTGGACCCAGCAGACGTAGCCCAGGAGGGGTGAACTGCTTTATCAACTTCTTTTGCATCTGTGGTTGATTTATTTTGCAGAACAAATTCGTTTTAGTGTGTTAAACAGTAAAAGGAAATAAATCTGCTATGTTTAAATGGGTCATGAACAGCTGA
Organism: Pinus tabuliformis; assembly: GCA_031772625.1. Taxonomy (NCBI): domain Eukaryota; kingdom Viridiplantae; phylum Streptophyta; class Pinopsida; order Pinales; family Pinaceae; genus Pinus; species Pinus tabuliformis. The sequence goes on along the minus strand of CM062811.1, from coordinate 771,064,717 downwards.
AAATTTCATTTGTTTTCTTTCTGCAAGACATGGACATCTTTTAAACATGTATATTTCTGAATTGAATACCTTGCAAACAATTTACAAGTAGTTTCAAATTCAGATCAAGTTGGTATCAGAGCAGGGTTTTGTGCAAAGATCTTCTAACTGTCTTGCAAGTATTGATGCTTACCAGGTTGAAACTTAAAAGAGGGGAAGGACAATTGACTAGAGAATGAGAGAATCCTCAAAGCACCTCCTCCTACTATGTTTCCCAAATAAACCAAAGAAGTCTTTCCAAATTCACACTTTAACATTTTAAGAAATAACTGATTCTTCTTCAAAACATCAAGTACTTTCCTAACATGCATGACATGATCTTCTCTAGACTTGTTGAAAATTAAGATGTCATCTAGTTATGCCAAAAACAAAATCGCCCAATAACCCTTAATTTTTTAATTTTTAAAAAAAATTAAAAAAAGAATATTCCACGAAATATTTCGAGGAATATTCCTTTTGTACAGCGAATCAATGGCTGCCACATGGCAAGCCCGAAGGCCGCCACGTGGCTGGGATGATGTCAGCAACAATGGGCGCATATATAATCAAAAGTTGGTATCAGAGCAGGGTTTTGTGCAAAGATCTTCTAACTATCTTGCAAGTATTGATGCTTACCAGGTTGAAACTTAAAAGAGGGGAAGGACAGTTGACTAGAGAACGAGAGAATCCTCAGTCAAGAAAGGCCAGAGAGCCATCACCTCCACCTTCAATTTCACCCTCAAGAGTCTCAGCAGAAGCTTCAAGAATGTCTGCACATGAAGGAGAAATTCCTGCAGACATGGATCCAAAAGAAGAAGAAAGAGTCTTCAGAAAGGCTTTCTTGGACCTCACGGAAATGGTGAGGATATTGTACCAAGAAAGAAATGAGAAATTGGTTGGAGAAGGGTCCAAACATCCACAAGAAGGAGAGGACTCTTCAGGAGGTAAGAAGGATGATGATCATTCCAAGAAAGGACATGGAGGTAATGGTGATCCACCACCCCCATTGTCACCTTCTTCCTCTTTATCCTCGTCTTCTTCTTCTGTGCATAAGCATAGATCCCCTAGAAAAAGTCCTTTTCTGAAGCTTGATGTAAAATTCGAATTACCTATGTTTAATGGTGAACTGAATGCAGAAAAGCTTGACAACTGGATTAGGTAGTTGGAAGTTTACTTGAGGATCCAGAATATGCATGATGATGCCACAAAGATTCAGTTGGCTTCTTTGAGAATGGATGGAGCAGCATTGGTCTGGTGGGAGGCCAAGACTAAAGAGGAGATCAATAAATTTGGTAAGGTTACCTTAACATGGCCTGAATTTCTGTTAGCCATTAAAAAACAGTTTTATCCTCTTGCTCACATGCAGAAAGCCATTATGAACTGGCAAAATTTCAGACAACTTAAGGGTCAAAGTGTCCAAGACTACACCCAAGAATTCAGGAGAAGAGCTCTCTTGTTAGGGGTAGATTTACAGACCCAAGAAACCTTGCTGAAATACGTTGGTGGCTTGCATAGCTACCTTAGACACACCATCTTGATGTTTAACCCTACTAGCTTGGATGAGGTTTGTGTCCAAGCTACCCATTTAGAGGCAAGGGGAAAAACACATTTGAAGAGGGTAGAAACAAGCCCCCCAAGGGGAAAAACAAAGAGAAAACCTCCAAGGGAAAGGGCAAAAAGAATGCATCTGTCAAATAGGAGAGTGAGAAAGTGATATGTAAACACTGTTCTAAACCAAGCCATGAGGAGAAAAACTGTTGGAAATTACATCCTGAAAAAAGACCTCAATCTAACAAATCCAAAGGGAAACAGAAAACTGTTGCTACTACATCTACACCACAGGATTTAGGGGATGATTCAGGTGATGAAACCAAAATTGCAGCCATGGGTTTGAAAAACTTGAAGGAAAAAGAAATTGAAACTCAAGCCAGCACTAGCACCTCAAACTGCCATGTACAAGCTCCTAATGAGGAAGAAAGAATTGAACTGTTTCATGTGAGGGTGATTTCAAAACATACTAAAATTGACACACTTTTTGATAGTGGGTCACAAGCAAACCTTATATCAGAGGACTTGGTCAAGCAGCTTAAACTTGAGACCGTTCCACATCTGAAGCCATATCCACTTGGATGGATTTGCAAGGATGCAAATTTACAAGTTTCAAGAAAGTACACATTGCGCTTTGCAATTACTGCACATTTTATTGACACAGTTGAACTTGATGTGGTACCTTTTGATATAGTAGGAATTGTTTTGGGAAGTCCTTACTTGTTTGACAGGAAAGCTATCTTTCATCGCCATGAAAGCAAATATCATCTTTTCAAAGATGGCAAGGAGTTCATTATTAGAGCTCATCGCAAGAAGACAAATATAGCGATGGTGAATGCAGGACAGGTAAAAAGGTTGGTCAATTCAAGTAAGAATTTTGTTCTTCTTATGATTAAGCCCAAGGTTGATGTGAATCATGAGTCATTTGACAATTGTGATCCAAAACTTAAGTCAGAATTGTATGATGTAGTTGATGCATATCATGAGATGTTTCAGGAGCCAACAGGTTTGCCTCCTAAGAGGGAGATTCAGCATGAAATCCATTTGCATCTAGATTGTCCTCTTCCAAACATAGGCATGTACCGCATGTCTATTATGGAGAATGCTGAAATAAAGAAGCAAATCAAGGACTTGTTGGACAAGGGTTTCATAAGTCCAAGTACTTCGCCATGTGGGTCACCGATTGTATTGATTCCAAAGAAAGTTGGCACTTGGCATATGTGTGTTGATTTCAGGGCCTTGAACAAGATAACGGTAAAGAATCGTTACCCACTCCCAAGGATAGATGATTTGCTAGACCAGCTGAAAGATGCTCGATATTTCACTAAGTTAGACTTGCGCAATGGATATCATCAAGTAAGAATTGAAGAAAGTGACATTTGGAAGACAGCCTTTAAAACCAAACAAGGACTCTTTGAGTGGCTTGTGATGCCGTTTGGTTTGTGCAATGCACCTGCAACTTTCATGCGGGTAATGGATGATGTCTTGCATCCTTTTCTTGATGATTTCGTTATTGTCTACTTAGATGACATCTTAATTTTCAGCAAGTCTAGAGAAGATCATGTCATGCATGTTAGGAAAGTACTTGATGTTTTGAAGAAGAATCAGTTATTTCTTAAAATGTCAAAGTGTGAATTTGGAAAGACTTCTTTGGTTTATTTGGGACACATAGTAGGAGGAGGTGCTTTGAGAATAGATCCTGCTAAAATAGAGGCTATTGTGAATTGGCCTACTCCCAAATCCATAACAGAGGTAAGAAGTTTTTTGGGTGCAGCTCAATATTGGAGGAAGTTTATCTCTAACTTCTCTTCTATAGCAGCGCCTATGCATGCAGTGACAAGTGTGAAGCATGCTTTCCAATGGGGAGGCAAGCAGCAAAAAGCTTTCGAATCTTTGAAAGAGAAGATTAGTTCAGCTCCGGTCCTTGCATTACCAGATTTGAGACAGCCATTTGAGATACAAACTGATGCTAGTGATTATGCCATGGGTGCAGTTCTTCTACAGCATGGTAAGCCTATTGCTTTTCATTCTGAAACTTTTAATGGTGCTATGGTAAATTATCCTACATATGATAAGGAGTTGTATGCATTGGTACAAAGTGTCAAAAAGTGGAAACACTATTTGATGGGCAAAGAAACTGTTATACATACCGACCATCAGCCCTTACAGTACTTGCAATCACAAAGCAAGTTACAACAGTCACGACACTTCAGATGGATGGGCTTCTTGCAACAGTTCCATTTGGTAATAAGTTACAAGAAAGGTACTTTGAATAAGGTTGTTGATATGCTTTCAAGGCCTATTATTGGTGCTGTTACTTTACTTAAGAATGATTCCATTGTACATGATAGTTACATAGAACAATATGCATCTGATGATGACTTTAAAGATGTGTATGCTAACTTGAGTAAAGGGAATCATGTAGAGGAAAATGACTATCACATGCATAACCATTTGCTGTTTCATTTGGGAAAGTTGTGTATACCACAAGGGGAGAGAATAAATGTCATAAGAGAATCTCATTCTTCTCTTATTGCTGGCCATTTTGGTGTGAGCAAAATAGTTGCACATCTACAGAGGTATTGCTATTGGCCTTGCATGGTAGATTCTATTTCAAGGTTCATAAGAGGTTGTTCATTATGTGCTACAAGCAAGCCTAGCAATAGGAAGCTTGGTTTGTATACTCCTTTGCCGGTACCTTCTAGGCCATGGGAGAGCATCTCTATGGATTTTGTAGGAGGTTTGCCAAAATCTAGAAAGCAGCATGATTATCTATATGTAGTAGTTGATCGTTTCAGCAAAATGTGTATACTTATGCCTTGTAAGAAAACTATAACTGCTAAACAAACTGCTGAATTATTTTTTCATCATGTATGGATTCACTTTGGTTTGCCTACTTCCATTATTAGTGACAGGGATTCCAAATTTGTGGGGAATTTTTGGTCCAACCTATGGGAGATGATGGACACAAAGTTGAAGAAAAGTACTGCTTTTCATCCGCAAACAGATGGAAAAACAGAAGTTGTGAACAGAACCATTGTGCACCTCTTGAGAGGTTATTGCAGCAAGCATCCCAAGCTTTGGGATGAACATTTGCACTACATACAACATGCTTACAACCGTGCCAAGCACTCTTCCACAAACACCTCACCGTTTGAAGCTTGTTTTGGTTACTTGCCAAAATCACCTCTTGATTTCATTCTTGAGAAAGATGTTGCCATTGAGGGACATAGTGATATTGACAAAGCTCGTTCATTCATTAAAAGAATTTAGCAAATACATCAGCAAATTCAAGAACAGCTTGAGAATAGTCAAGGCAAGTACAAGGAAAGACACGACAAGCATAGAGTTGATCACAAGTTTCAAGAAGGGGATGAGGTATGGCTGTACATTAGTAAGGAAAGGATGCAAGGAGAAGGTAAAAAGCTGAAGCCTATTCGTTATGGTCCATTCAAAATCGTCAAGAAGGTTGGAAATAATGCTTTTCAATTAGATTTGCCTTCCTACATGCAAATGTATTCTATTGTCAATGTGGAGAACTTACGTTTGTATGAACCTCCTTTGATCGTTGATCATGAAAGTGTTGTTCAGCTACCATCTATAGAAGATTTCTCGCCAGAATTCTTAGATGAGCTGAAAGAAGATACAATCCTTGACAGAAGGACACGCACTTCAAGGAGGGGCAGTGTAGATTATGTTCGAGTTGGTTTCAAAGGCAGCAAACCGAACAAGGAAAAGTGGATGGAGGTGGACAGAGTGAGGGAGTTGTACCCTCACCTCTTTAACAGGTAGTTGAAGGCTTTTGGGGTCCAAAAGCTTCCCAATGGGGAGGCGTGATCAGGTGCTCATGTCCTAAGTGTCGTAAAATGCTCAAAATTTAAAATGCTCAGAACTGGTTCAAAGTTGAACGACTGGAAAGCACTCGTCTTCCTAATTTTGGCGCCGCAAACAGTTCGAAAAATGGTCGCCGTATGAGAAAGTTATGCCAAAAACGAAATCGCCCAATAACCCTTAATTTTTGAATTTAAAAAAAAAAATTAAAAAGAATATTCCACAAAATATTCCTTGGAATATTCCTTTTTGATAGCGAATCAATGTCTGCCACGTGGCAAGCCCGGAGGCCACCACGTGGCTGGGATGATGTCAGCAACAATGGGCACATATATAATCAAAAGTTGGGTCGAACGTGGTTTGAACCCACGACCTATGTAACCACACTCCAACGCCTTACCATTAGGCCACGATATTATTTCTTGTTAGATGGGCACAAAAAATGTTATTTAAAGTTTAAATTTGTGTGAGGGGGGGCCTGAAGGGGGCCAACCCCCCCATGCCATACGACCCAGCGCACAAAACCAAGGGCCTAAACCCCCACCGCTCGGTGCAAAATCCAATGTTAACCGCCAACCGGATTTTTGGTCACATGCGCATTGATTGTAACTGCAGTTCGTTTGGCGGAGATTCTGGCAGGAGCGCAAAAATTGGCGGGCCCGCCATATTTGGCAGGCCTAACTGGACTCCAACTAAAGTTAGCTGGAGTGTTTCTAGGCATAACTGGAGGAAAACTTTAATTGGCCATAACCTTGGCTAGGAAAGGCGGTTTTGGACGAATTTTTTTTTTATTTTGGGTATTTTTGACCTTCTGAAGCCATTGGTGTAAGTCTTACAGCCATCTGAGGTCATTTGCAGAGGTTTTGGAGCCGTGAAAGTTCTAGGAGCCACTAGGGCCCAGTATTGTGAAGACTGTATAGGGTTGCAGGTATCCATTGGAGGTGAACCAGTAGTCAATCCTGAAGGATTCAAGTGTTCTGAATCCATTTTTACCATCTATTCCACCTGTAGATGCTTCTATTCAGTTGTATATTCAATTTGAGCATTTAATTAAAACAAGGACAAGCCCATTTGGGAGCTTTGGACCCAGCAGACGTAGCCCAGGAGGGGTGAACTGCTTTATCAACTTCTTTTGCATCTATGGTTGATTTATTTTGCAGAACAAATTCGTTTTAGTGTGTTAAACAGTAAAAGGAAATAAATCTGCTATGCTTAAATGGGTCATGAACAGCGGAAAATTTCATTTGTTTTCTTTCTGCAAGACATGGACATCTTTTAAACATGTATATTTCTAAATTGAATACCTTGCAAACAATTTACAAGTAGTTTCAAATTCAGATCAAGAAACCACTGAAAAATAGCGCTGACATGATAGAGTGAAATTCCATCTATTTCCTAGCACAAGGTTGCAGTAATTGCTTCAACAAAAATGGCCTAGAAAATGCCTACATATTCCATAAGGAAGAATAATTCGGTCCACACAAATTCAACAGTCTCAAGCTCTAAAACTCTGCAAAGAAATTCATCCTCCTCCAAGCAAAATTCCTGCAAATTCTCAAGGAAATTTCCCCGCTAATCTCTTCCTCCAAGCAACTCTACTTCTGCTACTTCGTGCTCCTGAAAAATTCGTCCCACATGTTGCATAGATGAAATGGCTCACAAAATCTAGGAAAATAAGTATCCAGTCAACTCCAAATTTCTCTCCTAGGGTGACAATCTAGGTTCACTAAAAGAGAGTTGGGATTCTATGCTTGGAAATCCCTGTGCTAAGCAGCACTGGTTGACTTAGCTCAACAACTTAAGCAAACCCTTCAATTCAACAATGAAATGCCAAAACCATAATGATCAAAATGAGGCTCTAGCCTTCCTTTTATTTTTGCTTGCTCTTCTTCATGCCATCGTTCGATTTATTTCACACCATGATTTGATACTATGGTTTGATTCTTCCCATGGGTCAATTTCCATGCTTGGTAATCTCGGCAACTTATCTTCACTTTATTTTTTATTCTTTTCCTAAGTCCCAACCATTGCATTTTATCCAATATTTATTTAATATCTCCACACCTTATTTCTCCTAATTTTATTTATCTAAATATATATTAATCGTCAAAATTGCAAAAATGGGAATTTCCTTGTCAAAATTTTTAATTGGGGACATGACACGAAATATCTTCAAAATCTTGATACATTTAAACTACATATACATTATTTATGAGAAAGGGGGCATTCCACATCGCCAAAAATTGAGTCCTTTACTGAAGGGTAAGTTAGGTCTAGTAAGTTATTAGTGACTTGATAGGTCAAGTTCTCAAAGAATACCATCCTAACGATCCTCCATAGAGCTAACTAATTGAAATTTAGAGCTTGTTGATCTACCATCAAAAGGTCACGGTCACTATTTCATCTTTTTCACTTCGCAACTTGACTTTATGTTCCACCAAAAAATCTATAGCTATCGGGGAGGCCATAGATATTACAATCGATCTTACATCTTTGTCAAATCTTGGGACTTGGGATCTTGGAAGTGAAGGTGGTCTTGTAATTTGATCCCATTAATGGGGTAGTCATATGGGCATCATGACTAAACTAGACTCGCTCATTCTGAACATCAATCACCGAAAAGAATCGTGTTGGCTTCGAAACGGGGTTGAGGGAATTGGAGTTGACAACAAATTATTTTGTTGAGATAGAAACTACTTTTGAAACTTTAACCTCATAAAACTATGTCAAATATATATATTTTTTACAAAATCAATTATTATATATTTTGTAGAAAATAATTATTTAATAAAACATGTAATACAAAGTTATTATATTTTTTATAATTCAAATAATTTAAAAGTGATTTTAACACCTATAAACTATAAAATTAAACCAATATAAACTATCATATCAAACTAATTCTAAAATTTCAAATTTATTTACATATTTAAAATTATAATTTAATAATACATTTTACCATTTTAATCATTTTTTATTCATTAAATTTTAGTAAACACAAGATTATTTGAATACTCATTTCAAATGTTTTGAGTAATAAAAAAAAAATGATTTAATACCCCTATCAAATATTTTTGATAATAAAAGAGGATTTGAATACCCATACCAAATGTTCTTAATAAATTTTTAACGATAATATAAAAAGATATTTTAAGAAAAAATAATATATTTTTTTAATTTATTTAATTTTAATTAAAATTTTAAAAAATAATAATTTAAAATTATTAAATCTCTTTACTTCCAAAGTTTAAAAAAAAATCGATATTAAATTTATTTTTTTATATTCAAATAGAAATAAATAAAAACATTAACGCAGCGTGTTGGGTTCCCTTATTCTTTACTTCCAACCATCATATCTCCTCTTTAAGTATTTTGGAGATTCTAAATGTGTCATAAATTGAGTTACTAATAAATTCCACTTACAAATTCTTTGTTTAAGTCATTGGATGAATTGAATTATTGTTTTGAAAAGCATATTTCATTCTCTCAATTTTTAGCATATTCACAGAGTCTAGAACCAAAAATATGACTCTCTATTGAAGAGGGCACTCGAGGCAGAAGAAGAAGGTTTCATCTTTTATGAATAAAAAAAGGGAACATAAATAATTAATAGTGAGTGTTTATCATTTTCTATGGGTCAACAATCTCCATGTCAACAACTCTACACACACAATAGAAGATCTCAACTAGGACACATGAATGATACATGCTATATTTCAACAACAATTTTTTCTTTCCCTGCAGATTTATGTCTTTTATGCATACTTACAGACAGGTGTTCTGGCAGAGAATACCGCTACAACTTAAGCTTGTCTTAGACAGATTTTTGAGTTTTGTGTTGTGGATAAAATTTTGGTTATCTTGACCACCATCTATGTTGTATTTAATCTATTTGTAAATGGGGTCATACACAAAATTTAAGGCCGTTATGGTCATAAGTTTATTATAGACATCCAAAAAAAGGGCTTTGAATTTGTTCTATGATACTTTTATTAATAAAGAAACAACATTTTCCCTTCTAGGAAAAAGAAAATATTATAATCTTATTAAAACGCATATGACAACATTTCAATGAAAAACTCGAAAAGGCACCTCCTTATGTTATTTGAATTGGGCGTAGTTTATTTTATAGATGGAATTTTCTTTTTTTTTTTCAGAGAATTTTCTGGTTAATTTTAATCAAAATCCGATAGAGATTTTTAAGAACTCGGGTTTAAATTTTTTAATCTGTAGAATTTGAGTACCCCAAAGGTTTTTCAAGGTGCTAAATCAATTTATGCATTCAAAATGTATTTTAAAAAACAAAAAATCAAAATCTTACTCGAGATTGTATCATCTGATTTCGAGAAAAAAAGTCAATTCGTTTATAAGTTAAACAACATCTTTAAATTACACTTTTGATCCAAAATATATATATTCCATCAAAATGGATAACGTCACATTCACGTCATCTTCAAATTGTCATATAACAAATCTGGTGACGAGCCCTATTGCCATAACGTCACATTTATGTCATCTTCAAATTGTTGTATAACAAATCTGGTGACGAGCCCTACTGCCATAACGTCACATTCACGTCATCTTCAAATTGTCGTATAACTAGCAATTGCCCCTAAAGGTGCAAAGATACACCGAAGGATAAAAGAGTTGGGAATTGTGATACGAAGAATTGGAAGCTTCTCAACTTTATGGAAATTATAAGCTTCTCAATTTTATGGAAATTATAAATACACAATTGTGGGTGAATTCCTCGATACTTATCTCATTTCAACACCAAAGTAGAAACTCATATCGTTTTGATGTTAAAGTTTGAGGGAATTGAAAGTTTGAGAGAGTTGGTGAAGGCAAAGGACAATTTCCATACTCGCTATGGCATTTTCATGGTGGTTGATTGTCATAATCTTTCTCAAATTATTGTTTTCTTAATTATATATTTTTATTAATATTATTTATATATAAATTGTAATTAAAAAATTTATATAAAATAAAATAAAATTATGTGGTTGTATTATAGAATTGAATTGTGTTGAAAATAATTTGCTTCTCTAAAGTTTGAAAATAAATTAATTTTTTCAAGATGATCTTTTCAAATCTTTTATTCCTTTAGTATATCTTTGTACAATTATCTATCAAAAATGATAATTGTCTATAATATTCTTTTTACCCAAATTCAATCTAATAAAACTTATATAAGATGATTCCTGTAAAAATGGCACACTAAACCCCATATATATATATATATATATATATATATATATATATATATATAACCCCATATATATATATATATATATATATATATATAAAACGAATCATAATGATATAAAAATTACAACCTAACAACAAAATATTAAAAGGACTTAACATAGCTGGTGAAACCAAATATAAATACTTTGGTAGAGCTTGTTAAACCGGTTTGTGAATTTTCGTTTAATATCACAAGGAAAATATAAGATTTAAATGTAAAGATAAGGGTTTGTCTTAGATGGTTAATTACTTCAGCATCACATCTTCACTGGTCATTTTCTTATGCACAGCTTTATTATTGATTCTTACCTTAATATTGTCGCCTCTGCCGCCTCCACCATTCATGTTGTGGCTAATATCAGAGAGAGCGGAGACTCAAACACAGAACACACAGGGAGAACTTAGAACTTCCAATTTGGTTTTATTTGCTGATTAAACATGTATTTATACAGGACAGAGATCTTTCTGGAGATCGATGGGGCGGTGGCTTCTTCAAGAAGCTTCCCTCATTCTAGAACCTACATTAAATCATTTGTTGAATTCTACCTGCGAGTAGCTGGGAGTAGTTGGAATTAGTTCTAATTCCTTCCAACCGCTAATACCCGTCGACATATTCACCGTCCGGTGATGCTTCTGATTACTCCCCCTAGGTACATTAGCGGCAAATGGTGGAATTTATTAATGGATGTGATTGTGCTCGAACCAATGGTGGAGAACAGTGACAACTGTTGGTTTGAATCAATGAAACCCATCGACATATTCACCGTCGGGATGCTTCTGATTACTCTCCCTTGGTAGAGTAGTGTCAAATGGTGGAATTTATTAATGGACGTGGTTGTGCTCAAACCGATGGTCGGGAATAGTGACAGCTGTTGGTTTGAATCAACGGTGCAAAACAAAATGGTAGAGGAAAGTCGGTGCTGAAGGGTTTCAAAAAGTAACACCTTCGGTGTAACAAATCTGGTGACGAGCCCTACCGCCACCACTTCAACAGACACGTAACCAACTCCACGGTCACAGTCGAATGCCGATCGCCTGTTTCGGCAGTCGTAGAAAAACCGGTTTCCGGTTACCCGATTTCTCATTTTCCGTTCCATTTGACAGCTTCTGGTCAGACAATCGTCTTCCATGCGATCATCCAGTCCGACGATTTCTGTCAAACAGTTGGCCTACGCTCTTCTCTTCGCCTTTTCTCCACCACTATTTCTGCGAAGTTCATGATTCCGAGCCGACTGAAAACAAAAGATTCCGCGAAATTCTTCATGCTAATCCTGCCATTTTCTGCAACGAGGAAACCGGAAACCAGGGTATTCAAGGCCCATATTTTTAAGGATTGGTTTAAAATATGACAGGGAGAATAAATGACAATCATCTTAGGAGGATTAGTCCACCTAAACTGATTTCTAAGTTTGTTTTATGAAAAACATAGGAATAGATCCTAGAGAAACAACTTATTTCAAGTTTGTTTTATGAAAAAAATAGGAATAGATCCTAGAGTGGTTTCTCAAGGTTTCTTCATATAAATGAGGTTTTCTTCATATAAATGAATGTTAGATTGTTTGAATAATAGGGGAGAAACATGAGTTTTTATCAAGTTTTTTAAATAAATATATTACAATAATGTTATTGAAAAATATAGGAATAGATTTTATAGTGGCTTTCTTAGTAAGTTTTTTTTATATAAATGAAAGTTAGTGAAAATTGTTTGAATGATAGGCGTGAAACATGAGTCTCTATCAAGTTTTTTAAATAAACATATTACAATAATGTTATGTGAAAAACAAAAGAATAGATCCTAGAGTGGATTCCCTAGTAAGCTTTCTTCATATAAATGAATGTTAATGAAGATTGTTTGAATAATAGATAGGAAACATGAGTTTCTATCAAGTTCTTTAAATGAACATATTACAATAATGTCATGTGAAAAACAAAGGAATAGATCCTAGAGTGGCTTCCCTAGTAAGCTTTCTTCATATAAATGAATGTTAATGAAGATTGTTTGAATAATAGATAGGAAACATGAGTTTCTATCAAGTTCTTTAAATAAACATATTACAATAATGTCATGTGAAAAACAAAGGAATAGATCCTAGAGTGGCTTCCCTAGTAAGCTTTCTTCATATAAATGAATGTTAATGAAGATTGTTTGAATAATAGGTGGAAAACATGAGTTTCTATCAAGTTCTTTAAATAAACATATTACAATAATTTCATGTGCCTTGGGGCAAGTACATGCTCATAAATCATTGTTAATATACAAGATAAATACAACAACAATCCTATTGTCTTTTATTAAATCACAAAGGACTTAAAAACTTATAGAACTTATTACATCACACAACAAGGCCAAATCTAACTTTCTACAATATCATTTTTACATATGACTAGTAAGATTATCTCACACTATCTACAACATCCAGAGGCATAATCTTATCTTCATTCTTGAAATTATAATCGTATTGCTCGTCTCAAGAATGTGAATAGCTACAAGAAATTTGACCATTCCAACTTCTCAATGGCTAGATGACTACAAATGGTCTAGTTACAAAGAGTGTAAATGTTTTTCCCTCATGACAAATTGCTCCATGTGTGGTTGCTAAGATGTTCAATTTTAATGGCCATGGTTTATTTTTTAACATGGATTGAGAGGCCATAGATCTTTATATAAGTGATTTTGAGGTTCACTGGTGTGTTTTGTTCCAAACCCCCTCAAGAGCTCTATAATGAATATGATCTCAAGGCATATCCATTGTCTGCATCGCCATCACATAACTTTGGTGGAATAGGGTGTGAGCCACACCCTTAAGTAGTTTTTTTTTCCTTATCTTTCAACCCCATATAATTTACTCATATTAGTGACATGGAAGGGAAGAGGGGGAAGGATATCATGTCTTCCTTTATTGTGTCCTTAATCCAAGATCCAACTTGTTTTGAGCTTTGCCCTTTAGTATCAACTTGTCCTTTGTTGTGTCCTCAATCCAAGTTTCAACTTGTTTTGAGCTTTACCCTCCAACTTCAACTTGTCTTTACTTTGCATTCAATGATGCAAAGAGCCCTCCAAATATTTAGTTAATAGCTAACTGTCAAACCAGGCAGTAACTCCTCAAATCAATTCATTCTATTCATTCAGGATGGTCTTTATTATATACATGAGGGAGAGACTATTCATTTCATCTCCCGGTGACTATTCATTTTCTCTATTATTTATCTACATCAATTTCAATTATTCACCCAATCCTGATGATTAGGTGTCAACATTCCCCCCCTTAATCTGAAGGAATGTTGGTGAGTCCAAGCATCGTTCTGAATATTTCAAGCTTTTCTCGTCCAAGCGCTTTGGTGAAAATTTCTACAATTTGCTCATTAGTGGAACAATGGCGGAGATGGATTTTTTTGGCCTCAACATGATGTCGAATCAGATGATATTTAGTATTGATGTGCTTCGTTCAATCATGGAACTTTGGGTTCTTGGCCAACTTTATTGTCGAGCTATTGTCAATCATGAGTGGAGTCGATTGTATTTGTTTTACCTGCAAATCTTTAAGAATTTTCCTGAGCCACACAATTTCTTTTGTTGCCACAGCTACTGCCGCATATTCTGCCTTTGTTGTGGAATCTACTGGAACTGATTGTTTGCATGATCTCCAAGAGACAGCTCCTGATCCAAGACTCTTAGCATAACCTGAAGTAGATACCCCAGTTTCTTTATCTCCATCGAAGTCTGAATCAGAGTATCTAATCAAGCTGAAGTCATCCACCTGTGTATACTTGATTCCAAAGTCTTGACTTCCCTTCAAGTACCTTAGAACTCTTTTTGCAATAGACCAATTTCCCTCACAAGGCTTTTGCATAAACCTGGAGAGGATTCCAACAGCAAACGAAATGTCTGGTCTAGTAGTATTTAGGTAGTTGAAACTTCCTACAAGCTGTCTATACTTTGTTGCATCCTCAAATTCTTTTCCTTTAATGGATGTGAGCTTTAAGTTTTGTTCCATTGGAGTAGTAAGAGGATTGCATTCTGTCATGCCAAACCTATTCAGCAGATCTCCAATGTACTTCTTTTGAGAAAGGAATATGGACTTCAGGTGTTGAGTTACTTCAATACTAAGATAGTAATGAACATAGCCCAAATCAGTCATTTCAAAACCTTTCCTCAATTCCTTCTTTATGGATGCAATGTAGCTTTCATTGTTCTCTGTCATCAAAATATCATCTACATATACCACAAGATATACAATTGTTTTGCCAACTTTCTTGACAAATAAAGTTGCTTCATCAAGATCATAATGTTTGAAATTGAGTTTCAGAATATGCTCAGTTAGTTTTTCATACTAGGCTCGCGGTGCTTGTTTGAGGCCATACAAGGATTTCACAAGTTTGCATACTTTATGTTCATGTCCTTTCACAACAAATCCTTCAGGCTAGTACATAAAAACATTCTCTTTTAGATCTCCATTCAAGAAAGCAATTTTTACATCCATTTGATGGACTTTCCAATCATTTTGAGCTAATAAGGCAAAGAGTGTCCGGATGGTAGCCCATTTTGCTGTGGGGGAGAAAGTCTCCTCATAATCAGCCCCTTCCTTCTGTGCAAAACCTTTTTCCACAAGCCTGGCTTTGTACTTTTCAAGTGAGTCATCAACTTTATACTTGTTCTTGTAGACCCACTTGCAGCCAATTGGTTTGGTTCCTAATGGAGGATCAACTAGCTTCCAAGTGCCATTCTTTATCAGGGCATCATACTCCTTTTGCATATCTTCTTTCCATTCATCATGAGAAGCAGCTTCTTTTAAGGAAGTTGGTTCGAAATCTGTAGACAAATTCAATTCACAATCATAAGAAACATCCATATCAATAGGTGAATCAGAGTCATCTACATCACCTCCATTTTGCCAGTTTGAATTTCTAGTTCCTGTCTTTCCAACCTCATCAGGATGAACACTTTCAAGTGTCTTTGTCAGCCACTTTTGGGGACCTTTCTTAGATGGTCCAGGCTGCTCCGTTGATTGAGTTGGGACTGAATCAAGATTGAGTCTCCCAATTCTATCAATCACATCACTTAAAGTATCATCTATTGTTGGAGTTTCATGCGGGGGAGAGAATGCTTCAGAAGAAGATTCCACAGGTTGATCTAGTATAGGAATCCCCCCTTCAAGATGTGGAATTTGATTATCAAATTCTTGAAATGATTTTGCATTTGCGAATATATCAAAGCGATCAAGTTGTGCTCAACAACATTGTCAGTTTTGGATGTTTCAAGAAAGATTACATCTCTAGATACAACAAACTTTTTATTGACTTCATCATAGAGATGGTATGCTTTGGAGGTGTTTGAATACCCCAGGAAGATACACTTACGACTTCTTGCATCAAGTTTGTTTCTATGTACCTTTGGTATCAAGGCATAACAGGTGGAACCAAAGACCCTGAGATGCTTTACCGAAGGAACGTGCCCATACCACATTTCATAGGGAGTCTTGTTTCTGATAGAATTAGATGGACATCTATTCTTTATATATACAACACATAGAACTACATCAACCCAAAAAATCAATTTTACATTTTTGAAAAACATCATGGAGCGCACCATATTTAAGATTGTCCTATTCATTCTTTCAGCTACACCATTATGTTGGGGGATTATAAGGCACAGTTGTTTGTGTTTGATCCCATGTTGGTGAAGATAGTTTTCAAATTCATTTGAAGTATATTCTTTTCCATTATCAGCGCGAATAGAGCCAATATGAGATTGTGCATCATTTTCAATCCATGTATGAAAGTCCTTGAATGTTTGAAAAGCATCAAATTTGTTCTTCAATAAATAAACCCAACACATTCTGGTGTAGTCATCAACAAATGTCATCATATATTTATTTCCATTTGCAGAAGGAACAAGCATTGGACCACATAAATCTGAATGAATGAGTTCAAATTTTCTATTTTCTCTTGAATGTGAATCATGAAAAGATTATTTGCTATGCTTTCCTAGAATGCAAGCATCACATTGCTTAAGTTTCCTAGGAATTGTAGGCAAACCAGTAACACCATTTTTCTTCAACAAGCGAAGCCTGTCATAGTTCAAATGTCCAAATCTAGCATGCCATAATAAACTTGATGGAAGTGTACCTTCTTCATAATGAGAATTGTATGAGAAATGTTGTGCATGAGCAAAGATACCCTACAGCTTGAGAAGCCTTTCTTCTTCTATCCCCCTCATGACAAGTGAGTGGTTAGATGCTTTTCTCACCTCAAGCTTGCCATCAAACATATGAATGGAGTGACCTTGCTAGCAGATGTGGACCAAGGACAGCAAGTTTCTCTTCAGCTGTGGGAACATGATGCAGAAGGAAGTCTGGAAGACCAGGCAATTTAAGCCTAATTGTGCCAAGCCCTGATGGCTTGAGTTTTGATTGGTCTGCAAAGTATACTGCTCCATCAACATTGTTAGTAAATTCTTAAAAAAAAACTTTTCTATGAGTCATGTGGCAAGTCACTCTTGAATCAAGCAACCAATCATTTTTCCAAGAAGCAAGTGAAGCGTTAAATAAATCTTCATTTACTCCTATATTACATTGTGCCACAACATAATGAGCGGATTCAGGTGCTTTACCTTTGTCCATGTCATTAGTTTTACCTTTCTGTTGGTTTCTTTGCTGCTCAATTTTGTCCCAAGGTAACTTGCATGTAGAGGCATCATGTGATCCATTTTTTTTGCAACGTATGTAGTGCAAATCTGACTTTTCTCCTTGAAAGTGTATGCCACCCTTACCTCTGAAATATCTTCCTCTTCCTCTTCGACCACCTCTTCCTCTGGAAGAATCTTGGGCAAGATTCTTTTCTTTATGAGCAAGGCACACAGCCTCTTCAGAAGATTCAGGGGCTGTCTTCTTTCCAAAAGCTTTCTCTCTTTCAACAATTTTTTTCACAAGAGAGTCAAAGGTAGTATCTTTGAGATTTCCATTTGCTTGCAATGACTCAAGATAATTAAAGTAAGTAGGATAAAGTGCCTTGAGAAAAGCAATAAGAGGAATATCTAATTCAACCTTAGTGGCTTTGATATCATGCATTATAGATTTTACTTCGGATGCAAGAGAAAGAGGATCATTATTTTGTAATTCAAGAGTAAAGAGTTTAATCATGAGTTGAACAACTTCAAGTGCAGAATGTGAGTCATAGAGTTCTTTCAGCTTTTGTAAGGCTTTGAAAGCAGTTGAAAATGGCGAAATATGGCGACTCACCTCTTCAGTTATAGATGTTGCAATTAATGCATAGGCTTTGTTGTTCTTATTTTCCCAAATGGCGAACTCTTTGTCTGAGGTAGGTTGTTCTGGCTCTTTGTCTCCATCTCCAACAAATACTCCTTTCCACAACTCATTGAAAATGAGGGTGTGTTGTATCTTCCGAGACCACTCAGGATAGTTTTCCTTGCTAGTGAGAAATACTCCCACAATAGATATGATTGAATGCATTGTAAAATCTAAGTGCTGTAAAAATGCTTCTGCTGGCAAAAAAAATGTGCTTTTGTGGAGAAAAAAAAAAACTTCTGCTGCTAAAAAAACACTGATTCTTATATCAAAGTGTGTTCGGGCCCAACAACGTGGTATATATGGGATATAGTCTATATGAAAACAGCAGCCACACCAAATGTTATATATATACCAGCGTATGTATGAAAACAACAGTGTTAAAACGAGAGTGGAACGAGATTCATTGAATGCATAATATCATATGGTGGTATGTGGGTACAGCGTGGGAGCCAAATGCAACGTATTGGGAGAGCCAACTGCTAGGATGGTGTATTCAACCGTGGGAGAGTATATGGTGTATTCAACTGCGCATAGACTGGAGTAGATGGTGGAAAAAAAATGCATTGCGTGGATGGGGGAGAGCGTATGGACCGACCACACTTCCATTGTGGAGCAAACCAAAGTTGTGGTATGGCAGCATATGGCATGGAGGTATGGTGCATATGGCGTTGTAGAGCTCAATGTATATGGCAACGTTCAACGTTGTAGAGTCGACTGTGTTAAAAAAACCTAGTGAATATACAGTGTTGTACCACCAATGTGGGAGCGAATGTAAAATCTGGATGAATGGGGCATATTATAAGTGCATATGACAGTATTCACAGATATATGAGAGCAGCTAAGAAAAGTGCAGCGTTCAACACATTCACATGTTGTAACAAAATGCACACTAGTATTTCAAATGATTCAACGCACAAAACTTTCACAACTTGTAGAGAAAAGTGACCAAACCAACCTCATTGCCTAGTTAAGCGCTCAAATTTCCCATCTCAAATGGTGGGTGCCAGATTAAGGTTCTGGTCCGAAAGGTGTGTGTTCATATCCCACAGCTATCACCAGATGCGCGAGTTTCCACTGCGATTCCAGCGATACCACCAAACAGTATTCAATGAGATACCACCGAGTGGGCCGATTGTTCAAAGGGAATATAAAACGCATATGACAGTGGGTTCAAGAATGTGGGTGCAAGCCTTAGGAGAATGGCAGAGGTGTAAGTTCTGCAAAATAGGCAGGAAACTGACACCAGGAGTTACACAAAAGCTAATTTTGGGAGTTGACTCTGATACCATGTCAGACTAGGTAGTAACTCCTCAAATCAATTCATTCTATTCATTCAGGTTGGTCTTTATTATATACATGAGGGAGAGACTGTTCATTTCATCTCCTGGTGACTATTCATATTTTCTATTATTTATTTACATCAATTTCAGTTATTCACCCAATCTTGATCATTAGGTGTCAACAGTAACACATTGGCTTCCACATTCAACACATGCTCTTCCCTCCACCTTTACCAACACTTTTGTAATATATATGTGTGTGTGTGTGTGTTTTTATTAAAATAAAGTTGTTTATAACAATGCTTTTATATCATTACTATTTTTTTAATTTATCTTTTTCAATTTTGTGATTGAATTTTTTCAATAAATTTAAATTAAATCAACAATTAAATTAATAATTTATAGCATTGAGGGTTAGCTCAATTGGTTGAAATTTCATTACTAAAATATTTTTCCATTAAAAAATGATGAAATCAATTCTCCTAAAAACCTTCAAAGTTAAATTTCAAATAAATTTACATAAATTTTCTCAAAAAAAAAACTATAATAATAAATAAATTTAAATTATTTTCATACTGTTGAGACCATTTAATAAATAAATAAATAAACAATTTTGATCACAGCGAGCCATTATCAAAAAGGAAGGGCACCTAACATACGTCAAAGTCATAGTCATAGAGTCATCTGGAACATTCAAAATAAAGAAAAAGGCTTTCTATTTTAAGATAGCATCTTTCAACGGGGGGCCTTCTTTCATGAATTTTGTTGACCTCTTAATGAAGCCTTGGGTTCCAAGATTCAATCCAAACAAAGAATATTTATCTTCCGCTCCTATCTGGATTTTCCTTTTTTCCCTTCCCCAAGAATATTAGAATCCATAAATCTTAGAGAATATTGGCAATACCATCAAGCACTTTGTCATGATCTCAGACATCACTAAGTAGGGTCATTACACTTCTAATGCATACCTTTGTGCTTATATGGATTTATCCAAACCCCTTCTAGCTAGCATCCAACTAAGCAATGAAGATGAAATCTGGGAATAGTCAATATATTACAAAAAAATCCCATTCACATGTCGCAAATGTCATGAACATGGTCAGTTATCTAGGGATTATCTTGCCAATCAAGTCTAGTAGGTGGCCTAGGAAAATCAAACTCCAAATCAAGATGGATTTTCCTAAATAACTAACAGAAGGGGGATAACCAAAAAAAGGATCTAAGGACTCCATCTGGGAAGTTAGCAATAACAAAATAGGTGCACGATCCTTTAACAACTAACAAATGAAATAACAAGCAAAGAGAAGAAGTCGAAAATGGCAGATGATGAGCAAACAACTCAACAAGAACCCCAGCAAATGGAAAACATAAAGGAAATATTGACCAACAAGGATAAGCAAGAAAATGAGGAAATGGAACAAGATACTTAGAAGCCTACCATCCAGAAGACCTAAAGGAATTGGGGTTGCAAGACATCAATCTACAAGGCCAAACTGAAGAATAGAAAAACAAAGATCTAGCGACTATATTAGAGGAGAAAATCCAAATCATCTGCCAGAGCCCATTTCAAGCAACAAGAGTGGAATCTTCACCAAGTTCAGAACACAGAGAGCCACAAACACCTAAATAGAAAAATACCCTTGCAAAATGAAGATCAACAAAATATTTTTGTGAAACAACGTTTTAATTTTGAGCAGTTATATTATATTATCTAGTTTATCTCTACTTTTCTATGTAATCCTTTGTTTAATTTTTATCAGCTCTCAAACAAAGAATAGTATGAACAATTAAAAAAAAAATGAGTTTATACTTCTAATTTGGTTTCCCAGATACAAACCAAACAAATAAAAACAAACATCGATGTATATTAAACCTGTAATATAATTATATATATATATGATTATAGAATTTTTTATACATTGTATTTTCAAAATTTTGATTATTATTTTTAATTTTTTTCGAAATAAAATATTTAAATACATTTTATAAATATAATTAATTTTTATTTCTATTACAACATTTATAATTATTATATTATTTTTTGAAAAATATATATATTTTAATAAAAAAATATATTTTATTTTTATAATTTATTAATTTTTAAAATTATTATATTAATTTTTGAGAAATATATATGTTTTAATAAAAAAAAAATTTTAGTTTTATAATTTATTAATTTTAAATAAAATATTATGATATATATATTAATATTATCTTAGCACATACCCATTCTTTGAACACAATTTCTCTGCACACCCTTTCTCCAACACTTTCCGCACACCATTTCAAAGCTACTTGTGAATATTTGGAACCTCGCCATCTTTGGAAACATTGGACAAAGCAGTAGCAATCTCAGGCATAATAGTGTCAGAGCACTCACTGACGAAATTTCCACTTAAAAAAATTCGCCTTTTTTCCATGCCTTGACTCCGCATACTAAATTGGCTTTGTGCACATTGGGGAGGAAAAAATCTTGACTCAATATAGTCCCTAATCCTTAACAAACTCCTCTGCACTGAATTTCTTTGCACACCCTCTCTCCTTCCTCCACATATCATAAAATTAACCTTTTTTTTTATGCCTTGACTCCGCATACTAAATTAACATTATATGGAGTGTGAAGGAAGGGAGCTTGACTCGATATAGTCCCTGCTCTTTAACAAACTCCCCAGCACACAATTTCTCCGTGCACCCTTTCTCCCACACTTCTCATACACCCTTTTTCCACACACCAAAATAGTAGAAATTAGCACCCCCCCCCCCCTTTAGAAATTAATAGAAATTTTCTACTACTAATGAATTTGAACTAAAAACAAGAGATTACAAATTTCCTCTACAATTTTGTGGAATGGAAAACACAATTTAGAAACACATGTAATGCCATGCAACCATCGAAACCACATGAACGCGATGATTTACAAGGGAAACCAACTAGGGAAAAACCTTATGTTGCTTTTCATTAATCAGATGAGAATGAGAAACTATTACAATGTCTTGCTTCAACTCTAAAGCACACCTTGCACTAGAAACTTGTTCTCCTACTGATTGTCCTGATATGGCCAACACTTAGCCAATTAAAGCCTCTAGCTTCTTCCTATTTCCTTGCGAAATTCTAGAGAAATTTAACTCCTAATCAATAGGGAAAATCCCTATTTCCTTGTGCAATTACCAAGGAATATATCACCTACTTAATTGCCAAGCGTGTACACTCAACTAGTATACAATTAATGATTACAATGTGCATTTTACTCCACTCCAGCTAGGTTTTTCGAATTCCATGCATGTCTGGGATATTTTTAGCTGATTAACTAGTTTAACTAAGATATTAGTGAGTTAACAATAGTTCTACTAGCCAACTAACCTTCAACTAACTCAATTAATTACTTGAGCTCAATTAACTGATTTCAACTTAAAATAATTGAACTAGATTGCTAAATTTTAGCAATCACTACATACACAACTCTACTTCAAGCCTATAACTTGAATTTACTAACATAAATAGTAGATAAGGCCATGTCACTCTAGCTAACTGCATTCCAAGTCATCATGCTGATGTGGAAAATCAAATTACTCAATTTGACTAAGGCACAAGTCAAATTGAGACTTTCTTGCTACAATTTTTAACGCTTCATCTTAGCAAGAAAGGGATTTTGAACCACCCCTATCCTACACCTGTGGAATTCTAATTTTCCTCTTGGAAAAGCCTTTTTCAAGATATCTGCATCCTCCTCCTAAGTTGGAATGTATTGTAGCATCATAATTCTCCTTTGCACACAATCCCACAAGTGATGGTACCTGATATCAATGTGTTTGGACCTGCCATGAAATATTGGATTCTTAGACAGTTTAATACAACTTTATTATCACAATAAATCATTATCGGATCCATCTCCTGACTGAAAAGACCCATAAGAAAATTTCCTCATCCATATGGCCTCACATGTTGCTTAACTTGCATCCATGTATTCAACCTCTACTGAGATGACTGCCACAGAACTCTATTTCCTACTATACCAAGAAATAGGTGTAGACCCAACACTAAAGATAGCACATGAAATAATTTTCTTGTCTGTCACACGGAATGAGTCGATCTTGCGGACAAGATAGACCTTCCTAGAATCTAAAGAAGACCTAATGACAAGCAAACCAATCAGACACTATCTTTCTCTAAATATGCTTTTATAAACAAAGGCAAACAAATGTTTTAGGGCCTACCTTAGGTCCAACTCAAGTTTGTGGAGGCCTTCGCTCCTTCGATCCAAATGAGCTCCCTTGTTGCGAATCTGCAAACACAAACAAGCAAACAAATTAAATAGCACTTGAAAAGCCAATATCATAAAACATATTTAACATGAAAGTCAAGGAATTCATGAAACAAATAACATGAGACACTTGTCGAGAAAAATGACTTTGATTGTATTAATTTAAAAGAAGAAGAACTTTACAACCTATGCCTTGATGCTGTACAAGCTCCTCCCAGGGTCCAGCAAGAAGTCTCTTCTACTTTGACAAGTTTCACTCTCCTCCCAATGAAGCCAAAAAGGTATGTGATCTCTCCTCTTAAGCTCAAATAGGAAAACTTAATTTCACCAGCATTTACCCTCAAAAATGTTCAGCTTCTAACCTCCTTAGCAACCAGCCCAATGCCTGAATTTATAGGGCAATGGAGGGAAGTTACTAGGTCCTCCTTCAAAGGGATAGCTCCTCTCATCAAGGGATTAGCTCCTTCTCTTTTGGGATGCATGAACCACCTAAGAGCGACCAATCCATGTCAAAATTCCTTCTAGAATCATCTAGAATTAACCCAAAGTGAATTTTTTAGAATAAACTTGTGCCTTTTTAACTTTCATAGGGGTCCGCACTCACACCTTTAGGGACAGAGCGGACAGGTCCGCAATTTTTGTAAACAGAAGGTGCGGGACCGCAGGCAATAGTGAGAGAAAGTGCGGAACCAGAGTTTCATTGATTTTCAATGTCTTTCTCTCATTTTCAAATCTTGACTTGAAGAGCTGAGGTCTGAGACTTGCTTAGGAGGACAGTACAAGTGATGATAGACCCATACTGACTGCAAATAATCATGGCGACAATATTTTTGTGTAACAGATTGCCCCCTAAAGTGCGAAGTCTATAGTAGATGAGGATTTCATTTATCATTTAGAAAGAGTGAAGTACTTTATCATTTCGAGGATCATCTTGTGGAGATCCCGGTTGGAACCTGTAAAAACATTCTATGCAAGATACATATATGAGATCATATCATCGCTGAGGTAGGCATTCCCATACTCAGATCAAAACTGACTTAGAAAACTAACTACTGCTCTGATACAGGAATGATCTTGTAATACATCACAAGTGTAGACTCATGTGGACACAGTCATCTGTTTATGAATAGTCCATTATATAATGAATACAAAATTCCTTGCAACCTGGATTGTGGAAACTAGATCCAGGGTCTTCATTTCTACTTCCCGAAACAGTACGATTCTATCCATGCGAATGAATGTGTTGATGTCGAACATGGTAGAAACCACTTGATTACTAGTCAATGATGTAAATTGTTAACAAGTGTGAGAGAAACCACCAGTGATGTCAATGGCTCTCAAAGTACCCAGTACAATCCATGAGATGTGAATAAATGTGTTGATGTTGAACATGTCACAGAATCCTTTGATTGAAGGTCAATGATGCAAACTGTCGTCAAAGGCGAGAAACCTGCCATTGAGGCATGCAGATCCCAAGGTACTAACGATTTCTAGATCATCTTTCTATATAATGAGCTGAAGTCGATAGAAAGCGATCCGTCGCAGGCAAGACCACAACACGAAATCATAGATCAAGTTGAAGAAATTTAGTTGCAAGGACTGACTCAAGGATGGTCAAGATGGATGACAGATATGTTGCAGATGAATGGCTTATTGGCAGTGACCTCTTGAACACATAACGACACGACAGATGGCTCAGTGACAATTGACCCAAAGTTAATACCCAGAAATCGGCTGAAGACTTTCAATGTGGTTTGATCAACTGTTAGGCAAAGGATTTCCCAACCCAGGTGAATAAAAGTGTCGTGTTCAAGAGTGGTTACAAAGTATGACAAACAGGCTCATTTTCCTCTCTTTTCCCCCACCATTTCTGGCAAGTACCTCTTTATTTTTGACAAGCTTGAGGAGGATAACATTTGCTTGATTATAAGCTCATCCTTCAGATGAGTCCAACTTAGTTTAAATTCGAACCCTAAGAAGGAGTGGTTCGTTCCTCTTTGTAATTGAACATGTCCTTTACTGTGAAATTTTAACGAGTCCAGTATAGGAGAAACTTGGCGTTTTTCAATTTTAGAGAGTCTGAAAAAACTTAAGAAGACTCCAGGGTTGACCTTTTTCGTAAATTTGTGTCTCTCAAGCCCGAAAAAAGTATAAAATAATACTTGAGAGAACCGCTTGATCTTTTACGACCAAGGAGTACTTTTCATAATTAGTGCCCTTGATCCGAAAAAGTAAAAAAGCGATCAATGACACGTCGTTTTATAACCAATATCGAATTTGAAACGACAAAAATCCAATGATCTTTTCATGTTTTTACGGTCGGAAAAGAGCTGTAAGTGGACCGTCTTTTAATTCCATTTTAACAAGTTTAAAAGAAAAACTCGGCGATCTTTTCATGTTTTAGGAGTCAGAAAAGAGCTTAAAGGTGACTCTAAATGTTTTTTTCGGTCGAAAATGATAGATTTCGCCTGAAAAATCTATTATCCTGAACAAAAACGCAAACATTACTCATACCTGTTTGAAATGGATAAAAATGTTGCAAAAATACCTTCCAAAGTGAAACATAAACAAATTTGCAATTTATTTACTCAAAAAACTTATAAAAAGGGCCTTCGTCAATTCATTTTTACCGTTTGAATTTTGGGTGAGAAAATAGTGCTTTTGTTTAGAAAACTTCCCGTGAAGATTGCGGAAAATCCAACCGTCGGAATCGAACGCCGTCTTCTCCAGGTAATCCACATCATCCTACTCTTCATTTTTAACCGTTTCATTTCTTGTTTTAGGCTTTCATTTCATTTTTTTGAGGGTTTTTAGGCTTAAAACCCGTGCGCGGGGGCCCGCAGGTGTACCACTGCTGGCCTGCGGACCCCGACTTTTTCTCCATTGGGAAAAAGTCAGGGGTCCGCACCTTCCATGTAGACAAGGTGCGGACCCATGCACTGTGTCTAACCCGGAGGGTGCGGTCCCCGCCGCAAGGGTTTTTAACCCAAAATTTCTCAAAATTGGCCCAAACAAAATAATTTCTAGCATTCTAATTTATCTTTTTACTTGATGCAGAGAGTACATCATGCTAGATTGGCGTGAACGAGAGCATGAGGACGTGGATGCTGCCGCATGGAATCATCAACCTTCACTTGATGCTTTGAAGGCGTGCGGCTTGTACAAATTCTGGGCCATTCCTGGCATGAGGGCTCAGGTGGATTTCTTACAGTGGCTGGTTGACAGATGGAGCATACAGGACCAGTGCTTCTTCATTGGTGGCCACCAGCTCGAAATCGAGCCGGCAGACATATATTTCTTGACTGGTTTGCCTAAGAGAGGCGAAGACTTGACTCTATTCGGGGCTAGGCCAGGTGGCCAGTCTGTCAATAGCCTCCGGCTATGGGTGTTCCATAGTTTTTGTTCATTATGCAAATCTTCAAAACAAAATATCTCACGTCTCTTTATTATGTGTTCACATACAGTGCAGGTATGCAGGTATGCAGGTATGGGCTAGCAAATTGCCTAAAATCATGCAAAGAAAACCGAGCAACTGCCACTTTTGAAGGATTTCCATGTATATTTAAAAAGAGTATGTGTTGGGCTAGAAACTCTAGCACCTTTTGTTCGCATAGTATTTTGGTTGAGATCACTGCTAGTAAAACTATGCAATGAATTTAGTGTTGAACCAAAGTCTCAAAATGGTCGGTGTTGGTGCTTCACAGGGACATCTGCCAATATGTAAGGTAAGAATGGTTCTCTGTATTTTTCAGTCTCTCTCCTTTCAATTTAGTTATGCTCATGGGTGTGGGTCAAACAATAGAGCACAATTCATAGCTTTGCAAACACTATTCGCAATCGCTTCTCTACAAAATGTCAAAAAAAAAAATCAAATATTGGGACACTCCAAATTGGTTATTGATTGGACCAATAATAAGTTATCCATTGAAAACATATATTTACAACCAGTCCTACCGGACATAAACAAAGAGATTCCTTCATTTGAATGGCTCTCATTTACACGTGCTCTAAGAACTTAATTCCATAACAGATGATTTATCCAAAGATGCATTGGATATGTGTGTAAGGACCTTTGTGATATCAGAAATTGTGGACAATGTGAAACAAAATAACATGGCAATTCATGCATACATTTCTCTTTGGCACTTTTGGATGGATCACATCTAGTTTATTAGTCTACTTTTGTGTATGCATTAGTATTTTTTGTCAGCAACACAACTCTCTTGCCTCTAGTTTTGAGTTTGAAGGAACAATGTCACTATTGAGTGGTTACTAGAGGCTTTATAGCTCAACACCAACACTGATCTATAGTGATGTAAATCCTTTTTCAAAAATTGTTAAAGCTGAAAATTGTTAATTGTAAACAGAAATATATATATATATATATATATATATATGAATTTTTTTATAAAAGTGAATTTATATAAATGAGGTTTCTTTAATGAAAAGCTAAAGCTATAACTCTTTATATGCACTCATAAAACGATATTAAAATTATTTTAAAGTAACTAATAATATATAAATTATTAAAATAATTAATTACATAGATTATGAGATTAATTTATTAATCCAAATTATGATTATCTATTATGATTATTTTATTATTAAAAATTATTTTAACGATATAAACTTGTTAAAAAATTTGAGGTTATATAATATTGTTTTAGTTATTTAAAATTATTTAAGACATATTCTACTTTTGTCTTACAATAATGCAAAATAATACAATTAAAAATATTTAATGTTAAATTAATATATTCCTTTTATATTAATAAAAATATATAAATAAATATTAAATAAATTAAGCAATGGCTTTTTGTTATTCAATATTCAAGATGTAGTTTTATTTATAATAAAAATGTTTTGTAGTATGTTGTCGCACAGAATGTCTAGGCACCGCGACAACGGCTCAGATCGGGGGTTGTCACCTTGATCTCCAATCTCTTTGTTTAAGTTGTCTCCCTACAACAGGCTAAGGGGGGTAGACCCTACGAAAATGGAATAATGGAATGAATGAGAACTAGTTGGAAACTAGCCAGTGAGGGAGACATATTGAAGCAACTAAGTACTTAATTTAGATTTAGCAAGATTTATAGGATTTGATTAGATTTTAAGCAATTGATGTCAGTGCCTTATGGAGTCAACTATCTTGCTAGGAAATTTAGGACCAAGTAATTGATTTGCAATTGCTGCTTGGATGAATGACTATCTTATATGAAGTGCAGATCCTAAAGTTAATATGAGATGCAAGAATCTCAGTTAATTTTAGTTAAATGTCTATCTAAGTTTTAAGCCTTCAATCCTTTCTATATTGAGCCTGATTTGGTAGTAACTGGCAGAATGAAGATAAGGTGAAGCACACTAAGGTGTGATTAATTATACCTCTCCTGAAAATCTAACATACCCGGTGCCTCCGAAGCTGCAGAGAGTTGTAGCTTTGACGACTGCAAGGTCACCGTTTTAAGTACTATTAAAAGCAGGATTCTCAAGCAAAGATGGATGGATATTTATCTCTCTATCGACCAAGCTTATCATTGGAAGTAAATTTTAATTATGCAGAACTAACTTAAACGCACGAAATGATTAAAAGATGAGCTGAAGTAGATTTCAAGGATGAAAAGTGTTTATGCTACGATCAATTCAGAGTTATATATCAAAGCCTTTAATTGTCAAAATTAATGTTCACTTCACTAGACAAAGATTGAAAGATAAACTTCTTAGCAATATCATAATTAGACCACAAGCTTATTTCAAATCTTCTAGATTCTTTCAAATGAAATTATAGCTCAAAGAGAACAAAAGTATCTTCACAAATTAATATCAGATGCTTGAAAAATACTCCGTTTATGAAACAAAAGATATGCATTTTATCACAATTTCATGATAGAGTACTTAATTTTCAGAAATAGTTTTTAGGACAGCAGTAAGAAAAACTTTATGACAGCAACAATATGACAATGAAAACAGTAAGCTATCAATGATATCTTTATGCCAAAAATTTACCAAAATTTTTCCAAACTTGCCCACATGAATTATCAAAAATTTTCAGCCTGTTATGATGTGATTTCCATAATTATATCAGATATGATATACTTATTATAGCCAACAATTAAAACATGAAATAAGCCTAATGATGAATGCCCAACTCAAGAAATTAATTCCTTAATGTATTAGACAACTTAGGAACTGATTTTAGGCTAACCCACATGAAATTTGTTCACTGTTATATTTCAGACTTCAGAAACATAATTATTTAGAGAGAATAGTCACCCAAAATGTAGATCTAGGCCAAATTCTTTATACACATCAAACATAAATGACTTATTAATGTATTTAGCAATTTTTTTAGTTAATTTCAAACCACTTAGATGTGTTTTTCACCACTATTAGAAAGGTATATGACTATTGTAGCAAACAGTGAGGAAAAAGATGGTTTAGAGATCAAACCCTTAGGCCCTAGGCCTTGAAGACCACTTGCCCAAGTTGCCAAAAAAAAATTCAACACTTGAAACACAAATTTTTACCAAATTTTTTGCAAAAACCTACCAATTATCAGTTTTAAAAAATTAAATATTCAAATCAGAAATAGAGCAAGGGGAATCTAGGGCCAATGACTTATTAATGTATTTAGCAATTTTTTTAGTTAATTTCAAACCACTTAGATGTGTTTTTCACCACTATTAGAAAGGTATATGACTATTGTAGCAAACAGTGAGGAAAAAGATGGTTTAGAGATCAAACCCTTAGGCCCTAGGCCTTGAAGACCACTTGCCCAAGTTGCCAAAAAAAAATTCAACACTTGAAACACAAATTTTTACCAAATTTTTTGCAAAAACCTACCAATTATCAGTTTTAAAAAATTAAATATTCAAATCAGAAATAGAGCAAGGGGAATCTAGGGCCAATGAGAGCTAGCATAGGGCCAATAGAACTAGTGCTGGGCTAGGAGAAGGAAGATATTTGCCAAGTGAATCTTGGCAAATATACAAGTATTTCCATGTGAATCTTGCTTGGGTTATTTGCCAAAGCCTTTTTGGATTTTATCCTTGGTAAGGATTTTTGCAGAAGACCGCCATTGGATTTCATTCGTGGGAAGAATGTTGTTATTGATGGCCATAGTGACATAGACAAAGCCAAGAAGTTCATTGAACGGATCCAATTAGTACATAAAACAGTTCAACATCAGCTTGAAAAGTTCCTAGGTCAAATGGGTCAATATTAGAAAGGTGAGGGAACTATACCCTCAATTGTTGAACAATAGAAAATGATCTTTTGGGGTCCAAAAGCTCCCAGTGGGGAGGAGTGATCCAGAGCTCAAAAATATGCTTAAAATTCAAATTTTTCAGAATGGTGTGGAACCTGAACGACTGCATAATTCTCGTCATCCTGAATCCAACGCAACTCGTTTCGTGCGAAACGGACATCGTATGCTCCCGGAAACAAGTTTTGTACGTTTTTCAAAACAAACAATTTTTTGCAAAAATGATAGTCTAGTCAGCAATTCGTATTGCTTACATGGCACTGACTAGGCATGCCTATGTGGAAGGGTGACTATGCATTGATTTTTTTCATCCAAAGAATTATGTGGTGCCAAGTGGCATGATTTCATTGGTGCAGCGTGGCGGATTTTTATTGGTCAATTTGTTGGTGGTGATGTGGACCAACCGGAGGCCACCACATGGCAACTTGGTGGCCACTAAAATTTTTGCAGGTCGGTTTAACACTCCGCCTTATTCAAACTTGAGACTTATGTTTTACCAACTGTGCCATACACCAATATATCACCATGGGACTTGATTAAACGTGGGCATAAAATGCTATTTAACATGTATGGCATATGTATTGGGTGGTGGGGATTGTGGTTAAACCCCGACCTCTGTCCATGGACCATGGTTAGGGGCTAACCACGGCCTAAAATATTTTCTAACGTTACCATACCATCGACATATATACTATGTCTTAAACTGCATGTGACAACCCTTACCGCGATGGTTACGGTAACCACCGCCCATGGCATTAACATTAACCATTATGCTTACAAACCGTGCCCATGTGATAAGCCAATGAAACCGCCACGAAAATCATTGCCATGTCCGTTAGTTGAACCGTCAGTCCGCCTAACCGTATCCTTATCTTCCCATGTCAACTCGGCTTTACCACCAGCGTAACCACCCGCACCAACCGTTATGTTAACCGCCAGGTCCACTGCAATCGCCAACCGCGCCTTTTAACAGCCTTATCTACCAACGCATACCATCGGGTAGAGGAGTTAAGGGGCAAGTACAAGTCAAGGCGCGACAAGCATCAGGTAGATCACAAGTTCCAAGTCAATTGATAAAGTTTGGCTTCAAATTAGAAAAGAGAGGCTCCAAGGAGAGCGTTGGAGCCTCTCTTTTCTAATGTGAAGCCAAACTTCATCACTGACTTGGAACTTGTGATCTACCTGATGCTTTTCGTGCCTTGACTTGTACTTGCCTTGGCTCTTTCCCGTTGATCTTGAACTATTTGAGGTACCATTTGGAATCGTTCAATGAGCTTCTTGGCTTTGTTCGTTTCACCATCAATAACAACATCCTTCTTACCAAGATGGTACAGAAAATTATGACGCAAATGGTAATCAAATTCCCGTACTTGGTTCTCTTGACTCAAGCTTAAATGTACATTTTGAAAGTATGCATATTTCTGACCATAAATTTCATGCAAAACAAAATTATGCTTGAGTAAAGTAGTTGCACTAACAATAGGCCTAGAAATCATATCATCAACCTTGTTGTATATACCTTTCTTATACCTATTGACGAAGTGGAATTGTTGTAAGGATCCCATCCGCCGAAAGTGCCTTGATTGCTGCAACTTTGTCACTACACCATTGAAAATTTTTGAGTGACATGAAATGGGCTTACCATATTGCATGAGAACTGCGCCCATGCCATAGTCGCTTGCTAGTACATGAGCTGAACTGATCTTTTCTTTCAAGACATCAAATAAATTTTGTTGCTTGCCTCCCCACTGGAAGACCTTTTCCACACTAGTCAATGCATGCAAATGAGTTGCGATAAAAGAAAAGTTAGCCATAAACTTGCTCTGATATTAGGTTGCTCCCAAACAAAAAAAAAATATAACTTATTAACTTGATATTTAAGTTAATATGTAATAAGGGGCATAAAATGTGTCAAGCACTCATTTATACAAGTATTTCCATGTGAAGCTTGTTTGGGTTATTTGCCAAGTCTTTTTGCATTTTATCCTTGGTAAATATTTTGCAAAAGATCGCCATTGGATTTCATTCTTGGGAAGGATGTTGCTATTGATGGCCATAGCGACATAGACAAAGCCAATAAGTTCATTGAGCAAATCCAATAGGTACATCAAACAGTTCAAGATTAGCTTGAAAAGTTCCAAGGTCAAATGGATCGAAATTAGAAAGGTGATGGAACTATACCCTCAACTGTTGAACAACTGAAAGTGATCTTTTGGGTTCCAAAAGCTCCCAGTGGGGAGGAGTGATTCAGAGCTCAAAAATTTTCTCAACATTCGAAGTTGTCGAATCATTATGGAACCTGAATAACTGCGTAGTTCTCACCATTTTGAATCTGGCGCAACTCATTTCACACGAAACAGACATTGTATGCTCCCGGAAACTAGTTTCGTTTGTTTTTCAAAATAGTCGATTTTTTTGTAAAAATGACAGTCTAGTCATCATTTCGTATTGTTGATGTGGTGCTGACTAGGCATGCTTATCTGGGAGGGTAACTGTGCATGATTTTTTTCCTCCGACGAATTAGGTGGTGCCATGTGGCACGATTTCATTGGTGCAACGTGGCAGATTTTTATTGGTCAATTTTTTGTTGGTGATGTGGACCAACCGGAGGCTGCCATGTGGCTAGCTAGAAGCTGCCACCTGGCACCTCGGTGGCCACTAAAGTTTTGGCAGGTTGGTTTAACAATCTACCAGATTCGAACTTGAGACCTCCATTTTACCAACCGCACCATATACCAATATACCACCATGGGACTTGATTGACTGTGGGCATTAAACATTATTTAACATGTATGGCATATGTATTGGGGGGTGGGGACCATGGTTAACCCCTGACCCTGGTCCACGAAACATGGTTAGGGGCTAACCGGGACCCCAAATATTGTTTAACATTACCATACCATCGGCATATATACTGTGGCTTAAACAGCTTGTGGCATTAACATTAACCATGATGCTTGCAAATCGCGACCATGTGATAAGCCAACGAAACCGCCACAAAAACCGTTGCCCTGTCCGTTAGTTGAACCATCAATCTGCCTAATCGCATCCTTATCTGCCCATGTGAATGTGTATTTATCGCCGACGTAACCACCTGACCAATTGTTATGTTAACTGCCAGCTCCGCCCTAACTACTAAATAGACTGCCAACTATGTCACCGCCATGTGCCTGGGTTTGCAGTTAACCTAAACCGCCAGGAAGACCACCAATGGAAAGGGGCTAGTCCTGGGGGCCAACTCCTTGACTTATGGCGATATATGTGACTAAGGGCACAGGAAAAATCGGGGGCCTTAATGGGAAACTTATCAGTCCTACAATTTCACCCGCCGAGTGGGAATTGTGTCAGGTTTAATGAGAAGTTTCCATGTTTGGGGCGCTCGAGCCAGGTTTTGCATGAATTGTAGGATGGTTCGCTGTAGAACTTGGGAAAAGGAGGAAGGAGGCATAACTTCCTCATTTTTTGGTCTTTTCAGGAGCAGAAAGAGGCTAGATAGGCATTTTTGAGTCCTATAAAGCCAATGGACAAGTTTTAGAGCCATTGAAGCACTTCTGAAGAGACATTTTGCAAGTTTGATTCTATGGGTGCTAGGATCAACTAAGAGGTTGAATCTGTTTTTGGGTCAAGCCATTGGACATTGAACCAAGGAGATGTAGCCCAGGAGGGGTGAACTCTTTTATAAATTTCTATTGTTCAGTGTTTTTTTTTTAATTCATGTTTTAAGCTCATGAATTACATATAAAGACATAAAAACTCATGTAAAACTTGCAATTTACCTCATAATCCTATAACACTTTGTTTACTATTCTGAATTAGAATTTAGCACAACAAATACTAAGTTTCCCATTCAGATCATGGATGCATGCCCAAGTGTAACTGATCTATGATACCACCACTCTTGTGCATCACCCTCCAAATGCAATGTAGAAAATATGATGGAATCTACCTCTCATGGGGGATTCAAACTAAGGTAAGTGTCTAGTTTATGAACCCATGATCTCGCAGAACTCTTGGCTAACCCATCAAACCCCAGAAATGTCACCTTCCCTGCTAGCTTTCTATTATCCCAATTTTGATTCTGCTATCCTCTTCAGAATGAGGGCCCAACTCCTCTATATTTCTTCTCCTTTAAATGGCAGTAATATGCAAAGGAGAGTGTCCTTTTGATCATGGGATCCAAGGCCTCATACTCGTCAATCTCGTTAGTGAATGATCTAATTAACTCCATGAATGCATCATCACGTCTCTCTCACTCTAGTTCCTCTATTGAGCAAGGCATAGTAGGGCTAGGAGTCTGACCATATGTGTGGGTTGTGCATGGATGTACATGGCTCCCTTCTCCTATTCTAGAACCTTCTTCTTCTTCATTGTTTCCTCCGTCCTCCCTACATATTCTACAATTGTAGA
Organism: Pinus tabuliformis; assembly: GCA_031772625.1. Classification (NCBI taxonomy): domain Eukaryota; kingdom Viridiplantae; phylum Streptophyta; class Pinopsida; order Pinales; family Pinaceae; genus Pinus; species Pinus tabuliformis. Next base: position 771,029,556 of record CM062811.1, on the reverse strand, counting down.
GCCATCGTCCGCTTCATCATCTCCATCATTTGTTGGTTTGATCTTGCAAACTCCTCCAATAGTGGGTCACGCTAACCCTGCATAGGTTGATATTCACCATTGTCCCCCATGTAGTCTCTGGTGTTCTCAAACTCTATATCAGAAAGATGCTCAGGCTCGTCCTCTCTACCACTGCCTCTTACTCTCCCTCTCTGCCTTTAGGATGATGAACAACCCCACCAAACAGTCCAGTCATGACATTCTTTCGAGCCCACAGCGGGCCAAGAACATGCTCTAATACCACTGTAATATTCTAACTAGATAAATACTATGAAATATCAAAACATGAACTAGCTAGAACAAACAAATAAACATGCAATCTGGAAACTCCACAATAACATCAAATTTAGAACATTGTTGAGAAGAAAAAATAGATATGATCCATTTTATTGAATATCCAATGAGAAGTTGAGTACAAAATATAGTGGAATGTGTGCACCTAAGCTCACTAAAGCAACCGTGGAAAACCCAGGTGAGAATGAAGAAAACTCCACACTGAAATGGCTCACTGGTTGTATGCTCTGCACAAAAATTTATTGTTGTTGCTGTTGAAGGCAAACTGATATTTGAGGCCTCAAATATGCTCCAAAAATTATGAAAAGTTAGGACAATGCTCTCCAACTTTGGGTCAACAAAACATGGAAATATTTTGGGGCAAATTCCAACCTCCTGGAATTACCCAAAAATCAAGCGAAATGCCCAGCGATGCGTCCCACCAGAAAATCTACAGTTGATCCACCCAAAATTCTCCACAAAAATAACTAAGAAACCACTGAAAGATAGCGCTGACATGATAGAGTGAAATTCCATCTATTTCCTAGCACAAGGTTGCAGTAATTGCTTCAACAAAAATGGCCTAGAAAACGCCTACATATTCCATAAGGAAGAATAATTCGGTCCACACAAATTCAACAGTCTCAAGCTCTAAAACTCTGCAAAGAAAGTCGTCCTCCTCCAAGCAAAATTCCTGCAAATTCTCAATGAAATTTCCCCGCCAATCTCTTCCTCCAAGCAACTCTACTTTTGGTACTTCGTCCTCCTGAAAAATTCGTCCCACATGTTGCATAGATGAAATGGCTCACAAAATCTAGGAAAATAAGTATCCAGTCAACTCCAAATTTCTCTCCTAGGGTGACAGTCTAGGTTCACTAAAAGAGAGTTGGGATTCTCTGCTTGGAAATCCCTATGCTAAGCAGCACTGGTTGACTTAGCTCAACAACTTAAGCAAACCCTTCAATTCAAAAATGAAATGCCAAAATCATAATGATCAAAATGAGGCTCTAGCCTTCCTTTTATTTTTGCATGCTCTTCTTCATGCCATGGTTCGATTTATTTCACACCATGATTTGATACTATGGTTTGATTCTTCCCATGGGTCAATTTCCATGCTTGGTAATCTCTACAACTTATCTTCACTTTATTTTTTATTCTTTTCCTAAGTCCCAACCATTTCCTTTTCTCCAATATTTATTTAATATCTCCACACCTTATTTCTCCTAATTTTATTTATCTAAATATATATTAATCGTCAAAATTGCAAAATTGGGAATTTCCTTGTCAAAATTTTTAATTGAGGACATGACACAAAATATCTTCAAAATCTTGATACATTTAAACTACATATACATTATTTATGACAAAGGAGGCATTCCACATCGCCAAAAATTGAGTCCTTTACTGAAGGGTAAGTTAGGTCTAGTAAGTTATTAGTGACTTGATAGGTCAAGTTCTCAAAGAATACCATCCTAACCATCCTCCATAGAGCTAACTAATTGAAATTTAGAGCTTGTTGATCTACCATCAAAAGGCCACGGTCACTATTTCATATTTTTCACTTCGCAACTTGACTTTATGTTCCACCAAAAAATCTATAGCTATTGGGGAGGCCATAGATATTACGATCGATCTTGCATCTTTGTCACATCTTGAGACTTGGGATCTTGGAAGTGAAGGTGGTCTTGTAATTTGATCCCATTAGTGGGGTAGTCATCTAGGCATCAGGACTAAACTAGACTCACTCATTCTGAACATCAATCACCGAAAAGAATCGTGTTGGCTTCGAAACGAGGTTGAGGGAATTGGAGTTGAAAATAAATTATTTTGTTGAGATAGAAACTATTTTGAAACTTTAACCTCATAAAACTATGTCAAATATATATATTTTTTATGAAATCAATTATTATATATTTTTGTAGAAAATAATTATTTAATAAAACATGTAATACAAAGTTATTATATTTTTTATAATTCAAATAATTTAAAAGTGATTTTAACACCTATAAACTATAAAATTAAACTATATAAACTATGATATCAAACTAATTCTAAAATTTTAAATTTACTTACATATTTAAAATTATAATTTAATAATACATTTTACCATTTTAATCATTTTTTATTCATTAAATTTTAGTAAACACGAGATTATTTGAATACTCATTTCAAATGTTTTGAGTAATAAAAAAAATGATTTAATACCCATATCAAATATTTTTGATGATAAAAAGATGATTTGAATACCCATACCAAATGTTTTTAATAAATTTTTAATGATAATATAAAAAGGATATTTTAAGAAAAAATTAAAATATTTTTTTTTAATTTATTTAAATTTTAATTAAAATTTTAAAAAATAATAATTTAAAATTATCAAATCTCTTTACTTCTAAAGTTTAAAAAAAAAATCGATATTAAATTTATTTTTTTATATTCAAATAGAAATAAATAAATAAATAAAAACATTAAGGCAGCGTGTTGGATTCTCTTATTCTTTACTTCCAACCATCATATCTCCTTTTTAGGTATTTTGGAGATTCTACATGTGTCATAAATTGAGTTACTAGTAAATTCCACTTACAAATTCTTTGTTTAAGTCATTGGATGAATTGAATTATTGTTTTGAAAGGCATATTTCATTCTCTTAATTTTTAGCACATTCACAGAGTCTAGAACCAAAAAGAGGACTCTCAATTGAAGAGGGTACTCGGGGCAGAAGAAGAAGGTTTCATCTTTTATGAATAAAAAATGGGAACATAAATAATTAATAGTGAGTGTTTATCATTTTCTATGGGTCAACAATCTCCATGTCAACAACTCTACACACACAATAGAAGATCTTAACTAGGACACATGAATGATACATGCTATATTTCAACAACAATTTGTTCTTTCCCTGCAGATTTATGTCTTTTATGCATATTTATAAACAGGTGTTCTGGCAGAGAATATCGCTACAACTTAAGCTTGTCTTAGACAGATTTTTGAGTTTTGTGTTGTGGATAAAATTTTGGTTATCTTGACCACCATCTATGTTGTATTTAATCTATTTTAAATGGGGTCATACACAAAATTTAAGGCCCTTATGGTCATAAGTTTATTATAGACATCCAAAGAAAAGGGCTTTGAATTTGTTCTATGATACTTTTATTAATAAAGAAACAACATTTTCCCTTCTAGGAAAAAGAAAATATTATAATCTTATTAAAACGCATATGACAACATTTCAATGAAAAACTCGAAAAGGCACCTCCTTATGTTATTTGAATTGGGCGTAGTTTATTTTATAGATGGAATTTTCTTTTTTTTTTTCAGAGAATTTTCTGGTTAATTTTAATCAAAATCCGATAGAGATTTTTAAGAACTCGGGTTTAAATTTTTTAATCTGTAGAATTTGAGTACCCCAAAGGTTTTTCAAGGTGCTAAATCAATTTATGCATTCAAAATGTATTTTAAAAAACAAAAAATCAAAATCTTACTCGAGATTGTATCATCTGATTTCGAGAAAAAAAGTCAATTCGTTTATAAGTTAAACAACATCTTTAAATTACACTTTTGATCCAAAATATATATATTCCATCAAAATGGATAACGTCACATTCACGTCATCTTCAAATTGTCATATAACAAATCTGGTGACGAGCCCTATTGCCATAACGTCACATTTATGTCATCTTCAAATTGTTGTATAACAAATCTGGTGACGAGCCCTACTGCCATAACGTCACATTCACGTCATCTTCAAATTGTCGTATAACTAGCAATTGCCCCTAAAGGTGCAAAGATACACCGAAGGATAAAAGAGTTGGGAATTGTGATACGAAGAATTGGATGCTTCTCAACTTTATGGAAATTATAAGCTTCTCAATTTTATGGAAATTATAAATACACAATTGTGGGTGAATTCCTCGATACTTATCTCATTTCAACACCAAAGTAGAAACTCATATCGTTTTGATGTTAAAGTTTGAGGGAATTGAAAGTTTGAGAGAGTTGGTGAAGGCAAAGGACAATTTCCATACTCGCTATGGCATTTTCATGGTGGTTGATTGTCATAATCTTTCTCAAATTATTGTTTATTTAATTATATATTTTTATTAATATTATTTATATATAAATTGTAATTAAAAAATTTATATAAAATAAAATAAAATTATGTGGTTGTATTATAGAATTGAATTGTGTTGAAAATAATTTGCTTCTCTAAAGTTTGAAAATAAATTAATTTTTTCAAGATGATCTTTTCAAATCTTTTATTCCTTTAGTATATCTTTGTACAATTATCTATCAAAAATGATAATTGTCTATAATATTCTTTTTACCCAAATTCAATCTAATAAAACTTATATAAGATGATTCCTGTAAAAATGGCACACTAAACCCCATATATATATATATATATATATATATATATATATAACCCTATATATATATATATATATAACGAATCATAATGATATAAAAATTACAACCTAACAACAAAATATTAAAAGGACTTAACATAGCTGGTGAAACCAAATATAAATACTTTGGTAGAGGCTTGTTAAACCGGTTTGTGAATTTTCGTTTAATATCACAAGGAAAATATAAGATTTAAATGTAAAGATAAGGGTTTGTCTTAGATGGTTAATTACTTCAGCATCACATCTTCACTGGTCATTTTCTTATGCACAGCTTTATTATTGATTCTTACCTTAATATTGTCGCCTCTGCCGCCTCCACCATTCATGTTGTGGCTAATATCAGAGAGAGCGGAGACTCAAACACAGAACACACAGGGAGAACTTAGAACTTCCAATTTGGTTTTATTTGCTGATTAAACATGTATTTATACAGGACAGAGATCTTTTTGGAGATCGATGGGGCGGTGGCTTCTTCAAGAAGCTTCCCTCATTCTAGAATCTACATTAAATCATTTGTTGAATTCTACCTGCGAGTAGCTGCGAGTAGTTGGAATTAGTTCTAATTCCTTCCAACCGCTAATACCCGTCGACATATTCACCGTCCGGTGATGCTTCTGATTACTCCCCCTAGGTACATTAGCGGCAAATGGTGGAATTTATTAATGGATGTGATTGTGCTCGAACCAATGGTGGAGAACAGTGACAACTGTTGGTTTGAATCAATGAAACCCATCGACATATTCACCGTCGGGATGCTTCTGATTACTCTCCCTTGGTAGAGTAGTGTCAAATGGTGGAATTTATTAATGGACGTGGTTGTGCTCAAACCGATGGTCGGGAATAGTGACAGCTGTTGGTTTGAATCAACGGTGCAAAACAAAATGGTAGAGGAAAGTCGGTGCTGAAGGGTTTCAAAAAGTAACACCTTCGGTGTAACAAATCTGGTGACGAGCCCTACCGCCACCACTTCAACAGACACGTAACCAACTCCACGGTCACAGTCGAATGCCGATCGCCTGTTTCGGCAGTCGTAGAAAAACCGGTTTCCGGTTACCCGATTTCTCATTTTCCGTTCCATTTGACAGCTTCTGGTCAGACAATCGTCTTCCATGCGATCATCCAGTCCGACGATTTCTGTCAAACAGTTGGCCTACGCTCTTCTCTTCGCCTTTTCTCCACCACTATTTCTGCGAAGTTCATGATTCCGAGCCGACTGAAAACAAAAGATTCCGCGAAATTCTTCATGCTAATCCTGCCATTTTCTGCAACGAGGAAACCGGAAACCAGGTTATTCAAGGCCCATATTTTTAAGGATTGGTTTAAAATATGACAGGGAGAATAAATGACAATCATCTTAGGAGGATTAGTCCACCTAAACTGATTTCTAAGTTTGTTTTATGAAAAACATAGGAATAGATCCTAGAGAAACAACTTATTTCAAGTTTGTTTTATGAAAAAAATAGGAATAGATCCTAGAGTGGTTTCTCAAGGTTTCTTCATATAAATGAGGTTTTTTTCATATAAATGAATGTTAGATTGTTTGAATAATAAGGGAGAAACATGAGTTTTTATCAAGTTTTTTAAATAAATATATTACAATAATGTTATTGAAAAATATAGGAATAGATTTTATAGTGGCTTTCTTAGTAAGTTTTTTTTATATAAATGAAAGTTAGTGAAAATTGTTGAATGATAGGCGGGAAACATGAGTCTCTATCAAGTTTTTTAAATAAACATATTACAATAATGTTATGTGAAAAACAAAAGAATAGATCCTAGAGTGGATTCCCTAGTAAGCTTTCTTCATATAAATGAATGTTAATGAAGATTGTTTGAATAATAGATAGGAAACATGAGTTTCTATCAAGTTCTTTAAATGAACATATTACAATAATGTCATGTGAAAAACAAAGGAATAGATCCTAGAGTGGCTTCCCTAGTAAGCTTTCTTCATATAAATGAATGTTAATGAAGATTGTTTGAATAATAGATAGGAAACATGAGTTTCTATCAAGTTCTTTAAATAAACATATTACAATAATGTCATGTGAAAAACAAAGGAATAGATCCTAGAGTGGCTTCCCTAGTAAGCTTTCTTCATATAAATGAATGTTAATGAAGATTGTTTGAATAATAGGTGGAAAACATGAGTTTCTATCAAGTTCTTTAAATAAACATATTACAATAATTTCATGTGCCTTGGGGCAAGTACATGCTCATAAATCATTGTTAATATACAAGATAAATACAACAACAATCCTATTGTCTTTTATTAAATCACAAAGGACTTAAAAACTTATAGAACTTATTACATCACACAACAAGGCCAAATCTAACTTTCTACAATATCATTTTTACATATGACTAGTAAGATTATCTCACACTATCTACAACATCCAGAGGCATAATCTTATCTTCATTCTTGAAATTATAATCGTATTGCTTGTCTCAAGAATGTGAATAGCTACAAGAAATTTGACCATTCCAACTTCTCAAAGGCTAGATGACTACAAATGGTCTAGTTACAAAAAGTGTAAATGTTTTTCCCTCATGACAAATTGCTCCATGTGTGGTTGTTAATATGTTCAATTTTAATGGCCATGGTTTATTTTTTAACATGGATTGAGAGGCCATAGATCTTTATATAAGTGATTTTGAGGTTCACTGGTGTGTTTTGTTCCAAACCCCCTCAAGAGCTCTATAATGAATATGATTTCAGGGCATATCCATTGTCTGCATCGCCATCACATAACTTTTGTGGAATATGGTGTGAGCCACACCCTTAAGTAATTATTTTTTTTTTCCTTATCTTTCAACCTCATATAATTTACTCATATTAGTGATGTGGAAGGGAAGAGGGGGAAGGATATCATGTCTTCCTTTATTGTGTCCTTAATCCAAGATCCAACTTGTTTTGAGCATTGCCCTTTAGTATCAACTTGTCTTCCTTTTTTGTGTCCTTAATCCAAGATCCAACTTGTTTTGAGCTTTGCCCTTCAGTATCAACTTGTCTTCCTTTGTTGTGTCCTCAATCCAAGTTTCAACTTGTTTTGAGCTTTGCCTTCCAACTTCAACTTGTCTTTACTTTGCATTCAATGATGCAAAGAGCCCTCCAAATATTTAGTTAATAGCTAACTGTCAAACCAAGCAGTAACTCCTCAAATCAATTCATTCTATTCATTCAGGTTGGTCTTTATTATATACATGAGGGAGAGACTGTTCATTTCATCTCCTAGTGACTATTCATATTCTCTATTATTTATTTACATCAATTTCAGTTATTCACCCAATCCTGATAATTAGGTGTCAACATTCCCCCCCTAATCTGAAGGAATGTTGGTGAGTCCAAGCATTGTTCTAAATCTTTCAAGCTTTTCTCGTCCAAGCGCTTTGGTGAAGATGTCTACAATTTGCTCATTGGTGGAACAATGGCGGAGATGGATTGTTTTGGCCTCAACATGATGTCGAATCATTTGATATTTAGTATTGATGTGCTTCGTTCAATCATGGAACTTTGGGTTCTTGGCCAACTTTATTTCCGAGCTATTGTCAATCATGAGTGGAGTTGATTGTATTTGTTTTACCTGCAAATCTTCAAGGATTTTCCTGAGCCACACAATTTCTTTTGTTGCCTCAGCTACTGCCGCATATTATGCCTCTGTTGTGGAATCTGCTGGAACTGATTGTTTGTGTGATCTCCAGGATACAGCTCTTGATCCAAGACTTATAACATAACCTGAAGTAGATACCCCAGTTTCTTTGTCTCCATTGAAGTCTAAATTAGAGTATCCAATCAAGCTGAAGTCGTCCACCTATGTATACTTGATTCCAAAGTCTTGACTTCCCTTCAAGTACATTAGAACTCTTTTTGCAGCAGACCAATGTCCCTCACAAGGCTTTTGCATAAACCTGGAGAGGATTCCAACATCAAACGAAATGTTTGGTCTGGTAGTAGTTAGGTAGTTGAGACTTCCTACAAGTTGTCTATACTTTGTTGCATCCTCAATTTTTTTTCCTTCAATGGATGTGAGCTTTAAGTTTTGTTCCATTGGAGTAGTAAGAGAATTGCATTCTATCATGAAAAACCTGTTCAACAAATCTCCACTGCACTTCTTTTGAGAAAGGAATATGGGCTTCGGGTGTTGAGTTACTTCAATACTAAGATAGTACTGAACATAGCCCAAATCAGTCATTTCAAAACCTTTCCTCAATTCATTCTTTATGGATGCAATGTAGCTTTCATTGTTCCCTGTCATCAAAAGATCATCTACATATACCACAAGATATACAATTGTTTTGCCAACTTTCTTGAAAAATAAAGTTGCATCATCAAGATCATAATGTTTGAAATTGAGTTTCAGAAGATGCTCAGTTAGTTTTTCATACCAAGCTCGTGGTGCTTGTTTGAGGCCATACAAGGATTTCACAAGTTTGCATACTTTATGTTCATGTCCTTTCACAGCAAATCCTTTAGGCTGGGACATAAAAACATTCTCTTTTAGATCTCCATTCAAGAAAGCGGTTTTTACATCCATTTGATGGACTTTCCAATCATTCTGAGCTGCTAAGGCAAAGAGTGTCTGGATGGTAGCCCATTTTGCTATGGGGGCAATAGTCTCCTCATAATCAGCCCCTTCCTTCTATGCTAAACCTTTTGCCACAAGCTTGGCTTTGTGCTTGTCAAGTGAGTCATCAACTTTATACTTGTTCTTGTAGACCCACTTGCAGCCAATTGGTTTGGTTCCTAATGGAGGGTCAACCAGCTTCCAAGTGCCATTCTTTATGAGGGCATCATACTCCTCTTGCATCACTTCTTTCCATTCATCATGAGAAGTAGCTTCTTTGAAAGAAGTTGGTTCGAAATCTGTAGACAAATTCAATTCACAATCATAAGAAACATCCATATCAATAGGTGAATCAGAGTCATCTACATCACCTCCATTTTTTCGGTTTTAATTTCTAGTTCCTGTCCTTCCAACCTCATCAGGATGAACACTTTCAAGTGTCTTTGTCAGCCACTTTTGGGGACCTTTCTCAGATGGTCTAGGCTGCTCCGTTGATTGAGTTGGGACTGAATCAAGATTGAGTCTCCCAATTCTATCAATCACATCACTTAAAGTATCATCTGTTGTTGGAGTTTCATGTCGGGGAGAGAGTGCTTCAAAAGAAGATTCCACAAGTTGATCTAGTATAGCAATCCCCCCTTCAAGATGTGGAATCTAATTATCAAATTCTTGAAATGATTTTGCATTTGCGAATCTATCAAAGCGATCAAGTTGCCGCTCAACAACATTGTCAGTTTTGGATGTTTCAAGAAAGATTACATCTCTAGATACAACAAACTTTTTATTGACTTCATCATAGAGACGGTATGCTTTGGAGGTGTTTGAATACCCCAAGAAGATACACATATGACTTCTTGCACCAAGTTTGTTTCTATGTACCTTTGGTATCAAGGCATAACAGGTGGAACCAAAGACCCTGAGATGCTTTACCGAAGGAACGTGCCCATACCACATTTCATAGGGAGTCTTGTTTCTGATAGCATTAGATGGACATCTATTCTTTATATATACAGCACATAGAACTGCATCAGCTCAAAACATCAATTTTACATTTTTGAAAAACATCATGCAGCACACCATATTTAAGATTGTCCTATTCATTCTTTCAGCGACACCGTTCTGTTGGGGATTATAAGGCACAGTTGTTTGATGTTTGATCCCATGTTGGCGAAGATAGTTTTCAAATTCATTTGAAGTATATCCTTTTCCATTATCAGTGCGAATAGAGCCAATATGAGATTGTGCATCATTTTCAATCCATGTATGAAAGTTCTTGAATGTTTGAAAAGCATTAGATTTGTTCTTCAATAAATAAACCCAACACATTCTGGTGTATTCATCAATAATGTCATCATATATTTATATCCATTTGCAAAAGGAACAGGCATTGGACCACATAAATCTGAATGAATGAGTTCAAGTTTTCTATGTGCTCTTGAATGTGAATTATGAAAAGATTGTTTGCTATGCTTTCCTAGAATGCAAGCATCACATTGCTTAAGTTTCCTAGGAATTGTAGGCAAACTAGTAACACCATTTTTCTTCAACAAGCAAAGCCTGTCATAGTTCAAATGTCCAAATCTAGCATGCCATAATAAACTTGATGGAAGCGTACCTTCTTCATAATGAGAATTGTATGAGAAATGTTGTGCACGAGCAGAGGTACCCTGCAGCTTGAGAAGCCTTTCTTCTTCTATCCCCCTCATGACAAGTGAGTGATAAGATGCTTTTTTCACCTCAAGCTTGCCATCAAACATATGAATGGAGTGACCTTACCGGTGGATGTGGACCAAGGATAGCAAGTTTCTCTTCAGTTGTGGGAGATATAAAATATGACGCAGAATGAAGTCTGGAAGACCAGGCAATTTAAGCCTGATTGTGCCAAGCCCTAATGGCTTGAGTTTTGATTGGTCTGCAAAGTATATTGCTCCATCAACCTTGTCAGTAAATTCTTCAAAAAAATCTTTTCTATGAGTCATGTGGCAAGTGGCTCCTGAATCAAGCAACCAATCATTTTTCCAAGGAGCAAGTGAAGCGTTAAATAAATCTTCATTTACTCCTATATTACATTGTGCCACAACATAATGAGAAAATTCATGTGCTTTACCTTTGTCTGTGTCATTAGTTTTACCTTTCTGTTGGTTTCTTTTCTGCTCAATTTTGTCCCAAGGTAACTTGCATGTAGAGGCATCATGTGATCCATTTCTTTTGCAGCGTATGTAGTGCAAATATGACTTTTCTCCTCGAAAGTGTCCGCCCCCCCCTACCTCTGAAATATCTTCCTCTTCCTCTTCGACCACCTCTTCCTCTGGAAGAATCTTGGGCAAGATTCTTTTCTTTATGAGCAAGGCACAGAGCCTCTTAAGAAGATTCAAGGGTTGTCTTCTTTCCAAAAAATTTCTCTCTTTCAGCAATTTTTTTCAAAAGAGAGTCAAAGGTAATATCTTTGAGATTTCCATTTGCTTGCAATGACTCAAGATACTTGGAGTAAGTAGGATAAAGTGCCTTGAGAAAAGAGATAAGAGGAATATCCAATTCAACCTTAGTGGCTTTGATATCATGCATTATAGATTTTACTTCGGATGCAAGAGCAAGAGGATCATTATTTTGTAATTCAACAGTGAAGAGTTTAATCATGAGTTGAACAACTTCAAGTGCAGAATGTGAGTCATAGAGTTCTTTCAGCTTTTATAAGGCTTCGAAAGCAGTTGAAAATGGCGAAATATTGTGACTCGCCTCTTCAGTTACAGATGTTGCAATTAATTCATAGGGTTTTTTGTTCTTATTTTCCCAAATGGCGAACTCTTCGTCTGAGGTAGGCTGTTTTGGCTCTTTGTCTCTGTCTCAAACACATACTCCTTTCCACAACTCATTGAAAATGAGGGTGTGTTGTATCTTCCAGGACCACTCAGGATAGTTCTCCTTGCTAGTGAAACTACTCCCACAATAGATATGATTGAATGCATTGTAAAATTTGAGTGCTGTAAAAATTCTTCTGCTGGCAAAAAAAATGTGCTTTTGCGGAGAAAAAAAAAAACTTTTGTTGCTAAAAAAAAACAGATTCTTATATCAAAGTGTGTTCGGGCCCAACGACGTGGTATATATGGGATATAGTCTATATGAAAACAGCAGCCACACCAAACGTTATATATATACCAGCATATGTATGAAAACGACAGTATTAAAACGAGAGTGGAACGAGATTCATTGAATGCATAATATCATATGGTGGTATGTGGGTACAACGTGGGAGCCAAATGCAACGTATTGGGAGAGCCAACTGCTGGGATGGTGTATTCAACCGTGGGAGAGTATATGGTGTATTCAACCGCGCATAGACTGGAGCAGATGGTAGCAAAAAAATGCACTGCGTGGATGGGAGAGAGTGTATGGACCGACCACACTTCCGCTGTGGAGCAAACCGTAGTTGTGGTATGGTAGCATATGGCATGGAGGTATGGCACATATGGCGTTGTAGAGCTAAATGTGTATGGCAGCGTTCAACGTTGCAGAGCCGACTATGTTAAAAAACGCAGTGAATATACAGTGTTGTACCACCAATGTGGGAGCGGATGTAAAAACTGGATGAATGGGGCATATTATAAGTGCATATGACAATATTCACAGATATATAAGAGCAGCTAAGAAAATTTCAGTGTTCAACACATTCACATGTTGTAACAAAATGCACACTAGTATTTCAAATGATTCAACGCACAAAACTTTCACAACTTGTAGAGAAAAGTGACCAGACCAACCTCATTGCCTAGTTAAGCGCTCAAATTGCCCATCTCAAATGGTGGGCGCCAGATTAAGGTTCTGGTCCGAAAGGTGTGTGTTCATATCCCACAGCTATCACCAGATGTGTGAGTTTCCACTACGTTTCCACTGCGATTCCAGCGATACCACCAAACAGTATTCAATGAGATACCACCGAGTGGGCCGACTATTCAAAGGGAGTATAAAACGCATATGACAGTGGGTTCAAGAATGTGGGTGCAGGCCTCAGGAGAATGGAAGAGGTGTAAGTTCTGCAAAATAGGCAGGAAACTGACACCAGGAGTTACACAAAAGCTAATTTTGGGAGCTGGCTCTGATACCATATCGGACTAGGCAGTAACTCCTCAAATCAATTCATTCTATTCATTTAGGTTGGTCTTTATTATATACATGAGGGAGAGACTGTTCATTTCATCTCCCGGTGGCTATTCATATTCTCTATTATTTATTTACATCAATTTCAGTTATTTACCCAATCTTGATGATTAAGTGTCAACACTAACACATTGGCCTTCACATTCAACACATGCTCTTCCCTCCACCTTTACCAACACTTTTGTAATATATATATGTGTATATGTGTGTGTTCTTTTATTAAAATAAAGTTGTTTATAACAATGCTTTTATATCATTACTAATTTTTTAATTTATCTTTTTCAATTTTGTGATTGAATTTTTTTCAATAAATTTAAATTAAATTAATAATTTATAGCATTGAGCGTTAGCTCAATTGACTAAAATTTCACTACTAAAATATTTTCCCATTAAAAAATGATGAAATCAATTCTCTTCAAAACCTTTAAAGTTAAATTTCAAATAAATTTACATAAATTTTCCCAAAAAAAAAACTATAATAATAAATAAATTTAAATTATTTTCATACTCTTGAGACCATTTAATAAAAAAAAAAACAATTTTGATCACAGCGAGCCATTATCAAAAAGGAAGGGCACCTAACATACGTCAAAGTCATAGTCATAGAGTCATCTGGAACATTCAAAATAAAGAAAAAGGTTTTCTATTTTAAGATAGGAAAGTCAATAAAAAGTTAAATTCCGTGCTTCCCATCATTGCCTTTGCTCATAGCATGGCCTCCACTAATTTCCGATGTTTCCACGTAACGACATGATTGCAACATGAATATATTGTTAAATCAAATATTTAAAACACTTTAATAATATATGCGATTAATGCATTTTTGTTTTGTTATGATTGTAATGTTAACTATGCCTCGGAAGTTAGCAATAACAAAAATAGGTGCACGATCCTTTAACAACTAACAAATGAAATAACAGGCAAAGAGAAGAAGTCGAAAATGGCAGAAAATGAGCAAACAACTCAATAGGAACCCCAGCAGATGGAAAACATAAAGGAAATATTGACCAGCAAGGACAAGCAAGAAAATGAGGAAATGGAACAAGATACTTAGAAACTTACCATCCAGAAGACCTAGAGGAATTGGGGTGGCAAGACATCAATCTACAAAGCCAAACTGAAGAATGGAAAACGAAGATATAGTGACTATACTAGAGGAGAAAACCCAAATCATCTACAAGAGCCCATTTCAAGCAACAAGAGTGGACTCTTCACCAAGTTCAGAACACAGAGAACCACAAACACCTAGATAGGAAAACATCCTTGCAAAATGAAGATCAACAAAATATTTTTGTGAAACAACGTTTTAATTTGTAGCAGTGATATTATATTATCTAGTTTATCTCTACTATTCTTTGTAATCCTCTGTTTAATTTTTATCACACTCTCAAACAAAGAATAGTATGAACAATAAAAAAAAATGAGTTTATACCCATCCGTAACTCAACGAGGAGAATGAACGAGGCAGGCAATTCTCTTCACCGGGTAGTTTCATTCCACTAGCTGGACCGTGGCCATCTGATTGTTTTCTGCCAGGGAGGCAAGATCTGGTCCGAGCAACTAAAGTTCCTCTCCTTATCAGTCGAGCCGATGGCGGCCTTAACAGTCGAGCATGCTTACGCACCCTGCCGGTGATGGTGGCCTCCATCTGATGGCTACACCGGCTCGAGTGGATCCCCTCTTTGGCCGGCACTTTCCCTCATAGCTGAGCCTCTCTTGCTGGGGTGAGCGATGGGCTTGACCGACCCTCTTTGGTCTGTTAGGCCCCTCCCATAGTGAGGAGTACTTCTTACTATATGACTTGTGCTTTCTATACCCTAAAGAGTGCACTTTTTTAGGTATGACTTTTTTTTTGGTTTCCCAAATTACAAACTAATAAAATAAAAAACAAACATCGATGTATATTAAACCTGTAATATAATTTTATATATATATAAATAATTATATAATTTTTTTATACATTGTATTTTCAAAATTTTGTTTATTATTTTTAATTTTTTTTGAAATAAAATATTTAAATACACTTTATAAATATAATTAATTTTTATTTCTATCACAACATTTATAATTATTATATTATTTTTTGAAAAACATATATATATATATATTTTAATAAAAAATATTTTATTTTTATAATTTATTAATTTTTAAAATTATTATATTATTTTTTGAAAAATATATATGTTTTAATAAAAAAATATTTTAGTTTTATAATTTATTAATTTTAAATAATATATTATGATATATATTAATATATAATAAATACATATGTTATAACCTCTAACTTTCTCTTAAACACGCTAGATATCTCCCAAAACGATTATCTCAACTGCTTTTTCCTTTTTCATCCACTAAGTCTTTTTATATTGATAGATAATAATGACCCTCGCAACAAAGTTAGAGGATAAGAGTAACACCTTGCAAATAATGTTAATGATTAAGTATCTCGAGTGCTTTTTCCTTTTACATCCACTAAGTCTTTTTATATTGATATATGATAATGACTTGCAACAAAGTTAAAGGATAAAAGGTACACCTTCCAAATAATGTCAACTATTTGAAAGGAAAGATTGGGTGAGTGCTACATCATTTTAAGTTGTCCGGAAAGGTTAGGTGAGTGATACCTAATTTAAGTTATCCATAAAGGTTAGGTGAGTGGAGGTTATGCTTTCACTAAGAAAATTATATTTTTAAAGATTTATGTTATAATGGTAAATTTTAATTAAGGATAAAAAGTTATATTTTTCTAATTGAAAATCAAAAAAATGTTTAATATTAAATTCGTTAAAATAATTATTGATAAATTATTAAAATTATATTACAAAAATGTTTTTTCATGGGACATAGAATAGTTAGTGTTGGGGTGTATTGTTAAGTCATTATATGATGTGAAGATCATGGTTCCAAATTTTGTGGGTAAAAATCTAGTTATGTTAAAGGCTGGTGTGGCTTAGATCGGGTGCAATCCTTAGGTGATTATGACAATTTAAATGCCCTTGGATTGTGGTTTCACAAGCCATAAGTCAAGCTTGAAGTCAAACTCAAACTCAACTTAACAAATACAAAATATATATATATATATATATATATATATATATATATTAAAAATTGTTTTAAAAATGTTTTAAAATTATAATATAAATATTTATAAACTTTTTTAGTTTTAATGTTAACTTGAGTTAAGTGGAGGAGTATTGTTTTTCACAAATAAATATATATAGAGAGAAATGATAATTTGTATTATAAAAATATGTGGCTGGTTTGTAATAAGCGCATCTATTATAATTATATAATTTATTGGCTAATTAATATAAAACACTAGTAATTTCCACCCAGTAAAAAATTTCTTCCTACGAGTAAATTAAAGTATACTCCCAAAAAATTCAAAACCTTATGCTCCATACCATTCAAATTTTATGAGGATCAAATGATCGTACGCATTGTTCCAAATCTGCTTCATGACATGCACAAACCAGTATTCAATATGTTTGAAATAAAAAAATTCATGAGTGAAAGTTATGAGATGGGAAAAATGTGCCTTACTCATTAATAACATTTTTTCTGAGGGTTAACATTGTTCTTTTTATTGATCATGGCATTTGCATCTTAATTATTAGACTAACTAATATGAAAGAATTTTAAATAGGAGAAATAAGTCTATAAACTTCTAATTATCTTGATCACATGACATAGTTTATTGTGTTGTAGAAGATAATTAACAACAATATATTGAATGATGAAGTGAGAGTCTCCCAATACCAATAAAAATGTTATATTCATACTCTTTGCTTAAAAAAAAAAGTGTTCGTCTAGAAAAACATATACTTCTACTAAATTATTAAACAATAAACCCCAACCTTATACATAATTCAACTCTTTATTTCCTTCCAAACAAAAAATCACCCAATAAAATATTATAACAACTTTGAATCTCGTTATGAATCTAATTTTAACTTAATATATTTTTTTGAAAAAAAAGGTGTCCATACTTTTTACTTAAAATATGTTATCCCACTTTATTATATTATATTATATAATAGAATTATATTATCAATCAAAAAAATATTATTAAAATGATTGATTGATAATTTTGATGAGAAGGTGTATGATATATATGATTTTCCTTAAAATATTTATAATTTGATAAATAACTAACTATATATATATAATTGAATTAATTATCAATTAAAAAATTTATTATTAAAATGATAAATAAAATAAATAGTATATAATTATATTATTAATCAAAATTTTTATGATAAATAATGATTGATTGGTAATTTTGATGAGATAATGTATTATATATATATATGTATATATATATGAAAATCATAGAAAATTTTAGAGTGAATGTTCGCCTTTTGGCTTAAATTTTTAGTGGGCGAATATTTTGTATCATAGTACATTTTTACAAATCACCTCAAATAGCCCACCTTATTTTAAGGGAGAGGGTAAAAAAGGTAAATTTAGCCCTTTAAACTATGAGTTACAACCTTCCATTCGCCCATTTTCAAGAATAGGTTTTATATTTTGTATCATAGTACATTTTTACAAATCACCTCAAATAGCCCACCTTATTTTAAGAGAGAGGGTAAAAAAGGTAAATTTAGCCCTTTAAACTATGAGTTACAACCTTCCATTCGCCCATTTTCAAGAATAGGTTTTATTTAAGTGAATCCATTCGCCCATTTTCAAGAATAGGTTTTATTTAAGTGAATCCTATGGGCCAAATACCATATTTATAAAAGAGGTATGGTAAATTAATAAAAATATAAATAAATAAGAGGTATGGTAAATAAATAAAACATTTTTTATATTTACTCCATAAGTCACCTTATATACATGCAAGGGTGTAAACAAATAAAAATATAAGTAAAGTGGAGGTATAGTAAATAAATAAAACGTCTTTTTATACTTACTCAAAAGGTATGGTAAATAAATAAAAATATAAATAAACTAGACGTATGGTAAATAAATAAAACCTCTTTTTATATTTAGTCCATAACCCTCGTTCTATTTATGAAGGCTCAAGAAAGAGGTTTTATTTAAGTGAATCCTATGGGCCAAATACCATATTTGTAAAAGAGGTATGGTAAATTAATAAAAATATAAATAAACGAGAGGTATGGTAAACAAATAAAACATTTTTTTTTTTTATTTATTTACTCCATAAGTCACCTTATATTTACGAACACTCAAAAAATGCGTTATATTTAGGTGAAACCTATGGGCAAAATACTACGGGACAAATACCATGGACTAGATTGTTATTAATACCATGCAAAAAAACATTATTAACCCTAATATTAGTATTAATAAAAATAAAAATGGCACATGGTATTGACCCATGGTATTCGTATTCACATGGAATGTAGCCTATTTAAATGGGGGAATTAAACCAGCATAGATCCATCTTTACTTTGGATCTACTAACCCCCGAGGAGGTATCCATCTTTACTCTAGATCTACTAACCCCCGATATCGGTATCAAATATTGTGATATGCAAACTAGCATAGAGTGAAAAAATATTTGATCCCTCTCGGGGCTTGGTGGATCAAGATTACAAATGAATGTTGTAATTTAATGTATGTTAAACATTTTAGCTTGGTTAAAATAAAAAATAAAGTAAAATTCAACTATTAATTTTATTCATTTTTATAAATTACTAATAGTAATTTTTAACCTCCAGGTTTATGATAACCCATGGTATTGACCCATGGTAATACCATGGTATTCATGTGAGCATAGACTATTTAAAGGGGAAATTCTATCATCTTAGATCCATCTTAATTCTGGGTCTACCAAGTGCCCAGAGGGATAAATAGATTTCATCCCCTTAAAAGTGGTAGATGTGGAGTTAAGATGGATATAGGTTGGTTTTTATGATAATGAAGATATTAAATAGACTTAGGAAATTATATTGTAAAAACATCTTAAGGTGAATGGTTAAAGTGTAGACATTGGACAAGTATATTTGTATACTTCTGTTTTAAACTGAAACAAATCCAGGGCTAAAAGGAATGGATTGATTGCACTAGTCATCCTTCTATAACTTTCCAACATATGCGGGAGTAAACAGATTGTAATTTGGGTAATTTTTCTAACTGCAAACAGGAGCATACTTGTGTATTGGCAGGGTGGTTACGAGGTCCCTAGAAGTGATGAATTTGAATTTTTCTTGGTTTTATATATAGTATTAGGTTTTTTCTCATGCTTTATGTGAATGACACGGGTGAATTTTATCCTACACCCACTAGGTTATTGATATGTAATTTCAGTAATTTTGATTTCAAAAGATATTTTAAAGAAATGCAATGATTTCATTTGTGTATTCAATAAACACAATATTCTAATGGAATTCTGCATTTGTGGTTTACCTATATAGATTCCATGTAGAAGTGTTAGTGGTGTGACATCAATTGTCCTCAAGCAGAGGCTTTAGTTTTACTCTTTTTGGAAGCAAATACTTTCCTCCAACATTTTTGAGTTCCATGAAAAAATTGAAAGTCCTAATAGTATTCAATTATGGGTTCAAGAGAGACATAGTATTCAATTATGGGTTAAAGAGATCCACACTGAATGATCTATCGGCATTATCTTCACTTAGTTTAAGACTATTCACTTGGAGAGCCTGCATGTGCCCCCCACTTCAAGAGCATAGTAAAGTCATGTAGAACTTAGAGAAGCTATCTTTAAGCTTTTAGTGAAGAATGGAAAAATGTCTGGGTTCAATAACAACCAGTCGAGCATTAAGCTTCCAATAATGCTAGATTTTAACCTGGAGCACTTTTGTGATTTGGAGGAGATGCCCCCTCGTATTTGTGACACATCTTCATTTGTGAATTGGACTATTACTAACTGTCATTTCCTTCGAAAGTTACCTGATGACTTTGGGAACCTCAACTCTTTAAGAATGTTAAGGAAGGAAAGAAGTACATTATGCTAAGTTCTCTTATGCTTTTCAAGTTTTTCTTGGATATCTACAACGTTTCAGGTAGGAAAGTACATTCTATTAATGAAAATTTGTCTTGATAGAAAGGCCCAATTTCAAATTCTAATGCTTTCAAAAAACATTGTAGAACTATAATGTTTCTAAAAGGAAAACATATTTTTTCAATTTAAGTATCATGATCCCATATTCCAACTTATTTTTCAATAACCCATTAGGCTTTGTAGCTTTGAATAAATCCATGTCTTTTGATAAGATCCTCTTCCAAATTAGAACGCAGTTTCCTTTTGGCAATAACCACATACAATGTCTTGATTTTGTTATTGAGAAAATAGAGGTTGTGAAACAAGCTTGTGCCATACAAGGACTTGATTCATTGATTATATATCAATTATGGCTCTTGATGTAACAATGTCTTGATTTTGTTGCTTGAAAATAGAGGTTACGCTTTACTATTTCACAGAATTTCTTACAATCTTTCCATAAGTATTGATTTGTAATCTCAGTCACTGAGGGATGATAGTAATGACAAAGGTAATATTCCATGGTTTGAAGTTACCCTCTTACTAAATATTTAAATATATCACCACAATTTAACTGTTAGTTAAAGGAATTGTATTTGATTTGTAAACAATTCATTGCTTGATTTATAGATTTTGATTTTTTCCCTTTTTCTATTTTTTTCTGAGATTTGGTATGAGATATCTTCCAATATTTGGGTTCCCTAGTTTCCCCACCATAGCTATTAGGTTCAGATGCTATCATTAAATATTCTCAGAACGTTACAACTTTTCTAGTAAGTGTACTTTGAAACATTGTTGTTGCTTTTCCATGGTGTTAATGCAAATAAGCACTACAACTAGTGCCATTATTTAGATTAAGTGCCTAAATCTAGGTGGTTTTGTAGTGATGGAATGATTGTTTTCTAGCTACTAAGGCCATATGCATTTTTATCTCTTATGTTGTCCTGAGATATTCAAATTCAGAATAAGAATTGAGGTCTCGTTTCCACTGTGGATTGCAGTCAGTTTCTTGAACATAATATATAGTAGATTATATTTTACTAATCAACTATGGATGTGATCCCTCGCAGGAAAGGAAATTCAAAGTGACTTTGATTTCACATTGATTTGTCAAAACATCCACACAGGAAAGGAGATTCAAAGTGACACTGATTTCACACTGATTTGTCAAAACGGAGGCAAGAGAAAAGGAAACTTTGTATTCAACAATGCTCTTAATTTCATATGTACATGCACAGACATATTAGTAGAAAATATTGAAGGGTTGCCTAAGTAATATTTTCCATTCCACTACATTCTTTACAGCTTGTAAATAAATAACTCGGAACAATTCATTACACTACGTTTTATTCTTTATTAATCAGTGGTTAAGATTTTGATATTGAATTGGCTAAGATTTTTCTTCCTTCTGTGAAATTGTGTGTTCTATAATGCTTCTTTTCCATTCACTATGTATAGCATATAAAGTGTGTCTAATGGAGTAGGAAGATTGGAAAGTCTTGTGATCCTTGAACTATGTTACAAGGCAGAAACCCAACGGGGCAGGGTAGGTGCATCCCCACAAAGGGGTCACAAATACCAAATTTGGTATTGGCTAGTGCCTTGAGCTAGAAAATTTCCTTTACCCTTGTATTAACAGTGAATCCAGAGAGGATTCTAATATTATCTTTATAAGATTTATATTAGTTAAGATTGATGAATAAAATTCATGAGACATGAGCTAGGATGTCCTTGCAAGGTGGTTGTTGATTATTGGAAGCTATGATGGCCATTATGTCAGGCTAGGTGGTCGCACTCCCTTGATCGTGAGCACGATTGTGATCAAGATGGAAGACTTCATAGTCTGGATTGATTGTTTAGCAGTGATAATTAGTGGGCTCATTCACAAAAGCTTCTATTTTACTAATCCTTTTTATAGAGTTGTCAGATTCAATTTCCAAAGGTTTTAATTACACTATAGAGTTGAGTTCTGAGAGAGTTGTGATTCACAGTGTTAAGTATAGCAGCTATGACACTTGAATGAAGACAAGCATAGTAGATGTATCAGACTCTATTATAAGCTTACCTGCATATTATAAGGGACTTGGTTGGCTTTTTTATAATTTTATAAACAAGTTCCATTTCGTGGAAATGTGAAAAAAACAGTGATATTGCCACCATGTGGCTCTTGTCATATATGGTTTTATACTTTTTCAAAAAATTCTCTAAGAGTTCACAATGCTAAGATTCACTAGGACCTTACAAAGTTTTATTATTTAGTGAAAGACTCACCAAGATCTTACAAGATTTTATAATTGAGTAAAATATTCGCCATGCCTGGTGAGAGATTCGGCAAAAAATTATATATACATATTATATTATTGATAAATTCGCCTTCCATTTTTCCTATATACCATGGAGATTCGCCCATTTATTATACATATAAATTTGGGGGGGTTCTTAAAATTTTCCCTGATGAAAATTAGAATTTCAAAACCCTTGGGAGGGAGTTTAATTGGTGATGGTCGTGAAAATAAAGTGTTATGTGTGAGGAGGTTCGAGGTTCAAATCCGCCAATTCCCCCGTGTCTGTGGAAGGGGCCTACACTACCAACTTTCTTGACTTGTTAAGTCAACAAACCTATAGTGATCTAGGGACACTTCTCTCCCTTCTTTTTTATTAGAGAAATAAAATATTAAAGAATATCAACTAACCTCTTACTTTTTTAAGGTCTAATAGACCATGATTGGTCTTAGTGGATGTTAAACATCATCATCATCATCAGTGGTAACAGTTGGAATCAACCTCATGTCACATGAGTACCAGACCAACCTAGTTTGCAAATGCTCTAAATAAATAAATAAAAAGGAATGAATTATTTCAAAGCATTTTTATTATAGTTATACTATCTTTTTTTTGTAAGTCTAGAAATTATATTGATCAAACAGAAATAAAATTACATCATTTTCCAACATGCTTCATCTTCTGGCACAATTTTCCCTATACTAATGGTATCTAAGTAGAGATGAATGGTATTGAGAGTAACAAAGAAGACATAAAGGGATAGAAGACACAACTAGAGAGATGAATCGCCCAAGTCGGGGCTCATGCTCAAGGAAGACCTTTTTCCCTTTCCTTTTAGAAACCTTGATCTAACCTTCTGAAGGTGGTTTGATCAAAGTGATCTGCATATTATCATTATGCATTGAGAGAAATTCCTTATCAAATTTAGAAGAAGTTGACTCATGAGCTCATTTCAATATACCTGAAGAAGCATTAATATTCAATATATTTGTGCTTGTTGAAAGAGCATGGTCTATGTCAGGAGTTGTTGAGCCTTGGACATTGTCCCCTAGATGGATTTCATCATCAACTTCTTCATCATCCTTGTTCGATGTAGAGGAGGCCTTTCCATCCATAGGAGGAGGGTTTCAGGGCTTCCAACTTTTAGATCTGGAATTGTGGATGTTCCACTTCTATTGAGAATTAAACACTAGGAAGGAATTTTGTAAGTGCCATGCTTGATGACAGAAGCAGCAACGAAAAGTACTATTCTCATAATCCAAAGCTTGATCAATTGAAATTCACCGATTTTTAAATTGATTTGATCTAGAAACCCTTTATTGATATCAATTTCAACACAAATTTTGCCATAGGTATATGCACCAAGCTACCCATGAAAGGTATAAGTAGTAAGATAATGACCTAGAGTGTCTCCAATGCCATGAAATATTGTGTGGTGCCACAAGTGAGCTAGAAGATTAGGAAGTCTGACCCATATTGGAATATTTGTAATGACAGTTGTGGATGGGTCAAAATTTAGGAACTAAGGGGTTAGAAATCGTCTAAGATTTCCCCAAAACCAGGGCCCTTTAGATAAATCTTTATGATAATTTCCTAGTTCCACAAATAACACAATAAAGAAGCCCCTTAAGTAGAAAATAACCTCACAATTTTTAGTCCATGCGATATGGATCCATCGGTAGAGATCAACCATGTGGGTCCAGAAGCCATTAAAGTGAAAAATTAGGGTTGCCTCTTAATACACCTTATGAAGGTCCTCCATACATGAGTGAGAAATTTCTAGGGAAGGAACTTCCTCATATTTTTCTGCCAAAAACGTCCCAGGAGCCATTTGGGCATGATCTTCCTTAAGATGATTCAAGCATGGATGAAATCTTTATAAGAAAAAGTTTGAGAGGAGGAAGCCTTACCTCCAGCCACCCCACATAGACGAAGAACCATGAAAATAGTGGCATCTTTACCAATATTTTAAACTGAAAGAGGATCAACATCATCTAAATTCTTACCTTAAAAAAGCAAGTGTTGCATGCCTAAGGGAATACTCACTCAAGCTCTAAATAAAACTTGAGATCTCGAACTAGATCTAAAGAGAAAACCATGATGAGCATTAAGTGGCCCAAAGGGGAGTTTGACAAAGATTTGTTAACATGTTAGTGAATCTGGCACATGATCTCCTAGCAACATATCTACCAGCGTAAAGGAAAAATCCCTCTACGAGATATTCTGGGCCGCCATGAGGGTTTCTAAAATTTTTTTGTTATACACAGATCATAAAAACCCTAGTAAAGAAAAAAACATCAGGGGAAAGAATTTTGATTATGCTAAAATTTAAAATAATAATAATAATTTACATGATTTTTAATTGAAAAAATTAAAAGAATATTATTCCTTTATTCAATAATTTAAAAAATAATCTATAACATGTTAATTTGTAATTAAAAATTTGTATATAAACAAGGGTAATAGCTACAATGCAGCATAGTCCATGCCTCTACCGCTAATTAATTGATTAAGGCCATGCTTCTTTCTGTGGCACCTATGTTTTATTGTTATTCAAGAATGCTCACATTTCTGCAATTTTCCATTATTGTAGAGTGTGGAGCTAGAGTTAAAGTTTTTATTGTATGAAGTGCTTCTCTGTACTTCCTTATCTTAGCACATACCCATTCTTTGAACACAATTTCTCTGCACACCCTTTCTCCAACACTTCCTGCACACCATTTGAAAGCTACTTGTGCATATTTGGAACCCCGCCATCTTTGGAAACATTGGACAAAGCAGTAACAATCACAAGCATAACAGTGTCAGAACACTCACTGATGAAATTTCCACTTAAAAAAATTCGCCTTTTTTTTTCCATGCCTTGACTCGGCATACTAAATTAGCTTTATGCGCACTGTGGAGGAAAAAATCTTGACTCGATATAGTCCCTGATCCTTAACAAACTCCTCTGCACTCAATTTCTTTGCACACCCTCTCTCCTTCCTCCACATATCACAAAATTAACCTTTTTTTTATGCCTCGACTCCGCATACTAAATTAACATTATGTGGAGTGTGGAGGAAGAGAGCTTGACTCAATATAGTCCCTGCTCTTTAACAAACTCCCCCACACACAATTTCTCTACGCACCCTTTCTCACAAACTTCTCATACACCCTTTTTCCACACACCAAAATAGTAGCAATTAGCCCCCCCTTTAGAAATTAATAGAAATTTTCTACTACTAATGAATTCGAACTAAAAACATGATATTACAAATTTCCTCTACAATTTTGTGGAATGGAAAACACAATTTAGAAACACATGTAATGACATGCAACCATCAAAACCACATGAACACGATGATTTACGAGGGAAACCAAATGGGGAAAACCCCTACGCTACTTTTCACTAATCAGATGAGAATGAGAAACTATTACAATGTCTTGCTTCAACTCTAAAGCACACCTTGCACTGTTCTCCTACTGATTGTCCTGATATGGCCAACACTTAGCCAATTAAAGCCTCTAGCTTCTTCTTATTTCCTTGCGCAATTCTAGAGAAATTTAACTCCTAATCAATAGGGAAAACCCCTATTTCCTTGTGCAATTACCAAGGAATATATCACTTGCTTAATTGCCAAGCGTGTACACTCAACTAGTATACAATTGATGATTACAATGTGCATTTTACTCCACTCCAGCTAGGTTTTTCGAATTCCATGCATGTCTGGGATATTTTTAGTTGATTAACTAGTTTAACTAAGATATTAGTGAGTTAACAACAGTTCTACTAGCAAACTAACCTTCAACTGACTCAATTAATTACTTGAGCTCAATTAACTGAGTTCAACTGAAAATAATTGAACTAGATTGCTAAATTTTATCAATTATTACATGCACAACTCTACTCCAAGCCTATAACTTGAATTTACTAACATAAATAGTAGATAAGGCCATGTCACTCTAGCTAACTGCATTCCAAGTCATCATGCTGATGTGGAAAATCAAATTACTCAATTTTACTAAGGCACAAGTCAAATTGAGACTTTCTTGCTACAATTTCTAATGCTCCATCTTAGCAAGAAAGGGATTTTGAACCACCCCTATCCTACACCTATGGAATTCTAATTTTCCTCTTGGCAAAGCCTTTTTCAAGATATCTGCATCCTCCTCCTAGGTTGGAATGTATTGTAGCATCATAATTCTCCTTTGCACACAATCCTGCGAGTGATGGTACCTGATATCAATGTGCTTGGACCTTCCATGAAATATTGGATTCTTAGAGTTTAATACAACTCTTATTATCACACTAAATCATTATCGGATCCATCTCCTGACTGAAAAGACCCACAAGAAAATTTCCTCATCCATATGGCCTCACATGTTGCTTAACTTGCATCCATGTATTCAGCCTCTGCTGAGATGACTACCACAAAACTCTATTTCCTGCTATACCAAGAAATAGGTGTAGACCCAACACTAAAGATAGCACATGAAATACTTTTCTTGTCTAATAGACTTCCTGCCCAATATGCATCAGTGAAGCTTTAAAGCTTCACTCCCTCTGTCCTCTTGTACCATAACCCATACTTTGTTGTGCCTCTGAGGTATCTTAACACATGCTTTGTTGCCTTCCAATACAACTTGGTAGGCTTCACCATGGCTTGACTCAATTGATTAACTACACAACATATGATGTGCCTTGTGTTCACCAGATACATCAAGGATCCCACAAGTTGTTTGTAAATGGTAGCATCTACTACCTATCCTCAAAGGCATCCTCCTTCCTCCAATTTGTAGCTAGAGGAGTGTCCATAGGCTTGCAGTTCTCCATGTGAAATCTCTGAAGTATTTCAGAGGAATACTTCCCCTAACTCACAAACAACTCACCATCACCTTTCCATACTTCCAGCCGAAGGAAGTAATGCATCAAGCCCATGTCTTTCATCTTGAATTCTCTTACAAGGTCCTCCTTGCAAGAGTGGATCAACTTCTCATCCCCTATAAGTATCAAGTCATCAACATATAATACAAATATATCCAACTTGCCATCTTCTACAATGTGATAGAAATTAGAATCTACTTCACTTTTGGTGAATCCAAATCCCTCGAGATATGTGTCAATCAAAGTGTACCATGCTTGGGGTGCCTATTTGAGACCATAAAGGGTTGTCTTGAGTCTACACACATGTGTCTCCCTGTCATATGTCTCAAATCCCTCCATCTTCTCTATGTAAATTTCTTCCTCAACAACACCATTGAGGAAGGTAGGATCCACATCCATTTAGTGGATCTTCCACCCCATCTATGTAGTTAACTCTAGAATGGTTTTGATCAAGGAATATCTTGCCACCAGAGAAAATGTTTCCTCATAGTCCACTCCCTCTACCTATGAGAATCCTTTGGCCACAAATATGGCCTTGTACTTCTCGATGCTCCTATCATCTGCATGTTTTAGTTTGTAGATCCAACTGGAACCAACCACTAACTTTTTCTTTGGTCTCAGCACCACCTCCCATACATTGTTCTTCATGATGGAGTCATACTCATCCATCATGGCATCAAACCACATTGGTTAAGAAATTTCTTCCTCAAATGAAGAAGGCTATGACTCAACGAGTTGTGTCATGAGATCCATATAACTAGTGTATATGTCTGGTGACCTCCTCTGCACGCGCAAGGATGTGGGAGCTCCCACATGCGCCTTAGCATCTTACACCAACCTGTCAGCTTCTCAGGTTCTCTTCCTCCCCTCTCTAGAAGATTATGGTTGAGTGATCCAAAATGGATTTTGGATAGACTCCTAAGTCTAAGTGTTCCTCACTGAGGAAAATGAAAGTCCAAGGAAGTTCCCGGAAATAGCGCCATTACAGAGATCTTTTCATTCTGAATCTACTGCAACTTAAATGGGCAAAAATGGACTTAGGATGCAGAAGTTATCACAGAAAGAAGATGCCCTATGTTCTTTAGAAAAAGAGGGAAAATCCTCTAAAATGGCAAAAAAACCTTATAAAGGGAAATCGCATCGGACCAGGACAAAAGAGCGGACTTAAGCGGAAAGGGGAGAAACTCCCAATCATCGATCCCCGACATATCGGGTCGAAGGCAGACATGCGATATAACATAAGGACCAGGCCCATGCGATACTGCGATCGCCGAAATCAGCAGATCAGCATCGGTGATGGCATGGGACTTAAGGTGAGACCCTGGGCCAAGCGATATTGCGATCGCTGATATCGGTGTCAGCGAATCGGCGTCGGCATAGGCCATGCCATATGGAAAGACCCCGAGACTTTGTGATATGCGATTGCAACATGTCGCATCGCAACAATACAGAGGAGTGGGGCCATATATATATATATATATATATATATATATATATATATAGATATATATGCACCGATGCGATGAAACCAGACCCGAAAGGGTTATAAATGCAGTTGTATATTATTTCAAGTCTGATATGAGCCATTTCATCAGGATTTCCTGTGTTTTAATGTATTTTTCAAATACAAAGGAAACCTCGGCACAAGGGCACTTGCGACTTGCAATAGCGATTGTAGGCAGACCCGATAGGAGTCTAGGGTGGATTTAATGATATTTCTGGTCCGATAAACAGCAGATTGGCGAATTTTCCTATGTTTTACAGTGTTTATCTATGTAAATAGGGAACCACTATTTCTCGGGATTTCAAGTGCCGATGGTTCCTTCCGTTACAGAACAGGTGGCCATCATCCTGGAAGGCATTTGGCAATGATTTCTATTACTTATAGGGGGATTTGAGCAGACAGAGGCTAGGAGCCAGAGAGCCCAGAATAGGAAAATGAACAGACAACGCTGATTGGCTTAAAAGCCACAGAATGACAGAGACAGAAAAGAATAATGAGGAGAGAGAGAAAGCACAGCTAAGAAAAAAAATAGGAGGCTAAGCCAAAGCAGGAAGCTAAGGTGAAAGAGAGCAGCACAGAACGGGAAGGCAAAGAGAACACAGAGCTAATGCACAGAGCAGCCGAGTGGAGTCACTTGGAAGTCAAGTGAAAAGCCCCAGAGCTAGCATTTGCAGAGAGCCAGAGCCAAGGGCCAGAAAGCTGAGATCTTCAAAGCCAAGGAGAGATGGTGTTCTGAGCCCATTGTTCCTGTGTAAAACAGTGGAGCTGAGCCAAGAGCTTATAAAAGGACTTTGCCATAATCCCAAAGACCCTAGTCGAGTTGACTAGAGCTCAAGGATATGTAGCCCAAGAGTTTTGGGTGAACTCCACATTAATTTGTTGTCTTATGTGTGATGCTTGTTGTTGCATTGTTCACTGTTATATGCTTTATATTAGTTTAAACAAAATCATTTACAACACATAAATAGTTTTAAAATAAACATCAGCATGCACCTATATTTTCAAGCATATTATCAATTCCGCATTGGTTATTCAATAATACTTGGTAATATTTAAAGTTTTGGAAGTGGGAGAGGTTCTTGTAAGTTAGACAAGAAGCCTAAGTGCCCCATTTTCAGATTAGGTGGTATCAGAGCTTTTGATAGATTAACCCACCTTCAAAGAAGGTTATATCAGAATGCTTGATTGACAGGGCAAAGATTACTTGTCTGAAAGGTGTTTGGGTAGTCAAGGATTGATTGTATGCTTGTTGCAGACTGACTATTTTCTGAGTTTGCAGAGGTGAAGGGAAAGCTATTGATAGCTCAATCCAGGAAGGATAAAAAGAAAGAAGGGATGAAGGCATTCTTCTATTCGAAATGACCTCAAAGTGATCCTTAAAGCACAAAAAGTTTGTTGCAAAAGGTTGCCTAATAAAGCCCTTTACTAATCTTGTTTGAAATTCTTTTGTTCATTTTGCATAATGACAACTTCTACAAGTGTATCTTCAAATTCCTCCTTCATCACAAGAGTCTTTGATGGAGACATAAGGCAAGACTTGTTCATCATGATGGACAAGGTGAGAGAGATGTATGAGCATGGATGGAAGAGCAGCATACTTAGAGAGCAGTTGAATTCCATGAAGGAAGAGAAGCAGTTGCTTTTTGACAAATTGCAGGAAATGGAGAGGCAACTTCATATTGCAGATATGAACCTGAAAAGGATGCATGAGTTGGAGTCACAGCTCTTTGTTGCCAAAGAAGCCTTGGTCAAGTATCAGCTTGAAGAAGAGGTAGGCCATTCCAATTTGTCTTCAAATTCTTCTAAGAATGCTTATATTGGTTCTTTTGAAAAACATACTAGAGGCATAGGTTCCAAGCTAGTGTCCAAGATGGGCTATGAAGGAAAGGGCTTGGGAAAGCATGCAAAAAGTATTGTTGAACCAATAATGGTTGAGGAAAGGCCTAAGTATTTGGGTCTTGGCTATGGACAATCTTATGGAGAGAGTTCCAAAGCTGCCATGAAGGCCATTGAAACAACTCCAAGAAGGAGTTGCATTGCAGAGTGTGAAGATTGTGTTTAGGAGGAATGCAATAGCTTGAAACATCATTTGCAGGATGCAGGTGTTCAGAAGCACACACTTGAGCCAGAGAGTTGTGGAAACTCTAACAACCTTGAAGAGATTGATGGTGTTCCAAAGGGAGTCACTTCTTCATTTGCTTCACCTCCTCATGAAGGCAATAAAGGTGAAAGAGGCAGGTATAAATCTGGTTCTAAGCATCTTCCTTTTGATTTTGCAAAGCATGATAAATTTCCACATAGATGTGGGAAAAGAATTGCATGTTCCTTTTGTGGTTTGGATAACCATCATGTTTCTAGATTTTGGAAGAGAATGGCCATATACAGGAAACTTTTGAAGGAAAAGAAGCAAAAATCCAAAGGTCCATTAGACAAGGCAAATCATGCTGCCAAGAGGATGCACATGTGTTGCACTTACTGCCATAAGCAAGGGCATCTTGCTGAAAGGTGTTGGACTCTGAATCCAACAATGCTTCCACAAAAGCTGAAGAAAGTGGAAAGAGAAGATGGCAGAAATGGAAATGAAGTTTCCATGGATGATGTGCTTCAGAATGATTCACATGTTGATGTTGATGTGCAGACAAAGGAAAGACCTTTGAACTGGATTGGTAAGAAATGGTTAGAGTTATTTTCCAATTAAGGATTGCATGTCTATTGATGCATCTATTTTCATTTCTTGTTGATGAGATGCAAGTTGCAGGTTTCTACCAAGATGGTGAATGGAAAAAGGTTGAGTAGGAGACTCACTTTGTTGCTGCAACATTATATGTCATTTCAGCTTCGAAAGTACAGTGTGCTTAAGTGAAAGTTGAAGGATGAAATGCATGCATGAGCATGATGTGCATGAACACAGGGATGTTGATGTTTTCCTTGTATTTGAACATGTATGTGTAATTAACTTGAAGGGTTGATTGCTTTGTTGTAAACATGCATGTAATATTGACTTGGGAAAAGTTGACTTGGTCTCCAAGATGGAGATAGTGATGAAATGTTTCATCTTTTGAAAAGAGTCCTAATGGTCTTTTTCTACATGCTTGACTTGAAGGGTCATTTGTTTTAAAGGCATGTTTTGTGGGCTTGTTGTCTAATCCATAATTTGTATGCAGATGTAAGACATGGGGGTGTTCACAAGATGTGAAATTTGTTTCTTTTGTTGAAGCAGGAGTTTAGTCCATCCAGTTGTTGTTTGTATTCCTGTTGTTGTTAACAGCTTTTCAAACAGGTACAAATGAAATTTTTGTGGAGGAGGTGTACTTCACATTTGTTTAAGCCACCTTGGATCAATGATCAAGGCCAATAAGTTCAAACTACCGTCTGTGACCATCTAAGCAGGAGTTTTGCAGGAAGGAAAAGAAGAAGGTAGCTCTTCCTAGGAGGATCAACATATCTAGGAAGGAAAGTGGTCAAAGGCTTTGGTTCAGAGGCACTATGCAAGGCAAGTGTATGTAGGTTGGAAGAAGAGGGTGTTGTTACTCTCAGGTATTGTTCAGATCAGTATATCAGTCTTTTGGAGACCAAAAGTTCTTTTAGTGGGAAGGCGTGATCCAAAATGGATTTTGGATAGACTCCTAAGTCTAAGTGTTCCTCACTGAGGAAAATGAAATTCCAAGGAAGTTCCTGGAAATAGCCCCATTGCAGAGATCTTTTCATTCTGAATCTACTGCAACTTGAATGGGAAAAAATGGACTTAGGATGCAGAAGTTATCGCAGAAAGAAGATGCCCTATGTTCTTTAGAAAAAGAGGAAAAATCCTCTAAAATGGGCAAAAACCCTTATAAAGGGAAATCGCATCGAACCAGGACAAAAGATCGAACTTAAGCGGAAAGGGGAGAAACCCCCGATCACTGATCCCCAACATATCGAGTCAGAGGCAGACATGCGATATAACATAAGGACAGGGCCCATGCGATACTGCAATCGCCGAAATCGGTGGATCAGCATCGGCAATGGCATGGGACTTAAGGCGGGACCTCAGGCCAAGTGATATTGCGATCGCTGATATCGGCGTCGGTAAATCGGCATTGGCATAGGCCTTGCCATATGGAAAGACCCCGGGACTTTGTGATATGCGATTGTGACATGTCACATTGCGACATGTCGCATTGCGACAATACAGAGGAGTGGGGCCATATATATATATATATATATATATATATATATATATATATATATATATATATATATATATATATATGTATGTATATGTATATGTATATGTATATGTATATGTATATGTATATGTATGTATATGTGTATGTGTATGTGTATGTGTATGTGTATGTATATATATATATATGTATGTATGTATGTATGTGTATATATATATATATATATAGATATATATATATATATAGATATATATATATATATATATATATATATATATATATATGTGTGTGTGCCGATGTGATGAAACCGGACCTGAAAGGGTTATAAATGCAGTTGTATATTATTTCAAGTTCGATATGAGCCATTTCATCAGGATTTCCCATGTTTTAATGTATTTTTCAAATACAAAGGAAACCTCGGCACAAGGGCACTTAAGACTTGCGATAGCGATTGTAGGCGGACCCGATAGGAGTCTAGGACGGATTTAATGATATTTCAGGTCTGATAAACAGCAGATTGGTAAATTTTCCCATGTTTTACAGTGTTTCTCTGTGTAAATAGGGAACCACTATTTCTGGGGATTTCAAGCGCTGATGGTTCCTTCCGTTAGAGAACAAGTGGCCACCATCCCTGAAGGCATTTGGCAATGATTACTAATGCTCAGAGGGGGATTTGAGTGGACAGAGGCCGAAAGCCAAAGAGCCTAGAAGAGGAAAATGAGCAGACAACGCCGATTGACTTAAAAGCCACAGAATCACAAAGACAGAAGAGAATAATGAGGAGAGAGAGAAAGCGCAGCCAAGAGAAAAACAAAACAGGAGGCTAAGCCAAAGCAGGAAGCTAAGGCGAAAGAGAGCAGCACAGAACAGGAAGGCAAAGAGAACAAAGAGCTAATGTGCAAAGCAGTCGAGTGGAGTCACTTGGAAGTCAAGTGAAAAGCCCAAGAGATAATGTGCAAAGCAGTCGAGTGGAGTCACTTGGAAGTCAAGTGAAAAGCCAGAGAGCTATCATTTGCAGAAAGCCAGAGCTAGAGCTGAGAGCCAAAGCCAGAGCCGAGGGCCAGAAAGCTGAGAGCTTTAAAGCCAGGGAGAGATGGTGTTCTGAGCCATTGTTCCTATGTAAAACAGTGGAGTTGAGCCAAGAGCTTGTAAAATGACTTTGCCATAATCCTAGAGAACCTAGTCAATTTGGCTAGAGCTCAAGGAGATGTA
This sequence comes from Pinus tabuliformis, assembly GCA_031772625.1. Taxonomy (NCBI): domain Eukaryota; kingdom Viridiplantae; phylum Streptophyta; class Pinopsida; order Pinales; family Pinaceae; genus Pinus; species Pinus tabuliformis. Next base: position 770,995,113 of record CM062811.1, on the reverse strand, counting down.
GCCCAAGAGTTTTGGGTGAACTCCACTTTAATTTTTTGTCTTATGTGTGATGCTTTTTGCTACATTGTTCACTGTTATATGCTTTATATTAGTTTAAGCAAAATCATTTACAACACATAAACAATTTTAAAATAAACATCAGCATACACCTATATTTTCAAGCATATTATCAATTCCGCGTTGGTTAATCAATAAGACTTGGGAATATTTAAAGTTTTGGAAGTGGGAGAGGTTATTGTAAATTAGACAAGAAGCCTAAGTGCCCCATTTTCAGATCATTGAGTGGATGCCTCCACTCAGTCTCCTGTCTACTCCTCCACATGTGGTTGCTACGAAAAATCCCAAAGCTCTGCATGAGGCTCCTCTTTAGGAATTAGAAGCTCCTCCTCTACTAGGATACTGAGATCTCACTCTAGAGAGCATCTCATAGAATTATCCTCATCAAAATTGACATCTCTCCTCACTACTTTTACCCTGAGTGAGGGAAAATACACCCTATATTTATGCAGAGTCTCTGTGTATCCTAAAAATACCCCCATCTTAGTTATCGGCTCCAATTTCTTCCTGCTATCCTTGGAGACATGAAAATACACAATAGCTCCAAAAATTCAAAATGAGATACATCTGGCTTCCTCCCAGATAAGGATTCTTCGGGTGTGATCATGCCAAGTATTCTGTGACGGCTCCTGTTCTGCAAATATATTGCGGTGTTCCATGCTTTTTCCAGTAGATGTAATGGCATCCCTTAGTCATGCAACATGGCTATTGTTTCTCCAACTATGATTTTGTTCTTTCTTTCAGCCACCCCATTTTTATGTGGGTTATGGGGTGTTATCAATTCTCTTATAATACCCTCCTTGGCACAAAATTCCTTGAAGGTGTTAGAAACAAATTCTCCTCCATTGTCACTTCTCAGGGCTTTCAATTTCTGACTAATCTCATTTTCAACCAATTTTTGAATTCAAAAAATTTGGAAAACATTTCATCCTTTTTCATCATGAAGAAATACAACATTTTATAGAAAATTCATCAACAAAAATTACATAATACCTATGTTTTGTTGTAGAGGTTATAGAAAAGGGTCCACATACATCAAAATGGACTCGCTCCAAGATTGCTCCCATTATATTGTCTAAGCCCTACAAGGAGGATTTGACATATTTCCGCAATGTGCATCCCTTGCAGACATCATGTTGGTCAAGGGTACATTTCAGTAGACAGGTGGTAATTTGTTGCATGATTTTTAAGGCCCCATCATGTAAATGTCCCATGTGCATATACCAGATTTCTCCAACATCTCAACTCTGCACTTTTTCTACCTTTCTACTCAATGTAGCGCAAGCTTCCACCTTAAGTTTGTAGACATTTTTCACTCTAACTCCAATATGTTTTTGATGCCCAGTAGCTACATGTCTCAGAAAGGCTTTCCCTTACTGAAAAAAACATCATAGCCTTTATCCTCCAATACAGCTATAGAGATCAATTTTTTCTTTAGTCCAAGCACATACATAACATCATTAAGATGAAAATGGGAGCCTGACTCCATCTTAAAGGTTATAGTTCCAATTCATTTGGTATTGTACCTCCCAGCATCCCTAATTTATGTGTGCATCTGGAGATCCTTCTCCTCTAGGCTACTAAAGAATTCTTTGCATCCTATCATATGCAACTAGGCACTTGTATCTAGATACCACACACTCCGCATTATAGTGTTGGCCATTCATGCAATCAGGGTGAAGTCCAATTAGAATTGTGAGGCAAGTGCTTCATCTCCTACTCCTCCTAAAGGTTTCTTATTAGACTTCTTGTGCGGACACTTTGTTGCATAGTGCCCATATTCGTGGTAGTGAAAACATTCTATCTTGCTTAGGTCCTTCTTCTTGCCATTTTTCTGGCTGAAATCTGGCTTGCTTTGGGCCTTATTTCCCTTATCTTTCTTTCCCTTCCTAACCAAGTAAAAATTATCTTCCTCCTCAGCTTTAGATGTTACTCCATCTCTTTTGTTCCTTCGAATTTCTTTCTGCACCAAATCAAACCAAAGTTTCTTCCAATTTGGAAATTTGTCTCTTCCATTTACAGAGTCTTGGTAACTATGATAAGATTTTGGAAGGCCTAGGAGAGCTACACTCACAAGTTCGGATGAGGAAACATTTTCTTCTACTCCTCTAAGTTCATCTCGAACTTGAGTGAATCTGGAGAGGTAATGTGGAATGGTTTCATTTTTTTGCTATCAAATGTTTCTGATCTTGTCCCTCAATGCCAATTTCCTTGCATCATTGTTATTTTTTAATAGCTGAGTGAGGGTCTTCTGCATAGAAAATGGATTTTCTTTCCAATGTAAATTCAAGACTATGTGGTCTCTAAAACCCTCCAAGATGATCCTCCTTCCTTTTGCGGTGTCCTTATTCCACTTAGCTAACTTATGTGCATCTAATACTGTTGGTTTTGGAATGTCATTTTTGGTGTACTCTTGTTACAGATCCATTTGGGCACATCAATCCCATCATCCAGATCAGTGTTTTAGGGCTCATCAAACCCTAATTTCAGTTGCTACATGTCCTAAACAAGTCACCCCTTTGAATGCCTCCTTCCTGGACAGTTTCATGACTTGAAGAAATCTAGAAATGGCCTCTAGAAATACCTCATTCCATGTACGTGAGTATATCGTAGCTCATCCACGTACCTTTGGGTATATAGGGTGGTGTTACAGTACATAAAGTATATGGGAATGCTCTCACTATGCGGTTTTGCATTAAACAATGCTTACACGGATTGGGCCTCCACATACTTTTGGGTATATATGGGAGGACAACACTAGGTTGATATCCATCCTTAGGTAACTGAGTCAGCCGCCTTGTACACTGTGATACACTGAACACAGCATTCGGGGAGATTGCCTGCCCATACTTCTCGGTTCGCCAAGAGGTATTCAATAGTTCACAGTTGCTTGGTAAACCTTTTGCCTAGATTATCCCTCTTTTGTTTTGTTATGTTACTTTGATTAAAATAAAATTAATTTTTCGCGAATAACATCCTCCATGCTCACTCCTTAGTTGATCTTAGGTTGAAACTTATGGTGACAAATCTGGAGTCCACTGATCAAGGAATTCCTTTTGATGGGAATCCTAGTTCTTTTCTTCCTTTCAGAAATATTGGTGCTCCTTATATGGTTACATTATCCCTACTGGGACTTACCATTGGATTGCTAGTATGGCTGTTTTCAACCTCCTTGGTTCAAAATGTAGTGATTTCTCTGCAATTGAGTACACCTCCAACTAGACAAAATAAACCTCTAGTTGATCCTAAAGTTGACCCTTTGCCTTTTTCCTCGGTTTTTTCTTCCTCCCCTTCTTCCTCTTCGCCTGGTGAAAGTATTGGTACTAGTAACCAGGTGGCTAAGAAGAAGAAGAATAAAGGGAAGAAGAAGAAGAAGAAACAAATTCAGCAGAGGGGCAACCAGGCAACCATTGCTTTGAATGCAACATCTGATGAGAAACTGTTCGTCAAGCCTCACAAAGTTCGATATACATGCAAACTTTGTGCGGGAGACCATCTTCTTCGAAATTGTCTAGATATTCCTCAAATCTTAGAAGAATGGTCTTCTCGTTCACAACATCCCATGTCATCAACTTCTCGATATCATGCTGGTGACACACCATCAACTAGTGGTAGTAAAGTTCATGGAAAGAAGGGTAAAGTTAAGTTTCCCTGTAGGTTATGTGAAAGGAATCACCCCATTCACCTTTGTCCTTATCTCGATGAAGCCAAAAAAGTGTTGGATAATCGTCTTACTTCATCGCAGCGACTTCCATCTGGTTACAGGAGACTATTCCTTAATCCTTCACTAGTTGATAAAGTGACTGACTCAAATCAATCGTCGGTCAAACCCAATCTCTTTGAAAGTGAATCCGATGAGTCTATACCCGACCCAAATCAACAGGTCAAGGAAACAGTTGACCCATTTCACCTTCAGTTAATCGTACCTTTCCCGAAGAGAGTGAATATGATACCACTCAGGTTCTTTTCATTTCTTCAAATTCTAATGAGCTTGGGGGTAGTCCTCTTATTCCATAAAGACAGAAGAAAAATACTCCTGCTCTCATAACTCAAGGGGTTAATTCTCTCGTTTCTACGGTACCCCCTCCAAGTAGTCTAGTCACTTCTTTTGATTGGAATCGACTGGAAGGATTTTGTCTTCCTTATTATGTGCCTTTCTAGATCATAGTACAAGTTTGTAATATGATTGTATCGGGCACTATTATAGATGATGGTGCATTTGTGAGTATCCTTTCCTCAACTGCTTGGTAAGCACTTGATTCGCCACCACTTGTGTCTATTACCCAGAATCTGTTAGCTTTAAACAGAGGAACCAATCAACCATTTGGGATCCTCCCTCAGTTATCTATTACTTTGGGAGGAAAATTTGTTTATCTCAATGTGATGGTAGTCTCAGGCCCTTTAGATTACAATTTACTTCTTGGGCGTGACTATGTTTATGACATGGGAGCTATTGTTTCAACACTCTTTCAAGTGATTTGTTTCCAGCATGAAGGCAGAATTGTCATCGTTGACCAGCTTTCATTTCCCATTGCAAACATGGCTTCCAGTCAACCATCTTCCCTAAATGGTCCTTTTGTCCCAATGGTATCTTCCCCGCCACAGGTCAATTATGTGGCAACCCATTCCATGTCTACATCAACGTGTTATCACTCAGAATTTTCTCTAGAAGTTATTAGAAGAAAGAAAATGATCGAGGTAACCACAAACCAACTTTTGGGCATCGGCTCTAGCCAACCTATACTGAGAGAGGGCTCTCTCTATATGATTTAGATTTGTTTGCTGGGATTTCAAGCTAGTTATGAATGTTCAGGGGGTATTTTGATTTGTATTGAAGATTGGATGGTGGGATCATTAAAACAGATGGATTAAATGTTGTCTTTAGACCATTGGGGTATGGAGTCAACAGAAGGGAAACAGAACTGGATCAACTGGCTAAAGGGAGCGTTCAAAGGGAAGCTAGTAGAGTAAAGTGCAGGTCTTTGGGGCAGAGGGGTGAAATGGTTTTAACCAGGGCGAGAGAGCAATTAAGAATTCTCAAACCGGGATTTAAACGAGGAATAGAGGGTAATCAGAATAAAAGTGTAATTAAGAATCCTTTGATATAGATTATAAAGAAACAACCTAAACTAATTAAGAATTCCTTAACTTAGATATCAATAGAAAAAAATTATATGCCTAACTATTAAAACAAAGTGTAATTAAACAAATTCTGAGATAATATTCCAATTATAGCATTCAGATTCTGAAATACATTAAAGATTGTGGAAAAACTTTAAGAAAGATAACAACAACATGAGAAAATACTTGTCTACGCTTCACTCAACACACGAATCCTTTGAAATATCTAATCTTTATTCGTTAATCCAACTTGCTAGCTTAGTCAATGATCCAACAACTTTACAGTCTTTTGATCAATAAATCTATAGAAATGTCTAAGAATCCACACTACATACTTCGAATTGTGAAGTATTTATACAAAAGTTTTATTACAAAATATCTCAAACTAACCTGAGATTTAATCTACGAAATAAAAGTATCTTCCTGTAAGAAGATAGAGATAGATATTGAATTGCTTTCATGTTGTCCCATTTATTGTGGTACTGTTAGCTTTTATGGTTTTGTTTTTAGCCCTTTATGCTCTTTGTTGTTTGAACTTTCACGCTGGAAGCTTCATTTACTTCAGGCTTTCATCTAATACTCTTTGACACTGACTCTTTGACATGCGGACCTGTCTTTATCCTTTACTGTGTTTTTACTCTTACTGTACATTTTAACTTTTACTGTGTATTTCAACAATAAGTTATTTAGTTTTTTTATGTGTATCATCATCTGGTAGTTGGATATTGGTCAAATTTCGGTATGTTTGATCTATTTGTCTTCTAACTATATACTCTGTCTGGTTCCTCTGTTTTGACAGTCAATGTCTCTGTGTGAATGATTTCTGCTTTGTTCTATGTATAATTGTCTTATTCTTCTGAATATAGGCTTTTGAATAAATTTCCTTTCGAGTCTTGGAGTAAACAAGTTTTGTGACTAGTATCAAAACTATTTATCCAAACTCTGGTCTTCTGAAAAATACAAAAATATTAAGAAAACATAGGTCGGTAGGAAAGGCAATTGATGGCTTTATTGCATAGAGATCCCTGGGGAAGGAATCGTGGAAATGCTTTGAAAGTAATTAGAGGTCGAATTGTGTTGCAGAGGTTCAAGGTGGCATCGAAAGGGTTTGATAGGTTTTACTGTTAAATGAGACAAAATGAATGAAAACAAGGGTTTTCAGGGTTTAACGAGAAACTTTTTAAATTTGGTGCTGAAATTCATATTATGAACAGTAGTTGGTTTATTAGGTTGAGGGGGGAGGCGGTTTCCCAAGCCGTTGCACCGCTTATGAGGGTCGAGTGGTATTTGAGAGGGGTCACCCGATCTACTCTAGCGATTGACATGTAGCCTTTGGGGTTCAGGGAAAACTGCTTTATTGGGTGGGTAATGATCGGCCATTGGGCACGGTCGATATGGTTGTGGACCATTGGATGAGGGGGATGGTGATCGGACGGCAATTGGGCAAGGGAGGTGCACGGGTGATAAAAGCATGGGATGCGAGGGGGCCCAGAGCTTTAATCCTAGGCAGATCGGGATTTATTAATAGGTTAATGACGGGTTAAAATGATCTGGTGGGGCTTAATGATGGGGTTTAATTCTTCGGGTAAAGGTCAGGTGTCATGTGAGCCCAATATCGCTGTGCATCGTTAGATTTGGGCGCTGACGATCAGACGGTAGTCGGGTGGTGAAATAGCATGGACGGGATGGGGAAAAAGTTTAGGGGGGCCAAGGCTTTAATCACAAGTGGTTTGTGATTAATTATAGGTTAAATACGGGATTAAATTGATCGGAAGGTTTTTTAACGAAGTGGGACCAGGGGTTTAAACAGAGGGACTTTCTTAACTTTACCAAGGGTTGGTGAGTTAAGAGGGGTTCGTCGAGATATGGGGGAATTGTATAGTTTTTAGTAAAACTAAGGGTTGGGGGTATTTATATATGGGATTTAATTAATATAAGGGAAAAGGTATTATGGGATTTATATAATAACATTAAAAATTAATATGAAATGTGATGGGCAGAGTGGATATTCCCTTAAGTAAAAAGGTAATGTTTGTGCATACGCTTTATACTTAGGATAAAATGTTTTTGTGGGTTTTTTGAGTGAAATAGGATTTACATGGGGGCTTTCACTTTTCTTAGGCAAACGAAGTTTATCCTTAGGAAAAGGGGTTTTATTAGGGAAATGAAGGGGGAATGAATTTTATGAAGGGGATTCTAGCACTTGATATCCATAAGACATTAAGCCGAGGGTCCAGTCCCACCAAAAGTCAGATACATGCTCTGAGCTTCTTTGACTTGAAGGACTAAAGGTACTAGAACATGCTTGTGGATAGGAAATTAGTAATTAAAGGGGAAAAGTGAATGAGGGGGAGTTAATCACATTAACTTGCAAACCTTTGTTTTTGCTTCCATAATTGATCATACATATTGAAATATGTGTCTAATCATGATGCATGTGTTTTGATCCAACCAACTTTGAACTTCAACAACCTTTCTTCTACTTACACATTTCTTACCCTAACATGTTTTCTTCATTTCTTTGGGTGCATTTAGGCTAGCAAACCCTTATCTTATCTTTTCTTTTATAAAACAAACTATCTATTTCTAACCTTATATCATCCAAGGGCTCAGATTAAGCTTATGAGCTCCTTTTATTTCTCTACCTATCTATTGATCTGCCAAGATTAAACTATTTGGTCAAATTTTATTCTCTAACTATAAACATAAAATTCAAAGCATGAAATAACCAAGATTAAACAGTTTGATTACCATGGATTTTGGCATGAATAACAAGCTGCACACAATCATTATTATGCATAAAAGTAAATAGTAGTGGCATTTAGACTTGCACACTTTCATGGTCTATTTTTGTTTTTGGGGTTCATATATTTTAATTTTTTTTACTTTCTCTTATTTTTTTGTCTTTTGATTTTTCTTTTAGGACATACCCTTTTTAAATTTTTTAATATGGAAAACATCTGCAGAAAGCAAAGGTATGTACAATATTACAAGGCTTAACCTTAGTCATTCAAAATTATGACTCATATTGGTATAGTAACCTAACAGTAGCTCCACTTGGGGATGGAATTTCCTTGTGAGATGTCAAGAACTCTAAAGATCAGTAGCCTTTGAATTATTGCTGATGTTACCTTGCAAAGTGTCCTTTTGTGAATCTGCATTATTGATACTTATGACATTAAATCCTTTAAAGCTTAGTGCCTTCTCTTCGGGCTTCAACTTCAAAGATCACCATCCAATCCAAACTAGACTTTTGAAAATAGAATATGTACAAATGGGAAATGAAAATTAGTAACTTGGTTCAAAGTAACGTTTTAGCATTCGACCATTCACTAGCCCACCTTCTACATCTGTACCATCAATTTCTCTTAAGAAGAAAACATTACTTCCTCTACAAGCATAAATGACATAGGGACCTTTACATAGGAAATCAAATTTCCCATGTTTGCCTTTGTCTCCCCTCCTTGAATCCCACTTGAGCACTTTGTCACCAATGTAGAAATCTTCAACCTTGGTTCTCTTATCAAAAATCTTTTTAATCGTTTCCTGCACAACCTGAGACCTGACATAGACCTCTTCTCTGGTTTGTTGTAGATGAATAGTTTGGTTGATTCTTCTTTGGATACTATTTGGTTCAACTTACAATTCTTGAAGTATCTTCATTACTGGTACTCCCAAAGAGGATGGAAAGACAACTTCCATCCCATAAACTAGTTGATAGGCAGAAGTACCAATTGATTTCTTAGTAGTCAATCTATTTGCCCATGAGGCATTGACTAGCTTTTTATTCCAAGTTTTCTTATTGTTCTCTAGTAACTTCTTGATGATGTTTACTAGGCTTTTGTTTTAGGATTCTGCCAGTCCATTACCTTGAAGGTAATAGCCGGTGGAATGGCCAAGGGTGATATGGTATTTATTGCAGGTATTTATCATTCTTTTGGATTTAAAGGCTGCTGCATTATCAGTAATGAGATTAGTTGGACATCCAAATCTTGATAAAATAATGGTTTCAAGGAAGGTTATGATAACAGTATATGTGGCTTGCCTTGAAGGTATGGCCTCTATCCATTTTGTGAAGTAGTATGTGGCAGTGAGGATCCATTTATGCTGGGCAGCGGAGGGTGGGTGAATTTCCCCAATGAAATCTAAACCCCATTATTGAAAAGGTATTTCTACAAAGATTGGCTTGAGGGGTAAAGGTAAGAGCTTTTTTTTCCCCTAAAAAATTTGGAATTTGTGACAGGAGGTCACATATTTTTTGACATCAGCAAACAAGGTAGGCCAGTAGAAACCAGCTCTACGGATTTTATCTGCAGTGTCTTCCAATAAAGGTGTCCTCCACAATCACCTGCATGAAATTCTTGCAAAACTTTGTCAGATTCATCTTTTAATAACCAATTTAGAAGAATACCTTCATGATCTCTCCAAAACAAAGCATTGTCTAATATACAAAATTTTAAGGATTTCATCTTCAAAAACCTATTTTTAGTCCTAGATAATTCAGGAGGAGCTTGTAAATTAGTAAAATGCAAATAATATCAACATAACAAGGTGATTCAAGAGAGTCTTGGCTGATTAGTGGAGTTGTCATCTCCTCTTCATTATCTATTGTTGCAATAAAGTTTATATCCAAGGCGTGATAGTTTGATTCAGCCATGAGCTTGGCTAAACCTTGGCCCTCGATTAACTTATTAGGTTTGATTTCTATATCATACTCTAAAAATAGTAGCAATCCACTTTCCCCTCTTTCCATCAGGACAATCCTAAGTTAGGATGTCTTTAACTATTGAATTGAGAACATAGGCTACTATATGAGAATATAAGATGTATACCCTAAAATCCTTAATGGCTTTGACTAAAGCCAAGGCTTGTTTTTCCATTATATTATATTTCAAGGGGGCATCTCTCAGGGCTTTGCTGAAGAAAGCAATGGGTTGTTCATAGCCCTGGTCATTTTTCTGCAATAGAACAACAGCAATTGTGTGCTCAAAAGCAAAGGAAAACAAGATGAAATCTCTGTCAAATTTAGGACTGATTAATACAGGTGTTTTAGTTAAGGCTAGTTTGATGTCTTCAAAGGATTTTTTAGCCTCAACAATCCATTTTACGGTGGAGTCCTTTTTCAGCATGTTGTTTAGTGATCTAATTAACTTTGCTAGATTAGATATAAATCTTCTAAGAAAATTAATTTTTCCTAAGAAAGCTTGTAACTCTTTAAAGTTCCTGGGGTGTCTTATTTGCAAGATGGCTTCTATTTTCGCAGGGTCTATTCTTATGCCATTTTTTGAAATTATGTGACCTAACAACTTTCCTTCTTCTGACCTAAACAAGGAATTTTTGGGGTTTAAGGAGATTCCAAATTTCCTGCATTTAATAAAAACTTGCCTTAGACGATCCAAATGTTGATTTTCATATTTTGAAAATACAGTAATATCATCTAGATATATCATAAGGAAATCATGAATTTATTTTGCAAAGGCTATATCCATAGCCCTCTGGAAAGTGGCTCCTGCATTCATTAGCCCAAAAGGCATTTTCACATACATAAATGTGCCCCAAGGAGTAGTAAAGGCGGTTTTGGGTTGGTCATCTAGATGAACCAAGATTTGATTGTAACTAGAAAACCCATCCAACAATCTGATTTTGGTTGATCCAACTACTCTTTGTAAAATGTGGTCCATTTTGGGGAGAGGGTAATTGTCTTTTAGTGACACTTTGTTGAGGTTTCTGAGCTCCACACAAAATCTGATCTCACTAGTTTTCTTTCTAGTTGGCACCAAGTTTGAGACCCAATCATAAAATATGATTGGTGCAATTATTTTGGCATCATACATCCTCTGAATTTCTTTTTCAATTGCGGGTAATAAGACATGATTAATCCTTCTAAGTTTTTGTTCGAAAGGCTTTTGAATGTCTTTAATAGGAATTGTGTGTTGGATGATGTTAATGTCATAGGATTTAAGGTCCTCATAACTCCAAGCAAAGACATCCCACAATTCTTTCAACAACTCAATGTATTTCACTTTTTCAGTTGGAGGTAATGATTTCGAAAGTTTGATCAATTTAGGATTTTCATTGATGCCTATATTACATTCCTCTATATTAGACCTTAAAGGTTTCATTTTAGGTTTCCTAGGAACATCATTTGAATCAAATAAATCTTCCAGAGGGGTTAATCCCTTTCGTAAGAAGTTATCTTTAGATTAATTACTTCGGTTTCTACACTGATTATTTCATCAATCTCAATTTGCTCTAAGTTATCTACATCTAGTTTGGTAAATTTAGTTGGGTTGAATCTATCTAGTTCATCACCTTCTATCTCATTTATTTCTATCTCACCCTTAGTGTCAGGATCTATTGATATATCAATATCTATATTGTTATTTACAAACTCTTCTTCTGAAAGTAAAAAGTTATTTATCTATTTATCATTAGAAAATATTTGCTAATTCTTCAAATTATTTGGAATTGTAGGTTTGTGCCTAACTTCAGCAATGTACTGATAGTTAGGCTAGAAGGGTAATTTGCAGGTGCTGGAAAACATTGCTAAACTATGGGCTTGCATGTTATGTTTTCTAGGAATTACTGCAAGCTTTGTTTCTAGGAAAGTGTTAAGTATTTCTACGATAGTTTCCCTATAACGACTTAATCTAGGATCTTTTCTCACATATACAACATTAATCTCTTTTATAATTAATTCATAGTCTCCCATGACAGAAATTATTTTATCTCCTAGATTCCTAACTAACTTAAGACCTAAAATTAATGCTTCATATTCGGCTATATTATTAGTACATTTAAAATTCAATCTATATACATGGCCCTCTGAGTAATTATTTTCCAAATTATATATCCACACTCCTGCTTCTGCTCTTAACCTATTGACTGATCCATCAAATTCTAAATGCCATAATATCTCATGATCATAATTTACACTATCTGGTGCAACAAACTTTTCATCATTTACATCAATTTGACCATCTTGTTCATTGAACAGTTCTGTAGTCTGGTTAATTTCATTTTGTTTAGAAACTGCAATTTCTTTTGGTTTTGTATTAGTACTGTCTAAAAAAATTTCTTTCATTTGATTAGCATTTTACAAGATAAAAGAATCAATATTTGAGTGTATGGAGTAGATGGGAAAGTTTTGAGGCCGATCCTAGCTATTTACCATATATTTCATTAAGGTTTTTTTATATAGTTTCTTAGGTTGTCCAAAAACAAAGATTGTTGCATATGACATATCTAATTGTAAAGATCCCTGAAGTTTAGCTCCCCATGATCTGGATAACAACATGCCATACTTTGGTGGGTGTTCAGCAACTACAATATCCATAAGGATGATTTTGGCAGGATATTGGACTAAAGTGACACACAGGTCTTTAATCAATCCTAGACACTTTACCTGACTAGAGTCAAATGAGAATAAGTCTTTGTAAGGCCTTGTAATGTCTAGGTTTAATTTCTCCATTATTGATTTGGGCATTAAATTATGGGAGGCCCCAGAATCCAACATTGCATTGTGTAGAATTTTTTCATGGATACTAAGGATAATGTAAAATGGTGGAACTCCTCCTTCTAATGGTTTGCCATTAACATATGGACCAAATATGAGTTCTGGTTGGTCATTAAACAAGTTGACTGAATCCTCATTTTCAGTAATGTTTAAGGTCTGGTTTATCTGTGATTTATAAGTTTCATTCTTGATTAGTTCTGTTAAAGGAACTGAAATCTTTAGCTTTGTTATCTTTGTTCCCAAATTGAATGGCAAAGAGACTTTATATGTTTGAAGGTTTTGAGTTTTTTCAGCAGGGATTTGAGTAGGCTTGTCTTCTTTTTCTTTATTGGGGATATCCTTATGTGGATTTTCAAATCTGATGTTTTGAGCTTTGTCCACTAGTTCCTTAGGTGGAATTAAAGTGGATGGTTTATCAGTAGAAGGTTGATCAGAGGTTATGTCTACAATTGTGGTGCCAGAAGGATTTGTGTTCTTCCTAGGGAGAATTTGGAGGATCTTTGAAACAGGGGCTTCTTTTATTTTGTTGGGTTGATTTTGTGATATTTTCTTAGTTTGGTCAGGGACATCAACATTCTTTTCGCTTCTTAGATTATATTGTTTATGAACTTGAAAAATGGAAGAGTCATATCTCTGTTTGTAATCAAATGATTCCCCGGACTGTACCTGTAATTGATGCAGCATATACGGTTCCTGCTTATCTTGGGTTAGAAAAACAATGTCCTCATCATTTAATCCCATTAGGTTAATTTGTGTATCTTGCTCTGGGTCTTCTAGATGGGATGTCTCTGCAAAATTTTCCTGAAAAGGAGGCCTAATGTTATGATCTGGTCCGTTTTTCCCAATGTTTTGGTTGTTTCTGAAATTTGGGTTTCTAACTGGAGGTGCTTTTTGGTTATCCCATTGGGGTTTCCTTTCCATGTGGCATATTCTATCCATTAGTCTTTCCATACTTTTGGCTAAATTATCTATTTTAATGTCAGATGGTGAAGTTTCATCCTTTGCAGTTCCTCTCCTTTCATTTCTAACTCTAGCCCTTTTAGCTAACAAATTAGCTTCTACACTAACAGCTACACTTTGCATTTCTTCTAATGTTGGGGGGTTTCTTTCCCTAAGTTGGTATGCCATATCTGTGTCAAAACCATCAAGGAACTTTATTAACGCTAAGTCAGGTGGGGGTCTAAGGTTAATTGGGATTGCATTATATATATATCATTGAATCTAGTGCAGTAATATTGAACAATTTCGTTAGGTCCTCTTCTAATATTCTCATATTCTGAAAGGATTTGTAAGGGATTCTTTTTCTTTTCCCAACTATCAATAAACAACCTTTGAAAATTTTCTACGTCTGCAATGTGGTTGGTAGGAAAGGCTTTAAACCACTTCTAGACATCAGAAGTCAAAGTTTGGGCAAAGAGTCTCATCTGGACATTTGCTTTATCTATTTCATGTAGTTCAAAAAAGTCAAACATCTTTTTACATGTTTTTGGGCAGTGTAATGACTAGTAGCATCAAACAGGAGAATCTTACTCTAATAATCTACAAGCATAGCATGAAGTTGGGCGGGTAAAACAAGAGGAGCATATTTGTTTGCCATTGTTGTAAGTTGAGAGGGGCTAAGATGTGGGGTTGAGGTACTTGGAGATGATGCAGTAGTGGATGAAGAACCAGGACCACTAGGTGATGAATGAGTAATGATAGGTTGCTGAGGGAGTGAAGGTATAAATGGTGGTGAAGAATGGACTTCAGAAGGTATTATTGTTGAAGTTGAAGGGAATAATGGTGAACTCAAAGTAGTGGACAATTGTTCAGAAAGCTCAGGGGTAGTGGTAGTATTAATGGATGATTGTGGAGATTTCAGAATGTACTCATCAATTGATTTGTTGGCCTTTTGGACTTCAAGGTCTGCAATAAAATCAGGATCTAGAACAGTTTCATCGATTGCACTTTCAGATTTTGTTCTAAATAATGAAAGATCAAATAGCACATCAAAGGGAAGTTCTTCTAAAAATAACCACTCATCAGGACATGAATTAGCTTTAACTAATGGTATTTGGCTAACTAAACTTTCTTCTTTTTTAGATTTTCTTGAAATCAGGTTGGGATTATCAACTACTGGGGCAGGGTTTGGATCTGGATTAGCCCTAGTAAAATGAGTCTTCTTGGAAGCCAGAATTTCAAAATTTTCAATTGTTTTTGTGAGATTTTTTCAAAATAACTTCTAACAAATGACTTTAAGAGGCTCAAAATATAGATTTAGAATTTTCTTAAATGTTTATTAGAAGAAAGAAAATGATCGAGGTAACCACAAACCAACTTTTGGGCATAGGCTCTAGCCAACCTATACTCAGAGAGGGATCTCTCTGTATGATTTATCTTTCTTTGCTAGGATTTTAGGCTAGTTATGAATGTTCAGGGGGTTTTTTTATTTGTATTGAAGATTGGATGGTGGGATCATTAAAATAGATGGATAGAATGATGTCTTTAGACCATTGGGCTATGGATTCAACAGAAGGGCAACACAACTGGATCAACTCAATAAAGGGAATGTTCAAAGGGCAAGCTAGCAGAGTAAAGAGTAGGTCTTTGGGGCAGAGGGATGAAATGATTTTAACCAGGGTGAGAGAGCAATTAAGAATTCTCAGACCGAGATTTAAATGAGGAATAGAGGGTAATCAGAATCAAAGGGCAATTAAGAATCTTTTGATATAGATTATAAAGAAACAACCTAAACTAAAGAGCAATTAAGAATTCCTTAACTTAGATATCAGTAGAAAACATTTATATGCCTAATTGTTAAAACAGAGTGTAATTAATCAAATTCTGAGATAATATTCTAGTTATAGCATTCAGATTCTGAAATACATTAAAGATTGTGGAAAAACTTTGATAAAGATAACAACAACATGAGAAAATACTTATCTGCACTTCGCTCAACACATGAATCCTTTGAAATATCTTATCTTTATTCATCAATCCAGCTTGTTGGCTCAATCAATGATCCAATAGCTTTACAATTTTTTGATCAAGAAATCTATAGAAATGTCTAAGAATCCGCACTACATACTTCAAATTGTGAAGTATCTATACAAAAGTTTTATTACAAAATATCTCATACTAACTTGAGATTTAATCTAGGAAATAAAAATTTATTCTTGCAAGAAGATAGAGATAGATATTGAACTGCTTTCATGTTGTCCCATTTATTGTGGTACTGCTCGCTTTTATGGTTTGGTTTTTAGCCCTTTATGCTCTTTGTTGTTTGAACTTTCACGCTGGAAGCTTCATTTACTTCAAGGTTTCATCTGATACTCTTTGACACTGATACTCTTTGACATGCTAACCTATCTTTATCCTTTACTATGTTTTTACTCTTACTGTACATTTTAACTTTTACTGTGTATTTCAACAGTAATTTATTTAGCTTTTTATGTGTATCAGCATCTGGTAGTTGGATATTGGTCAACTTTCGGTATGTTTTATCTATTTGTCTTCTAACTGTATACTCTGTCTAATTCCTTTGTTTTGACAGTCAATGTCTCTGTGTGAATTATTTCTACTATGTTTTGTGTATAATTGTCTTCTTCTTCTTAATATAGGCTTTTGAGTAAATTTCCTTTCGAGTCTTGGAGTAAACAAGTTTTGTGACTAGTATCAAAACTGTTAATCCAAGCTCTGGTCTTCTGAAAATACAACAATCATTAAGAAAACACAGGTCGGTAAGAAAGGCAATTGATGGATTTATTGCACAAAGATGCCTAGGGAAGGAGTCGTGGCAATTCTTTGAAAGTAATCGGAGGCCGAATTGTGTTACAGAGGTTCAGGGTAGCGCCGGAAGGGTTTGATAGGTGGTTTTCAAGGTTTAACGGACAACTTTTTAAATTTGGTGCGGAAATTCATATTATGAATAGTAGGTGGTTTATCAGGTTAAGCAGGGAGGCAGTTTCCCAGGCCATCGCACCGTTTATGAGGGTTGGGCAGTATTTGGGAGGGGTCACCCAATCTACTCCAAGGATTGACACATAGCCTTTGGGGTTCAGAGGAAAACTGCTTTATCGGGCGGGTAACGATCAGCCATCGGGCATGGCCGATATGGCTGTGGACCGTTGGATGAGGGGGATGCTGGTCTGACAACAATCAGGTGAGAGAGGTGCACGGGTAATAAAAACATGTGCTTCGGGGGGGGCCAAAGCTTTAATCCTCAGCGGATCAGGATTTATTAATAGGTTAATGAAGGGTTAAAACGATCGGGTGGGGCTTAATGATGGGGTTTAGTTCTTCAGGTAAAGGTCGGGCATCGGGTGAGCCCAATATGGTTGTGCATCCTCGGATTTGGGCACTGACGATTGGACGATAGTCAGGTGGTGAAATAGCACGTACAGGATTGGGAAAAAGTTTAGGGGCCCGAGGCTTTAATCACAAGTGGTTTGTGATTAATTATAGGTTAAATATGGGATTAAATTTATCGGAAGGTTTTTTAATGAAGTGGGACTAGGGGTTTAAATGGAGGCATTTTCTTAACTTTACCAAGGGTTGGTGAGTTAAGAGGGGTTTGTCGGGATATGGGGGAATTGTATAGTTTTTAGTAAAACTAAGGTTGGGGGTATTTTTTTATGGGATTTAATTAATATATGGGAAAAGATATTATGGGATTTATATAATAAAATTAAAAATTAATATGAAATGTGATGGGCGGAGTGGATATTCCCCTAAGTAAAAAAGTAATTTTTGTGCATACGCTTCATACTTAGGATAAAATGTTTTGTGGGTTTTTTGAGTGAAATAGGATTTACATGGGGGTTTTCACTTTTCCTAGGCAAATGAAGTTTATCCTTAGGAAAAGGGGTTTTATTAGGGAAATGAAGGGCAAATGAATTTTATGAAGGGGATTCTAGCACTTGATGTCCATAAGTCATTAAGCTGAGGGTCCGGTCCCACCAAAAGTCAGAGAAATGCTCTGAGCCTCTTTGACTTGAAGGATTAAAGGTACTAGAACATGCTTGTGGATAGGAAATTAGTAATTAAAGGGGAAAAGTGAATGAGGGGGAGTTAATAACATTAACTTCCAAACCTTTGTTTTTGCTTCCATAATTGATCATACATATTAGAATATGTGGCTAAGCATGATGCATGTGTTTTGATCCAGCCAACTTTGAACTTCATCAACCTTTCTTCTACTTACCCATTTCTTATCCTAACATGTTTTCTTCATTTCCTTGGGTGCATTTAGGCTAGCAAACCCTTATCTTATCTTTTCTTTTATAAAACAAACTACCTATTTCTAACCTTATATCATCCAAGGGCTCAGATTAAGCTTATGATCTCCTTTTATTTCTCTACCTATCTATTGATCTGCCAAGATTAAACTGTTTGGTCAGATTTTATTCTCTAACTATAAACATAAAATTCAAAGCATGAAATAACCAAGATTAAACAGTTTGATTACCATGGATTGCAGCATGAATAACAAGCTACACATAATCATTATTATGCATAAAAGTAAATAGTAGTGGCATTTAGACTTGCACACTTTCATGGTCTATTTTTGTTTTTGGGGTTCATATATTTTCATTTTTTTGACCTTCTCTTATTCTTTTTGTCCTTTGATTTCTCTTTTAGGACATACCCTCCTTACATTTTTTTATTTTTTTAACATGGAAAACATTTGCAAAAAGAAAAGGTATGTACAATATTAAGGCTTAACCTTAGTCATTCAAAATTATGACTCCTATTGGTATAGGAACCTAACACAATGAACGATCAATCCCGTGATGTTGCACATTATGTACTAGGGGCATTGTAACCAGACCTCGATTTCCTTGCTACGAATCCCTTCCAAAGCATTGTTCTCCCATCTGATGAGAACCTCTTGGAAGTCATAACCTCTTATGGGTCGTGAACAAGGAATATGAGGATAGTTCTTTTACTATGTCAACCTCATTAAAAAATGAAACATCTCCTATGAGGATAGTTCTTTTACTGTGTCAACCTCATTAAAAAATGAAACAACTCCCATGAGGACAGCTCCTTGTCTTGTGTCAACCTTGTTAAAAAATGAAACCAAGGATATGAGGATAGTTCCTGGTTTTGTGTCAACCTCGTTAAAAAATGAAACAAAGAGTATGAGGATCATTCCTTGTCTTGTGTCAACCTCGTTAGAAAATGAAACCAAGGATATGAGGATAGTTCCTAGTCTTGTGTCAACCTCTTTAAAAAATGAAACCAAGAATATGAGGATAGTTCCTAGTCTTGTGTCAACCTCGTTAAAAAATGAAACAAAGGGTATGAGGGTAGTTCCTTGTCTTGTGTCAACCTAGTTAAAAAATGAAACCAAGGATATGAGGATAGTTCCTTGTCTTGTGTCAACCTCGTTAAAAAATGAAACACAGAATATGAGGATTGTTCATTTACTATGTCAACCTCATTAAAAAATGAAACAGGTCCCAGAGCATAGTTCCTTGTCTTGTGTCAAGCTCGTTAAAAAATGAAACAAGGAATCTGAGCAGAGTTCCTTGTCTTGTGTCAAGCTCATTAGAAAAGGAAACAAGGTCCTCTGGAGCAAAGTTCCAATTCGATTCTTTGATTAGATCTCGTAAAATCCCAGTCGAGTCTTTCACTTGATCTTGTAAATGAACCTTCATTCCATCCACTTGATAGCCACGAGTCGTCTACTTAGGTGAATGTAATGAATCTTGGGGGGCATGCACCTCATGGTAAAGTTAAGTTTCCCTATAGGTTATGTGAAGGGAATCACCCCATTCACCTTTGTCACTATTTGGACGAAGCCAAAAAGGTGTTGGATAACTGTCCTACTTTACCGCAGCGACTTCCATCTAGTTACAGGAGACTTTTCCTTTCATCATGTTGGGGGCATGTAAACCAATCTCAACCATAGTTCTTCGTTTCAAGCTTGTGTAAAAATAAAACTGAATCCAAGCATAGTTTTTCATTTCAATCTTATGTAAACATGAAACTGAATTCAAGCATCATTTTTCGTGTCAATCTTGTTTAAACATGAAACTAAATCCAAGCATAGTTTTTCATTTCAAACTTGTCTAAACATGAAACTGAATCCAAGCATAGTTCCTATGGTTCAAGCTTGTGTAAAAATGAACCCATTTCCATTTTAACCCTCGTGATTGCCATTTTATCACCCTCTTTCGTCAGATGAGCCTTGGTTTTTCTCCTTCCATTGTCACTATCTGCTTGCCCGATCACACGCTTTCACTTGGTTGTTTTACCTTTTTTGAGGAACAGTTGCAATGAGTCTTATTAGCCAGCCTCTTCACATAAATCAACATGTTTTGATAAGTTCCAACATCACCGGAACCAGTTGTTATCCTAGACACCACTTGTTCCTCAAAGCGGAGTCCTCTTTAAGCTCTTTTCAGACTCTCGAAATGTGAAAAGATTGTCAAGCGCTTGTCCTTTTCAGCTCGTTAACAGATTGGAAATGAGATCTACTCAGTATAAGTTTAGCCCTTTTCCGAACTGAGATAGATTATTTATGAAAAAGGAATACGTTGACCGAACATGGTCAACAAGTTCTCTCTCGTATTGTTTTACACTTTTTCGGTCTTGAGAGACAAATCTACGAAAAAGAACTTGTGGAGTTTTCTTTTTGTCCCTTTTAAAACTCTCTAAACATGAAAAGGACCAAGTTATATTTGTCATTAAACTTGTTAAAACGTAAAATAGTGACAAACTTGTCCATCTAGATAAGACTGAGTTTCACCTTTGCTAGACTCGTTAAAACATCACATAATGATGGGATTCACCCGAAGGGTGGAATTATACAACAAGCATATGTTATCATCCTTAAGCTTGATAAAAATAAAGAGGCACTAATCAGAAATGACTGGGGAAAATGGGAAAAAGGGGAAAACAACTTTATGGTAGCAGGTCACTCTTGAACATGACACTTGCACCCCATCACCGTGACTATTTGGGTTGGGTTATTAACTTGATGGTTGTCACACCGTTGGGCTATCATACCATCCATCACTTTGTTTTGGGTCAATGCTACCAATTCATTTCAGTGTTGCCGACATGTTCAAGAGAAGTCATTCAATCAAAATTCATCCTTTGCAATACCATAAACCTTCATTTTCATGACTGCTATTCCTGAACCCCGTGTCGTCAGTCAAATTCCATCTCTAAAATCACTACACTCGTTTCGTGTCATTGATGTGGGATACATCAACGCCCTCCTGCGACGAGTCGCTTCTTGTCAACATCAACACATTATCCAAGAAGTTGACTTAGAAACACCCTTCTAGTACCTTGAGGCTTGCATACATTGATGGCAGGTTTCTCGCTTTCGGCAATAGGTTGACATCAATGGCCTTCGACCGAAAGACTTTGTATGGTGTTCGACATCAAATCATCCATTCACACCATGCAGAATGTACTGCAATACCTTGAGGATCATTATCATTATCGGTGATTTCTCTTGCGTCTGTTAACATCTTACATCATTGGCTGGTAATCAGACGGGGTCTTCCCATGTTCAACTTCAGATCATATATTTACATGGTTAGACTCTTACTTGAGCGAACAATTGAATGAGATAGAAGACCCCAAATCTAGTTTCATCCATCCGGGCTGCGATTTCAGGAGTACTAAACAATATGTACAATGGCTTTACATTAATAGTCATTCCGTTCATGGGTCTATATCTATAGTCGACTATTTATGTACATGTAATGAAAGTTTATGAGCTGAGCATGGGTATCCCTTCCCTCAATGATTCATGTAAAAATCAAAAATCATGATATATGTATTGTAATTGATGTAGGTCACCTTCCACTTATACCTCCTCATCACATCATAAAGCATTTCATTCGACATTTTCATTTTTCCGACTTCATGCTTTAGGGGGCAGCTGTTACAAATCCATTTGGGCACATCAATCTCATCATCTAGATCAATGTTTTAGAGTTCATCAAACCCTAATTTTAGTTGCTACATGCCCTAAACAAGTCACCCCTTTGAATGCCTCCTCCCCAGACAATTTCATGACTTGAAGACATCCAAAAATAGCCTCAAGAGGGACCAACTGTTGAAAATAGCAACAAGAAATGATAAAAATAGAATCCAAAAATTCCAATTTTAATTTGTCCTTGAATTACAATTGTGAATTAAATTCGAATTTAGTCTCATCGGCTGCTTGAAAATAATTAGTTAATTCATTATGGATTAATTAGTTGGAGAAATTCAAGTTAGAAGTCTTTCTGCAGTCATGCCATAGTTATCCCTTAAATTAAGGAGATTATCCCTTAATTAAGGAGATAATATTGAGTTATATTTGAGTTTTAATTAGTTAGCTTAGTTTACTGAGTTAAGTCCATTTAAATTAGTTCCAAACTGTTTTAGGAACTAATTGTGAGTTATTAGTCAATTGATGCATGCATGCACTCAACAAATATACTCCAGATAATTGAAGATTCCCTCATCAAAAACTCATGCATGTCTATTCTAAGAAAGACCCAGTTGAGCTAAATGTCAAGGATAGGTTACTATCAGTTGCATGTGTTTTCCTATAAAGGAAACTCATCCATGCAGTCAAGGAAGGTTCCTTGAGGATTGCGCAGTTTTACAGGGTCTGAGATTAGTGTGAGTGATCAGTGTTACACTTGGTAACAGGAGGATCACCCAAGAGAAATTGTGCAAGGAAATAGGAGGCTTGGAGGGTAGAGGAGAAGGTTTGTGAGAAGCCTTGTTTGCCTGTGAGCATCCAAGAGGATTGTACTGAGAGTTGGTTAGCTGTGAGAGTTAAGGCTTTGTATTATTCTGATATATATCCACCTTGTATGATAATAGTGATAGTGGGGTTTTTAGCTGAGGTTTTCCCCTGAGTATTCTTCTGTATTTCATGTGCATTGATTCTTCTTCTTATGGTTATATGTGTTTAGCTCTGATTCAGCTCGATCTTTAAGCTTCCACAAATTGATAGTAGAAGTAGATTATAGTATTTTGCTTTGGTATATTGCAAAATCGGGTTAATCTACAGTCATATTTTCTACATGGTCTTAGAGGTAGATTTGTAGAGAGTTTACAGGAAATTATACATGGTATGAGAGCCTAGTTTATCGGAGCTGTGAATAGTATACGGAGAAGAGAATTCGAAGTTTGAAGTTTGGGGTTGCAAGTGCAAATCGAATTCTTATCATACTTCAAGGTTGGCCAATGGCGTTCTATGGCTTGAGACTCGAGTATGCCTTGGAAGGCAGCTCAAATTATATAGCATGAAAAGATTACATGGAGGTTGTATTAGAAGACAACGACTTGAAGGATTTCATTGATCAAGAAATCCAAAAGCCAACTTCAACTAATACACAAGAGTTGGCTGAGTGGAAGAAGTGTTTGGCGAAGGCAAGACAGATCATCCTTGAGGGAGTTCAAGACCATATTGTCTCTAGTTTCCATGGGAAGTATACTCCATATTCAATGTGGAAGACATTGAAGGACCTCTACCAGAACAGTAGCGACAAGAGGAAATTGGTGCTCAAGGATAAGCTTCGAAGAATTAAGATGGATAACGATGATACTATTCCCACATATCTGAACAAGCTCACCACCTGTAGAGATGAGCTTTGAAGTGTGGGAATAACTACTAACGATGATGATATGGTGAGCCTCACTCTCGTTAGCCTTCTAAAGAGCTGGAATAGCTACCAGGACTCTATGAATGGAAGGGAGAAACTGCCGGATTGGGAATGACTGTGGTTGGATCTCATGCAGGAGGAGATCAGGAGGAGCACACGAGATGGTTCTTCATCCAAGGATGATGATGAAGAAAATCTGGCCTTAGCAAGTAAGGCAAGGAAAGGGAAGGGGAAGGCGTCCCATTCTGAATTGAATTCTTCTCATGGAGGGAAGAAGGGTGACAAGTCTAAAGTGAGATGCTTTAATTATCACAAGATGGGTCATTATGCAACTAATTTCCCATCGAAGAAGTCCAAGAAGGGATCTTCGGAAGGTGAGGAAGGTGAGGAATTAGCCTCTCAGTTCGAAATGGACTTTACCCTCATTGCATGCATGGTGTCATCGATGATGGGTTGTGTCTGGTATCTTGACAGTGGAGCCTCATTCCACATGACTGGTGATAAAATCTTGTTCAATGCCATGGAGGAGAAAGACCTCAAGATTTGCATAGATATGGGTGACGACGAAAGGTTTAGTGTTTTAGGAGTGGGCACAGTTACTTTTCAAAAGGAGCATGGAGTCTCTATCACCTTGACAAATGTGAAGTATGTGCCTGGACTGAAGAAGAACTTGGTATCGGTCGTGATGTTGGAGGAAAAAGGCTATGATGTTGTCTTTAGTAAGGGAAAGGTTTTCCTTAGATATATCACCACCAGACAGGTGAAACAGATCGGTTCACGAGTCAAGAACCTGTATTCTCTTGAGGTTCAAGATGCATGAAAATCCTTGAGGAGCAAGGCAAATGTTAGAGACTTGGTGGTTGAGAGGGAGAGTAAATTACCTCTTAACATGCAGTTCCAGAAGAAGTCTCAGACAATTGTGGAGGAGCCACAATTGGAGTCAGCAAAGGGATCACATGCATCCATACCTCCAGGTGTGAGGTGGGGCGATGTGAAGTGATAGTATCAAGAAGGCTGAAATTGGGTAGGGTCCATTAAGAGGTTTTATCTCATGGATCATACCTTGCTACGGGAGCCCAAAGTACATAGCAGTGGCAAGAATCAATGGGATTGATGCAGTCAAAGACCAAACTGATAGAGACTAGAGCAGTTAGATACTAAAGAGTGTAGAGAAGGACTAACAACAATGCAGAAAGGCAGAGTCAGCAGAAGCGCAAAGTTTTCAGTTGACAGAGGCAATAACAGTTAGAGACTTTGATGAAAGATGGATCATACTCATTCAAGTTGTATGTTTTTTTTGTTTTTGGAGTTGTTGGAGCAACAACACTTGAGAGAAGTTTTGCATAAAAAACATTCCAAAGGTTCAGGATCGGGATCGAGTTGAATTCCTTTCTTGTTGAGAGGGAGTGTTGAAAATAGCAACAAGAAATGATAAAAATAGAATCCAAAAATTCCAATTTTAATTTGTCCTTGAATTAAAATTGTGAATTAAATTCGAATTTAGTCTCACCGACTGCTTGAAAATAATTAATTAATTCATTATGGATTAATTAGTTGGAGAAAAATTCAAGTTAGAAGTCTTTCTATAGTCATGCAACAGTTATCCTTTAAATTAAGGAGATTATCCACTTAATTAAGGAGATAAAATTGAGTTATATTTGAGTTGTAATTAGTTAGCTTAGTTTACTGAGTTAAGTCCAATTAAATTAGTTCCAAACTGTTTGAGGAACTAATTGTGAGTTATCAGTCAGTTGATGCATGCATGCACTCAACAAGTGTACTCCAGATAACTGAAGATTCTCTCATCATAAACTCATGCATGTCTATTCTGAGAAAGACCCAGTTGAGCTAAATGTCAAGGACAGGTTACTATCAGTTGCATGTGTTTTCCTATAAAGGAAACTCATCCATGCAGTCAAGGAAGGTTCCTTGAGGATTGCACAGTTTTACAGGGTGTGAGATCAGTGTGAGTGATCAGTGTTACACTTGGTAACAGGAGGATCACCCAGGAGAAACTGCGCAAGGAAATAGGAGGCTTGGAAGGTAGAGGAGAAGCTTTTTGAGAAGCTTTGTTTTCCTGTGAGCATCTAGGAGGATTGTACTGAGAGCTGGTTAGTTATGAGAGCTAAGGCTTTGTATTATTCTGATATATTTCCACCTTGTATGATAATACAGATAGTGGGGTTTTTAGCTGAGGCTTTCCCCTGAGTATTCTTCTGTGTTTCATGTGCATTGATTCTTCTTCTTATGGTTATATGTGTTCAGCTCTGTTTCAGATCGATCTTTAAGCTTCTGCAAATTGATAGTAGAAGTATATTATAGTATTTTGCTTTGGTATGTTGCATTATCAGGTTAATCTACAGTTAGACTTTCTACATGGTCTTAGAGGTAGATTTGTAGAGAATTTGCAGAATTTCTACACCAGTGCAGGTAGGCCCATGTAAGGGTGCACTTCAGAGTAGTTAAGTCCATGCCAGGGTGCTTCGAAGAGAACTTAGGCTTCCTTTCACCTATGCTAGGTGAGTTTGAGTGAAATTCACATAGGGTTTGGGGAATATTATTATCTTTTGGAGTCATCTAGAAGGTTCCCTCACTTATCAACTCCTATGAGCTCGAAAATGGATGAGGAATGAGTTAAGATGCATCCTATCCTCTCATCCCTTCCTCCATGGAACTAATTCTAAGTATGGAAGGCCATTCAATACCACCATTTATGACAAAAACTCCTTCATCTCCCTATAAATTGACCACTCATCTAAGTGATCAGGGGCTAGATTATGTTGAATTGTAAGGAGATAATGTTGCTATGAGAATTGGCTTTGAAGAAAGTATTGTAATGCTACAAGTTTGTCATGCTTTTGATGTGATGTGGATGGGATCCAAGCTGGAGGAATGACTTTGAATCAAACATGATGGTTGTAATTCCTTATTCTATTCAATAAAGTATTTGAACCTTTCTCCCATATGTTTGTATTGTCTTATAATGCTTATATGTGTGAAATGTATCTGATTCCATTCACTTATATTCAATAGATCTTTTGCTTTGATCAATTCTTTGTTTTCTGTTTGTGTTTACAGGTACTTCTCAAGCGTATTAAGTATGGGAAGGAGCGACAAGATCGATACAAAGGAGATGAGAGGAAAGCGGAACTACAAGTAGGTCTTCTCATCTTCTCATCTTATCTATTGCTTATAGGAAAAGACTAAAATACTTTAAACTGTTGTTCTAGATATGGCTACTTATCTAGGGAATTAGTATTTATCTGTAGATACCAAATTCTCTAAAAAAACTCAAGCACTCCATTATCATAGAGTACATATTCCATCGTGTCCTTCCAATATATGAATTTTGAGGTTCCCTCCAGGGCATACTCCAATCTTAATCTGTTGAAAGACATTTTCCCACATGGAAGAAAACTACTTCACTGAATCTGCAAATTGAAATTTTTGAGGGAGAAGATCTATTGACTGGTTTCTATTGTGATTTCAATCTCTAATACCATGTAGAAATTAATAGAAATTTTCTACTACTAATGAATTCAAATCAAAAACAAGAATTTACAAATTTCCTCTACAATTATGCGGAATGGATATCAAAATTTAGAAACACATGCAATGACATGCAACCATAAAAACCACAAGAACACAATGATTTGCAGGGGAACCCAACTGGGAAAAACCCCTCTGTTGCTTTTCAATAATTAGATGAGAATGAGAAACTATTACAATGTCTTGCTTCAACTTTTAAGCACACCCTACGTTGTAAGCTTGTTCTCCTAATGAATGTCATGCCCTGGCCAACATTTAGACAATTCAGGCCTCCATCTTCCTCCTATTTCCTTGTACAATTCTAGATAAATTGAGCTCCTAAACAATATAAAAAAAACCCTATTTCCTTGCACAAATCCCAACGAATGGATCAACTGCTTAACTGCCAAGCTTGTAAACTCAACTAGTATACAATTGATAATTACAATGTGCCTTTTCCTCTACTCCAGCTAGGCCATTTGAATTCCATGCATGTATGGGCTATTTTTAACGGATTGACTAGTTTAACTGAGAGATTAGTGAATTAACAATAGTTCTACTACTCAACCAAGATTCAATTGACTCAATTAATTACTTGAGCTTAATTAATTGAGTTCAACCAAAAATAACTAAACTATATTGCTAAATTTTAGCAACCACGACATGCACAACTCTACTCCAAGACTATATCCCTAATTTACTAACTTAACCAGTAGAAAAGGCCATGTCACTCTAGCTAACTGCAATCCAAGTCATCTTGTTGATATGGAAAATCAAATTACTTAATTTGACTAAGGCATAAGTCAAATTGATCCTTTCTTGCTACAATTTCTAAATAAAAATAAATAAATAATTGGGATTCTTTGATGCTTTTGGATTCTATTTTTTACAAAACAATTAGAATTTCCACCACTCATTTTTCCTTGTAAGTTATTTACTTAGGATTTTGTCTCATTTTTTTGAGTTCGTTTATGAACTTAGATATTGTTGAATCCTTTGCAACCTCAATTCTCAAACTAAACTTGTCCCTTTGTAAGGATCATGTATAAAGAGGCAAGTAAAACAATAGTGGAATAAGCTTTCATTGTGTAGAGTGTAGAGCTTTCCTTATGGATGTGGTACTTTAGCTCGTACATGGCACCTAAATCCCTCACAATGAAAGCCACCTTTGCATAACTTTCCTCCGCATCTCCATATCCTGAATAATGAAAGGCATCCTCCCGTAGTTTCTTCTGGACTTGTGCACTCCACAATGAAAGCTTGATCTGTATGTCCACATTCTAAATTTCTACATTTTTGACAACTAGCAAAAACGACAACTTAGCAGAGCATGTAGAAAATAACTTTGGAAAAAACCATTCATAACAAGCCCCTTTGAAAACCAATCGAGTATGTGTTGGAAAAGTGCATGTCAAAAAATGCATGATGAACACCTGGCGAATGCAAATACGAACACGTTGCTTGTTAAGATTTCGTTAGGTTATCCATGCTAATTTTCACTTATGTTCATGA
Organism: Pinus tabuliformis; assembly: GCA_031772625.1. Classification (NCBI taxonomy): domain Eukaryota; kingdom Viridiplantae; phylum Streptophyta; class Pinopsida; order Pinales; family Pinaceae; genus Pinus; species Pinus tabuliformis. The sequence continues at coordinate 770,966,772 of CM062811.1, read as the reverse complement.
TAGCTTCATAAAACTTATATTTCTTTGAGCATTTGTGAATTGAACACTTATTGTCCAACATTAAATGAAATGTGTTTTTTATTTGTGATTTTTGTGGGAGAACAGGTGTGTGCAATAACAAACACAATTTTCTTGTCATAGTGTTCCGCAATTCCACATGCATTCTCCCTCTACACATTTCTCACGCACACATTCCTTCCGCAAAAAGATGTAGGTAAAATGATTTTGTAAGAAGCTTTCATTGTGTGAAGTGCAGATCTTTCCTTATAGACATGGTACTCTAGCTCTTACATAACATCTCAATCTCACACAATGAAAGCCACCTTGCAAAGATTTCCTTTGCATTTTTGTATTTCACATAATAAAAGGCATCTCCGCATGGCTTTTTGTGGACTTGTGCACTCCATAATGAAATCTTGATATTTATCTCCGCATTCTGAATGTCTACATTTCCAACAACTAGAAAAACAAAAACTTAGCAGAGCATGTAGAAAACCACTTTGGAAAAAACCATTCGTAACAAGCCCCCTCGAAAACTAATTGAGTATGCATTGGCAACGTGCATGTCAAAAAATGCATGATGAACACCTAGTGAATGAAACTATGAACATGTTACTTGTTAAAATTTCATTAGGTTCTCCATGTTAATATGTATTTATGTTAATGAAAGCTTCATAAAACTTAGATTTCTTTGAGCATTTGTGAATTGAACACTTGTTTTCCAACATTAAAGGAAATTTGTTTTTAATTTTTTATTTGTGCGGGATAATAAGTGTTTGCAATAATAAACATAATTTTTCTAATGTATTGTTCTGCAATTCCACATGCATTTTCCCTCCGCATAGTTCTCCCACACACCTTCCTTCCACCCAATACTAGTTTCTAAATGATTAAAACGACCAGAACCACATGTCAGGTCAAAACGCATTAGCGCATCTCTCAAGGCAAACATTGTTGAGACAAAGAACTCCAATATTGTGTGGAGTTTTCTTTATGTAGATCTTACAATGAAAGGTTTCATTGTGCGAAGGAAGCTTCCTTCACACTCCACATTTGTATGAGGCTCTTCACATTATCAAATGCACTAAAAGCTAGATATCATACTTCCACACAGTGTGTTATTAAGGCTATGTCTCTTTATTAATTGAAGAATTAGTGCATATATTTATATGATTAACCCACGTCACTAATAGAGCAACCAAATGCAAGCATGTTGTCCATATCATTTGTATATGTCAAACCATATACCGATAGAACCAAGGATTATCAATAAAAATTAGTGTTTATAACATATTATATTATGTAATCATTGTAATGATAGCAGGTAACATACAAAGTGTTGAAAGCATTTAGTACTAGAGCATGCGATAAAGGACAAGTGTGCAGAGTAGCCATATATAGAAAAATTGTTTTGAGATGGAAATGTTTGCGAATATGTGGGAACTTCTAGTGACGGATATTGACTACAGTGCAAACAAGTCTGCACTTAGCATTGACAAATTAATTAATGCTTAGTAGTACTCTTAATATATATTCAGCAAATCGATATGTAATCATGACATTGCTCAAATGCTTAATAGAATTTACTCTGATGCATTGTGTAATGATTATTGGTTGCAAACATATCAATAAAAATTGTATCTATCAATATTATAAAATACTCTTTTCGACATTTACCCGGAGAATCGATGCATAATCAACACATCATTCGAGTGCTTAATAACATTTACTGTTTGTAAATAATTCAAGAGTATGAATAGGTCTCCGCAGCCATTATGTCTCATAGCAAATTGAAACAATGTGCAAATCTCCTTCGAAAAAAACTATTCACATATTTCTTTTGCACAATGGAATCTTCCTCCACATCTTTGCACTCTGCACATGTATAACAATTATTGGTCGCAAACATATCAAGAAGATCATATTTATTGATATTATCGACACATAACTAGCACACTTGTTAAGAAGTATCTCTTATAGAATATTGAAACGATATGCTTTGCACACTTCTTGTGCACATTGCCTTGTTTGTCGGTAACTATTTAGCGATTATTGAACATAAAAGAATAATCGATATATAATTAGGACAACATAAAAACTTAATTAAGGATTAATTCTATGATTAGAATATCTATTTTTAGATATTAATGGAAGGTACTCTTGAGATTATTAGCATTTGTAGCAGACTAATGGTAAAATCATTATATATTTAGATCTTATGCAAATTCAAGCCTATTGAATTTTGCTAATGGTTCTTGTTTCTTTATTCTTGTTTATTCTTGCTATAGAATTGTCACATTTTTATGTTATTCAGAGTAAGAAGAAATTGTAATGAATACCTCACGTGTAAAGGTTTTCCATGTCAAAATGAATAGGGGAACACATATAAATTAAATATGGACAATTATTTAGAATCTAGAAATGAAATGGAGGACGAAGTTTAAGTATTCTTGCTTTAGCATTGTAGAAATAAACATGGCACAATATACATCACTCAGTAAACCCATAATATTTACGATATCAAGGAGAAAAGTTCAATATATAGAAAGGAATGAAGAAGAAAGTCCAATTTACATTTCAGAGAAACTCATAGCTTATATATGCACCCTCTATTGCAAGAGCATTTATAGTATTGTTTGTCTTCTCTACTCGGTTATCGTTTTGTTGTAAATGAGGATGATGAAGAAGTTGAAAGACCTCTATAATGCAATACAAAAAGAGGAAATTGTGTCTAATTGTAGTTTGTTAATTGCTTAAGATAATAGCCATTAATGATAGGAAATCAAAGAATGGGGTGACAACATGCCCATAATTTGTCATGAAAAATACATATGCGTAGAAGACTTAGTATGAGATTATTTTTCAGTTAGGTTATTTACATATGAAACGAGATTTCTAAAACAATATAACCATGCATGGATCTCTTGTAGGTTTTAACCCCGTACAGAAATTACCTGCATACGAATTCTAAAACACAGAAAATAAATAACAGCAAGAGCATAACACATAAAACACATACACAGAGATTTTCCCCTGGATCCCAAAATCGAGACTACCAGCTTGATTTTTCATTATGTTCCTTTCAATGTTACAATAAACATTTGTACATACTGAAGCATCCAATACCATGGACCGAAAACCATCATGTCCTAAACCATGGACCGAAAACCATCGCGTCCAAAACCATGTTTGAAAATCATGCACAAAACCATAGGTAGGTCTGCCCAACCTAACATAGGGTCCAAAACCAAAATTTTCCAGGGCGCTACCCCGAACCCCATAGAGTGGAGTTACCTGCACCCCTCAAACCCCCTGTGACTCTCCCCATTATGCAATTGGCACAACGAAGGGGGGGCTCTGTCCCCCTTCTAACCCCCCGGTTAACTGTGTGGGCTAGTCGTGGAAAGAATATAACACAACCCAACATTCTCCCACTTGTTGTTTTCTTTCCACAAGGGGCCACAAGAGAGCTTAGTCATTTATCCAACCCTGCAATGCCCATTGTTTCTCTACACCAAGAGGACTTCTCTGAGCTCACAGATTTTGTCAATGCATCTGCAGTATTCTTCAAAGTGTCCACCTTTACCAGCAACAACTTTTTTTCTTCTATCATATCCCTCACAAAGTGATACTGAACATCAATGTGCTTTGTCTTTGAATGGTAAACAGGGTTCTTTGTCAAGAAAATTGCACTTTGGCTGTCACAGTCTATCCTTATAGCTCCCTGTATTAACCCCATACTTGAACACAATCTCTGCAACCAAACTGCTTCCTTGCTTGCATGAGTGGTTACCATGTATTCTGCCTCTGTAGTTGATAGTGCCACTACAGATTGTTTCTTACTCATCCAACTAACTGCACCTCCAAATAGGTTAAACACAAACCCACTTGTAGATATTCTCTTATCCAAATCTCCACCCCAGTCTGCATCAACAAAGCCACGAATATCCAACACTCTATCCAATCCTGGTTTTCCTTGGTAGCACAAACCATAATCACTATTGCCAGGCAAATAGCTAAAAACCCGCTTCACTGTTGTCCAGTGCTCCTTCCCTGGTTTTGACATAAACCTGCTCGATTCTCCCACTGCATGTGCAATGTCTGGTCTAGTACAGACCATCGCATACATTAGGCTACTTGATTACTTTTTCTCTGTGGGGTATTGTCATTGATACAATGACAATACCCCACAGAGAAATTGATGAAGAAGAATTAACCAAATTTACCTGATGTAGAGGCAATTAAAAAAGCTGCAGAAGTGAATATATAACCTACAGAAAAGTGAGCTAATCCAACTAATCGTGCTTGAACAATGGAAAGGGCTACTGGCTTGTCTCTCCATCGAACTAAATTAGCTAAAGGCATTCGTTCATGGGCCCATCGAAGAGTTTTGATCAGTTCCTGCCAATATCCACGCCAGGAAATAAGGACTGCACTTGCATATGGAACATGGGACATGTCCTCTTCCTCTTCTTGTGTCTTGGGACACTATTCAGCAGATAACTTTACACCTACAGGAATAGGAACCTTCACCGGTTTACTATCCTACATATTAAACCTCTGCAATATTGTCTCAACATACTTCCTCTGGTTTAACCAAAGCTTCCTCTTTATCCGATCTCTTTTAATTTCCATGCCCAAAATATAGTTTGTAGCACCAAGATCTTTCAGGTCGAATTTAGAGGACAAATGGGTCTTAAAATCCTGGATAATTTCTTTGTCATTTCCAACCAGCAACATATCATCCACATACAAGACTAGATAAATAACACGATCACCAATTAATTTAAAATACACACAGTGATTTGCATTGCTTTTGGTGAAGCCCAGTCCCCGTATAAATGTATCAAATTTTTGATACCACATCCTTGGTGACTATTTTAACCCATACATAGACTTCTTTAACTTGCATACCAGTTCTTTCTTACCCTTCACCACAAAGCCTTCAGGTTTCTTCATGTAGATCTTCTCTTCCAGATCCCCGTGAAGAAATTTTGTCTTCACATCCATCTATTCTACCTCAAAATCAAAAGCAGCAGCAACAGATAAAAGTAATCTAATAGAAGTTACCTTGGCAACAGGAGAAAAAATATCACCAAAATCAATTCCCGACACCTGGGAATAACCTTTTGCTACCAACCGAGCTTTGTATTTCTCCACCTTTCCTTCTGCATTTGTCTTCTTCTTGAACACCCATTTGCTGCCAATGGGTTTCCTTCCAATCGGCAACTCCACCAGATCCCAAGCCTCATTTTGTGCAATGATGCCATTTCATCAACCATGGCCTCTTTCCAGATTTTTCCATCCTCTAAATCTACTGCTTCCTTCACAGTTCTAGGATCATCATCAGTAATAGATAAAGAAAAATTTGAACAGAAAGTAGATGGACTATACCTTTCTAGCTGCCTTCTTTCTCGAACTGATCTTCTCACACCCGGAGTTTGTGGCTCTTCATCTTCTGATTCCTCCTCTGCTATAGAGTCTGATTCTTCCTCCTTTAGCTCAAACTCTATCTTCTCAGGTTTCTTTGGTTGGACTTCATGTTTAATAACATCTTTTACCTCACTGAACACTACATCTCGATTGTACACAACCTTCCTTGCTACTAGGTTCCAAATCTTATAACCCTTTAAACCATCCTTATACCCAATAAATATGCACTTTTCATATTTACTATCCAACTTGGTTCATTTCTCCTTTGGAACATGTACATATGCATCACATCCAAATACCCTCAGATGTGAAAGAGAGGGTTTCTTACCAGTCCATACCTCTTGTGGAGTCTTATCCTCCAACGTAGATGAAGGTGATCTGTTAACCAGGTAACATGTTGTCTCCACCACCTCTACCCAGAACTCTTGTCCTAACCGGGCACCACTGAGCATGCTTCTTGCCCTTTCCATCAATGTCTTGTTCATTCTTTCTGCAACTCCATTTTGCTCAGGTGTGTATGGATTAGTCTTATGCCATGCTATCCCACACTTCTTACAGAATTCTTCAAATTCCTTACTGCAAAACTCTCCACCGTTATCTGTCCTCAGCACCTTTATCTTCTTCTCTGTCTGGTTTTCCACCAAAGCCTTAAATTCTTTAAACCTATCAAAGACTTCAGATTTCTTCTTAAGGAAATATATCCATGTATTCCTTGAGAATTCATCTATAAATGATACATAGTATACAGACTTACCCAGTGATGGAACCTTCATAGGTCCAAACACATCACTGTGCACAAGCTTTAATATCTGTTTCCCCCTCTTACCACTAGAGGCGAAACTCACCCGATTTTGCTTCCCATATACACAATTTTCACAGAAATAAAAATCCAGAGAGCTATTACTCATACCTTTTACCATACCTTTACCATGCAGTATTCGAAGGCCCTTGTCTCCAATATGTCCAAGCCTTTGATGCCACAGCATGGTCTTCTCTCCAATATGTCCAAGCCTTTGATGCCACAACATGGTCTTCTCTCCAATATGTCCAAGCCTTTGATGCCACAGCATGGTCTTCTCTCCAGAGACCACTAGATTTTCTGCTCCACTTTCAGGAACCATAGAACTATTACACCCATCAACAACAGTGCTACCTTGTAGCTTGTACAGAGTTCCAATCCGAACTCCCTGTATCAATACCAGTGCTCCTCGAACTATCTTGCAAGTATCCTTCTCAAACACTGTTTTTACACCTGCATCATCCAACTTGCTTATAGAAATCAGACTTTTGGCCAATGCAGGAATATGTAGAACACCCGGAAGTGTTCTAACCCTTCCACCTTGCAAATTCAACTTTAGTTTTCCGTGACCAACGATCCTAGCCTTCCTATCATCCCCTAAGAAGACATCACCAGCATCGTATTTCTCATACTCACAGAACCACTCTCTATGGGGAGTGACGTGAAAGGATGCACCTGAGTCAATCAACCATACCTCATGATCTACATGTGTACTTGAAGAGGCCAAGTACACATCCCCACCTTCATTTGAGGTGGTTTTCGCCTCTGTAGAAGGAGCATCATCAGATCCTTTTTCTTTGTTAGGAGTTTTAGATTTACAGTCCCTTTTGTAGTGCCCTTCCTTTCCACATTTCTAGCACACCACCTTTACAGGTTTTCCTGGAGATTTAGATCTTCCTCTAGATTTAGATCTCCCACTCGATGACTTATCTTTGTTTCTATTCTGGGACCGTCCTCGTACAGACAAGGCATCACCATTCTGGCTCTCCATATTTTTCCTTCTCATTTCCTTCGTCAGCAAGGATGGGACTATTTCATCAAACTGCAAGGCAATTGTGTTTCTACCTATTGCAATAACCAGACTATCCCACGAATCTGGTAGAGAACACAACAAACTAATGCACTTATCTTCATCTAAAATTTTGATATCAACAGATGATAACTGACTTACCACCATATTAAATGTATTCAGATGCTCTATCACCGAGTCTCCATCTTTCATCCTCAGGTTATACAGCTTTTTCCGTAGGAACAATTTATTCACCAGAGACTTATATTGGTACAAAGTCCCTAACTTGTCCCACAAAGCCTTTGCCGTAGCTTCCCCTAATACATTCAGCAACACTGAATCTGAGACACACAGTCGTATTGTGCTCTTTGCCTTCCGATCCAACTTCTTCCATTCTTCATTAGACACTCTCATTGGTTTAGTACCCAGACCTACCGCGATCCACTGATCTTTATCCACCAACAGATCCTACATCTTGATTTTCCACAACTCAAAACTCTGACCATTAAATTTCTCGATCTCTATCTTTCCACTGCTCGCCATCTTCTTTCACCACCAGAATCGATCCCACAGATCTCCCACTGAACGAGGTCTACCACAAGCCCGAGCGAAACCCCTCAGCAACAAAGTCGTCCCCTTGAAGCCAAAACAACTCTGATACCAAATGTAGGTTTTAATCCCGTACAGAAATTACTTGCTTACAAATTCTAAAACACAGAAAATAAACAATAGCGAGAGCATAACACATAAAACACATATACACAGAGATTTTCTCCTGGATCCCAAAACAGGGACCACCAACTTGATTTTTGATTATGTTCCTTTCAATGTTACAATACATATTTATACATGCCGAAGCATGCAATACCATGGACCAAAAACCATTGCGACCAAAACCATGTGCGAAAATCATGCACAAAACCATAGGTAGGTTCGCCCAACCTAACATAGGGTCCAAAACCAAAATTCTCTGAGGCGCTGCCTAAGACCCTATAGAGTGGGGCTACCTGCACCCCTCAAACCCCCTGTGACTCTCTCCACTATGCAATCGGCGCAACGAAGGGGGGGCTCTGCCCCCCTTCTAACCCCTCGGTTAACTACGTGAGCTAGTCGAGGAAAGAATATAACACAACCTAACATCTCTATTTTCTATAATAGTTACTCAGACAAAATCAAGTTGAATATAATAAAGAACCAATTGTTATTTGTCCAAATTTCATGAATTATGGACTTTGTTCTGATTGCATGTAATCTAATTATTGCTTACTAGTTTTTCTTTTAATGTCAGAACGTGAATGCCGCATTACTTTAATCAATTAATCTCACATCTCCACACTCTGCAAATTGCAATGTGAGGCATGACCATTTCATTAGTAGCCTTAATTAGTTTTTTAATATATTGTAATCTGCACTCCAGAAAATTGGTATGTACAGAGGGGTAACATATTCAAAAGTGTGAAAAAAAGGAACGAAGGTTCTACCACACATATTTCTTTTTGCACATCTGTCCAGTCTACTAGAACAGAAACTGGTTGTGGAGCAATGTTTATGCATGCATTTGTTGAATAAATGTTGAAATGACTATTTTATAATATCAATTGATTTTTTAAAAAACAATCATCATTATACAATGCATTATAGTGAGTGTTATTAAGTGTTGAATATTTGATATTATATGTTGTAACAATCACTTATTACAAAACTTCTTTATGTTGCAATATTAGATAAGAAATGGTAGATAGAACATGAATCAAATGCATAATAGAAGACAACCAAGAAAAAAATGAGACAAAGAATTTAGGTACAATGACCAGGGCAAAGCCTACAAGGGGAAAACCCAACGAGATTCTTCTTCTATTAGGAATCAATTGTTCAACAGAGATACAATGTAAAATGAGAGATCAAGAGAGCGAGTAAGTTCACCCAAACCTGAACAAATTGTAGCATGAAGATCATTGGTAACAGCAACAGATGCATACACTGAATCAACCTTCCCTTCAACTGAATCAACACTGAAACACTTATGAAAATTAAGAAGTAAAGTTAAATACAAAATCAAGAACCAATTAGTTAAAATAAAAATGTGAATAGGTGATCAAATTAATAAAAGGTCATATTAGGATAAAGAAATTGATGTTGAAACAAAGACAAATGGGGTGCTTAGAGGGGATACATTGAAAGGAAGCAAAACTAACAAGTTCTCTTTAAAAATAATAATTAATAATAGGAAACAAAAATTATATTAATAATTAAGATGATATATGGTGGGATTTAGAGTAGCTAAGCTTGTAACATCTTCCTTGTTAAAATTATTAAAAGGATTTTTCAATTTGAAGGGTTTTTTTAATGAAGCAAGAAGAGTGATGGAACAAATGTGAGAATTTTAGTTTGGTCAAAGTATGTGAGGTGTTTAAAATTGTAGGAATGTTCAACGATAAAAGAGTTGTGAAGCGATTATGGAAATTCTTTATACCTCTTATTCAATACTTCATAAAGTAAAACTTGATTTTCTCTTTCCTTGTGATATATTTTGGAGAAGAGAAACATGTCAGGTATTTATTCAGGGCCATGATTTTCTTGTTTAATCTAAATGTACAATATGATTTTGCTAATAACATCCCATTGCAACTCCCCCCATTTCGGGTGGCTATTAAGTATCAGGTAGTGCGATATGTAGACATTTAGTAAGTGGCATGCAACGAATTGAAAGCTCATCTAACACTAGGAACCAATAATGGATTTGGTATGGGGAGAATGAAGCTAGGTCATGGGAGGCTTCAATAATCATGGTATTCATATGGCCAGCCCTGGTGGTGATCAAACCCAGAATGAGGGCAAATTTATCCATAAGGTAGGTGACGAAAACTAGATTTATAGTTTTGCATAGGAATATCGTCACATTGAGCAATATGGATGACAATATGAGGCACAATACCAAAAATTAGAAGCCTTTAGAGGCATTTTAAGAACCGAAAGATCCATTTCAAAGGGAGCCAAGCTTTGGATTTCCCTAGTCGAATTTATTCTCACTATTGATGGTAAGCCTTACTTTATATTTTTCCTTCTTTCTCGCATTTCTCTATATGTAGTACCATGACCTCTCCCTTAGAAACACTCTACTAATTGGGATTTATATTTGCAATTTTAATTGTAATTTGGGTGATGAATATTAGTAGGTTCTGGGGGTTCCCACCAGGCTTCAGGGAGTGGTAGAGGAGTACTGCTTTTTTATGCTTGGTTTAGGGCCTAGCTACTCATATTCAAATATCTTGACATGTATTTGTTTTCGGTATTGCAACTCTCTTTTTTTTGGTTTGCATAATATTTGGTCTAACAGAGACCATTATCTTTAGATCAGAATTCACAAAACTCTGAAGAATTGTCGCAAAGTAAGGCTAAGGAGACCGTTGAAGAAAAAACCGCACAGGCACCATTGGATCCCGGTGATCAATGGTCGAGGTTTGACTTCAGTTGCAATGGAAGAGGAACTTGGTGTAACTGTCGATGCTGTTGTTGGTGGCAGATCTTCGATCTTCGGGCGATAACTTGCTCGAGACTTTGTCTTAGAGAAATGGCAGTTTTTTGAAATAGGATGGTATTTTGGGTTGTGTATAAGTGGTAAGCAATTTCAGGAGGGAACCGCCCGATTCCACTCACCGCTGACCACATAACATGAGGGGGAGAGAGAATACTGCCTTATCAGGTGGGTATTCTTCATGTGACTTTCCCACCCGATATCCCCGTTAGTCGTTGGATCAATGTGAGTGGATCGACGGTGGTGAAGTGTCATGCTAGTTGTTGGATCGGTGACCAGTGGTGTCCATCAGATCTGACGGAGGTTAATCTACGGCGGAGTTTGAATCTATTAAAAGTTTGCTTTGAAAATCGCGCCATGGCTTTGGAAAGCAGAAAATGTTCCCACTCATCGAGGATAGAGGTTTGGTAAAGTCTGCTTTATCCTTAGTTTAGTGCGGGTTAGGTTAACTTGCGTGGCATAAGGAGTTCATGTAATTTTATGGAAAAGTTTTCCCTTAGCTTAGATTTTCATTATCAGCTTTCTAATTTATGAAGTTTTAGAAACAGGGCTGAAAAAGTAGGTGTGGGGACTGCGCTCCCATTTTACACTCTACTTTTGTTCCAACCCTCATCTGTTTGTACAAGGAACTAGCTTCCTTTTCCTTTCTTTTTTCTTTTTTTGCAATATATAAAAAGTAACCGACCTTGTTAAAAAATATGTATATATATATTTGGTCTAGTCTTACTCTTTAAAACCTAGTGTTTTCCCTCTCAAGGTATTTCTCTTCCTTTATGTTGGGTTATCGTAACGATATAGACCCTGTGTCAATTATGTATGTCTATTGCGATATAGTGATTTCTTTTAATGATTAGGGCGTTCTCTCTTGGCTCCACATACACGATTCTCTTGGGCTTTCTCATCGGAATAATCACTAGACTTACATCCTTTAAAGCATTTTGTTAAGGGCGTTGATGAATTTATTATGTGAATAAGGTGCAAACCATAGAGAAGTATTTGGAAGCATCTTGTGCTAACAATATTAAAGGGTTAATCTCCCGGATGCGGGTGGCTTCAGCGCGTAGCAGGTTAGTGGCTCGTCACATGGGCATGTGTCAGCCCGGACGAGCCACGCATTACAGGTCCGGTGATCATTTAAGATCGGCGGCGACAGTCCATCTGCGAGACTTAAGATGAGTCCTTTCGGCATTTACTGCTTTCCTTGGTAGCGGGAAAATGGAGTTACAAAGGCCTGGCACCTTTGTCATTCTCCCGCAGTTCTGCATAAGGTTTGGGCGCTCGGAGGTTGCGTTGGCTCACTCTCTAGTTCTGAGGGAGGTTACGAAGGGGTACTCCTGCTCTTTGGACAATTCGGGGATGCAGCATGAGCGCCAAAGGATGATAAGCAGGCACGGAAGCTCCAGAGGTCGTGCTTCGTCTCAGAGGCAAGCTCTTTCCCCCTCTTCCTCAATTGAGGTTTCATTCGACCGTAGTCGCTCCAGAGGACGCGCAGTTGGCCGAGGCAGAGCAACGGAACACCGAGAAATTATGGAATGTGGTCACTCTGCGCATCCCATGGTGAGATATCGAATTCCATGTACTCTGTCAAATTCAACTTTTATAGTTTCGATTTCGGTGGAGCATTGTAGCAATCCTGGTGGTCAGGAAGAAGCTTTGCAGGCAAGCCCTCCTCGGAATCCTGGCTTGGTTCCCACAGTCGACATGCAAGTTCCTGCTATTGATATGCTGCGCCCCGTCAAAGACAGTTCCTCCCCAGACCCTCGGGCAGGCCCCAGCGAACCTACGCAGAGGAACACTCTTCCCGACCTGGACATCCCCAAGCATTTCAGATGCAAAGAGGAGGAAGATCCGTACACCACAGATGATGACTAACTTGACCTGCAGTTCACCACAAGTCTCTGAGAAAGGAAAATTTTCTCTGTTTGCTCTCACCGCTATCTTGTATGTGTCAGGACTCAGTCCTTATGTATTTCAGTCCTTATATGTTTCAGTGACGGATATCCATATATGTTTCAGTCCTTATGTTCGGCTATCCATGTATGTTCAGTGTAGGTCTTATGTACTGTCGATATGGTTCAGTGTCGGTCTTATGTAATTTTGGACATGATTATTCCTGAGCAATCTGTCAATCTCTCGACAGGAATCACAGGGCTACAGCTCTGTTGTAACACTGATGATGTAAATTTTGACTTTTTTGTAATATAATAGATTAGTCTGATTCAGAAAAAAAAAAAAAATATTAAAGGGTTAATCAAGAGCCAACAAATTCAATATATTCGACATCACTGTGAGGTAATTTTTAGGGGTGGAAAACACTGAGCTTGGTGCTAATATCATTTTTTTATCCTCCATGGGTCCCCCAAAATGGCAAGAGGGAGAGGCTTTAGTGGTCAAATGGGACGTAGTACTGTGAGAGCCCCCACCTCATTTCATGCTCATATGGTTGTTGAGTAGCTGATCAAAGGTCCTACAACACCACTCATCCCACATTCAGAGAGAAATTGAAGTAGCTAAGGAGGAGGAAAGGGTAAGGAGAAGATACAATTCTGATGAAGTTGTTTTGGAACAAGTTGGTGGCTGGGTACTAGACATGAGATGTACTAGAACTTGAGAAACTAGGTATCTGCAAGTTGTGGATATCTATTGGAAGATTAAAAATTTCATGGAAAAAGTTTTAATATAATAATCAGAGGAACCATAGGAGATCCTATTGCAGGTAGGTGAAGCATAACAACAAATCGGAAATCTGGATCACAAGATCAATGTGTTGGTTAAACACTTGACAAACATCAAGTTCATTTGTTCTGAGGAGTAAGTTCGTCCACTTGAAACCATCTAGGTGGACTCCCTCACCACTTAACCAACATAGTGTCAAGGTTTTTAGTTGTTTACTTGGTTTTACTACTATTTTGTTTTACAATTTCAATTTTAAAAATCTCCATACATAGGTAGGTTGTAAGATGGAATTGCAAGTCCACTATTTTATATTTTTAATGGACTTTATAATATGGTTTTTCCATTTTGAATTTTTTTTTGTGCTTATGGTTTGATTTTATAAGTGGCAGGCCAATAGCTACAACAAGACACTATGTATTGCTTTGATTTAGTCATAATATAAATTACTCAACTTACAAAATAAAATAAAATAAAACATTCCATTTTAACTCAAAGACATAGGTTAATGTTTAATGAGCATTTATTTTATTTAACATTGTTTTATTTATGGGTACTTTTGACAACACCTTCCAACATAAAATATTAGTGAAGCAAATACATCTTAGAACACACAAAATTACCCTTCAACTATTATGTCATGATTGGGGTATATATTATTCTAAATGCCAAAGACTTGTATCTAACCTCAATTACAAAAAATGAACAACTCATACGAATGAAATATCTCATAGAAAATAAACATAACTTTAAGAGGTAGAAAAAATAACATCTATACTTTACAGACCAACCAAATTCTATTAACACAGAGTGGTTGAGGTGGGTTGTCAACTCCTTCACCACCCATGTTTGATTCCCCAAAATGACATGCTTAGCCTGTATTGATTAGGTTCAAGGAGTAAACAGCCCCAGGGAGTTTTCACATTGTCTGTGGTCAATACGGGACGTCTCAGCGCTTGCTTAGCCATTAGGTCATTACTGTTAAAAAACAAAAAACAACGTAATATAAATTTATGTTATTAATAAGATTTAGACTGATAATATAAATAATAACTTAGTATAAATCTATCTTTCACTACAACATGGGAGTTTCACTTTTATTTTTCTTTAAAATTTGTACTTTTTGCTAAATTGATATCTTCGTAGATCTTTTCTTATTATTTAAAATAAATTAATATTAATGTGCATTTTAACAATGTTATTAAAAATAAATAATTAGAGGAAAATTTGTGTGAATTTTTTCACTTTTAGCCCTTGAAGGTTTGCATAATTGGTCAACATCTTGTTGCTAAAACCATCTTGCCATTTGGAGACCACTAGTTCAATTCTCCTTGATGCCATTGGGATTAGGCTCAAATTAGCTTGACCAAAGGGTATGGTCCCTTTAGATAAACTTACCTTTAATGATAAACTTTATATATAAAATAATAATAATAATACACTTTATATATATAAATATATTAATAATAAATCAATGTACATTTATAGCCAATAATATTAGGGAGACACTTTATATATATAAATATATTAATAATAAATCAATGTACATTTATAGACCATAATAAATAATAATTGTATCCACTATTAATTTATAATATAATTTTCCAAAAAAGTTAACCTTTTAAATTTAATATTATACGAAGTGAAGAAGGTTCTTATCTTATATAAAGATTTGGGATCCACGGAGCAGAACAAAAAGATAAAGCAAAAAGAAAACCGTGCCTTTTACATGTTGGTAGAGTGGATTTCTCTCTTCTTTTCACTATAATTTAATGCATAAATTAAATTGCTGAGATATTCGAGGTCCTTTTTAACATTATGTTTAGAAAATTTGTGAGTACAGTGAAAGTCATGGAGTTGCGTAAAGCACAAACAAAAGAAGAGAGAAATGATGTAAAAAAGTCAAACACAACTGCTATGATTGCAACACCATTAAAGCAACGCTTAACATAAAAGTTTAGAAGTTTAACATCTTATATTTGGAAGATGTTCGAGTATGCTCAAGTAACATCTAGTTATATACTTCACCCAATTGAGTATCCCAAGTGGTTGGGATGGTTTTGTATCTTAAGTGGTTGGGATAGTTTAATAACATTTTCACCTAGGTTCAAGTTTCATTGTGACATGATGCTTCAATGGAGGTTTCTTTTATATTGATTGATTATTCCTTGATTCTTGTCAATAAGTAGCGTGGGGAGGATTTCATTCTTTCTTCCCAACCACACGAGATAACTCCCATTAGCATCCTAAATTCTGTTGTAATTTTTTTTAATTTAATAATTCATTTTGCAATCATTACAACATATTTTACCATACTAAGTTGACATTTAAATGTTTACACTCATTTACAATCACTACATCATCTATTCTATATTGAGCCAACATTTAAATACTTACACTCATTTACGGACACTACAATATCTATAGAGCGTCTCTCGTGGCAATAATGATTGCATTAGTTGTGGCTATATTCTTATATCTTGATGCAACACCAACTAAAGTTTGTTTTTTCTTTTGTCACTGTCTAACTTCAAAATAAGGTGATGTGCAAACAGTCTCACTTACACAATGATGGATATTGTTTGAGAGATTGACTACCTAAAAAGATAAATTACAAGAATGTGCCTTATTTTCAGACAAAATGACTTGAATATTGCTCAATGGATTAACTACCTAAAAAGATAAATAGATAAAAAAGATACTTTATTTTCAAGAAAACTTCACAGAGAGTAATAGAATTTGTTCAAGTGAACACAATGAGCCCAACACTTTGTTTCATTCATCCTCTCTTTCTTGAGCTTCTTTCCTAGTTTTTTCTTTAGTAGGTGAGAGGTGAGCATCTAGCTAACAATGCTTGTATTTGAGTGGGTTCAAGGTCGTGTTGGGTTTGAGTGGGGCGGGGTAGGTAGGGGAGGTGTTGTGTATTTGGAATCTCTTAGGTAGGGAGGTCTTCCTCCCCTTCTTTTTCAATGTCTTCATTCGCCACTAACTTGTTTCTTGTCCTTACTTGGTTCCTTCTCTTCCATATTCCCAACCTCCTTTGGGATTAGCTTTCGCATCCATTCCACAATCCATCAAAACCTTGAAGTGATTTTCAAGGGTTTAGAATGGGGGCAAGGTGCGGATTTTAGTCTTGGCAGATGAAGATGTTGACGTCCTATGCTTCCTTTTATTCAATGTTTCCATTGATTGTTCAAGGGGTGAGGTTGGGGTGTTATCCCTCTCTTGCAACATCTACCAAAGTGACCACACTAATGAAAAATATTCCATTTGAATCAGAGTTACCTGTAATCCAACATATGAACATCAAACCATCCATCTGGATTCAACTTAATGGCTTATAGGAATTTCTTTCTGCGGTACAATTCCACAAATATTGATGCACATGAGTATGAGCATGTATTTGGTACAATTCTATCCAAAAGCCTCCCAAAATTGTTGCTAACTACTTGAAAGATAAGGGTGTTCACACTTGGATATTGTTATTTTATTATTTATGCCATTACAATTTAAACCCACAAGCCAAGACTAATTGCTTTGGGTTGGTTTTGTAGACCTGCGAATAAAGGCACAGGGGAACAAAGGATATGACAATAAAGCAATGAAGTGTATTAAATATGGACAATAGATAACATTCCATTTGTTGCATCCACAATGTTCACGAAAAATAAATTCAAATGGGGATTCAAGAAGATAAGGTGTCTAAACTCTCATTAAGTGATAGTTAAAATGGGATATACATGAATATGGTGGTTGTGTTATATAAACATAAACTATTTGATGGATTTAATGTTGTGGAAGGTTACAATATTCTAATGAATAGAGATGAATAAAAAAAAGTAAGGTGATTTTAGCTTTTAAATATGAAAGGTATATAGTGAGTGTGAATTTTGAATCTTGATTATTGTTCATACTCATTATCATAATCCCTATTTAAATATAATAACATGTGAGTATTTTTTTTGTTTTTTTCCATGTTGCACTTATGGGGAAAAGTCTCAAGCTCTTCCCCTCATTTCGAGGATGCTACACAGGGTAAACCTTAAACCCTAGAATTTTCAGGGCAGAAGGCCAATCAACAACAGGTCTCAAAGTTGTTGCATCAATATACTCATTACAAGATCAACATGTTACTTGTGGGAATTGAACTTGGGTGAGGAGGTGTTGATCTACATTCCTTGATTAAATTGAAGATCAAATATTTCTCTTTTGAATGTGCCTAGCCCTAATGAAGACCCATAAAGTTTAAAAGTTTAAAATCAATTTCAATATTTGATGCTTTGTTATAAAAGTCTTACTAATATATTTTTCCTTTGGAAAATTAAAGGGTTACTAAGAAGGAAGAAATTGGATATGTTCATACTTTCATTTAACAACTTTATGTCTTAGCTTCATGTAACCTTTACAGAGCCTAGTTGCATCCAACACTTTACAAAATCTAATATGGAGGTCATTCACCTAATATATTTCCAATTTAAGGCTATCAAATGAAATGATGAACATATCCAATTTATTCCTTCTTAGTAACCCTTTAATTTTCTTAAGGAGAAATTATTGGATTAAATTGGTAATATCTTAGGCGAATGATCTCCATTTTAGATTCTTTAAAGCATTGGGCATTCTCCCTGAAACACTCGTTCCCATGCACACCCCACAACGCCCAATACTTTAAAGAATCTAAAATGGAGATCATTCACCTAAGATATTACCAATTTAATCCTATAATTTCTCCTTCAGAAAATTAAAGGGTTACTAAGAAGGAAGAAATTGGATGTGTTCATCCTTTCGTTTGATAGCCTTATGTCTTAGTCGCAACTAATGATTTATAAAATCTAAAATGGAGGTCATTTGCCTAATATATTTCCAAGTTAATCCAATTATTCTACTCTCTCTCTCTCTCTCTCTTACACACACATGCACGCACACACACATATATAATATCCTTAATTTTTTACCCTTTTCTTCACACACTCATTCCTCCACACATTTGTGCACACCCCACAATGCCTAATTACATGAATCTCTATGTATAATACAAGAACAAGATGGGTGAGGTTATATTTATAAATATGATGAATTATATTACCACTATTCATGTTGTATTAAAATATTGACTTGTATATCAACGGTTAAGAGTCACCTTCAAAAAAATCAATGGTTTATGAAAAGTTTTTTGGCTTAAATCACATGATAATACATTTTTCGACACGTTTCGAACCAACGAGTGTGGTTCATCGTCAGAACAAGTTGAAGAATTTGATCATGGCTACAAATTAATAGGGAGAGCAAACATTCCAACAGCTAAGTTTGGCTGAAAAACAGCTATATTAGGTTAGACATGATAAATGGCTAAAATTGACTAAGAAACGGCTAGATTTGTCAAATCAAATTGTTTAAATATAGGAATATTAATATGATAAAACAAATATTATTTTAATACCTATCATGTGTTATTTTAAGTGAAATTTTTTACGAGATATGAGTTTATAATAAAAGGGATAGAAATGTTAACATATAATAATAGATCTAAGGAAAGTAATTGAAAGGATTTAATATAAACTACATTAATAATAATATTATTATAACAAGGTTATAGTATTAATCTTCATATTACTGGCTTGTGTAACTAATTATAAATTTAATAGTAAGGTTATTTAAATAGAACTATGTATATTAGTAATTGTAAGGATAATATTAACTAAACTAATATCAATAATTGTTATATTATATAATATATATTAATAGTAATATACTATTAGTTATTATTATATTCTTGTTATAGTAAGTATTATTATTCTTATTATTAATGGTTAGAGTAACTAAATAATATCAATTTATTAGTAAAGTTATCTACTAGGAACATATATTAATAGCTCTAGGGAAAATTAGTAAATGAAAGGATTTATTGTATTATAATATAATAGTATTACTATTAAAGGATGGGTATCTGATTAATATAAATTTGTTAGTGAGGTTGTCTAATGGAACATAAAATTGTTATTTAAATACCTAGATAATTTAATCCAGTTATGAAAAGGACTATCTCTTAAAAATAAGAAACCAAGGGAGAGGACCAAAGAATTATGGCTAAATAAAGCAGGTAAAAGGATAACAAGGGAAAAATTAATATTAGAAATCTAGAAAATTTTACTAATAGAGGGAGGGTAGGAAGGGGAAGAAACTACTAGGAAGAGAGGGCGGGGATCCAACAACTATTGATCTTCCAACCGTCATCTCTATTTATATTGCTTGGCCTTCTTTCAATCTCAATGGCTTCCCTAAATTTTTGGTGATGGAACTGCGCAAATTTAGGACCACTGATAAGATTGCGAGGATTCTTAAGAAGCATAATGTTCCCTCGACCTTCAGACCCCTTAACACCATTCGTAGATCCCTTCATTCTGTAAAGGATCCTATTGACCCTAAGGACATGAAGGGTGTCTATATTATTCCTTGTTCTTGTGGGACCCCATATATTGGTGAGACTGGACGCTCTATTAATCAAAGGATTAATGAGCACGCAACTGACCTAAAACATAAGAGAACCAAGTCTTCCGCACTAGCAGAGCATGCGGAGAAGACCAAACATCATGTTTGTATTGAGGAGGCCAGTGTTATTGCTAAAGTTGCACAGTTCCATCACCGAAAATTTAGGGAAGCCATTGAGATTGAAAGAAGGCCAAGAAATCTCAATAGAGATGACAGTTGGAAGATCAGTAGTTGTTGGATCCCTGCCCTCTCTTCCTAGTAGTTTCTTCCCCTTCCTCCCCTCCCTTTATTAGTAAATTTTTCTAGATTTCTAATAATAATTTTTCCCTTGTTATCCTTTTACCTGTTTTCTTTAACCATAATTCTTTTGTCCTCTCCCTTGGTTTCTTATTTTTAAGAGATAGTCCTTTTCATAACTGGATTAAATTAGCTAGGTATTTAAATAACAATTTTATGTTCCATTAGACAACCTCACTAATAAATTTATATTAATCAGATACCCATCCTTTAATAGTAATACTATTATTATAACACTATTATATTATAATACAATAAATCCTTTCATTTACTAATTTTCCCTAGAGCTATTAATATATGTTCCTAGTAGATAACTTTACTAATAAATTGATATTATTTAGTTACTCTAACCATTGATAATAAAAATAATAATACTATTACTATAACAAGAATATAATAATAACTAATAGTATATTTCTATTAATATATATTATATAATATAATAATTATTGATATTAGTTTAGTTAATATTATCCTTACAAACACTAATATACATAGATCTATTTAAATAACCTTACTATTAAATTTATAATTAGTTACACAAGCCAATAATATAAAGATTAATACTATAACCTTGTTATAATAATATTATTATTAATGTAGTTTATATTAAATCCTTTCAATTACTTTCCCTGGATCTATTATTATATGTTAACATTTCTATCCATTTTATTATAAACTCATATCTTGTAAAAAAAAATTAAAATAACACATGATAGGTATTAAAATAATATTTGTTTTATCATATACGAATTTAAACAATTTGATTTGACAAATATAGCCGTTTCTTAATCAGTTTTAGCCGTTTATCATGTCTGACTTAATATAGCCGTTTTTTCAACCAAATCTAGCCGTTGGAATGTCTGCTCTCCCTATTTAATTTGTAGCCATGATCGGATTCTTCAACCTGTCCTGACGATGAACCACACTCGTCGATTCGAAACGCGTCGACAAATGTATTATCATATGATTTACGCCGAAAAACTTTTCATAAACTTGATATGGATCACAAAAGCCTCAATTCAACAAAATCAATGGTTGTTGACTTACTATCTTTTAGAGGTCATAACTTGGCTTCCTAATGTTTGAATTAGGAAAATGATAGCTCGTTGAAAATCTAGAACTGTG
This sequence comes from Pinus tabuliformis, assembly GCA_031772625.1. Classification (NCBI taxonomy): domain Eukaryota; kingdom Viridiplantae; phylum Streptophyta; class Pinopsida; order Pinales; family Pinaceae; genus Pinus; species Pinus tabuliformis. The sequence goes on along the minus strand of CM062811.1, from coordinate 770,945,409 downwards.
AATAACATGTTGGGAGTGGTTTTCATAACTAAAATTATAGATATCATTTCAAAAGGTTAAAAGAATATTCGTGACCATTTTGGACATATAATTAAATTATTTTTTAAAATGGTTTATAAAAATGGAAATCTAGAATATCTATAATGGGACCCAATTTAGAGGATGAATTCCTACTTCATATTTTCAATATGGATCTTCATTTAGTTAACATAAAAAGGGAAAAATTAATTGTAAAGCAATTGCAAAGATGAAGAGAAGATTATAAAAGGAGAAATCACATTTAGAAAAAGGTTGCTTTTTGGGTTTTTGTTGAATATGAATTTTCCTTTCCAGAAGATTTTGTGGATCAACCTACTCAACTTTCCCTCTCATCTATTTTTCTATGTTTGTATTTCCGTTAGGTTTTCATGTGTGCTCAACAAGGAGATTTAGGCCTCTGATTATGTTTTCTCAATCTCTTCCAAGAACTTCATATTGTATTTCAAGTAAGCGGAGTAAGATCTCTGCTTGTAATAAATCAAATGCAATTTAATTACAATTTATGTAGTTGCCATTTGAAGACCATTTCAATTTCAAGCAATGTTAAACATGTTACATAAGGGTATTATTGTTAATTTCTCCCACAAAGAGCTATTAAGGTTTCATGTTGCAAGCATGAGTCTATATGGTGATGTATCAATGGATTCTTGTGCATTTGAGGCTTTACAAAATCATTTGATTTTAACATACACAATTCTTAAAGGTTCCTTGATGACATATTAATTTTTATTATTTTATGATTTCATCTTGCACATTCATAGGTTATTCTAAATTTACATTATTTTAAAGAGGAAGGAAACATACTTGTTGAAGGTAGATCTCGATACATAAATACCCCTTATTTTCATTTTCATTTCTTGTGTGCTTAATGACTAAATTTGTTGCATGAGAGCTTTGTTGTAGGATTTGTTGGGGTTTGTTATTTAGTAATCGCCCTATTTATTCGTCTAAGACCATACTAAAAATCTTCCACAATAAAAAGAGGAGTATAACCTCTCTAAAAGAAAAAATGGGATCTCCATAACTTCTTTGAGATTTCCCTAGGAGGTTGACTCTTGTTCATGTTAGGAAAATAGATCAACAAGAGGAAAACAAAACTCATCCCAATCACCTAAAAGCTAACTCCATTTATACCTATTTACAAATTACACATAAATTGTTAAAAACGAAATTTTATTTTAAAATTTAAAATATTTGTTATCTTTATAAATCTATAAAAGTGAAATTATTCATAAATAATAAGTTGCTCACATGGGACAATGGGAAGAAAATGGTTTGGGTGTGCCATAGTTGTTGTTCATTATGCAAAGCTTCAAAAGAAAATATCTCACATCTCTTTATTTTTTGTTCATATACCGTGCATGTATGTGGAAAGGTGGTAGAAGATTTGGGCACTAAGGCCTCACGGACACAATTTGGGCTAGCAGATTGCCTAGAATCATGGAAAGAAAACCAAGTGACCACCTCCTTTGAAGAATTTCGATATATATTTATAAAGAATATGTGGTGGGCTGGGAACTCTAACACTTTCTATTCTTGTGACATTTTGGTTGAGATCATTGCTAGTAAAACTATACAATGAATTCAAAGTTGAACAAAAGTCTCAAAAAGGTTGTTGTTGGTGCTTCACAGGGACATCTACCAAGATGTAAGGCCATATTGGTTCTCTTTGTTTACCAGTCCTTCTCCTTTCAAGTTAGTTATGATCCTAGGTGTGGATCAAACAATAGAGCACAATTCATAGCTTTGCAAACATTGTTCACAATCACTTCTCTAAAAAATGTCAAAAAACTTCAAATATTGGGACACTCCAAATTGGTTATTGATTGGACCAATAACAAGGTATACGTTGAAAACAAATATTTACAACTAGTCCTACAGGACATAAAAGAAGAGATTCATTCATGTGAATGACTCTCATTTACACATGTGCTCTGAGAACTTAATTCCATATCAGATGATTTATCCAAAGAGGCCTTGTATATGTGTGTTGGGACCTTTGTGATATCAGAAATTGTGGACAGTGTGATGATATCAAATGGTGATTCATGCATACATTTCTCTTTGGCACTTTTGGATTGATCACATCTAGTTTCTCAGTTTACTTTTGTGTATGCCTCTAATTTTGAATTTTAATGAACAATGTGACTATCAAATAGTTACTAAAGGCTTTATAGCACAAAACTATTCTGTAGTGATGTAAATCATTTTCCGAAAATTGTTAAAGCTAAAAATTATTGATTATAAACAAAAATATGTATATTCAAATCATATATATCTATATGTATAACCATAAAAAAAAATATAACACTATATGTATAACCATAAAAAAAATATATAACACTATATTATATACACTTAGAAAAACATTTTTATTATAAATTAAATGAAATCTTGAATAATGAAAAATAAAGGAATTAATTTATTTAATATTTTTATTAATATAAAAGTAATATATTAATTTAGAATTAATTATTTTAATTATATTATTTTGCATTATTGTAAGAAAAAATAAAACAATAATGATTTAATGATTAATATATTATTGATTAATTTAAAATAATTTTAATATTTATTGATTATCTTAATTAATTTTAAATAACTAAAACAATAATGATTTCAATGATTAATATATTATTGATAAATCTAAAATAATTTTAATATTTATTTTTTATGAGTTCAAAAATTGTTAAAGCTGAAAATTGTTGATCATGGAAAGAAATATGTATATTCAAATCTTATAAATATAATTTTTGCCCCTTTTAATTTTTTTTATAAAAGTGAATTTATATGAAGGTAGTCTCTCTAATGAAGAGCTAACACTGTCACTCATTATATGCACTCATAAATTTTTTTATTAAAATGATTTTAAATTAATCAATAATATATAAATAATTAAAATAATTAACTATATAGATTATGTGATTAATTTATGATTATTTTTTTATTTTATTTTAACAAAATATATATTTTTTATATTCAAAATTTGTGTTTACATGATCAGAATCGTTTTTATAAAAATTTAGTAAAACTAGCAACATTTTGAGCATCTACTTCCAGGTCCCAATACATCCATATTACTAGTTTATTCCTTCTACATACCTTAACTACTATTACAAAACATTGAAATTCCCATAAAATAAAATAAAAAACCCAATATAAAAACAAAACGATAGTGCATAAGATAGACATTAATCTAGTTTGCACTTCCCTGCTTCCTCATATTCCTCCTCCCGATTACTTGACCCTTATCTTGCATCTCCTTCTTCTTCCCGAGTTTGAAACTGGACAACAACCTCCTCAGGCAACCCTGCTATGATTTCTTGTAACTCGTTGAAGATGCTATCACTTATCAATTCCGAGTTGGACGTCTCCATTTTCATAATCGTTATTTCCAACGATGCTTCCACACTTTCAAACCTTGCATTGATACGGTCTGCGTTCGTTGCCCAATCCTTTTCCAGGAGCTCTACGCGATGAGTGATAAGATCCATCCTACCCGTTAGTAGCTTGAACAGGAACTCAACAACCCTTTTCCACCAGGCCAAGTCCTCCTCAGGGAGTATCCTGACCTGCGCCTTCCTTGAATCCATATCTATATCCTTCTAACCCACACTGCTTTCAAATTGACACTCTCCACTTTCAAATTGACACTCTCCACTTACCATAGCATATGGAACCGGGGGACTGCGTCCTCTTATTAACACCTATGTCTTCCTTCTCCTCATTCACCTATGCTCATGCCATGATCACCTGAAGATCCTCGATCTGCAGGCCCATTAAATAAGCATGCTTCCCGATGGATCTTCCAAACCACCCTTGCAACCAATTCACCAATGATCAAGATGTTGGCCATCGTTTCACCATTAAAGCACTTGAGCAATTTACAATCCAAATTCCTTCTTGAGATGACGGGTTCATTGCTCTCTCCATGAACTTAAGTATTACCTTATGCATGCGGACTGAGGGGATGATCTTGGGATCCGAGGGAGTGTCATGCATTGAAGGCTCACTTTCCTTGACCCATCTGTCCTACCTACCTGCCATGGGATCTCGCATCATCCAACCCTCAACAAGCTCAAGGGAAGCATTAATAACATTGTCCAACATTCTCTTAAGGAATTGTAATGTGGCCTATTTCCCTCCCACCTGTCTCGCACTTCCCATCGCCCAAAGACACCCCTCGATTCGCCATTTCATCGGCGACAACATTGAGATGACGCAGGATATGGAGTAGTTCGTATTTTTCAAATTTTTTCAATTGATATTCTATTCTTGAAACAAGGGAAGATTTTGGATCCTTTTTTTGTATTAATGAGAGAAAACATCCTTATAGCTAATAAGGAATCTCTGACCACTTTGATTTTCTTTATCCCAGAGAGAGTGCTAAATCCAACCCTTTCCACAATGCTAACAATTCTACTTTATTGTTAGTTGCCACTCCTAAACCCCATGCATACTTTATTCAATTTGTTTGTCAAGACAAAAAAGTACCCCTCCCGCTCCTTTATTTTAATTATTTTATTATTACAAACTATTTTAATGATATAAACAAATTGAGGTTATATAATATTGTTTTAGTTATTTAAAATTAATTAAGATATATTCTACTTCTTGTCTTACAAGATTGCAATGTAATATGGTTTAAATAAGTAATTCTAAATTAATGTATTACTTTTATATTAATAAAAAATATTAAATAAATTAAGTAATAGCTCTTTATTATTCATTATTCAAGATCTAGTTTTATAATAATAATAATTTTTTTTACTGTGTATAATAAATTGTTATATTTTTCTATGGTTAATGTTATTAAATTTAAGAATTTTGTTTTTATTATAACTAATATAGATTCATCTTAACTCTGGATCTATCAAGATGGATCAAATCTTTGGAGGTGCAAACCTTTCCTCAAGTTTTGCACTAAAAAAGAGGTTTTCACCTTCAGAGATTTAATCCCTCTCGGCACTTGATAGATCCAGAGTTAAGATGGATCTATGCTAGTTTAGATATCATAAATACTTATAGTTTTTTACTTTGAGAAAATTTAACACAAAAGTGTTTTTGACTATGATATACTAAGCATTTTTTTCTTTGATAAAATTTGCCTCACACCAACATAATTTCTTCACGCAACATTTTATTGTTGTAACTATTCCAATTTTAATTTCATGTAACATTTTAAAGGAAACACACCATATTATAATTCTGTAAGTATTTCAATCTCATGCAACATTTTAGACATAATAGGAGCTGGCATTTTAGTTTTGTAAGTATTCAAATTTCACATAACATTTTACATGTAATAAGAGTTGACTTATGATTTATTAGTTTCATGTTTTGACAAATAATCTTATATGGTTTTTTTACATTACAAACAAAACCTAATCTCATTGGAATGAGGCATGGGGTGTTGGTAAAATTGACATTCTGTAGAGTTCTATGTCCCAATGTGAAGCAAGGCATAATTTACAAACAAATAACCTCATTTCATTAGTCTAGGTTACAAATTATATAGATTAAGAATTTTTGAAGATGAAACATACCTTAACTTCAATAATAATACTCCTTGGCTGAACGAACCTTATACTCTTATTTTTTTGTCTTGAATTTTTTCCACGCTTAATTTTCCTTTTGCGATTAACAATATAATTGTATATATGTGTTTTTTGTTAAAAAGTTTAATTGAGAAACATATCAATATCATTCTTTATTTTTCATTAATTAGCAGATGTATATATATATATATATATATATATATATATATATATATATATATTATGTAATGTTACGTGACAATATCTCCCTCATGTACTGGCATGTCGAGGGTCTCTCGCAATAAAAATTGTTTATAAGTATATATAATAAATTAGGTTATATTTTTTTATTATTATTAATATTAAATATTATTAAATTTTAGATTTTTTAGGTTAAATTTATGTAAGATGTTTTAATAATTATTTTTGCTTGGCTAAGAATCATCTTCCTCATACCTAAGGAAATAAGTTAATGATCCAAGACCCAAAGGCATTTGGCAAGAGGGGAAGACTGCCCCCTTACAGACCATTGACGGGTAATTCCAGGTGGCGTCATTTTCCTTGAATAACAATGATGAGTCAGCGTGCATTTAGGGATTGCAGTCAGTGATGGTTGTCTCATTGTTGGTTTGACAACTGAGTTATGATAGGTTTTCCCATAGTTTAAAAATTTTTTTAATAGCTAGGCTTGGAGTTAAGAAGAAGAAGAATAAGCTACATATCAAACTTCCTTGTTTGTGGGATGAGGAATCTCCCTCTTGGTATTGTTAGCTTTGTTGGTGTTTGGCCCAAAAATGGACCCAAAACAATCCCAAAGTCTCCAAAATTTTCTTAAGGAGCATTCAAAGTCAAAACCATCGCATGCTAAGAGCCCTTGGAAGGGCGAAAATACACTATCGGGAGGCAAAAACACTCCAAAATCATGAAAAACCATAAATCGCAGGCTTAACAGTCCAAAAGAACAGCAGCCATTAGATCTGGCCGATCAACAGCCCAGATCTAAGCAGCAAATCGCATATCGACCAGCACAAAGGACTTAAGGATGGGCGCAAGACACCGCCGATCAGCGATCGCTGATGATCAGAATACAACAAGCTAATAAACAGAAGCGACCAGCAGTTGATCCTATCATCCTCAAAGCTCCAGCTCATGAGGTAAGAGGTCTTGACAAGTCTCCTTCTCCTTTCAATTTTCAATCAGAAATTCAGAAGTTAAGAATACCTATGCCTCTTATTGAACTAGTGAAGAATGAGTCCTTCAAAAGATCCATCCTCAAGGCCCTTGAGCCTAAAGCCATCCAAGCCTCCACTAACTATGTAAATATGCAAGATGACAAGCCAGCTGTTATTCTCAGCCCAATGATTGAAAATTGTGAAGATAGCTCCCCATCATTCTATTTCTCTCTGACTATTCATGATAAAATCCTTCACAACTGCCTTCTGGACACTGGAGCCAGCCATAATCTAATTCCCAAAATTGTCATGGATGAGTTGGGTCTTGACATTACCAAGCCTTATCATGACCTGTTTTCTTTTGACTCTAGAAAAGTGAAATGTCTGGGATTAATCAAGGACCTAGCCATCACTTTATCCCAGTTGCCCATGAAAAGCATGATGATGGATATTGTGGTAGCAGATGTACCCCCCAAGTTTGGCATGTTACTTTCCAGAGGTTGGATCAAGAGATTAGGTGGATCATTACATTTTGATTTGTCCTATGCTACTGTCCCCAGTTTTCGGAGGTAAGAGCAAGAGATTATACAAAGAAGCTCAGTTGGCTTATATCAGCAATGACGAAAGGAATCCCACTAATCATCCCATCTATGTTGTTGACACTGATCTTGGAACATGTATTCTTCATATTGAAGAATCCCAGTTGGCCTCCACGCAGCTTAAAAAACTAGTTTTCTAGATTGCTGAGGAAGAATCCCCACAGATTTGGGACATGTTCTTTGATGGGGCTTGCTCTAAGGAAGTTGCAGGGGCAAGTGTAGTCCTTATGTCCCCCACACAGGAATACATTCATTTATCTTTCAAATTGACCTTTCAGGTCACAAATAACATAGCAGAGTACGAAGATTTGATTTTGGGCTTAAGCGCTTCTAAAGAAATGGGTATCAAAGGCCTAAAAGTGTTTAGAGATGCAGACCTCATCATTCAGCAGGTAAATAAAACTTTCCAAGCAAAGCATCCAAGGTCGAAATCATACAGAGATTAGGTATGGAGGCTCAAGTATTATTTTAATAATTTCAGCATTTCTTATATTCCGAGAATGAAGAACCAACTTGCCGACTCCCTTGTTGTGTCTGCTAGCATGTTTATTCCTCCTTTGCCTCCTAAATTGACATATGAAGTTCAGGTAAAATTCTCTGCCTGACAATGTCAAATATTGGAGAGTTTTTGAAGACGATGAGAAAATCAATAGGCTTTTGCAAGTCTTTGATGAATTTGTTGATGTGCACATTGACCAAGAGAAAGAAACCTTTGATAGAAATGTAAAAAGGGTCAATTATCAGTTTGGTGACTGTTTTCTCAAAAGGGATGCATTAAAGGAAGGAGGAAATGTTTTTGATGGCCCAGTCAATGGCTTGTTCTTCAAACTTTATTTTAGTTAAGGATTTTAAGCCTTGGTATTGTAAATATGTTGTTTTCAAGTTTTTATTTCATGCTAAATAGACTCCATGCCCAATGCAACACTAGGAGGAAGATTTGATCTTGTTTTTTTATAGGAAAGGCATTGTTATGTAGTTCTTGAAACCTCACAGGGAGGATTTCATCCCCAGAAGGAGCTAGTGTTACCTTTGTTGGCGTTTGGCCCAAAAATGGACCCAAAACACTCCCAAAGTCTCTAAAATTTTCTTAAGGAGCATTCAAAGTCAAAACCATCACATGCCAAGAGCCCTTGGAAGGGTGGAAATACACTATCGAGAGGCAAAAACACTCCAAAATCATGAAAAACCATAAATCTTAGGCTTAACAATCCAAAAGAACAGCAACCCTTATATCTGGCTGATCAACGGTTCAGATCTAAGTAGCAAATCGCATATCGGCTAGCACAGAGGACTTAAGGATGGGCGCAAGACACCGCCGATCAGCGATCGCTAATGATCAGATCGGCGGGTCACAAGCTGTGAAGGCGAGTCGGCAGTTATCGGCACAGTCTAGGGGGAGGAGCAATTGCGATCAACGATTAAACGTAGATCGTCGATTGCGCACAGGGATCGACAGCCAACGTTACATCGCCGGATCGTTATCGGCGAAAACCTTAAGGGGCGGGGCCTTTACATATATATGTGTGCGACCTGATGAGCTGGACCCAACGACATTATAAGTATGAAATACATAAGATTCCAGGTCCGCGCCAAAGCCATCTTTTAATGCATTTTAATGTATTTCGTTATATAACGAAATACAACGAGAAACAAAGCAGCGCCGATTGCTCTGAAGCCCGGACCCGAAAGAGTTCGGGAAGTGAAATCTATAAAATTTGAAGTCTAGAGGGAAGCCGTTTTCATGTATTTCCTGTGTTTTTCAAAGTATTTCAATACAAAAGGAAACACGGGGCCAGGCCACTTGCGATAGGCGACAGCGACCCAAGGACGGACCCGATAGACAAATAAACCATGCTTGAGGACTTTTGAAGTCCGAAAGAAGCAGAATGGGCAAGATTTCTCAGTGTTACAGTGTTTTCTGTATATAACAGAAAACAATCATTATTAAGCATTTTAAAGAGATTACAGAGGCTCGAATAGCCATTCCATTACCTAAAAGAGGCCGAGAGACAGAGACAGAAGGCTAGAAGTGGAAAGGCAACAGCACAACAACAAATGATCATGGAGCATCAATAGCCCAGTGCAGCTCATCCATGACAACAGAATCAATTATGGGGCATCTATGGCACGAGAGAGCTCCCAGACAACACAACGAACCACCTGAATGCGTTTATTCCTCTGTCAGAAGGAGAAAAACTCTAAGCCACGCTTGCCTATTCAGGGAATCAAATAGACAGGGACAGAGAAGATAGAATAAGACTCTGAGCCTTTGAGAGCTCAAGAGCATTGTAAAGAGCTATAAATAGCTAAAAGTAAGATGTAATATAGGTTCAACTTCTGGAGACTAATGAGACTTTGCTACTCAAGCTTCTCATCTTCATTCATTAGTAATACAAGCTTCTTTTGTTGTTATATGTTCAATGTTCATTTTCTCTTCTGTTTTAAGCTTACACTTGAACAGGTTGTTCATGTTTCTTTTGTGTCTAATGCTAGATCACTGTCATCTTATCTTTGCATTGATGAATTAGATTTGCAAGCTTATTTACTGCTTGTAGCTAGCCATTCATATGTGGTCATATATGCATCTGCCAGTACAGTCAGTATTCTCTTTTGATGCATGTAGCTAGCCATTCATTTATGTTTATGTATGCATCTGTCGGTATGGTCATATTCTCCATCCATTTAGTGAATCTACAAATTATTGAGCATTAGTGGTCTAAAGCCTTGTAAGTTGAGGGTGTTCATGCATGTCTTAAGTAAAAAAGTAGTTGAAATGGTTATCTGGCTTGATCCAAACCATCATTTATTCCAATAGTTCAGAGAACAATATTGAAGACTATATGTTACCAGGCATCTCTGAGCTGCAACCTAGGAGAGTTTCCGGGAGTGATAATAGGTACCTTCCTTCAAGGATTTGATTACTAAAGTTTACAAAGATGTACATACTCTACACCATATTGGATTTAAATGTGTCCTCTCTTAGGAAGAAACACATGTTCTTCACTTGCGTAGGTCCATGTTAACTGCAGGTCTATTAAGGGTTGAGAGGGATCAAATATCTTAAAGCACAAACTTGTTTTAGATTGCAAAACTCTACTTTGTGTGTTAACGCCATATTGAGTGTGGAAAGAATTAAACATATCACACTAGAAAAAGTTGAAGACATATTTACACCTCAAGAGATTTGATTCCTCTTGGCACTTAACAGATGTGGGGTTAACATGGAATTATGTTGGTTTCACACACACACACACACACACCATGTGTTAACTCCATCTGAGTGTGGAAATAATTACACATTTCACGCTAATAAAAAAATTTAGAAATATATATATATTCTATTTTCTCTATATAATATATACATAATTGACTTTAAAATATTTTACTCAACATGGCGGTTGAAATATTTTATCGATGATTCATGTTGTGCAAGTAATATGTTTTTTTATTATTAGTATATTTTTAAATACACATCCTCCTCATATTGGAAAGGAGAAAGCATATATCCATGAGATGGGATCTCTCTCTATATATACACACACATTGCATTATTTTGTAATCAATATTTTTTTAATGTTATATGTCAACTGCATAAAGCATCTATTTATAAGCCTTGCATATATATATATATATATATATATAGTATTCATAGTGCATATTAAATCATTTTTTTTGTAAATCAAGATTCTATTCATTCATAAAAAAGGAGGTACATTAGTAGCAAAATGCAGGTAGTCTCACCCCAACCGGGTTTGTTGACTACCGCGATCAACATATGGCAAAGAAACATAAATACAACTAGAGACACAGTCCACAACTTAGGAGGCCAAAAGCACCAGTAGACACATAAAACAAGTAAAACACATGTAACCATGCTAGTCATCTGAAGTAATGGAAGTTGGGTTGTCTGGAGTTGTCCCTGGAGGAGGAGGAGGATGGAAGGAACACTGGATGTGCTCTTCGAAGTGGGCCATCCATGACTCCAACTTCTCCACCTTCTTGGATAATAGATTTTGGCCTTGCCAGACCACCACGACGCGCTCTCGGACATGGCACTGGAAGTAATGCATTTTGTTCAATGTGGCAATAAGCTCTACATGCTCTTCTTGTCACACCCACTTCAAGGTTTCTAGGTGTTCCAGTACTGACTGAATCAAACCCCGACAGTTTTCCGAATGACATTGACGTTCTTGTCTCTTTCTGCACCTCGAACGAATCATCTTCCCCCGTCTACCCATGCCTTCGTGATGCATCGCTCCACCTCGTTGTTGAGTCTACGAGGTACGACCCCCACGGCCTGTCGTCGATCCATCATGACCATGACCATTGCGAGCCCTATAGATCTCCCAACCCGAATGACCAGCACTTCTACCACCCCAGCCAGAGCCAGTGGTCACCACTACCACCTGTAAGGGAGATTCCTGACCCCCCTGACCATCTGAATTATGCATCGACTAGGAAGAAGAACGAGAAATTCAAGGTACCAAGTGCATTATGGCAGAACCGACACCGTTGAGAAGGGACAAAGCTAACCGAAAAAGTACTACACTGACTACAACTTCAACCGCATAGAATCGCCCCACCCACGTCGACAGGACCATAGGCAGCCAACCCAGGAGAAGAGCAAGGAACCACAATTTCCAATCGACAATAGGGAGTTGGACCCAAAATTCGTTGTCCCCAACCCTTTGTAAGACAACCACTAACCAGACCACCCGAACTCCAACACACTCGCGCCACATAAGCTGCTTAACCTTGCAGAACCCCGAGAAATAACTACTAAGGATGATGAGCCAAATTCGGCCCCAACACAAAGGAGAACCCACCCACCCACAACAAGACCTTCGAATGAGTTTCAGAACTAGAGGCCCAAATCCTCTCCCACTTAAAAAAACTAAAAACCACACACCAACAAGGAAATTACCCAAATTACTGACGCGCAAGTTGGGGAGGGGATGTCAACGATGAAGTTGCCACCTTTCCCGGATGAGGTTCCTCTATACTGTCTATTCCGAACTCGAGTTGCTCTGTCCAAAACAATACCATGCCCAGACTTCCTGGAAAAAGACCACACCACCCTCCATAAACCTTTGATGGTCGCCTCCTCCCGCTCGCTTCGAGGTTGATGGAGGTTTCGCACAAACAACAATAACGCCTCCCGTACAAAATATGTCATGAGAGGACGAGGAGTTTGGTCCTCACACCAATGGCGAGGTGGTAGTCATGAATACTGACACGTAACTTCGTTAGACCAATTCATCATCCCCATCGGGGAGCATATTAAAATATTTAACTTTTAACCCACATTGAATTTTTTAATTTGTTATTAACATTTTTTAAATACCACATATCAACTATATATTAAAAATTAAATAAAATACACATCTCCCAAGATTTTTTTTCAATTCAATTATTTTATATTTCTCTATATAAAGTTGTCTTTTTTTAGACTGGGTTGAGCCTAGGCTAGGGCTAGATTTCTTATTGAATGGAAGAAGAATAATCAAACCACAATGGGATGCTTATCACTAGGATTGTGATCAAAGAAGAATAACCAACCCATATCACTAGGATTGTGATCGAAGAAGAATAACCAACCCATATCACTGGGATTGTGATGGAAGAAAAACATTCAACCCATAATGGGATGCTTATTACCGGCATTATGTGAATATCAGTTGAGCTTGGACACCCATTGATATAGTTTTAATTCCCTCAAAGCAGCTTCCATCCTCAACCCCTCCCCATGAGGTTTGAACATGAGACCTAGGACTAAACCCCACACAAACCAGTTACTCTCTCTCTCTCTCTCTCTTAAAATATATATATATATATATATATATATAACACAAAATGAATTGCACTTCTCCCTCAAACTATAAAAATATAAACTAAATGAGAAATTTTGCTTTCAATTACTTTATGTTTGTATATAAAGTTGATGTAATATTAAGGTGGAAATTAAAATATTTTATTTATGATCAATATTGAAACATTGTTTTCTTATTAATATTTTCTATTTTATTGATATAAGTAACAATTGCGCCTAGAGGCGCTCTACAACCTAGTATGGGAGCAATGTTGTAGGGTGTAAATGTTAGTAAACATTTACATGTCAGGTTAATTAGTATAAATAAAAAGAATAAAAAATCATAATGTGATGTAAAAGGTTTAATGTAATAGAGTGTAAATATTTAAATATTGGCTCAATTAAAAAATAATAAAAGGTTAAAAATAAGATAGAGTCTAGTATGGGGGAGATGTTGTAGTGTCCATAAATAAATACAAACATTTAAATGTTGACTCAATTAATAATAAAAAGCTTAAAGTAATAAAATTTGATTTATTATATCGTAATTTTGTTTTTATTAATAAAATTATGAACAATGTTTTTAGATAAAATAAAATCATGATATACATATCACATTAGAATAAATTTAAATAATAATGATTAACCATAGAATTAATAAGGATATACAAACTTAATAAATTTAATTAATAAACATATAATTGAAAATAATAATATTTTTATAGATATAGAACTATGAAATATATTTCTCAAATCAACTTGATCTTCTTACTTAGGCTCCAAACTCGATCTCGAGATATTCCCCTAATTTTTTCTACCTTTGTTTAGTTCAAGGAAATCCACTTATTGTTGATCCTTAGAGGCATGAAACATTATGGAAACTAAAGTTACCCCCAAAAAATGAAATTATTCATGTGGATCCATTTAAAGAAGAAGTCTCCAACTTGAAACATGCTTCAAAAGAACTTCTTTCATGGACCAAGTAAATGCATCTTATGTTCTCAAAACTTTGAATCATTGAACATCTAATTTAATGCATTGTCCATTCATCTAGGTTGTATGGAAGGAAATTAGAAATTATAAAGACCAAATAGATTCCTAGGAAGGATCAATAGTTGAGGAAGGTTTAAAACATTGGTTATCTTCCCATTACAAAATCTAGCATAAAGGTCTTCCATTGATTCTGGTTTGGGGAGTTTGGTTGGATAAAAATCGAGCCATCTTTAAAAAATCTGGTCCTTGTTTTCCCAAAATTGTTATTCACAATTTCGCCATTACAAACTCAAATAACATTCTTCAAGTACAGAGGCTATGTCCTCTTCACCCAGATCCTATTATTCAAATGAACTCTCCTTTGGATTTTTTGATGGGGTTGTTTTCCTCTGAGATGACACTAGGTCAGTTATTCATGGTAAAGCATCTAAAATGTTTTGTTTGTTTTTTATTTTATGGATGACCAATGTTATGAATGATTGAAAACATGAGCTTAAGCCTTAACAATTACTAAGTTAGATGAAAGGGTTGTTATTTCTCTAGCTATAGTTAATTGATTTAAAATGTGTGAATATCAGAATATTGATGAAATATAACTTGCTAAATATTCAGACAGAATATTTGATTGGTTATAAGCAAAGAATACAAGAAAACAATGTTTCCTGTAGAACAAAATATATTTAAACGAATGCAGATTTGTGTGACAATTAATTGATATAGAGGAGTCTATAATAACAGATAGTCTTATAAACTAGTCCCTAGTTATTGTTGATAACTTCATAGGGGATTTAAGACTGACTAATACTCAGTATGATCTTACCTAGATCTATGCATAAAGACTTAAATATATGAAGAAAGACATAATGAAATAAGCACATATGAAAAACTTACTAGGAGACAAAACTATAGAAGGCAAATTTAGAATCCTTTCATTAACTTGGCAAATCTCCAGCTCGGTTACAATTCTGTTCTCAAAGCTCATCCAAGGGTTCAACCCTTAATAACTCGAAGGAGGAGTTATTTATACAAAAGTTCTTCTAGATATTTTCAAAACAAAAATACAAAAATAGTACAAAACTATAGGAATTTCAAAAACTGCTAAGTGTTGGCACTATTCTTTAGGAATTTGTTGATGATGTGGTCCCCAAAAAGTGCTTCCCAACTGTCCTTCAGTTGTTGATGAAAGTTACTCAATAACTTCACACAAGTGATCCCATCGGTCTTCACTTGGTATAGCAAGATTTACCAATTTCTTGTAAACTTCATCAACCTCGGTGTACTTCTCAAAAGTGGGCTTATTTACAAAAAGATGTTTAATCTCATGCTTAATAGTCAAGTCAAAATCTAAAGCTTCTAACATTTTTTTTCCTATAATATGACCCTTTATGCTTGCAAATTTTTCTTTATCAGTTGCTATAGTATACATCTTTTGGCAGTATTATTCTAAACTGATCAACCTGTCATTTGGGGCCACTAATCCTGACAGTCCTCTCTGATTAAGTAAATTAAACTTAAAATGAAACCTTTGGACATAAGTCTTCAAGGTTTGGCACTTAGTCTCTAACTAAATCATCAGGTTCTTTTTCTGCAACACCTTTTTTATCTCCAAAATGGTTTTTGTTTTGTCCAGAATCTCAATCTACTCCAACTCGGCCCTTGGTTTTTTAATTAATAACTTTGATCATGTCTGAAGATTCACTTGGTTTGTCTTTAAGAATTTGCTTCACTTCATCAATGGCTACCTGACATCTATTTATGAGTTCCTCCTGGTCGAAAATGATCTAAATGGAGGGCCAAAATTTAGTTATGGCCTGACCGATATCTGCCCAAATGCTTTCCTTGGATTGGGCTAAGGTTTGAGTCATCAATGACGGGCTCTACAACTCTTCAATTCTTTTGTTCAACCTGTGTGTTTTCTACATTTATTCAACATACAAAGTATCATTCTTTATCTTCTGAGCTTCTAGATTCTTGAATTTCTTATGAAGCCTTTCATTTTCTTGTTTCTGGTGAGTCAACTCCTATGAGAGTTTGTTCAATTCCCCTGTCGTTGATGTAGATTATGCTATGTCTGAGGTAGATTCCCTATTGTTCTGGACACTATAATAGGAATAGTTGTGATGGGGGGTACAACTAACTGAGTAAATTGCTCTTTTTCCTTAAGCAGTTTCTCAATTTTCTCCTCCATGGTCTTTATTTGTACATTCTACTCAATGATGAATTTTTGCATTTCTTCCTTGTGTTGTTCACTTTCTACCATCTCCTTGGTCTAGGGGTCCTCTGTAGAAGGTAGTTTCAGTGACTTTCTCAATGTTGCAATATTTGTATTTTTCTTTTTGATAATATCTTTAGCAGCTTTAACATCAGTAGGGTCATATTCAATTTTAATTATTAAGTCCTCTAATGACTTGACCATGTTATCCTTTGCTAAAGATGATACTTTCTCAATCTTCAATTGTGACTGCATAATTGACAGAGCAATTTTGAATTTTGACAATGCCATAGCAGTATTGGTCATGGTTGAGAACAGCATCTCACTAGATTTCCTATGCATGTCCATTTGATCAATTGGGTGTATCTGATTATCATCAAAAGAAAATATAGTTTTCTTGTAATTAGAAGAACCCTTGGGAAAAGGCACTTGAGTCTGCAAAAAATCCATTTGCATTCTTCCCTTTTCATTGTCAAAGGATGTCAACAACCTGTGCTATGAAGTAGAAGTCTACTTCCAAAACTATGCATAAACATTTGCTTTTAAAGCTTCATTCTTCTGCTTAATTTCAATGAAATTAGTGAAGACATTTGACTCCTCTGTTTCACTTGGTCCTGTAGATTGAGTGATTTCTAGAAAATTTTGTGAAACTGAAGAAGAAGATGAAGTAGTAATTACAATGTCTTTTGTCCCTATGGAAACCTATGAATTGTCCAAATTGATGATGATATGCTCCTTCTGACCCTGAGTAGTAGTAGTAGTAGTGCCTTTGGATTTAGTCCTTGATTTCTTCTGATAGTGAATGAATTCCTTTTCTCCAATTGCTGATGATGATGATCCTTCTCTAGGCCTCTTGTCCTACTTGGTTTGAGAAGTAGGAGTCTGAAGAGTAGAAGGAGGTAAAACCTGTTCTTTTGCTTCTTGAAGAGTATTCTCTTCCCACTATTCTTTATTTCTGAACTTCTCAATCTCTGGTCTTGGTGTATGATTGTAAGGTGTGGTTTTGAGTTCCACCCTTAAGTCTGAGATAATACTGAATGGGTCATAAGACCAGGTGAAGCTCGGTTGAAAACCCATTTGTTTTAGTATGGCATATTCTTCTAAACCTGTTGATATAGTGTTACAAATGAATGATCCTACCTGTGCCTTTATCTTGAACTGTGATCTCCTCTTCCCTGAAATGAAATGAAGCTCATCCATATTCATCATTTGCCTAATATATTCCAGAGAGAAAATTCTCATTGGAACATATTTGGGCAACTTATATGGAGACAATTCACAACGATATACTCTGATCTCTATGTAGTTCTGGTAATGATACCAGTCTCCTATTCTAACTTGATCATTGAGACGCAGGATCCTTTTGATTTGTGTACTGATCATGGGCTCACTTTGGCTGCTGATAAGTTGTGCAACTAGGTGAATGAAACAACTAATGAAGTCTAAAAATTTGGACTCAGTTGAATTCTTCCTAACCAATGAGGTCCACTTTGTGACTGCTTGATTCTCTTATTGATCATCCTACTTGTGCAAAAAATAGGTAATCTGTCTCCCTGCTGAAAAATAAACATATAAAATAGCACAAAGGAGTATTTAAAAAATCCTTTAGTAATGATGTTCATCAATTGCTCATGCATAGCTTCAACCAAAAATTGAAGGCAGGTTTGTTTTCTTTAGAAAAAATTGACAGATAGCCTACGATAGATTCATCTACCCATTGATTTGTTTAGTAGCCTAACAAGCAAGAAATTAGGGAAATTATGTGCTTGGCTCTCTCAGGGAACATGGATGCTGGATAAGGAGGATTATTTTTGGGGAGCCCAGCATCTTCAGGGAGAAAGATCTCAAAAAGTTGAGCTCTTTGAGGGAAGGTTAACGTATGATATAGGTCAATTAAGGCTGCAATGGAGAAAAAGCTTGGGGAATCATTTTCAGGGATCGGAAGCATTTTATTAATGGTTTCTAGAGTGATAGATATCATAATGTCTCCATTATGAGCTACCACTGTTCTCTGTAAAGGATTATACTTGGCTTGGCACCAGATAACTAAATCAGGAAAGGAATAGGTTTGAGGAAACATATACAGAGGTAGAAGGGATTCCCATAGGTTAATTTCATCTTCAGAGTCAATGTATGTCTGTTTTAGCCAATTGTGCAATTCGAACATGTCGAATTCACATTCTATGTCTGCAATCTTGAAATATTGGTCAGCTAATGGGATATGGTCTAGGTCTAAGGCATTAGAGGCCTTTGGGGTTTCCTGTGCTGCAGAGGAACTGGAAGAAGGCTTGTCTTTCTTCTTTGGAGCCATGATATCAGAACTAAAATGGTATATGGCAAAAAAGTTACAGAGATACGCTAAGAGGACGCTTATTGTTGCAAGCTCAGCAATGGTATGAATCTGTAAACAAGAAAAGTGAATTCAACAGTGAAAAAGAAATTGAAGAAAGCGGTTGTAACGGGGCGAAGGTATATTTATCAATGGATTAAGGATACCATTACAGGAAATCCATTGTTGATCGGCTAATTAGGAATTTAATGAAGGGAGATCAGCAACGTGAGGAAATAAATGGCGGCAATGGTTAGGTAGTAACAGGTGAGGGCACGTGGCGTGGAGCGGTTGGAGTCAGATGGCGCAGGAGGTGTTACCATTGGCACAGTATCGGAAAATGTGGGAAGGAAGGAAGGTGGATTTCAAAGGGGGGCGGTAGTGGTAAGTGGTAAGGAGCGAGGGGGGTGCGAAGTGCTGAGGTGACGACACGTAGGCAGGGGGCCTGCGCGGGTAAAACTACTTTTTGCACCCCCCCCCCCCCACCGTTATCTCGTATCATGGCAAGGAGGTACGAAGTGGCTTCCCTGTCGTTGATCTAAGTGGGGAGGCGAATCATCGTCAGTTTTCACCCAAGCTTTATTGTTTTCCGAAAAATAAGCTTTGTCGTATATGAACTTTGGTTAAAAAGCATATCAAAGTTTATTTACAAAAGAATTAATCACCTTTTAAAAAGGTAATTAAAAACTAATCAAATTGGGCGCATTTAGACTAGCTGACCTTATTTAACTAACTCACTAATTAAGCCTAATCTAATACAATTTGGCCAAATTTTGAGCATATTAGGCCATTTATTTATCCTATTCTCTCCTAATTCTAATGTTCAACCAAGATTAAACTGTTTGGTTAAACTTATTCACCAATCTAATACAAAAATTTGAATTATTTGATTAAGGTTAAACAATTTGATCCATATCAGAATAAAAGGTTGTGGCATAAAAACAAGCTGCACACAAACCTTTATTTATTACAAATGCAATTTATTTCATGAAGTGGCATTTAAACAAGCACACTTATACAAATTTTTTAATTTTCTTTTGATGGGGTTTTATTTCATCTCTTTTTTATTTTTTATTTTTTCATATTTCCATTTTTTCTTTATTTTTTCATACCCTCTTTTATAAAATAAAAACTAACTTATCAAAAATAAATCATGTTACAACATCAGCTCCAACTGGGGACTACTTCCTCTTGCAGGTTGCAAAGAACTTGCAGATCCATGTGCCTTCTCCTCGGGCTAATGGGGTCTCTGTTGAAACAAATACACACTGCATGTAAAATAAAACTCTCTGGTATAATACAATGATGAATGAATGGAAACCTCTCAATACTGAATGTAGTGCTTCAAGTACTTCCCATTGATAGGCAATGAGGAATACTCTCCCTCCAAATTCTACAGAATGAAAGTGTTATTACCCTTGACCTCAGCAATGCTAAAAGGTCCCAACCAAAGGTTGTCAAACTTGCCATGTTTCCCTTTGTCTTCTCTCCTAGCATCCCATCTCAGTACCAAATCACCTTCCCTGAAATCTCTTTCCCTAGATTTCCTATCAAACAAGCTTTTCATTTTACTCTGATATTTCTTAAGCTTGTAATGTACTTCATCTCTATCCTCATTTAGTTTTATGATTTGATTTATTCTTCGAGAGAAGTCATCAGGCTCTTAATTTGACTCTTGCAAAAACTTCATGACAAGAAAAGCTAAATGTGTGGGAAATATAGCTTCTTTTCCATAAACAAGCTGAAAAGGGGATTTACCTATTGATCTTTTGGGTGAAATCTTGTTGGCCCAAAGTGCATAAATGAGATGATTGTCCCAACTCCTTTTATGATCCTCCAATGTTTTCTTTATATTTTTAACCAAACTTTTATTTGAGGACTCTATCAATGCATTTCCCTATGGATAGTATGGTGTAGAATGATGCAAAAAAATGTGATATTTCCGACAGAACTCAATCATCTTAGTACTGTTGAATGCTTGTGCATTATCTGTCACTATTTGCATGGGGGATCCAAATCTAGACAATATATATTCTTCAATAAACTTGATAACAACAGTATCAATTGCATTTCTGACTGGAATGGCTTCTACCCATTTGGTAAAGTAATATGTAGCAGTCAATATCCATTTGTGTTGATTGCTTTATGGAGGATGAATTTCACCAATGAAATCCAATCCCCATTGAGTGAATGGTGCTTGGACTAAGACTGGAACCAATGGAAGAGTTGCTAATCTCTGCTTTCCAGCAAACATTTGACATTGTGTACAACTCCTAACCTTTTCTCCAACCTATGCAAACAGAGTAGGCCAATAAAACCCTGCCCTTAAGATCTTGTATGTTGTAGCCCTCCAAGCATAGTGCCCTCCACAAATTCCTGCATGAAATTCATCAATGATCCCTTCTGTCTCATTCTCTGTTAGGCAAAGTAAAAGGATGTTAAGAGGATCCTTCCAATACAGATTTTCATTTACAATACAGTACTTTACAAACTTCAACTTCAATGTTTGAGTAGTCATTGATCCTAAAAGAGTCTTAGCAATTCAGGCACTCATATTACCAAGGAGAAAGAAGGAAGTTTAAGCTTTCCTTGGCAAAATTATTTTTTTAAGAAGGTTTATCCCTAATTATGCAGAAAAAGTTAAGGACATAATTGATATGTTGAAAAAGAACCATGAAATCAAATGGATTGTTCCTACTAGGTATGAATTTGATCAGATTAAAAATGCCATATGAGAAGCCCCCATCTTAGCCAGTCCAGATTACTCTGAACTTTTCATTGTCTTTGTTTTGCTTTTGAAACTACCTTAGTTGTTGTTCTTTTGCAAAAGAACAAAGATGGAGATGACCAACCCATTGCCTTTTTTAGCAAGGTTATGATAGATGATGAACTAAATTATGACAACATTGAAAAACAAGCCTATTCTTTAGTTCAAGCTCTAAAATCCTTGAGAGTCTATCTCTTCCATTCTTCTATCATTGTCTATGTACTCAATAGTGCTATCAAAACTATTTTAACTCAGCCTAACAATGATGGAAGGAGAGGCAAATGGATAATTAAAATTTTAGAGTATGATCTCATCATCAATACTACCAAACTGGTAAAAGTTCAAGGCCTGGCTAAGCTCCTTGTTGAATCCAATTGAAAGATATTAGAAATAAATTTTGTTTTTTACATCCCAGTTGAGAAGAATACACAAAACCTTCTGCAACCCCCACACAGGAGAATCCACAAGAACCTTCTAAGAGCCCAACTATAAAGAATCCTACTTGTGCAAACAAAGACTTCTTGGGATTAAGGGAAATCCCAAATTTTCTGCACCTATCAAAAACCTTTCTCAAATGCTTCAAATGCTTTTCATCAGAATTGGAAAAAATAGTTAAATCATCTAAATAAATAACAACAAATTTTTTGGTCTTACCTACAAATGTTAGGTCCATAGCACGTTGAAATGTGGCTCCAGCGTTAGTTAACCCAAAAGGCATACGAGCATACATGAATGTGCCCCATGGAGTTGTAAATGCAGTTTTTTCTCTATCCTCTGGACTAACCATAATCTGATTATATCCAGAAAAACCATCTAACATGGAAATTCTATGGGCTCTTGAAACTTTCTAAAGTAATTGATCCATCTTAGGTAATGGATAATTGTCTTTCAGGGAAGATTTATTCAAATTCCTAAAATCCACACATAATCTAATTTCACCATTCTTTTTTCTCACTGGAACTAGATTGGCTACCCAATTAGAGTATCTCAATGGAAGTATTTGTAGAATTTTCATTGTAGATCACCTGATATATGCAATGTCCTAAAGCATAATACCAAATCTACTTCTACCATAAACTTTGCAGAAGCTTAAACAGATATGAGCATCATCAAGCATGAACAGATATAACTGAGAATGAGAAGTAATCAACCATAACACAGAAGATATATCACTAGGGAAAGCACCAGCTTAAAACCCCAACTCTGTATTATCATACAAGTGGAAATCTTGTTCAAGTTACAAAAAGAATCAACTCTCAAGCTATCCTGCCCTCACTGCAATCAAACAATACAACTCACAGACTCAATAGACATCGAATATATCTTCCTCAAGCCCTCCAAGCCTCCTATTTCCTTGTGCAATTTTGATTGGGGTCCAATGATATCACATGCGTGAATTGGCGTCATCACACTCACTGTAACCTCAGGTCCAACTGCACAATCCTTAAGGAATAATATTCCTTCTGCATGCAAGGAATATCCTAGCAACTGATAGTACATTGTCCCTCCATCTGATCTCAACTGGGTCTCTAACTGAACTGACATGCTTGAGTTATCCATGAGTGAATACTCAGTTATCTGAAATACAGTAGTTGCATGCATGTAAGCATTAACTAACTGAACTCTCATTAATTTAACAAACTATTAAATTAATCTAACTGGACTTGACTCAGTTAACTGAGCCAACTAATTAGAACTCAATATTACAACTCACTCTTATCTCTTTAACTGATGGATAAATCCCTCAATCAAAGGAGAAACTGTTGCATGTCCTCACATAGACTTCATGTTCATAATTCCTTAACTAATTAACTCAAGATGAATTAATTAATCAATTTACAAACAACTGTCAACATCAAATTCGAATGCTAAGGAATTGTCGGTATTAGAGCTGCTGCTGCGCTGCGCGCGCCTGGCCCAAGCTGCGTGAACCCCTCTGCCTGAGCTCAGATCTGCTTCGGCCTGGGCCTTGGCCCAGCCATGGCCCCATCGGATTCGTTCCACGAGGACCCTGATCCGCAAAAAGCATTCTCTGAACTGGTGAAGTCCCTTCCCCCACAACGACCCAGACCTGTAACCTCGAAATTTGTCAAGAAACTTGATGTGTTGCAGGAAGTTCAACTGCCGCCAACTATTCCTCGCATGGCAACACTTTCCCTTGCTGAGAAAGGATTAATAGGGCAATTTACAGGGCTTTGGCCATCACCAAGAACAGTTCAAAGATGGGTTGAGCGAAACTGGTCAGATAAGATCCAAGGGAAAATATCCATCAGATTTTGTGGCAAAGGGTATTATACATTTCATTTCGAATCAAAAGAGGACAAAGATCTGATCTTCAGGAATGGGCCATACTTCATGGACTCAAGGGGGCTTTATCTCAATAAATGGACCCCAGATTTCGACCTGGAACTGGACATCCCAAGTGTTGTTCCAGTCTGGGTTCGCCTCCCTCACCTTCCTCTACACTGCTGGGGTGATGATTCGGTTAAGGCCATAGGGAATGTTGTTGGCAAGTACACTGATCGTAGCGAGCCCAAGGACAACATGCAAGCATGTGCAAGGATCTGTGTTGAAGTGGATCTAGGTCGAGGATTGCCAGAAGCGATAAAGTTGAAAGTGGACAATTGGAGTCATATCCAGCAGCTGAACTACGAACAGATTCCTTTTAAATGTAATTTATGTCATCAATACGGGCATTTCGCTAATAGATGCACAAAAGTTGTTAATGTAGACAATGAAGAGCAGGATGGCCATTGGGAAACTGTCAAAAAGAAGAAACCAACCCCCCCTCCAAGCCTTCTTTGGATCCTGAAATACCTGGCCCCTCCAATCCGCGTCCATCCTCCTCTTCCCCTTTATCCTCAGATCTACAACCCCTCGAACCGCCTCTTCCTCCCTCTTCCAATCCCTTCTCTATCCTCTCTGCAGTAGAATCTGTCCCCGACAACCCTTCCTCTGAGCCCCCAGTCTCTCTTAAACCTCCATCTATTTCTTCTCAGCCCCCTCTTGACCCACTTTCATCTAGAATTACCAGAAGTTCCTCCAAAGAACATGGAACAGCTAGTGATGCTTTGAAAAAACAGGGACCGAGTAGAAAATCAGTCAAGCAACAAAGGGATGAGAACACCCAAAAAGATATAGCTATGGGCACGCAAACCCCAATAGAATCTTTCATCCTCGGGCATCAAGAAAAAGAGACAAGCAACAAAGACTATGAGAGGCGAGCACCTCTCTGCATGCCCAATGTTCCATGATGAAAATTCTTTCTTGGAACAGCAGGGGTTTAGGGCACCCCTCCAAGCTAGCTACCCTCAGAGAACTAATTCACAATGAAAAGCCAGAAATCATGCTGATACAGGAAACAAAACAAGATCAGCATGAAATGAAAAAAATTATAAACCAACAGAGACAGTTTTTTGGAAGCATCAGTGAAGCTAGAGGGGCCTCCGGAGGAATTGTAACCATTTGGGACAACAACAAATGGGTTTGCAGCTCAACAAATATTCATCAGAACTGGATTAGAACCACTCTTGACAGCAGAACAGGCAGTCAAACAGTAACCATATATAATGTTTATGCTCCCAACCACTACAGAGAAAAAGAAATCTGTTGGGACGATTTGAAGGCAAGCATAGAAGGGGAACAAAACAATAATCTCATAGTTGCAGGTGATTTCAATCTGATTCTTCATGCCAATGAAAAAAGAGGAGGAACCTTCACTCCAGATCCCTCCAGAGGCCGTTTAGAAACCATCATCCAGGAGCACGATTTAGTTGACGTTATTCCCAAAAATCGCAGATACACCTGGAGCAATCGTAGGATCGGCATTGGTAACATAATGGAAAGATTAGACAGATTTCTAATCAATATTGCATTCCTCTCCTCTTTCTCAGCGGGATATGCTAATATTCTCAACACATCGGCTTCTGATCATTATCCCATTACTTTGACTCTGCAAAATCACTGCCCTCTTGGCCCCATCCCCTTTAAATATAGCCCTCTTTGGAATCAGATGCCAGCAGCTAGAGAAGTTGTCCAAACGACATGGAGCCAGCATGTAGAAGGCTCACCAAGCTTTATTTGGGAATCCAAGCTAAAAAGAGTCAAACAGGCACTAAAAGATTGGGCTAGGGACAGCTATCAGGAACCAGAAGAGAACAAAAAGAAAGTCAAAAGAGAGCTAGAAGATGTTCAGCTAAGAATAGAAGAACAAGGACTATCGCAGCAAAACAAAGAGCATGAAAGTAACTTATATGCACAACTAAGCCATATTAATAGGGAGGAAGAAATAAAATGGCGCCTAAAATCTAGGCAACTATGGCTTCAAGCAGGAGATAAAAATACAGCCTACTTCCACAAACAAGCTACTGTTAGAAAGCTCAGGAATACTGTAAGCACAATCATGGATAGTGAAGGAAATCGGCACAGCACTCAGGAAACCATAAAGAAAGCTGCCACTAAACATTACAGGGACCTACTAACTGAAAGTAAAGAGGCAGAAGATTATTCCGATTTGCTCCAGCATCTGCCCAAAGGAGTTACTAAAGAGATGAACAACAAGCTCAGCAAAGAAATAGAGGAAGAGGAAGTCAAGGCAGCAATTTGGAGCTTGCATCCCGACAAGGCGCCAGGACCGGATGGATTCCCCATCTGCTTCTTTAGGGAGTATTGGACTATGATAAAAAAGGACCTGATAAAGATGATCCGTTGGGTGCTAAGAAAAGGAAAGTTAGGAGGATTCACTAACTCCACTTATCTTGCCCTCATACCCAAGGAAAACCGCCCCTCCTCCTTTTCTAGATTCCGACCCATTTCTTTATGTAACTCGTCCTATAAAATTATATCCAAAATCTTAGCATCCAGGCTCAAACCTCTTCTTCCCTCCTTGATTTCTGAAAATCAAGGAGGTTTCCTTCCCAATAGGCATATCACCGACTCCATCCTCCTTGTCCAAGAAGCCATTCATTCAAGCTTATCTAGGAAAGAAAAAGGATTTGTCTTAAAGCTGGACCTAGCAAATGCCTTTGACAGAGTAAGACACTCCTTCCTTTTTGTTGTTTTAATCAGAATGGGTTTCGAGCCATCCTTCATCAACATGATTGTAGCCTACATTTCTGGGCCCTGGATCTCCCCCCTGATCAATGGGAGGCCTTGTGAAGCTTTCCAATCTTCTCGGGGGCTAATACAGGGCTGCCCCCTATCTCCATACCTGTTCATTCTCATGGCCGAATCTTTTAGTCAAGCTTTAGATTACAATCGTAGAGTGGGGCTTATAACTGGCATCAAATTTAGGAATGGAGAAAAAAACATTAACCATTCTCAGTTTTCTGATGATACCTTGCTAATTGGGGGAGCATCCACCACAATAGCAAGGTGATTCAAGAAACTCCTTGACCAATTTATGGAGTATTCTGGAGGCAAGGTCAATCAGCTCAAAAGATGCATCTATGGGTGGAATTCTACAAATCATGTTATACACAGCATTGCAAGCATATTCGGCGTCACATGCAACCTGGAATGGACCCACTTCTCCTATTTAGGTATGCCTGTGAGTTTGGGGCCTTTGAAGGTCGAAACCTGGAATGGAATCATTGACAAGGTTAAGAGGAAAGTGCAGCAATGGGGTACAATGTGGATCAATCCAGCAGGCAGGCTTATTCTTCTAAAATCAGGTATCACTTCACTTCCCATCTATCGCTTTTCCCTATATCAAGCTCCAGCTATTTTTCATCATAAACTGGAAGTTTCTCTTAGACATTTCCTCTGGCAAGGGGGGAAGACTGATAAGAACAAGTTCAATTTAGTCAGCTGGAAGCATGTAATTCAAACCCAAGACAGAGGCGGGCTTGGCATCAGATCACCAAAGCTCTTAAACCTGGCCTTTGGTGCAAAAATTGTATGGAGATTAATAACAGGGCCTACACTGTGGTGGAAAAAGGTGCTGGAGATAAAATACTTGAGCTGTCCAAGACAGCAACTCCTAGACTCCAACATCCCTAACAGAGAATCCACAAAAATCTGGAGACTATGCAAGAAGGCTCTTCCATTTATGAATCAAAACATTTCGAAAGTCCCTGGCGGGGGAACCAGCATAAAGTTTGGAACAGACAAAATTCTGGGGCAGCAACCTCTGGTCACGAACGAAGAGGCCATTCCTGCTATAAATTTCCTTAACAATAGAGGACTATACCATTTGTCTCAAATCTCAAGATGGGATTCCCTCTCCCATGTTTGGATTGGCTGGTATTTTCCTGAGCTTCCCAATGCTTTAGAACCTAGCCTCAACTATCTGAAGATGCTCCTCCACAGTAAGGCTCCCATCCAAGAAGGCGAAATGGATGGTTTTCGTTGGGATGCATCTGGAACAAGCTATACAGTTAAAGCAGGTCATCAATACCTCTGTAATAGCATCTATCAAATAAGCCTATGGAATCACTGGAAAATAGTATGGCGAACAGAGGCTCCTCCAAAAATAAAATTCTTTATCTGGCTCTTACTGAAAGGTAAAATACTAACAGCTGAAAATCTAAGAAGAAGAGGCATTATTGGCCCATCCAGATGCCCGAATTGTTGCAAATCAGAGGAAACGATGCACCATTTATTCATAGAATGTCCGGTTGCCGTTGACTGTTGGGGGAAAATGGCCTCAATAGGAAATATAAATTGGGAACATCAGCGCACCATAGCAGAGACAATATATAAATGGAGGAAAGACTGCCCTTGGAAAGAAAAAAGAAGTAGTTTGGTGAAGAGGGTACAGAATACCCTCCCACACACTCTACTATGGCGCATCTGGCTAGCTCAAAACCATAAAGTCTTCCAGGATAAAGGCTCAAGCATACGTAAAATCTACCACAAAGCTAAAACACTTGCATTGGAAACGATCTCGATTAACACCACCGGCAAGATTGATGCAGCAAATTATAGCACAGAGGAGTGAAACTTAATCAGTTACATCTTGGAGAACAATCCCAATGCTCAGGAAGCTCACAGGAGAGAGGTTCAGAACAAAGGAGAAGTTAGCTCTTGGAAACTGAGATTAAAAGAAGAAGAATTTTCTAACTGGATATGCAACTGTAACATTTTCCACTTATTTTTCGATGGGGCATCCAAGTCAAACCCGGGTCTAGCCGGAGCAGTAGGGCTGATTTGTAATGCCAATGGAGAATGTATTCTCCATTATGAATGGGGTCTTGGGAAGATCTCTAACAACAGAGCTGAAGCATTAGCTTTGTTCCAGGGCCTAATCTAGTTAAGCAAGTTAGGAATAAAAAAGGCAAAAGTATTCGGGGACTCCTCTATAGTCATTCGCCTTATGGTGCATCAGCAGAACACTCCAAACACTCTCCTTCAGCAAATAAACAGGCGCAACCAAATCCTTCATCAGGCAATGGAAGATATCCAATATTATCATATTCTCCGTAAATTGAATAAGAAGGCCGATGAGCGTGCCAACAGAGCATGTGAAAGATCTATCGGTATCCTGAGCTGTAACTCCAGCGAGTCCTTCCAACCCTTGCCATGATTCAATCACATCCCCTTAGCGTCAAGCACTGCACCACTGACAGAATCGAGATGAATCATGAGATATGGGCCGTCAGCCGGACAACTTATTGTATTAAGATTTGGGACAGATATGAAACTCGCAAAACACTCAAAGGCTTTGAAAGTTCCAACACCCCAGCTGGTAAACGTCTATTCGGACCCGATCCTCGGGTCTCTCAGGATTTTTTCCAGTCCTTTTTGCAGATTCACCATCTCCACTGCGTGATCGGCATGCTCTCTTCCCGCCTTCTCTTTATGCAATCTTCTCCTATTTATTTTCCCTCACATCTCCATCTTCATTGCTCTGTTCCTTGCTGCCTCCGAGAGCATTTGTTCTCTGAAGGCCTCTGTGTCTTGTCTTCTTCAATGACCTGTCGCTCTTCCTTTAGAAACTGTTCCTACTCCATTTGCATCAATCAAAACCTCTGGACAGCTCCTCCCCGCTCCCGTTTGACTATCTGCGCTCTCAAGCAAGCTCGTGTTCCTCCGTGTTCTGTTTTTTCTTCTGTTGCAGGCGTTTTGGACCGCAACAACCCTGAAGCAAGCATGGCTCGCTCCGAGGACTGCCTACACTGTGCGGACTTGCAAGCTGAACTAGAGGAAGTCAGGGCGCAACAGCGCATCTTAGAGAACCAGCAAAGGATCCTGGAGACCAGAATTGAAGATCAAAATCGCATCATCAACGACAAATACAGAGCAGAGATAGATCTTTTTCTGCATAGGGTTGCCTCTCTTCATGAGCAGTTTAACCATCTGTCGAACCAATGTAGCCATGCTGAGGAATCCATAGCAATATTGCAGTATATGATGGACAAAAAGAATCAGGCAGCACCTAGCTCTTCCAGTGCCAAACAGATAGAACCAGACCAAAATCTGGAGGAATCCACAGCAAGGCAAATAAGCCACATAGAAATAGATTAAAGATGTTATGCAAATGCAAATTTTGGTTGTTTCAATATGTAAGAGTCTATAGTAGCTCAGGAAGTTTTAGAGGTAAAACAAGCAGAAAAAGGATCAAGGAGAGATCCCATTTTGTAACTCCTTTGATCCAAATCACCAGAAGTATATATTGTACTCCAGGAGAACTGACTCCTCTTTTTTCAGCCACTAATATAGCAACCGACTTTGTTAAAAAAAAAAACATCAAATTCGAATTTTACTTCCTATGTTTAGTCGAGGGACTGACTAAAATAAGAAGGGATCTCGAAATTCTATTTTTAGAAAAGTTATTTTTAGCACTTTCACTTTTCACCCATTGTTGCTAAGATCCACAATGGCTGCATTGCTATTTATATCCCGGCTATTTATAACAGTGCTATTTTTAGCATCTTCTATTTTTAGCATTTCTTATTGCACATTTCAACACTCCCTCTCAACAAGAAAGGGATTATCAGTAACCCCGATCATGTCTATGTGGAACTCGAACTTGCATTTTGACAATTCCTTAGTCAAAATATCTGCATCCTGCTCCTCGATCGAAACATACTACAACATCATGATCCTCTTGATCACACAGTCCCGTAGATGATGGTAATAGATATCTATATGCTTGGACCTGTCATGAAACACTGGATTCTCAGAGAGTTTTATGCAACTCTAATTATCATAGTATATCACTGTAGGATCCATCATCTGACCAAACAATCCCACTAAAACCTTCTGCATCCAAATGGCCTTGCGTACTGCCTGACTGGTAGCCATGTATTCAGCCTCTGCTAAGCTAAGTGCAACTAATCTTTGTTTTCTGCTATACCAAGAAACTGCAGCTGAACCAAGGTTGAAGATTCCTCCAGAAGTGCTCTTCCAGTCTGATGGACTACCAGCCCAATCCGCATCCGTGAAGCCTTGCAGCTTCACTCCCTCTATCCATCTGTACCATAATCCGTACTGTGTAGTGCCTCTGAGATATCTCAGCACATGCTTCGCTGCCTTCCAAAATAGCTTGGTAGGCTGAACCATAGCTTGACTCAGTTGGTTCACCGCAAAGCATAAGTCGGGTCATGTGTTCACCAGATACATAAGTGAACCCACCAGCTACCGATAAATAGTAGCAGCTACTACCTCACCTAAAGTAGCATCCTCCTTCCTCCAGTTCCTAGCTAGAGGAGTCTGCATGGGTTTGCACTTCTCCATGTGAAAGCACTTGAGTATCTCTTTGGCATACTTGCCTTGAGACACAAATACTTCCCCATCTTTCTGCCACACTTCCATGCCTAGAAAGTAGTGCATGAGGCCCATGTCCTTCATCTAAAACTTTCTTGCAAGGTCCTCCTTGCAAGGTCCTCCTTGCAAGATTTGATCTATTGAACATCACTTGTCAAAATCAGATCATCGACATAAAGTACAATAATCAATGGCTTACCTTCTACCATGATGCGGTAAAGGTTCGCATCTGCTTCACTCTTGGTGAAGCCCAACCCAGTGAAATAGCTGTCGATTTTGGTATACCAAGCATGGGGTTCTTACTTCAACCCATACAGTGCTCGCTTGAGTCGACAAACATGTGACTCGCGATCGAAGGTCTCAAATCCTTCGGCCTACTCAATGTATAACTCTTCCTCAATCTTCCCATTGAGGAACGTCGTCTTCACATCCATCTGATGGATCTTCCAACCCATCTGAGCTGATAGAGCTAGCATCAATCTGATAGATGAGTACCTTGCTACGGGAGCAAATTTCTCATTGTAGTCGATCTCCTCAACCTGTGAGAAACCTCGAGCAACAAACCTTGCCTTGTGTTTCTCAAAACTTCCATCAGTTGCCTGCTTTACCTTGTAAAGCCATCGGGAAATAACCACTGACTTGTCCCCAGGTCTAAGGACAACATCCCACACACTATTCCATATGATATAATCGTACTCTTCTACCATTGCATCAACCCAGACTGGTTGTTGCATTACCTCTTGAAAAGAAGAAGGTTCGGTCGCTACACACTCCCCAACCAGGGCCATGTAGCTAGTGTATCTCTCAAGAGATCTCCTCTGTCTGCGCTGAGAGGATGGCTACCCCACATTCTCTCTCACATCTGGCATCAATATGTCAGCTTCCCGCGAGCGTTTCCACCTGTCTCTGGAAGACTCTCTAGGAGTGGTGGTCTCCACTACTGGATCCTCAGCATGTGGCTGATCCACATCATCAGGAGGCTCCTCCTCCTTTGGAACTAAAAGTTCCTCATCACCATGCAACTTGAGCTCCCTCTCAAATGACACTCACATGGCTCTCTGCTCGTCGAACTTCAGATCCCGCGCACTACAATCCTCTGACTAGCAGGAAGAAACACGTGATATTTGTGGGGTGTATCTGTGTACCCCACAAGTATCCCCAACTCAACTATTGGGTCTAGCTTCTTCTGAGCATCTTTGGTCATAAGACAGAAAACTGGTGATCCAAATATGCGGAAGTTACTCACATCTGGTCGCTTCCCCGAAAAAGCCTCCATAGGTGTCTTCATCCCCAAGATACGATGAAGACTTCTATTATGAAGGTACACTGCTGTATTGCATGCCTCAGCCCATAGATGAAGTGGTAGGCTTTGGTCATGCAACATCACTCGAGCTGCTCCCACAATAGATCTATTCTTCCTTTTGGCCACCCCATTCTGTTGTGGGTTATGAGGTGTCGTCAGTTCCCATTTAATTCCTTCTGCAGCACAGAAGTCTTTAAACTGCTAGGAGACATACTCTCCATTGTCGCTACGCAAGACTTTTACTTTCTTTCCATATTCTTTCTCTACCAAGGCTTTAAACTCGCAAAATCTCAAGAAGGTCTAATCCTTCTTTTTCATGAAGTAGATCCAACATCTACGAGAAAAATCATCAATAAAAATAACATAGTACCTTTACATAACGGTGGGGGCTATAGAGAATGGTCCACATCCATCTGAGTGAACTTGCTCCAGGATTGCTCCAGCTCTACTATCTCGATCCTGAAAGGAAGCTTTAGCATACTTACCCAAGGTGCATCCTTTGCATGTATCTGTTTGCTCTAGTTTTCCCTTAGGTAAGCCAGTAGAAATTTGTTGCATGATCTTCAAAGCCCCGTGATGCAAGTGGCCTAGTCTTCTATGCCATAGCTCGCCAACATCTTGGCTTTGCACCACCTCTGCTTTGGAACTCAGTGCAGCACAGTCATCTACCTCCAGCTTGTAGAGATTCTTTACTTGAATCCCTATTCGCTTGGTCTGTCCGGTAATGATATGCCTCAGGAAAACTTTTCCTTTACTAAAGACTACATCATAGCCTTTATCTTCTAGCATAGCAGCAAACACAAGATTCTTTTTCAAACCTAGTACATACTTAACAACAGATAAGGTGAGAGGAGCACCATGCTCCCTCTGAAACACAACTGTACCTTCACCGGAGACACAACACTTTCCATCGTCGCCCATCTCGATCCGCATCTAGAGATCTTTCTCCTCCAACGTATTGAAAATATTCTTGTCACCCAACATGTGGAAAGAAGCTCCACTGTCCAGGTACCAAACACATCCCACCATCGATGAAACCATGCATGCGATAAGCGAGAAATCCAACTCAAATTGTGAGGCTAATGCATCACCATCAGATCCCTTGGAGGAACCCTTCTTGGATTTATTTTTTGGACAATTCATTGCATAATAGCCCACTTCATGACAGTGAAAGCATCGCACTTTCGACTTGTCAACCTTCTTCCCACCATGAGAAGATTTGGATTGGGATGCCTTCCCTTTCCCTTTCTTAGATTTACTCGCTAAAGCTAGATTTTCTTCATCATCTTGTTTTGATGAAGATCCATCCCTGGTGCTTTGCCTTATCTCCTCCTGCATTAGATCTGACCAAAGTCGTTCCCAATCTGGTAGTTTCTCTCTTCCATTAACTGAGTCCTGGTAGCTATGCCAGCTCTTAGGAAGACCGAGGAGTGCAAGACTCACCATGTCATCATCAGCAGTCACGATCCCTACGCTTCCAAGCTCATCCCTGCAGGTGGTGAGCTTGTTCAGGAACGTAGAGATTGTGTCGCCCTTTTCGCACTTGATATTTCGAAGTTTATCTTTCAGCGCCAGCTTCCTCTGATTGCTACTATTCTAATAAAGATATTTCAATGTTTTCCACATAAAAAACGGAGTCTCCTTCCCATGGAGGCTCGAGACAATGTGATCTCGAACTCCCTCCAGGAGGATTCTCCTTACTCTAACCACACACTTTTTCCATTACGCCAGTTGAGTAGCATCAATCGGCTTCTAGACTTCTTGATCAATGAAGTCCTTTAGACCGTTATCTTCTAATACTGCCTCCATGAGATCCTTCCAAGCTATATAATTCGAACTGCCAAGGGCATATTCGAGTCTTAAATCACTGAATGCCATCGGTGAAATAGATGTGATAAGAACTCAATTCAATATTTAGAAAACAAACTTCGTACTTCTCCTGCTTGTATATTGTTCTTCCTTGATCAAATTTGCTCTGATATCATGTAGAATTTTCACTGTAGATCACCTAATATATGTAATGTCCTAAAGCATAATACTGAATCTACTTCTACCATAAACTTTACGAAAGCTTAAACAGATATGAGCATCATCAAGCATGAACAGATATAACTAAGAATGAGAAGTAATCAACCATAACACAGAAGATATATCACTGGGGAAAGCGCCAACCTAAAACCCCAACTATGTATTATCATACAAGTGGAAATCTTGTTCAAGTTACAAAAAGAATCAGCTCTCAAGCTATCTTGCTCTCTCTACAATCAAACAATACAGCTCACTGACTCAATAGATATAGAATATATCTTCATCAAGCCCTCCAAGCCTCCTATTTCCTTGCGTAGTTTTGATTGGGGTCCAATGATATCACATGTGTGAATTGGCCTCATCACACTCACTGTAACCTCAGGTCCAACTACGTAATCCTTAAGGAATAATATTCCTTCTGCATGCAAGGAATATTCACCAAGGAATATCCTAGCAACTGATAGTACACTATCCCTCCATCTGATCTTAACTGGGTCTCTGACTGAACTGACATGCATGAGTTATCCATGAGTCAATACTCAGTTATCTGAAATACAGTAGTTACATGCCTACAAGCATTAACTAACTGAACTCTCATTAATTTAACAAATTGTTAAATTAATCTAACTAGACTTGACTCAGTTAACTGAGCCAACTAATTACAACTCACTCTTATCTCTTTAACTGATGGATAAATCCCTCAATCAAAAGAGAAACAGTTGCATGTCCTCACATAGACTTCATGTTCATAATTCCTTAACTAATTAACTCAAGATGAATTAATTAATCAATTTACAAACAGTTGTTAACATCAAATTCGAATTTTACTTCCTATGTTTAGTCCAGGGATTGACTGAAATAAGAAGGGAGCCCGAAATGTTATTTTTAGAAAAGCTATTTTTAGCACTTTCACTTTTCACCCATTGTTGCTAAGATCCACAGTGGCTAAACTGTTATTTATAGCCCGACTATTTATAGCAGTGCTATTTTTAGCATTTTCTATTTTTAGCATTTCTTGTTGCACATTTCAACATTATTATTTTAGCATCCAGTAGCTTCTTTAGTTATTTTTCAATTACAGGAAGAAGGACAGGATTAATTCTCCTCAATTTTGGTTTGAAAGGTTTTGCCTGTGGTTTTAATGGAATTTTATGTTCAATAAGAGATGTATCATATGTTTTTAATTCACTATATGACCAGGCAAAAACATCTTTGTAGGCTTTAAGGAGGGCTAACTATTTGTTTTTGGCTTCCATTGATAAGGATGCAGAAATTTTATATTTAGAGAAATGAAAAGGAGAGCAGCGGAGGAGAGCATGCAGCCCTAGCTACTGCTACAACAACCAAAGCGAAGCAGCATTCACTGTGCCTCAGTGGCCCTTGCCACTGAGGTTAGATCGACAGAAAGAAGAAGGAGAGATTGCAGCTCCAGTTCTTGATAGGCAGATACTACCTCAGATTGTAGTGGCCCTCAGCAGCCTCCAGCTGCTAGGGTTTGAACAATATGGATCCACTAGGAGAGAAAGATCTACATCCCACAGATCACCAGCATGATGCAGAAGTAACAGAAAAATCCTTTGCGTCCCTCATCTCTGCAATGGGTCCAGCAAAGAATAGACCATCAGTGTCAAAGTTCGTTAAAAGAATGGAAGAAATCCCAGAAATATCCCTCCCCCCAGCACTTCCAAGAAAAGTAGCACTCTCTCTTACAAAACGAGGGTTAGTAGGGCAGTTTACTAGGTTGTGGCAATCACCCAAAAATGTGCAAAAGTGGGTAGAAAGAAACTGGTCCGTAGCAATATCTGGGAAGATCTCAATCAAATTCTATGGCAGAGGGTATTGCACTTTTCATTTCGAAACCAAAGAGGATCGTGATCTGATATTCAAGAACGACCCTTATTTTATGGATACAAGGGGACTGTATTTGAATAGATGGACACTGGACTTCGACCCAGAAATGGACGTCCCAAATGCTGTTCCAGTATGGGTAAGACTGCCGCATCTACCTCTCCACTGCTGGGGAGATGATTCAGTTAAAGCAATAGGAAACGCAGTTGGGAAATACATAGACAGATGTGAGCCTAAAGAGAACGTGCATGCATGCGCCTAAATCTACGAGGAAATAGATCTAGGCAAAGGCCTCCCTGAAGCAATCAAAATAAAAGTGGATCAATGGACACATATACAACAGCTGGACTACGAGAAAATCCCTTTCAAATGCAAGGTATGTCATGAATATGGTCATTTTGCAAATAGATGTACAAAAAATAGAGAAAATGAAAATGAAAAGATTGAGGATCCGGAAAATAAATGGGAACAGGTCAAACGAAAGAAGATAGCCAATAAACAACCAGCACATCCCGCCTCTCAGCCCTCACATTCTGCTGAAGCCCTCACCCTCTCACCAAAAGTAACTTTAGAAAGCCAAAACCCCTTTGATCCTCTGCTCTCATCAAACCCCCCATCCCCTGGAGCTGCCAGATCTAGATCTAGATCTACAACCCTGCGCTTTCCTTCTTAGCGGTCCCCCCTTCCCCCCAGAGACTCATTTCACATCTCTTCCCCCCCCCCCAGTGGACAGGATATTAACCAGAAAGCAAGTGAAAGAAGCATACCCAAATG
This sequence comes from Pinus tabuliformis, assembly GCA_031772625.1. NCBI lineage: Eukaryota > Viridiplantae > Streptophyta > Pinopsida > Pinales > Pinaceae > Pinus > Pinus tabuliformis. Next base: position 770,908,291 of record CM062811.1, on the reverse strand, counting down.
CAGAAAACCAAAAAAATGTAGGAAGAAAGACAAATAAAGAAGTAAGGGATGAAGCAACAGCAAAAGAAATAGCCCTAGGAACACAACAGCCCATGGACACTTATCTAGGGAAAAGTATAGGAAATATGGAGAAAAGCCAACATAAGGGGCAAGAAGCCCTACATCATCCAATAAGTAAATAATGATAATAGTCTCCTGGAATTGTAGAGGAATGGGCTAACCTATTAAGGAAAATGCAACAAGAGATATTTTGACAAATGAGAACCCAGATATACTTATGATCCAGGAGACAAAAGCAAACAATCAAGAATCAGAAGAAAAAAAAAAGGGCTCATGCAATATGAAGGGGAAGCAATTCAAGCAACTGGAGCATCAGGAGGCATATGTACATTCTATAAAAATAAAGATGGGAATTAATGGGGAAGAAAGCAGGGCAGCACTGGATTCTAACGGATCTGAGGAGGATCAACACAAAAGAGGAATACAGGGTGATAAACATATATGCCCCCAACCACTATAAGGAGAAAGAACAGTGTTGGGCAACAATAAAGGAAGTACTACAAGAAACTCAAGATGGAAAAATAATTTTAGGAGGAGACTTAAATCTGGTCAGAAGCACAGAGGAAAAGTTTGGAGGAATCTTTCATGCGGACCCATCCAGAAACTCTTTAGAAGGAATAATGGAACAGCATAGCCTTCTGGATATTCCTCCAAACAATGGAAAATATACATGGAATAACAAGAGAGTGGGTAAAAGTAACATAAAAGAAAGACTGGACAGAATACTGATCCAGGACAACATAGCAACATTGTACAGCTCTATCAAATCCAAAATCATCCACACCACAGCCTCTGATCACAAACCCGTTGTAATAGCAATGAGCAGAATAGAAAATCAAGGCCCACTCTCGTTTAGATACAACTCAGTCTGGAACAGCAACACAGAAATCAGTGAGGTAGTGAAAGTAACATGGGCACTAAGAATATCAGGCTCACCACAATACATATTGGAGACAAAACTAAAAAATGTAAGACACAAGCTAAAGGAGTGGGCAAGAGAAAATGAAAAAAAAAAAAAAGAGTTACAACAGAAAATGGATAGCTTGCAGGCAGAAAAATAAAGTAAAGAAGAAAACAAGCAAGACTACCTTAAAGAGAAAGAAATTTTCTGGGAGATATACAGAGAAAACAGGAAAGAGGAGGAAGAGGCAAGAATGAAATCTAGAAACCTATGGCTTAAGGCAGGGGATAAGAATATAGCCTTTTTTCATAACAGCATGAAAGTCAGAAGAGCCAAAAATCAGATAGACAAAATACAAGTGGAAAATTAGGAAATTAAAGGAGTGGAAGAAATAAAAAAAAAGTAGCCCATAAGCACCTCAAAAATTTACTGTCAGCAATAGAGGAAACGACTGAATATGAAGAAATTATGCAACATACAAAGAAGAAAATAAAAAAATAACAAAACAAAGATATGTGTAAGGACCTCACAGAAGAAGAAATTGTGGAGGCCATTTGGAGCCTGCACCCGGACAAATCACCCGGGCAGGATGGATTCAAAATTGCCTTCTACAGAAATCATTAGAATACAATAAGAAAGGATTTTTTAAGAATAGCAAAAAATGTTTTCAAAAAAGAAAAGAAAATGGGAGGCGACACAAGGTCGTCCTATCTGGTTTTGGTTCCAAAGGAGGCAAATCCGTCCACCTTTAACAGGTTCATGCCCATTTCATTGTGCAATTCCTCCTACAAGATAATAACAAAAATAGTGGCAAACAGAATAAAGAAAGTGTTGCACTTAATCATCTCAGAAAATCAAGGAGGGTTTGTCCCAAATAGACAAATCATTGACAATGTCATCATAGTACAGGAGGTTGTCCACTCTAGTAGCTTGAAGCAAGAAAAAGGTATGATAATCAAACTAGATATGGTAAACGCTTTCGATAGAGTCAGCCATCTGTATTTACTGGTTGTACTCTAGAAACTGGGCTTCTCAAAAGAAATAATAGAAGTGATAAAAGAATGCATATCCACTCCTTGGATAGCTCCTCTCATCAATGGAAGACCCAGTGAATTTTTCCAAAGCACAAGAGGTATCAGGCAAGGCTGCCCTCTATCACCATTTTTATATATAATAATGGCAGAAACTCTAAGTAGAGCATTGGAAACTCAGAGGAAAGAAAGAACAATCACAGGATTGAGGATAGCAAAAGGAGTAAGGACTATAAATCACTCCTTGTTTGCAGATGATACATTGTTGATGGGAGGAGCATCAACAATAATAGCAAGAAGGTTCAAAAAAATAATGGATGCATTTCTACAGGTGTCAGGAGGACTTCTGAATAATACAAAATGCAGGATCTATGGATGGAACATTCCAGCACGAACTATGCAAAGAATTTCCCAAATCATGGAAATCCCAGCACAAGAAAACTAGAGTCGTTTCCTCAATCTGGGATTATCAATATCAAAAGAGATATTGAAGGCAGAAATATCGAAAAAACAAATTGATAAAATGCAAGACAGGATAAAGAATTGGGGAATGATGTGGTTAAAGATGGCTAGAAGGGCGATATTAATTAAGGCCCTCCTTGTTGCACTACCAATATATCAATATGCCCTAATCATGGCACCAACCCGTGCTCATAAGCATATGGAATTAATCCTGAGAAGTTTTCTCTGGCAGGGAGGGAAGCAGGAAAACAAAAATTTTATTCTGGTAAGGTGGGAACAAGTAGTGTTACCATACGAACAAGGAGGATTGTCTATTTGGCTGCCTGGGATCATGAATGCAGCCCTGGGAATGAAAGTTGTTTGGAGGCTTATAACAGGTAATGAGAGCTGGTGGAAAAAAGCTCTCATAAACAAATATCTAAATGATTCCAAGGAGAATCTACTTAATGGGAACATCCCAATAAGACAAAGCACCCATGCATGGAACCTAGTCAAAAGAGTCATTCCAATAATGGGCAGCCATATATCCAAAACCCCTAGGAATGGACAAAAAACCTTGATTTGGGAAGACAGAATCATGGGAAAAGACTCTTTACAGCATCACCCAGAAATGGAGGACATTCAAGAGTGGATGAGTGAGAAAGGCCTAAATACCTTACATTCAATCTCTCTATGGAATAAGAAGGAGTGGAAGGACTAGAAAAGGCCAACAATTCCAACAAACGTGGAAGGACAATGGAATAAACTCAAATAGCATCTAAAGGGGGCAGCACCAATGCATATTGATGAGGAAGACAGTTACCTCTGGGATCCCAGTAATGGGAAATATACAGTCAAATCGAGATACAAAATTCTTCAAGACAAAATCAATCAACAAGAATGGGAACCATGGAAAATAGTATGGAAATCAGAAAGTTTGCCCAAAATAAAAGTCTTCATTTGGACCTTATTAAAAGGAAAGATCCTGACTGGCGAAAATCTAAAAAAAGAGGAATCTATGGGCCATCAAGATGTCCATTGTGCCAGCAGGCAGAAGAAACCATTCAACACTTGTTTCAGGATTGTAAATTCTCAAGAGAATGTTGGGAGCAGCTCTTGAGCCCGCTGGAAGTAAGCATAGAATATGGTAAACCAATGCTGGAATTCCTCAATCTTCTGGGGAAAGCCTACCCATATGCTGCAAAGAAGAAAAACACAATTATAAGAATCTGGAAATGTATCCCAACAGTCCTATGCTGGCAAATTTGGTTGACCCGGAACAGGTGCATCTTTAAAAACCAAAACCCCAGAATTGGAACAACATTATCAAAAGCATGGGGATTAATGTCAGAAATATTCAATGAAAAAGGAATTGTGCCAATGGACTTTAGCGTACTGCAATAGGAAGAAAGAGAATGGCTTAACAAAGCAATAATAGATAACAATCGTAAAAAGGGACAGAGAAAAGAAAGGTCAGGGGAAAACTGGAAGTTGAGAATGAATGAGGAAGAAATTGAAAGATGGAAAAGACAAAAAAATAGATTTTGTATGCAATTTGATGGAGCCTCCAAGAATAATCCTAGAAAGGCAGGAGCAAGTGGGATAATTTTTTACCCAAGTGGAAAAAAAAATGTCACATATGAATGGGGATTGGGAAAAATATCAAATAATAAGGCCAAATCTTATAGCTTTCTCTTAGGGACAAGAATAATTAAAAAAAGAGGAATTCAAAATCCAATCATCCTGGGAGATTCAGCTATCATAATTGAGACAATGACCCGAGCCAAAAGTCCAAGCAATGAGTGTATGAGAAGAATTGTCAAAAGAGTAAGAAGGAATTTAGAAGCGTTTGGTACAGTGACTTTTAAACATATAATGAGGTGCCACAATTAGCATGCAGACTACTATGCAAATCAAGCAGTGGAGAGGAATGAAGGAAAAGTCCGGGAAAATAATGAGGAATATCACCACTCAGTGCCTTAAGATCAAAAGGAATATGAGAATATTAATGCATTTGGGAAAAAATGGACAAAGCATGACAAATTATGGAAAAAATAAAAGAACAAAAAACTCAGAAAATAAAAAAACAAACAGCCAAAAGATACCTCGGCAAAACATGGAAGGAAAAAAGAAAAAGCGAGAAAAAAAGGAGGAAAAAACAAGCAGTGGTAGAAATAGAACAATAAATCAACAGTGTAGAAATTTTGAATAATATGACACATATTCACAGAGATTATCCTGATCATACAATTTTAAGCGGAACATGTATAATACATAATCTCCTCTACGTTGATCATCAATTTACAGAAGCAGAAACATTCACAGGCACACATAGAAGCATCAATCAAACTCATAAACACAGTATGTATCCCGGGGAAAGCATCTCGCTAAAAACCCCAACTATCTGTATATTATATTGATTGAATCATGTAACAATACACAGCATAATACTTCTCACAAGTATCTCCACCTGTTACACACAATACAGCTCAGATCTGATCTCCAAATCTATTCCACTGCTTGCCTGCCTCCACTGCTCAATACCTGCTCAAGAACTGATGAGAATGGCTTCCCAAACTCGTATTTCACCTGCAAAATAGTCACTCACACTTTGTTGGACGTGAGCACAAGCTATAATGTGGGCAAATACGTGAGCAAACTCATTGGCATACTCAATCCCTTTATTGTGCAAGATCTGGTGCACAACTATAGTCACAACTGATAGCAATCTGATTCTCTAACACCTGTCCCTGCTGAACTGAACATGCACTGACATGCAACTGAGTTAACTGATGTATTCATTAGTTGTATTATGAGTTAATAACTTGTGAATTAATTAATAACTAATTCACCCAACTCATCTCTAGTCTATTTGCCAGTTAGACTAAATACAACCAGTTTAACAAAGCTAAATTGAACACAACTCCATCAACTCCACCAAACTCAACTGATTGAGTTCTAACTGAAGTCATGCATGCAAATATTAGTCATCCCATAGGTAACCACGTATTTGCCTCTGGGATCTGCATGTACCACATTCGTAGCTCATCCTGAAGTGCTCCAAGAGAATAAGATTAAGTTTATAGTCCAAATATTATTGTGAGATAATAATATTTGACTTTTCTATTTTTGACTTTGATCACTCACACTGTGATCACTCACATTTTCATCAAAAATAGAAGTCCATCTATTTTTTTCCCAACTTGATCAATCATCCATAAACAGCAACCTGCAATCCATAGACATGATCCATATGTCTAAAAATAGACATAGTCTAAAAATAGACTTGCGCCAAAAATAGCTTGCGGCCCACTTAGTGAAGGCGACTCTTTTCACTAAGCTCCATCATCTTGTTGCACTCTCAACAAGCATTTCTTGTTGCACACTTTTCAACAAACAGGAATATGCACAAGCAAAAAAATGCCCAAAAAGAAAGTGGGATATAGAAGGGAAAAGCGGGAAAAAACTAGCACACAACTCCAACGAATTGGGAAACAAGTTGTCAGATCAGAAGCACCCACACAATAAAGAAGTCAGCAGGGAGGTGCGATATACAAGCCAGCGCTGCCCAAAGGAACCCTCAAGTCATCACACTGGAAGCCCAACTTACTGGACAACAAGAGAACGGGCTCTCTGCGCAGCATTTAAGCAAGCCCCTGTGTGGATTGAAGAACAACATCTTTCTCGATACCTTTCAATCTCTTCAGAGCCCTCAAGTCATCGAATTCCAGCTACAGCGATCCAGGTTGTGGCGTTTGGCAAAAAAACTCAACGCATATCAAAAACAACGATTCAGGTAATGGTTTTTAGCAAAGAAACACATCGATCAAGGCCCGGGACTGGCCATCACTCCCACGTAGTAACTCCAGGCATCCTCACGCAAGTAGGAAAATTTTGTCATCGATCCGCTCATTTCCCAGCTAAGTCTTCTCCCTCTGCATTTCAATCATTAGAACCTGCGTTTAGGCTGGCAGCCTCTGCGTTTCAAACCTCTGAAACTGCGTTTATGTTGGTAGCCTATCCTCCAGCTGTTGTGCTCTTCCCCAGGCCTCTACTCAGACGCAATACCTCTTCCTCTCCGCCAGTTGCCCACCAGTCCTTCGCCGATCTTATCTCATCTCTCCCAATCCATAACGTTGAGCTTCATATTCTTCCTTCACCTCCTCTCATTCGCAGGCCCTTAATAAAAAAAGTTTCTTCTCTCTCAGAGGCTTTACCCACAGCTCATAAAAAAGTCTTCAATAGAGCCCATCAGAACGAAGTAAGGATGGAGCAAGGAAATGCACGTAGCCACAACAGTGCAAAAGGAAAAAGCAGTCAGACGAAGTCTCACCAAATCGAGAAGGCAGCTAGGAATGAAGCATGCTCAGCATGCAGAGGAAACAAAGTAATGATAAACTGGCTGCAACAGTCTCTTAAGGACTTAAGAAATGAGATGAGAATGGAGTCTAGCATACAAAAGCAAAATATGGCTGCACAATTCCACGAGATAAAGGAACTGAAAATTAAGTGCAAGAAGCTACAGGAGGCAGTGAATTACTGCGGGAACAACAACAATGAAGGAGAAAATTCACTCATCAACAACAACAGAACTGGTGCAATACAAGAACACTCAGTAAATAAGCCATAATCTTATTGGGAACTTATGTTATGTAAATTCACTTTTTTAGTAGGGAAATTCGTCCGACAATACTCTAGAATAAATAAAAGAATATATGAAGTATGGAAATTAAGCACAAGAGAAGGGATTGTGTTCCCCTCTCATTGCTTAATCTGTCATTGCAAAAAGATGATTGTAAATGGAGCTTGCTCTAAAACCCTTTTTTGAAATATATCTCATAACCGATCTTGTCAAAAAAAAAAGGATGCAGAAATTTTAACATTTTTTTGATCTCTTTAGAACTTTCAATGTTATAAATTTCAATATTTTCCTCATGTGAATCAGATAGTGGATTTTTGGGGACATCATTATGATCAAAGAGCTTCTCAAGAGGGATTAACCCTTTTGGAATAAAATTGTTAGATAATTGGATAATGTTATGATCAACAATTTTAGAATCAAATTGTGGTGTTTGATTTTCGTTGTCAATTTCAAGATTATCAAGTTGTTCTTCCTCAACTTGCATGTTTGAGAATTCATCAATGACTTGCAAAAAGGATTTTAGTTGCTCGTCATCATCAAAGATTTTCCAGTGCTTAAGATTGTCAGGAATAGATGGTCTATACTTGACTTGAATTTGATACTGGACAAGCATTTTATCAAGAATTTTAAGGAACTTGCAAAGACAACCAAGGAATCTACATGCATGTTTTGATCTCTAGGAATAACAGTAATATTGAATGCTGAAAAGAAATTTTCAATTGAAACATAAAATTCATTTCTATAATATCTTAATATGGGGTTCTTAGTTTGACATTTATTCCTAACTTGTTTGACAATAAGTTCATAATCATTGTATACACTTAAATTCTACACCTCAAGACTTCTTTCTAACTCCAATCCTAGCAGAAAATCTTCATACTCTGCTTTATTTTTAATTACATCTAATTCAAGTTTGTATGATTGGGTAATATTTTCTTTATCTCGTGAAATTAATACAATTCCAACTCCTGCTCCTTCCTTTGAGCAAGAACCATCAAAGTACAATTTCCAAATATCAGTTTCAATGGTTTTAGGTTGATCAACAATGTCTTCAATAGTAAGTTGAGTATTTTGTGAATTATTTACTAATAGTTCAAAACACCCAAAGTCTTGGTCAACAACATAAATAGGATGATTCCTAGCTTGATCAGATCTACAAACAGTATTCATAAATCTAACCTCTCTATATAGCCTGAGATGCTCACCCCCATAAACTAGAATAGTGGCATAAGACATATCCATTTGTAAGCTTCCTCCTAATTTAGCACAACAAGATCTTGACAACAACATGCCAAATTTGGGAGGGATGTCAATGACTACTATGTCTAAAACCACACTTTTGACATGGATCTGAGCTAAGGTAACCACCAAATCTTTAATAAGTCCAAGACAAGGAAATTTCTTGGAGTCAAAAGTGTAAATATCATGGTAAGTTCTAGTGAATTCTAATTGCAGCTGGTCCATGATCACTTTAGGCATTAGATTATGGGAAGCCCCAAAATCTAACATACAATTATATAATAGGAAATCATGAATTTTAAGAGTCACATAAAACGATGGTGCATTCTCATCTATCATGTTAGAGCTAGGACCAAAAACTACTGAAGGTTTTTCATCCTACAGGCTTATCGCAACCCCTTCAGCAACCACATTGGATGACTAAATCCACTTAGAAACTTGGTTCTTATACCCTGGGTTCTTTAACAGTTCAGCTAAGGGAATTGGTATTTTAACTCTTTCCAGTTCTCTTTCAACATTGAAGGTTGTCAAAACAGTTTTATCAATTTGGCTTGTTTCACCTCTTTGATTCAATGGTTGAATGATTTTAGTCTGGGTTTCAGTAGATTTGATCTAAGGTTCATTTAGAGTTGGATTTTTTGGAGGTCTACCAGGCCCTAACCTAGGTCTTAGATCATATCTTCTATTCAATTCTCCAATTAGGAATTCAGAGAAGGCCTGATATTTAGAAATTTGATTGTCTTCTTGATTTTGGGAAGACTGATTTGAAGGGTGAGAAACAATAGCATTATGTACAGATGAAGAATCGAAATTATTTATATATTTAGAGATTAGATGTCCAATTTCATCTAGTTGTTGGTCATTAATTATCAGAGTGGGTTGGATCTGCTGATCAGTGTTAGGCATCTATAAAATTTGAGTTTGAGGGGCTCTTCTAAACTGATTTTGTGGTCTAACAACAGTTTTTTGTATCGTTCTAGGCTGAGTTTCAATCTTAGAAATCCTATTAGAAATGTTTCTAAGTAATGATGTTATCTCATCTATTTTTTATCATCATTTTTAGTCTTTTAGGAAGATCCTTCCTCCTTAGATTTTCAGCCTTTTCAGCCTTGGCTTTGAGTTTAGATGAAGCTGATCTATTAGCCTCAACTTCTATAGAGTTGGTTTGCATGTCCAGTAAGGTAGGATATGTCATTTCCCTCAGCATGACTACAAATTCATCATCAAAGGCTTTGGAAAACCTAACTTTTCTACTGTAACTGAAGGTTTACAATCAAGAGGCATTTTGTGGTAGAATTTATTGAATCGTTTAATGAAATCTGCCACAGGTTCTCCATGGTTTCTTTTAAGCTCTTCAAACTCAGTAAGGTAGTAGACTGGATCCTTTTTAACACCTCACTGATTCTTGAATATAGTATTTAATTCATTCCAAGACTGAATTGAATCAGCTCTCAGTTGTCTAAACCATATCCTAACATTTCCCTCTAAATACTGAACAAATAAACGCATATATACATCCTCATGCTCTATGTTCATATTATCTACAAAATCTAGAAATGCAGCTAGATGATCTTCTGCAAATAAACCAGTTTCCCCATTAAACCTGGGCAGGTGTTTCAAATACCCATCAGGAAAATTGTTGAGCTGGTTGGGAAGATGCAGGGCAACATATCTAGCTTGAATTATAGGTTGAAAGGCCATATCTAAAGATGAAGAAGAAGATGATTCAGTAGAAGAGGTAGGAGATGATGTAGTGGAGGATGAAGAGGAAGGTGGTGAAGCAGTGGGTGAAGATGGAGGTGTAAAAGTGGGAGGAGGAGAATGGGAAAGTGGAGGATTCCTAAAAGTTTTCAAAGGTGTTTTAATTACTAACTTTTGAACCTCTGTTTCAACTTGCTCTTTACTTTCAAACAAAGGGTTTGAATATACAGAGAAGGTTTCTTCAAGTTGGGCAGAAGTGGATGGAAATGTATAATGAGTGGGGGAGATAAAATCAGTTGGTTTTAGCTCTGGTAAATGTACATCTAGTTCTTCCTCTGACTTGGGTGAATCTGAAAATATTTCAGGAAGTTTGTATGATTCCAAAGATTGGACTAAGAGAGTTGACTGCAGATCAACTCCTTTAGATAAAAGTTCTAAAACCCTAGGTGTTATATCAACCAAATCTAATTGGGATGGAATAGAGCTAAAGGGATCAGAAGCTGAAATATCTTCAGGTTGTAATGGTACAGAAGAAGAAGCAGAAGCTTCAAGTCTCCTTCTAAATGAGGCCTCTCTCACCAGTCTCTTAGGATCAGATAAAGGAGATAATTTGAGAGTCAAGGTGAGATCTGGTATGTTTTGAAGGAGCCAGCTTGGTCTAGTGGAGTCGTCAGGTGAATGATTTTTAACCTACAATTTCTTTATTCACCTTAAAGAAAAAGTTTTTAATTGTTGTCCCATGGAAAATAGTTCAATTTTCGCTCCCCAACAACGGTGCCAGTCTAATGTTGTCCTTTGAGATGACTCTAGGTCAGTTAGTCATGCCAGAGCATCTAAAATGTTTTGTTTGTTTTTAATTTTATGGATGACCAATGATATGAATTATTGAAAACAAGTGCTTAAGCCTTAACAATTACTAAGCTAGATGAAAGGGTTGTTATTTGTCTAGCTATAGTTAATTGATTTAAAATGTGTGAATAGCATAATATTGATGAAATATAACTTGCTAAATATTCAGACAGAATATTTGATTGGTTATAAGCAAAGAATACAAGCAAACAATGTTTCCTGTAGAACAAAATATATTTAAACGAATGCAAATTTGTGTGACAAATAATTGATATAGAGGAGTCTATAATAACATATAGTCTTATAAACTACTCCCTAGTTATTGTGATAACTTCATAGGGGATTTAAGACTGACTGATACTTAGTATGGTCTTACCCAGATCTCTACATAAAGACTTAAATATATGAAGAAAGACATAATGAATTAAGCACATATGAAAAACTTACTAGGAGACAAAGCTATAGAAGGCAAATTCAGAATCCTTTCATTAACTTGGAAAATCTCCAGCTCGGTTACAATTATGTTCTCAAAGCTCATCCAAGGGTTCAATCCTTAATAACTCGAAGGAGGATTTATTGATACAAAATTTCTTTTACATATTTTCAAAACAAAAATACAAAATAGTACAAAACTATAGGAATTTCAAAAACTGCTAAGTGATGGCACTATTCTTTAGGAATCTACTGATGATGTCGTCCCCAAAAAGTGTTGCCCAACTCTCCTTCAGTTTTTGATGAAAGTTACTAAATAAATTCATACAAATGATCCCATCGATCTTCACTTGGTATAGCAAGATTTACCAATTTCATGTAAACTTCATCAACCTCGGTGTACTTCTCAAAAGTGGGCTTATTTACAAAAAGTTGTTTAATCTCATGCTTAATAGTCAAGTCAAAATCTAAGGCTTCTAACATTTGTTTTCCTGTAATATGACCCTTTATGCTTGCAAAGTTTTCTTTATGAGTTGCTATAGTATACAACTTTTGGCAGCATTCTTCTAAACTGATCAACCTGTTATTTGGGGCCACTAATCCTGCCAGTCCTCTCTGATTAAGTAAATTAAACTTAAAATGAAACCTTTGGATAGAAAGTCTTTAAGGTTTGGCATTTAGTCTCTAACTAAGTCATCAGGTTCTTTTTCTGCAACACCTTTTCGATCTCCAAAATGGTTTTTTTTTTTTTTTTTTTTTTTTTTTTTTTGTCTAATCATGTTTGAAGTTTCACTTGGTTTGTATTTAAGAAGTTGCTTCACTTCATCAATGGCTACTTGATATCTGTTTATGATTTCCTCCTGCTCGAACATGATATGAATGGAGGGCCATACTTCAGTTATGGCCTGACTAATATTTGCCCAAATGCTTTCCTTGGATTGGGCCAAGGTTTGAGTCATCAATGAATGGCTCTGCGACTCTTCAATTCTTTTGTTCAATCTATGTGTTTTCTACATTTCTTCAACATACAGAGTATCATTCTTTATCTTCTGAGCTTCCAGATTCTTGAATTTCTTATGAAGCCTTTCATTTTCTTGTTTCTGGTGAGTCAGCTCCTGTGAGAATTTGTTCAATTCCCCTGTTGTTGATGTAGATTCTGTTATGGCTGATGTAGATTCCCCTGTTGTTCTGGACACTGTAATAGGAATAATTGTGATGGGAGCTATAGCTAACTAAGTAAATTTCTCTTTTTCCTTAAGAAATTTCTCAATTTTCTCCTCCATGGTCTTTATTTGTACATTCTGCTCAATGATCAGTTTGAGCATTTCTTCCTTGTGTTGTTCACTTTCTGCTATCTCCTTGGTCTAGGGGTCCTCTATAGAAGGCAGTTTCAACTGCTTTCTCAATGCTGCAATATCTATATTTTTCTTTTTGATAATATCTTCAACAACTTTAACATCAGTAGGGTCATATCCAATTTTAATTACTAAGTCCTATAATGACTTGACCCTGTTATCCTTTGCTAAAGATGATATTTTCTCAATCTTCAATTGTGACTGCACATTTGACAAAGCAGTTTTGAGTTTTGACAATGCCATAGCAGTATTGGTCATGTTTGAGAAAAGCATCTCACCAGACTGCCTATGCATGTCCATTTGATCAATTGGGTGTATCTGATTAGCATCAAAAGAAAATACAATTTTCTTGTAATCAAAAGAACCCTTGGGAAAAGGCACTTGACCCTGCAGAAAATCCATTTTCATTCTTCCCTTTTCACTGTCAAAAGTTGTCAACAACCTGTGTTGTGAAGTAGAAGTCTGCTTCCAAAACTATGCATAAACATTTTCTTTTAAAGCTTCATTCTTCTGCTTAATTTCAAGGAAATTAGTGAAGACATTTGACTCCTCTGTTTCACTTGGTCCTGCAGATTGAGTGATTTCTAGCAAATTTTGTGAAGCTGAAGAAGAAGATGGAGTAGTAATTACAGGTTCTTCTATCCCTATGGAAACCTGTGAATCATCCAAATTGATGATGATAGGCTCCTTCTGACCCTGAGTAGTAGTAGTAGTGCCTTTGGATTCAGTCCTTGATTTCTTCTAATAGTGAATGAATTCCTTTTCTCCAATTGTTGATGATGATGATCCTTCTCTGGGCCTCTTGTCCTACTTGGTTTGAGAAGTAGGAGTCTGAAGAGTAGAAGGAGGTAAAACCTATTCTTTTGCTTCTTGAAGAGTATTCTCTTCCCATTGTTCTTGATTTCCGAACTTCTCAATCTCTGGTCTTGGTGTGTGATTGTAAGGTGTGGTTTTGAGTTCCACCCTTAAGTCTGAGATAATACTAAATGGGTCATAAGACTAGGTAAAGCTCGTTTGAAAACCCATATTTTTTAGTATGGCATCTACTTCTAAGCCTGCTGATCTGGTGTTACAAATGAATGATCCTACTGGTGCCTTTATCTTGAACTGTGATCTCCTCTTCCCTGAAATGAAATGAAGTTCATCCTTATTCATCATTTGCCTAATATATTCCAGAGAGAAAATTCTCATTGGAACATATTTGGGCAACTTATATGGAGCCAATTCATAGCCATATACTCTGATCTCTATATAGTTCTGGTAAAGATACCAGTCTCCTATTCTAGCTTGATCACTAAGATGCAGGACCCTTTTGATTTCTATATTGATCCTGGGTTCACTTTGACTACTGAGAAGTTGTGCAATTGGGTGAATGAAACAACCAATGAAGTCTGAAAATATGAACTCAATTGAGTTCTTCCTAACCAATGAGGTCCACTGTGTGACTGCTTGATTCTCTTGTTGATCATCTTGCTTGTGAAAAACAATAGTCAATCTGTCTCCCTGGTGAAAAATAAACATATTAAATAGCACAAAGGAGTATTTAAACATTCCTTTATTAGTGATGTTCATCAATTGCTCATGCATAGCTTCAGCCAAAAATTGACTATAGCTATACATGAAGGCATGTTTGTTCTATTTAGAAAAAATTGACAGATAGCCTAGGATAACTTCATCTACCCATTGATCTATTTGATAGCCTAACAAGTAAGAAAATAGGGAAATTATGTGATTGGCTCTCTCAGGGAACATGGATGCTGGATAAGGAGGATTCTTTTTGGGGAGCTCAGCATCTTCAAGGAGAAAGATCTCAAAAATTTGAGCTCTTTCAGGGAAGGTCAGCTTATGATATAGGTCAATTAAGGTTGCAGTGGAGAAAAAGATTAGGGAATCATTTTTAGGAATTAGAAGCATTTTATTAATGGTTTCTGGAGTGATAGATATCAGAATGTCTCCATTCTGAGCTACCATTGTTCTTTGTAAAGGATTATACTTGGCTTGGCACTAGATAACTAAATCAGGAAAGGAATAGGTCTGAGGAAACATATACAAAGGTAGAAAGGATTCCCATAGGTTAATTTCATCTTCATAGTCAAAGTATGTCTGTTTTAGCCAATTGTGCAATTCGAACATGTCGAATTCACATTATGTGTTTGCAATATCGAAATATTTGTTAGCTAATGGGATATGGTCCAGGTCTAAGGCATCAGAGGCCTTTGGGGTTTCCTGTGCTGCAGAGGAACCGACAGAAGGCTTGCCTTTCTTCTTTGGAGCCATGATATCATAACTAAAATGGTATATGGCAGAAAAGTTGCAGAGATACACTAAGAGGACGCTTACTATTGCAAGATATACAATGGTATGAATTTGTAAACAAGAGAAGTGAATTCAAAAATGAAAAAGCAATTGAAGAAAGCGGGTGTAACAGGGCGAAGGTATATTTATCAATGGATTAAGGCTACCATTATAGGAAAGTCGTTGTTGATCGACTAATTAGGAATTTAATGCAGTGAGATCAGTAACATAGGTAATAAATGGCGGAAATGGATAAGTGGCAATGGGTGAGGGTACGTGGCGTGGAGTGGTCAGAGGCGGATGGCGCCGAGGTGTTACCATTAGCGTGGTATCAGAAAACAAGGGAAGGTAGGAAAGCGGATTTCAGAGGGGGGGTAGTGGTAAGCGGTAAGGGGCGAGGGGGGTGCGAAGCGCTGAGTTTACAACACGTAAGTAGGGGGTCCACGTGGGCAAAACTACTTTTTGCACCCACACCGCCACCGTTATCTCGTATCATGGTTAGGGGGTGTGAAGTGGCTTCCCCGCCGTTGATCTAGGTGGGAAGGCATATCATCATCGGTTTTCGGCCAACCTTTATCGCTTTCCGGCAAATAAGCTTTGTCATATATGAACTTTGGCTAAAAAGCATATAAAAGTTTATTTACAAAAGAATTAATCACCTTTTAAAAAGGTAAATAAACACTAATTGAAAACTAATCAAATTGGACGCATTTAGACTAGATGCCTTTATTTAACTAACTCACTAATTAAACCTAATCTAATACAATTTGGCCAAATTTTGAGCATATTAGGCCATTTATTTATCCTATTCTATCATAATTATAATCTTCAACCAAGATTAAACTATTTGGTTAATCTTATTCACTAATCTAATACAAAACTTTAAATGATTTGATCAAGGTTAAACAGTTTGATCCAAATCAGAAGAAAAGGTTGTGGCATAAAAACAAGATGCACACAAACCTTTATTTATTGCAAGTACAATTTATTTCATGAAGTGGAATTTAAACAAGCACACTTATACAATTTTTTTGATTTTATTTTGATGGGGTTTTATTTCATCTCCTTTTTATTTTCTATTTTTTCATATTTCCATTTTTTCTTTATTTTTTCATACCCTCTTTTATAAAATAAAAAATAACTTATCAAAAATAAAGCATGTTACAATAGGGGTGACTTAAGGAAAACCCTCACAAGGAAATGTCAAAGGATTTCTCTTTATTTCCCCTAGAAGTAAAATCTCCTTCTTTTCAAACATTGGTTCAACTACAACTAACCATGTTGAATTATTTGCACAAAACTCCTCCTTTAGATTGCTCTTAAATAAAACATCACAACTCTACATATTTATGGAGATTCTATGCCTATTATCAATTGGATGAAAGGCACACCAAAGCTTCAATCCTACTCTCCATAACTCATTTATCAACATATTTTGCAACTCACCACATAATATTCTCATATATCTTTTGATCAATGGTCTATAGGAGCAAGAAACAAGACGTAGATTCCCTCTTTAAAGTTGGCTTGGAACTCAACTACGATTCCTAGAAACTTAAAACACTGAAAGAAGGACATAATATTTTCATGAACCTTGGGCCTAACTAAAGTACATTACACCCTTGGTCCTAACTAAAGTACATGACCCTTGGGCCTAACCAAACATAACATTTTCATGACCCTTCTCCATACTTGTGTAACTTTCCTTTCATGCTTGGTAGTCATGGTTTTATCTTGTTTAGGGACCCAAGTCAAGTTACAATCATGAGCCACATGTCCAATGTTATGGCATTTGAAGCATTTAATCTTGTTCATGAATTAGTAATCATGACTTCGTATTGCAAAGTTGCTTCTAGGGAGCTTATGTGAACCATTATATTTGTTCTTATGGTATGTCTTACAATCCTTTGCCATGTGCCCAAAATTTGTACAAGAATAGCAATAATCAAAAAATATACTTTAGTACCTAGAGGATGGACATTTCCTTGACGTACTTCTAATGTCATTATTTCTTGGGATCCTTTGATCAAAATTATTGCCTCTTGCATTCTTAACACCATCTGCATATCTTGTTGAAGTAGGGTTTCTTCCAATGTCATCTTGACTCTTCTCCCCCCTTTTGCTGGAACTGGGAGAATCAATATTTCTTCCAGGCTTCTCCACATCCTTGTTGTTTGAAGCATTAGGGTTTGCATCATATATGTTTCAATGTTCACGTGCATAACCAAGATCTGATTTATCAAGAGGAGATATTTGATGACTTAGGATGTCATATAGGGTTTGAGAGCTTTTTATACTCTTGTTCAGATGATCAACTTCTTTTCTTAGGAGATAAATTTCTTCGTTCATCATCTTACATTATTCATCCTTCTTTACTAGATGGTTCTCCATTTCTTCCTTCATTCTCGTTGCTTCACATGATTGGGCCTTAAGTGATGTGATTTTTTATTTTAATTTGGTGATGTCTTCATCCTTTTCTTCTAGTTGGCACGTCATAACATATCTTCCCTTTTCTGCTTCACTGAATTGTCCTTCCACGAGGGCCAAAAATTCCATTACCTATTTAGCTCCTTGTGCTTGTTTCTTTGCTTCTTCTAGTTGAGATTCAATGGGGAAGACATCTTCCTTATATTGACCAATTTTTCTTTCACTTTTATTCAAGTCTTCATGTCTTTGTTCAAGATGGCCTGACAAAGTTTCTTCCCTTTTATTTGCTTTATCTAACTAATTTTTCATGGATATGACTTCTTCGTGATTCCTTTTCTTTTTTTGATGAAATTCCTCCTTAAGCTTGGTGAGCTCCTTATCTCGTTCTTGTACCTGAAGCTTTAATAGGTCAACTTCATTCCTTGTCTTGTCAAGGTTATGGTCACTGTTAGGTCCCTATAATACTTGTGATTCCCCATTACTATTGTCATTGTAGCCCTTATTATTATTGTTGTGCCCCTATTGTACCCATATTGTTATTATTGTGCCCCGTAGAAGCCCACTATTATTATTATTGTGCCCTTATATTATTATTGTTATGTCGACTTTGATTATATTGTGACCCCTTAGACTCCTATATATAGAAAGAAGGTTTGTCATTTGTATCATCCAAGAATTATTCATTTGTGTAATGTAAAGGAGGCTTCCCCCTCAAAGAGACTACTTTTGAAGTCGTTGATCTATATTTTCTTCTATTTTGTGAGATGGTTACATAACATTTGGTATTAGAGCCTTGGATTCTAGGGTTTCGCTGCTCTAAACCGGTCATCATGGAATTTTCCCTATA
The DNA here is from genome assembly GCA_031772625.1 of Pinus tabuliformis. Lineage (NCBI taxonomy): Eukaryota > Viridiplantae > Streptophyta > Pinopsida > Pinales > Pinaceae > Pinus > Pinus tabuliformis. Next base: position 770,890,071 of record CM062811.1, on the reverse strand, counting down.
ATTTTTTTTCCACAATGTTTCAAAAGCTGAAATCAAAACCCATTTGAGATGAAATATTGATGAACCTCAGGTCCAAATCTTAGATCTTTTCTCGCTAAATTTTCTAAGATAGGATCCAAGGAAGTTAGGGTTTTGCAGGCTCCTGAATTATATCTCAAACAGGTGACCTGGGGAAAATCATCATATCTCTCTCTCTCTAAGAATCAGAATGAAATTTCGTAAAAAGTTACAAAAAGAGCACGGATTGTAGTTTTCTTCATATCAGTTTCAGGTCCTAAGGCCGAAACAGTGATACGTGGAACTTGTACAAGTTCACTCTATTGAACTAGTCTATAATCAGGTCATCGTGGGAGATTTGGCATAACTCTTCCTTGGAGAATCCAATATTGATCGGACTTGCGGGATTGGAAAGAGGACTCAAGGGTCTACTATAGGATGTAATTTCAGACCTTGGAGGTCCGAAATTACAGAGCTACAATAGATTCAATATCGAGCTCTTACAGAGTGGAAAAAAGGTGTGTAGTTTTATTAAAATTTTGCATAAGTTTGGTTTGAAAAATTAGTTTGAAGGAATTCAAAGGGAATAGTGAAGCATAATTATCATTAATTTATGCCCCAAAGAAAGAAAATGGAAACACCAAGTAAGCAACCTGAAATCTCTAGCATGACTCATGAAGAAGAGAAAGAAATGCAACATGATATATCAAAATTACGAGACCAAGTGCAAAAAAATTCACTCTCACAAAAAGTTACAGAAGCTAAGATGGATGGTTTAAAGAAAGGCATGGAATCTAAGACGGATGGTGTGGAAGCTAAGGTGTATGGTTTAAAGAAAGGTGTGGAAGCTAAGATGAATGGCATGGAAACTAAGATGAATGATGTGGAAGTTAAGATGGATGGTATAGAAGAAAAACTTAAAGGAAACATGGAATATTTGAAGATAGATTTGACAAAGTTGCTACAATAAATGCTTACTAATGGCGAAAGGGTAGTAAAGGAAACTCATGATGAGAACAAAAGAAATGTTAATCATGATTTCATAGACTCTAACGTTGGATTAAAGACCCACCATGTTCCAAAGATCGATATGAGGATGTTTGATGGCAAGGATCTCATAACATGGATACTACAGATGGAGCAATATTTCGATCGCCATAATGTCAAAAACACACAAAAGGTACGCATTGCAACTTTATATTTGGAACCAAATCAGTTTGTATGGTATCGATGGCTTTGCTCTCATAAACAAATTGTCACTTGGGCAATTTTTACAGAATATATGGTAGCACATTATGAGGATACAAAAAGCAACACTTTTTTTACCCAATTGATAAATCTCAAATAAAAGGGTTCAATGTTGGAGCACATTGAGGACTTCCAAAAATTGAATATAAGGGTAAAAGATATTCTAGAGGAGCATAGGATTGATGTATTCATAAGGACTCTAAAGGATAACATCCAACATGAGGTTCACCTTTGGGAACCTAATTCATTAAAGAAGGCATTCAGGTTGGCAAGAAAAATGGAAAGAAAATTTATGGCAACAAGGAGGCCTATCACTCACAACTATAAAGATGGAAGCGTTGTTGCTCCTAGCTTTCCACAACCTACAAGGTTGACGCCACAAAAATTGAAAGACAAAAGAGCAGAAGGGCTTTGTTACATTTGTGATAGCAAATACACTAATGGTCATAAGTGTGCTAAGAAGAAATTATTTTACATAGATTGTGAAGAGGAGGAAGAGAAGGAACAAGAAACGTTAAAAGAAGAGGATATACACCAGGAATAAGCCCTAGAGAAAGAAGAAATGAATCTGACCATATATTGTAATGCATTGACCAGAATTACCACTCCTCAACCTATCAAGATAGAAGGACATATCAAGAAGAAAAAGGTAATAGTGTTGATTGATTTGGGTAGTAACCATAATTTTATTCATTGTAAGATAGCCAAGGAATTGAATTGCTTCCTATATCCAGCACCAGAGTGTCAAGTGATGGTTGCAGGTGGAGGAACCATAAATTGCTCTGGAAAGTGCCATAATATCAAGCTATACATGGGAGAATATGTATTGAATAGCCCAATGATTTTCATTCCAATGGGTGGTGTTGATGTTGTACTAAGAGTCCAGTGGCTACAATCCTTGGGTACAATAGCTTTTAATTTTCAAGAACTTTTCATGAAATTTTGTTCGAAAGGAAAGGATGTTGAATTAAGGGGTATCGTAGGGAAACTGGGAAAGATAATCAATTCTAAATGAATGACAAAGCTTCTAAAGAAAGAACAACGAGGCGTAATTACACAATTATGTTCGCTAGAGGTTCCCACATTGAAATCATCTATTTCCCCAGATCTCCAAAAAGTCTTGGACAGTCATTCCAAGGTATTTGAGACTCCCAAATGCCTCCCACCTATTCGTGATCATGATCATGCTATTCATTTGATTCCAAGAATAGTTTCTCCAAACATCAGGCCTTATAGATATCCCTATTCCCAATAGAGAGAAATTGAACGTATGGTTGCATAAATGTTGGAGGCTGGTATAATTCAACCTAGTGAAAGTTCTTTCTCTGCTCCAGTAGTATTGGTGCACAATAAGGATGAATCATGGCGCATGTGTCCGGATTATAGGGAGCTCAACAAGCTCACTATTAAAGATAAATTTCCTATTCCTGTCTGTTATCACTCAGGTTGTCCCTAAAGCTCCTTAAAGGGATACGGCCGAGGTAACCACAAACCAATCTTTGGACTGCAAGTCCTAGCCTACCTACAGTCAGAGAGGGCTCTCTCTTTATGATTTAGCTTTGTTGAAGATGATATTAGGCTAGTTATTGAGTTCAAGGGGGTTTTGTTTATGTTTGGTGGGAAGGAGGATGTTTTCAAGTAGAGAGGCAATGTATAGTGTGGTAAGTTTCAAACCATTGGGCATGGAGTCATGGAGTAAGATTGTTGGTGTGTTTTCTTGGTCACAAGAGGAATGAGGAGCAAGGTAGCTGCTCATGAAACAATACTCAAGCTAAATGGAGATGGATTGGAGGCTAAGGAATGAGAGGCAACAAAGAATCTCTCAATCAGGTTAGCAGAGGGAAGGTGAATGAGCTCTATCTAGGAGCAGCTAAGAATTCTTAGATAACAGTCATTCATATGTGAAATAGATTAAACATGAGCCATAAAGGAATTCATATTTATGCCTAAATCAAGAGGAAAACATTAAGAAGCCACAGAAACTAAGCATAGAGTGCAGCTAAGCAAATTCTAAACCAATCTTTTGTTTTGTGACTTGAGCATTTATGAAATTGAAATAACAGAGGTGAGAAACACTTATTGATCCATATAGCAGCACATGAATTCCATCATTCACTCTTCAACCATTAAAAACACTTCAAACAGTCCATCCTCCAAAGCTTTTAGCAGTCTTTGATTAAAGAAAACATATCAGATATAGAGCGAGTTTCTAGAGGAGTTATACAACCAACCCACAACTAAAACAGTGCAGAGGGTGGTATATAAAGAAAAATAGCTACAAACTTCCCTTGAACAGGTGTCAAGGGGGAAAATATCCCAAAAAATATCTCTGAAACCAGATCAAAAGAGATCTCTGCAATCACTGTCTTTGAACCTAATCTATGCTGGAAATAAATGCATAAAATATCTGAAACAGCTGCGCTGGGGCAGCTGGCATCTCAAGTCATGTAAACAAGGGTTGCGCATGAGGCAGCAGCCTCAAAAATGAGTGGAGAGAGGTCTTTGAGTAGTGTGCTGGCCTCATGGCCATAACTGTAAGTTGGGGAGCCATAACGGCTTGATGATGCTTTGTCGAATCTGCTGGGGCCCTTCTGTTTTCATCTGCTTCGGAAGATTTTGACTGATACTCTCTGCCGCTTCCCTGATACTCTTTGCCGCTTCCTGATCTTTCTTGGCTTTAAAAATGCTCTAAACTATCACATCATCTCATTAGTGGCCGTTATTTGGCCCAAGTATCTGCTGCGAGGCACTTTGTTGCTTCTGGGTGGTTGTCGGCCCTTGGCCGACTCAAAATGCTTTAGCAACACTTAACATCATGAACTGGATGGGTAAAGGGTCACTGAAGGCCTGCCGAGATGAAGGCCTGCTATTTGGGGCAGTTTGGGCCTGGAGCGATCCAAGAATGGCCTAAGAAAACCATTATTTCTTTAAACCTGGGCGGGCGCGGGCGCCGCATACAAAACCTTTGAAAACGGCCCATTTCCGAATAACACAGAAAATGTGTCAAAAACATGAAATTTTAATGAAAAATTGGCTTTTGGCCGGCACTGTAGCAACCTTTAAATGCTGGTCGTTGGATCTGACGCGGGCCGATCCAACAGCTGGCGCTAAATCGCATCGGGGCGGACCGGGGGGGCGGCACATAAACAATCGCCGAACTGCGTGGACCCGATATGCTATAGGCCATGCTTTATTTGGAATCACGTCCGGCCCATCGGCGATGTCATATCGGCGGATTTACAAGAATTTGGTTTGCGGACCCGAAATGCTGATATACCATGCTTTATTGTCATTTCGGCTCCGCCAGTCGGAGCGATACATGGGGAGTGTTGCGATTAAATATGGGCTGTTGATCTCTGGGCCTGAATGGGCGGCAGAGATTAACTCGGCAATTCGCTATCGGCGGGGTCATGGGGTTGCCACATAAAAATGCCGAAACCCATCGGACCCGATATGTTATACAGGCCCTCTTTATTTTATTTCGGGTCCGACCCATCAGGACCCTCATATCGGCGGATTTACAATTGAAACGGGTCCAACGGACCCAAAACCCTTTAACACTGGCTTTTGATAACTTTTTGGCTCCGTGAAATCGGAGCAGTATATGAGTGCTGCGAAGTGGGGGGCCGCGCGACAAGATCTGGACCGTTAGATCTGGGGCCCGATCCAACGGTCCTGGATCCGTCGGCGAATCGGCAGTCGAAGGGACCAGAGGGCGGCACATATGGAATCGCCGAACTGCGCGGACTCGATATGCTTTTACCGGTCCACTTTATATGTTTTCGGGTCCGGCCCATCGGCACCATGCCCCATGCCTTGAGACTTAGCCATTTTCGCTTATATATGCCACTGCCCCCTCCCGATAGCGATATCGCATCGGAGGGGGTCCAAATGAAACTTTATTATATCGGACCCATGTTTTTGTGAACTGCCAAGCCTTTTGGGAAATTGGAAGGGTTCCTTTATAGTTTGGCATGGATTCTAAGGCATCGGAAGGGGTCTGATAGCCAAAAAAGGGAGGATTTTATCCTTTTTTGAAGGTTTTTCATGGTTTTTGTATTTTTATGCCTTGGAAGGAGTCCAAAGGCACTTAGGAGGATTTCAATGGATATGAGAAGGATTTTAGGCCTTTAAAAGGATTTGTGCCTTGGAAAAGGTAGGAACAAGGCCCAAAGATGGTTTTTATACATATGAAGGGAATTTATGCTTTGTGAAGGAATCAAAAAGCATTAGAAGGGTTTTATGGAGTGATGAAGGACTTTATGCATCGGAAGGAGTCCGAAATGCATCTGGAAGATGGTTAGAGGGGGGCAGTGTGGGTTCTTGCTGAGTTTCTGATAAACTTAGCAATTCCCAAGGATGTATATGGTTATTTTTCAACCAGGGGGAGGGATAAGTATATAGGGGAGTTATATACATATTTTTAGTAGGGGAAGGGTCAACAAATAGGGAGTTACATAATAAAGTTAGTAGTTAATATGATAATGATGAGAAAAAGCGCTAAGAATGATGCCTTAGGCTATCAATGGGGGAAAATGACTGATAGAAGAAGTGTGAGCATTCCTTTAGTGAAGCAGATCTCCACCAAGGCAAATGATACGGAGAATGATAAATCTAAGAGGTATCAAGCAGATCTTCACCTCTTTAGGGGAAGTTAGTGAGTGATTTGGGGAAAGAGGAAGAAGGGGAAGTTAGACATGCCTCGCTTGAAGTCCTCCAACTGAACAACTGCCTTCAACTTGTGATATGATAGATATAACACTTGACAACATGAAATGGATCACAAGCCATGATTCTGCAACCACAAAGCTACCTACCCGACCTACTCACCTAGCATTTTCTCTTCTTTTGGTTTGGGTGCACTTGAACTAGCATACCCAGCTTTTCATTCTTTCTTGTTGCTTGTGCTCCTATCTACTTCTACACTTATTTCAGCCAGGGGCTCAGATTAAGCTGTTGAGCACCCTTGTTTCTCTACCTAACTACAAATCTGCCAAGATTAAGCTGTTTGGACAGATGTTCATTCTCTATATTCTACAACATGAAATTGAAACCCAAGGAAGCCAAGATTAAGCTGTTTGGACTTCACATACTTGAAAATTGATCAAAATGGATTACACATCAAGACTGGAACAAAGCAGTGGCATTTAGATTAGCTCACTCTCACGGATACTTCTCTGGCCATCTGTATCAAATATGGAGCATTGCAGCATGCATAGTACGACATATTTGGCATGTAAAAATGTCGATCATGAAAGATGATTAACTTTCTGTAGCAGGAGGATAACACTGTCATTGATGAATTATGGGATGAATTGCATGCATCAATTTACTTCACCAAGTTGAATCTTCATTCAGGGTATCATCAAATGAGAATGAAGACTGAAAACATTCCGAAAACAACATTTAGAACTCATGAGGGTCATTATGAATTTTTGGTCATGCCTTTTGGCCTTACTAATGCACCTTCTACATTTCAAGGTTTGATTAATTCCATTTTCAAACCCTTCCTTAGAAAGTTTGTGTTAGTATTTTTTGATTACATACTAATTTACAACAAGTCTTGGAAGGATCATGTTCAACATATTGACAGGGTGCTCAAACTATTGGAGGAGAAACAATTATATGAAAAAAGCTCCAAATGTTTCTTTGGAGTATAAGAGGTGGAATATCTGGGTCATATTGTATCTCATGAAGGTGTTAAGGTAGACCCTAGCAAAATTAAATCCATTAAGGAATGGAAAATCCCCACATCCATAAAGCATCTGTGAGGATTTCTCAGGTTGACAAGGTATTATCGCAGGTTCGTTAAGAATTACGGGATAATAACAACACCTCTAACAACATTATTGAAGAAAGATGCATTTTCATGGACTCCAGAAGCAACGAAGGCCTTTGAACATCTTAAAGAGGAAATGTGCCAAGCACCACTCTTAGTTACGCCGGACTTCACAAAAACCTTTATTGTGGAATGTGATGCCTCAGGAAATGGAATTGGTGATGTTTTAATGCAAGAAGAAAGACCCATTGCTTTTGAAAGTCATCCAATCAAAGGAAAGTATTTACACAAAGCTATTTATGAGAAGGCAATGTTTGCAATACTACATGCACTTAAGAAATGGCTACCCTACTTAATGGGAAGACACTTCAAGGTAAAAGTGGATCATGATAGTCTTAAATAATTTTTAGAACGAAAATTATCTTCAGAAGAGCAACAAAATGGGTCACAAAAATGTTGGGTTATGACTTTGAAATCATCTACAAAAAAGGGAAGCAAAATGTTGTGGCAGATGCACTCTCAAGAAAGGATGAGGATGTGGAAGCATCGCTTTGCGCCATTTCTATTATCCAACCAGATTGGATAAACGAACCAAGGGATGAATGGAAGAATGACGAAGAAGTGTGGAGACTCATTCAAAAGTTACAACAAGATCCCAGTACATCTGATACATTTAGCTAGAAAAATGATTCGTTATGGTACAAAGATTGCTTATGCCTATGTAAGAATTCCCAACTCAAACAAAGATTCTTATGGAATTTCACACCTCTCCCTTAGGAGGGCACTTAGGATTTTTAAAAACTTACCACATGGTTAAGAAGGAATTTTTTTGGGATGGCCTTAAATCAGATATTCAAAAGTTTGTGGCAGAATGTTTGGTTTGCCAACAAAAAAAAGTTGAAACAATTAAGATCCCAGGTCTTTTAAAACCTTTATCCATTCCAAGACAACGTTGGGAAGATTGGATTTTATCACAAGTTTACCCAAGTCTAAAGGAAAGAGTGTCATCATGGTGGTAGTTGACAGACTTACCAAGTATGCACACTTTTGTGCATTATCTCATTCATTTAAAGCCAGTACAGCTTCTAATGCATTTATGGAAACAATTCAAAAGCTACATGGAAACCCAAAGATTATTGTAAGTGAAAGAGTCCCATTTTCACTGGAAATTTTTGGACAGAATTATTTTCTTGTCTTGATACTCAGTTAGCTCATAGCTCATCTTATCATCCTCAATCTGATGGGAAAATTGAGATAGTAAACACATGTTTGGACGGATATCTTTGTTTCTTTGTATCTGATAAAGACACAATGGGTCAAATGGTTGCCTCTGACTGAATGGTGGTATAAAACTTCCTTCCATACTACAGCAAAAGTGACCCCATTTATGGCACTTTATGGATATCATCCACCATCCATCACATCATATTTAAGAGAAAATTCTAAGGTTCAAGTAGTGGAAGATGACATCGAGCATCAACAACAAGTTCTCCAACTCTTAAAGGATAACCTCACTTTGGTGAAAAATATAATGAAACAACAAGCCAATCAACATCGCAACATAAGAAGTTTTGATGTAGGTGACTGGGTATTCCTACGGCTACAACCATATAAACAAATGTCCCTCAAGAAAGCTAAGAAGGATAATAAATTATCATAAAAGTATTATGGTCCGTACAAGGTGTTGCAAAATATTGGTACTATGGCATACAAATTGGAGCTTCCTACAGCTTCCTGAGTGCACCCAGTTTTCCATGTTTCATGCTTAAATAAGGTTATAGATGACAAGATCCCAATTCAAACAATATTGCCAGAACTTGACGAGGAAGGAAAAATCATAGTGGAACCTGAAGCAGTCATAAAAACAAGAACTCGCCAGCTATGAAATCGATCACTTCTGGAGTATCTCATCAAGTGGAAGAACTTACCCGCTGAAGATTCCACATTGGAGGATGAGAATTTTATATAAAAGCATCCAGAACTACTCAAGCATTGAGGACAACACTTTTTTAAAGGAGAAGGGCATGTTAGGTCCCTATAATACTAGTGATTCCCCCATTACTATTTTCATTGTAGCTCTTATTGTTATTGTTGTGCCCCTATTGTCCCCATATTGTTATTATTGTTCCCCATAGAAGCCCACTATTGTTATTATTGAGCCCTTATATTATTATTGTTATGTCGACTTTGATTATATTGTGACCCCTTAGACTCCTATATATAGAAAGGAGGTCTTTTCATTTGTATCATCCAAGAATTATTCATTTTTGTAATGTAAAGGACATTGCCCCCCCGAAGAGGCTGATTTTGTAGTCGTTGATCTATCTTTTCTTCTATTTTTTGAGTTGGTTACATAACAGTCACCATCTTGTGATTTCTTCTTGAGCTCCTCATTTTCCTTTTTCAAACTGCTGATCTCTTCTAGGGCAGCTACAAGTTTTACCTTGAGATCTTCTTTATTTTCTTCATCTTCTAGGTCCTCCTTGGTCATGATGTCTTCACTCTTGTTTTTAGGTTCCTTTATGGGTTTTAGATCTCCTTCTTTCTTTCCATCATCTTCATGACTAGAGGCCATGGTCAATGCTCCTTTTGAGTGAAGATTTTGAAGTTTGTACCACATACCTTTTGCCAATGAACATTTTTCCACTTTGGCCTTTATAGGATCTGGTATCCCACTCAAGATTGTTTTTATCGCTCTTACATTATATTCCTTGGATTCTTCTTCCATTGTGCTTTCTATAATCACTGATTCTCAGACTTCAAAATCTTGAGCCATTAAAAAATTATTCATTCTTTCCTTCCATATATCAAAGTTTCCATTGAAAAATGGAGCTTTCCCAATTTGATTATCTTTTGTTTTCATGGTTGAAGAAGAGACATCTTTAGAAGGATTGGAAGCTTTCTTCCTTGGCTTTTCCATTTGTGTTCTAAGGATCTAACTTCAAGATGTTAAGCTTTGAGTGAAGGCACTGACCCTGATACCAATTGTTGGAAATATTGAGGGGGGGGTGAATCAATATTTCTTTTACAATTATTATTTTACCAGTTTTAGATCACTTATAAACTGAACACAAAATGAACAATAAAATAAATAATTCTATTAATCAGATATATCGAGGACTCCAATCCTCATTTTACAATAAATTGAGTATAATAATAATTAGGGCTCCAACCCTAGATGAAGATACCAATCTCCAATCCACCAGGCTCCAACTTGTACTTTACCAAGAATCAACTTGGACTTCACGAGGCTCCAACCTCTAGGGCTCCAACCATATCTTCCAAGGCTCCAACTCGATGAGGTACCAACCTCTAAGGCACTAACCCTCTCTTCTGGTACATGATCCAACCTAGTCTTCTTGAGGACTCCTATCCTTTAGGGCTCCAACGCACAACTTTAGTTCTTCAAGATGGATTCAATGATTCTTAAAGGCTCCCAATATCTTCTACAACCAGCCATGACAATATCTTCACCTTCAACAATGCCTTCACTTAATGTCCAAATCACTTCATAAATGACAACTTTATCTTCTCAAAAGCTTTCACCACAACTCTTCATTTCACCCAAACAAAATCTTCAAAGTTAGCTCATGATGACTTCAACAATAAATCATGGTCTCCAATAATATTTCCAATATCAGCTAAAGCTTCTCAACAAGATGTCTTCAATATGCTATACTAAGCCTTCTCCCAAAGCTTCTTTAATAGATCTGCCCTCCAAACTTCAAGGGATCTTCAACAATGCTTTGGTAATGCTTCTCTTCGAGATGTATATATCCAAAACTATCCTTAAACTTCTCACAAGTCAATAAATTGAGCTATCATAAGTCAACTCCACAAATCTAAACTCCAAAAGATTGCAAGCCTCTATTAAACCGAGTTGTTTCTGATCACAATCCTTAAGTCCGATCTTCAACAAATTTGAGCCTTCCACAGTAGAGTGTCTACACTGGTCCGAGCCTCCTCTTCACAACTCTGAGTCTCCTTATCCACAATCTTGCAGATCCAATCTTCTTGACAATTTTGCAATTCCTCAAGACTAATCCTGAGCCTATACGATGAATGTCCCAATCCGAGATATGTCACAAATTCGACCTCCAAAGGTAGTTGTCTAAGACAAAGTTGTAAAAAACTATGAGCTGAAGAGATACAAGTTCGGAATCTGCAATAGCATCGAGGTGTAATCACCGAGCTACCACAGGTGTCACTGCGAGTCCGAGCCTCTACAAGTTTTATGCTTAACCACAGGTGTATCTACCCAAGGTCTGATCCTCCACAAGAAACTGTTCACAGGATTGTGATCTGGTCCAAGATGCAGTTTCCCTTTCAAAAGTCTACTCACATGACACCGAGCTGCAATAGGTCATTGTATCGACCCTTCCAACTGTCAACTTCGGGTTTAAGCTATCGCAAAACTGTCTAAGGTTTGTAACCCTTATCTGAGCTTGAAAGACATGTACAAGTGTAACTATCCTAAGCCTCTCCATAGGACTGAAGACTCTCCCACGTTAGATTATAGGTCTGAGGTTGAGCTTCCATAAAACCAAGCCAATAGGTGACTATTGTAGTCTGAGATCCTTGTCCAAAACAGAAATTAGCCCAAGTAATAAACTTTTATATCCTCCTCGGCCTCCTTTATACTTTTGTGGCTCGTATGTGTATTCTTGGTCGAGAGATGATGGATAAAATGAAGAGATCAAACTTATATTTATACATAATTTGACCTTCAAAGACACATCCCTTGGAGGTGAGGTTGACTTGCACATGTAGGCTCATGTCGGCCAACATTCAAAAATTATTATTTTCCAACTTGTAAATTCATTTTCTCTCAATCTAAGAGGAGTTAGAACACAAGTAAGGGCTCGTTGGAAAGGGGAAAACGTCCTCTACAAGTTGGTGCCAATTTCATCCTTAGAAAAGCTCATTTTATGATCAATAAAATTATATTTGTGAATTGTCATCATTATTTTATCCATGGCAACCTTTAGTATTTTTTGTTTTGGACAATGTTGGGGCTCCTTCTTCATTTAGGCCTTCAAGCTTATGCAGGTTCCTTCACATGTGTTATTCATTTATAAATTACGGAATCTTCAAAGGCATCATGAGCTTCATTGAATTATATAGGAATTTCTCCTAATAATTTCTCATGGACATATGCACATATGCATCAATAATCTAAATCTCTCCATTATTTAGATAGAGCTAGGGTTTCATGGGTATTTTAGCAAGGTTAGGGCATCATGAGGCTAGGGCATGGCACCAAGGATTTCTTCAACATTATTAATTGCCCTAGGGTTAACCTCATTAATGGCTTGACGTCATATTGACTTAAGTGATTCTAGGGTTATGATATCATCACAAAAGGGTTAGGACATTTTCCATCTCCAACAATGTCATATTGACATCAATGACAACTTTGATCAATATGAAACAAAAATTACATTAATACATAAGATGATATATGGTGGGCTTTAGGAGTGGATAAGCTTGTAACATCTCCCTTATTAAAATTATTAAAATGATTTTTCAATTTTAAGGGTTTTTCTAATGAAGTGAGAAGAGTGATGGAACACATGTGAGAATTTTAGTCTAGTTCAATTTGAAGGATTTTTCTAATGAAGCGAGAAGAGTGATGGAACAAATGTGGGAACTTTAGTCTGGTCGAAGCATATGAGGCATTTAAAATTGTAGAAATGTTCAATAATAACAGATTTGGGAAGCGATTATGGAAATTGTCTATAAATACTTCATAAAGTAAAACTTGATTTTCTCTTTCATTATGATAGATTTTGGAGAAGAGAAACATGTCAGGTATCTATTCGAGACCATGATTTTCTTGTTTAATCTAAATGTACAATATGATTTTGTTAATAACATCTTATTGCAACCCCCCCCCCATGTCAGGTGGATATTAAGCATCAGGTAGTGCTATATGTATACATATAGCGAGTGGCATGCAACGAATTGAAAGCTCATCCAACACTAGGAGCCAATAATGGATTTGGTATGGGGAGAATGAAGCTAGGTCATGGGAGGCTTTTATAATCATGGTAGTCGTATGGCCAACATTGGTGGTGATCAAACCCAGAATGAGGGCAATCTCATCCATAAGGTAGGTGACGACAACTGGATTTATAGTTTTGCATAGGAATATTGTCACATTGAGCAATATTGATGACCATATGAAGCACAATACCAAAAATTAGAAGCCTTTTAGAGGAATTTTAAGAACCTAAAGATCCATTTCAAAAGGAGCCGAGCTTTGGATTTCCCTAGTCGAAATTATTCTCACTATTAATGGTAAGGCTTACTTTATCTTTGTCATTCTTTCTCGCATTTCTCTGTTTGTAGTAGCATGACCTCTCCCTCATAAACACTCTACTAGTTGGGATTTATATTTGTATTTTTAATTGTAATTTTGGTGATGAATATTAGTAGGTTCTGAGGGCTCCCACCAAGCTTTGAGGAGGGGCAGAGGACTACTTCTTTTGTATGCTTGGTTTGGGGCCTAGCTACTCATATTCAAATATCTTGACATGTCTTTGTTTTGAGCATTGCAAATCTTTTGTTTTTGGTTTGCATTGTATTTGGTCTAGTCTTACTCTTTAAAACCTCGTGTTTTCCCTCTCAAGAGATTTCTCTTCCTTTGTGTTGGCTTATCCTGATGATATAGACCTTGTTATGTATTTGTATTGGGATATAGTGATTTCTTTTCATGATTAGGTGGTTCTCTCTTAGCTCCACATACACAACTCTTCTCGGCTATCTCCTTAGAATAATCACTAGACTTACATCCTTTAAGCATTCTGTTAAGGGTGGTGATGGATTTATTATGTGAGCATGGTGCAAACCGTAGGGAAGTATTTGGCAGCATCTTGTGCTAACAATATTAAATGGTTAATCAAGAGCCAACAAATTCAATATATTCGACCTCACTGTGAGGTAATTTTCAGGGGTGGAAAACATTGAGCTTGGTTCTTATATCATTTTGTTATCCTCCCCAAATCCCCCAAAATGGAAAGAGGGAGAAGCTTTAGTTGTCAAAGGGGACGTAGTAACGCTAGATCCCTCACCTCCTTTCATGCTTGTATGGTTGTTGAGTAGTCGACTAATAGGCACTACAACACCACTCCTCCAACATTCAGAGAGAAATCGAAGCAACTAAGGGGGAGACATGGTAAGGAGAAGGTACATCTTTGATGAAGTTGTTTTGGAACAGGTTGGTGGCTAGGTACCAGGCATGAGATGCACTAGAACTTGAGAAACTAGGTATTTGCAAGTTGTGGATATCTATTGGAAGATTAAAAAAGTCATGGGAAAAGTTTTAATATAATGCTCAGAGGAACCATAGGAGATCCTATTATAGGTAGATGAAGCATAACAACAAATCGAAAATCTAGATCACAAGATCAATGTGTTGGTTAAACACCTTACAAACATCAAGTTCACTGGTTATGAGGAGGAAGTTAGGCTGCTTGAGACCATCTAGGTGGACTCCCCCACCACTTAACCAACACAGTGTCAAGGTTTTTAGTTGTTTACTTGGTTTTACTACTATTTTGTTCTATAATTTCAATTTTGAAAATCTCCATACATAGGTTGTAAGCTGGAATTACAAGCCCAATATTTTATGTTTTTAATCAGCTTTATGATATAGTATTTTCATTTTAAACTTTTTTGCTGTACTTATGGTTTAATTTTATAAGTGACAAATCAATAACTACAACAAAACATTTACACTATGTATTGCTTTAATTTAATCATAATATAAATTATCAACAGGGAAAAAAATAAAAATAAATAAACATTCCATTTTAACTCGAAAAATAACTTAATGTTTAATAAACATATATTTATTTATCATTCTTTTCTCTATGGATTCTTTTGACAACACCTTCCAACATAAATATTAATTAAACAAATACATCTTAGAACCTACAAAGTTACACTTCAACTATTCCACTACTATTTTAATAAGCTAGATTGTAATAAAATTATTCAAACAAACTGCCAAACTTTTAAATTTAATATTATAAGAAGAAGAAGGTTCTTATCTTTATAAGCTAGATTATAATAAAATTATTCAAACAAATGGCCAAACTTTTTAATTTAATATTATAAGAAGTGAAGAAGGTTCTTATCTTTGTAAGCTAGATTATGATAAAATTATTCAAACAAATTGTCAATCTTTTAAATTTAATATTAGAAGAAGGGAAGAAGGTTCTTATCTTATATAAAGATTTGGGATCGAGGGAGCTGAACAAAAAGATAAAGCCAAAAAAATAAACCTTGCCTTTTCACTATAATTTAATGTATAAATTAAATTGCCAGTGTTGTCAGTGCCCTTTTAACCTTATGTGTTGAAAATTGTCAGTGCAATGATTCCACTTTATTAAAATTCATGTATTATGGCGCAATGATTCATTTTTAATAGTGAAAGTCATGGAGTTGCGTAAAGCACAAAGAAAAGAAGAGAGAACATAAAAAGTCAAACACAAAGATAAAAAGATTGATATAATTTTTAATTAGATAAACATGTATGGTTGAAAAAGAGAATAAGAATGTTTTTAGTGTTTTTTTCTATAATTAATGTCATATTTTGTATATTATACGTATTTCTAATATAACAATTTAAGTAACTTCTTTGCATGTTATTTCTTCTAAGCATTAAATTTAAATGAAGTTGCAATAAATTAATAACAAAAAATTTTAAATGAAGTGCAATAAATTAACAACAAAAAAAATTATTAATTATAGATTTTTAATAATTCATATGGTTTTATTTAATAATCGATACAGATTTATTTTCATTTTTATTTTATCAAAAAATTACATTTTTCAATATATTTTTTTAGTGTAAAATTTTAGAAAAGTTTTACATCTTGATTCAGAGTTAAAATGAATCTATGTTGATTAGGATAATATCATTTATTAAACAAAGTCTTTTGGTAGAGAGAATTTTTTGGCCAACGCGTTTCGAACCAACAAGTGTGGTTCATCATCAGAACCACATGAAGAGGCAGACCATGGCAAAGGCTTAAATAGAGAGCAATGTTGAAATATAATTTCAAGTAACGTCTATATTTGAACAATAATGTTTAAATTATAATATTAATTTATTAATATATTAAAAACAAATATTATTAAGAAATGGCTATATTAAACGGCTAGTTTTTTTTTAAATATTTAAATAATGATATTATTTTATTAATTTATTAAAAATATTAATAGGTAACGGCTATACTAAATGGCTAGTTTTTGAAAAATAATATTTAAATTAATTTATTAAAACCAAATATTACTAGTTCTTGAAAAATAATATTTAAATAATGATATTAGTTTATTAATTTATTAAAATATTAATATGTAACGGCTATATTAAATGGCTATTTTTTGAAAAAATATTTAAATAAAGATATTATTTCATTAATTTATTAAAAATATTAATAGGTAACGGCTATATTAAACGGCTAGTTTTTGAAAAATAATATTTAAATAATGATATTAGTTTATTAATTTATTAAAATATTAATATGTAATGGCTATATTAAACGGCTAGTTTTCGAAAAATATTTAAATTAATTTATTAAAACCAAATATTACTAGTTTTTGAAAAATAATTCGTTAAACTATGATATTAGTTTATTAATTTATTAAAAACAAATATTAATAAGTAACCACTATATTAAACAACTAGTTTTTAAAATAAATAAATAAATAATCAAAGTCAAACTTTAAAAGAGGGGAGTCAAAAAATTATAAAAAAGAGTGAAGACCCTAATGGAGACAAGATCATTTGATAATTAAAAATAATTAATGGAAAAATAAATAAAATAAAACAAAATATACACAAGTCAAAATAAATAAATAAATATATATATATATAAACAGAAACATATATATATATATATATATCCAAAGAAAAATAATCAATAAATAAAACAGGGTCAACAATAAAATATGGGGCTCAGGCCCATTAAACAAACAACAAAAATATTAAAAGGAGTTGAGAACAAATAGGATGATAAAATACATAAAAAACATGAAGGATCAAGAAAATAAACTCTAATGAAGAATAAATCAACAACAAATACTATAAAAAGGATGCCAATACCTACATGGATGGCAAAAAAAAAAAGCCTAGGAGGACAAGACAGGGACCCAACTTCTACTAATATTCCAACCATCATCTCTATTCAAATTATTGGGCCTTTTTTCAATTTCTAGGGCCTCCCTCAATTTACAATGATGAAAATGACTAACCTTAGCAATGACTTGGGCCTCCTCAAAGCAGATGTGATGCTTAGATTTATTTGCATGCTCTGCCAAGGCAGAGGAGCAGGTCTTGCCATGCTTGATGTCAACAGCGTGCTCACGAATCCTTTGATTAATCGAGCGACCAGTCTCACCAATGTAGGGAGTCCCACAAGAGCATGGGATAACGTAAACACCCTTCATATTCTTGGGGTCCACTGGGTCTTTTACATATCTAAGGGACCTCTATATGGTATTAAAGGCTGAAAGGTTGAAGCCACCTTATGCTTCCTTAGGATCCTTGCAATCTTGTCAATGGTCCCTTGGACAAAAGGAAGATGAACACCAGAAAATCGATCCTTGGTATTGTTCTTAGCACTAGGACCTTTTTCAGCTCTGAGGAAAGCCTTAGTACATTGGTGTCTACTATACCCATTATTAAAGAAAACACTTAGGAGATGTGATTTCTCTTCCTTGAGATGGTTCTCATCAGAAACTCTTAAAGCTCTAGTTGCTAAGGTGTTGAGAACACCAAGATTTTGAGCTGGGAAATGATGAGAATTAGCATGAAGATATTATTCCGTATGAGTTTTCTTACGATATACCTGATGAGAGAAAGAGCCATTATCATTCCTTGAGAGGATGATGTCAAGGAAGGCAAGACTACCATTACATTCAAATTCCATGGTGAACTTTATAGAACTAGATTGATTGTTAAGATGGAGGAAAAATAGTTCCAACTTTTCTTTACCATGGGACCAGATGACAAAAGTGTCATCCACAAACCTCTTCCACAACTTATGCAGAAGACGAGAAGAGGCTAAGGCCTTTGATTCAAAAACCTCCATGAATAGATTAGCTACCACAGGGGAGAGGGGGGAACCCATGGCGACACCGCAAGTTTGCTCATAGAATTCCCATCGATGAAAAGAAAGTAGAAGTAAGACAAATACCAGCTAAATAAGCCGTATCAAGATCTGTGATGCGCTTGATGACTTCGATGGCCTCGTTGATAGGGGTATTAGTATAGAGAGAGACCACATCGAAGCTCACAAGCTTGTCATCTAGATCAAGCTTGAAACTCTTTAACTCATTAACAAACGATGCGGAGTCCTTGAAGAAGGATTCTGTATGGCCAACAAGGGGCTTGAGCTTCTGGGCAAAATATTTAGCTAGAAGATAAGTTGGTCCTCCTATCGTGTTGACAATGGGTCTCAGAGGAGCCCCTTCCTTATGAATCTTTGGCAGACCATAGATTCTGGGGGTAAGAGGGCAACTTTCAATAAGCTTATGACTGAACGAGCTGATCGAGCTACTAGCCTTTATAGCAAGAGCCACATTTTTGGAAATCTTCTTAGAGAATCCTTGTTGAGTTTCCTGTAGCTCCCGCTATTATGGAGGTGGCCCACATCTTTCGATAGTAATCATCTTTATCAAGAATAACCACAGCACCACCTTTGTCAGCTTTGAGAACAACAATATTCTTATTATTGTTTAACGATTTGAGAGCATCAAACTCAGGTTTACTAATGTTTGAATTTGAATCAATCTAGTTCTATAAAGTTCACCATGGAATTTGAATGTAATGGTAGTCTTCCCTTCCTTGACGTCCTCCTCTCAAGGAATGATAATGGCTCTTTCTCTCATCAGGTATATCGTAAGAAAACTCATACAGAACAATATCTTCATGCTAATTCTCATCATTTCCCAGCTCAAAAGCTTGGTGTTCTCAACACCTTAGCATCTAGAGCTTTAAGAGTTTCTCATGAGAACCATCTCAAGGAAGAGAAAGCACATCTCCTAGTGTTTTCTTTACTAATGGGTATAGTAGACACCAATGTGCTAAGGCTTTCCTCAAAGCTGAAAAAGGTCCTAGTGCTAAGAAACATACCAAGGATCGATTTTCTGGTGTTCATCTTCCTTTTATCCAAGGGACCACTGACAAGATTGCAAGGATCCTGAGGAAGCATAAGGTGGCTTCAACCTTTCGGCCTTTAAATACCACACAGAGCTCCCTTAGATCTGTAAACCCAGTGGACCCTAAGAATATGAAGGGTGTTTACGTTATCCCATGCTCTTGTGGGACTCCTTACATTGGCGAGACTGGTCGCTCGATTAATCAAAGGATTCGTGAGCATGTGGTTGAAATCAAGCATGGCAGGACCCGCTCCTCTACCTTGGCGAAGCATGCAAATAAATCTAAGCATCACATCTGCATTGAGGAGGCCCAAGTCATTGCTAAGGTTAGTCATTTTCATCATCGTAAATTGAGGGAGGCCCTCGAAATTGAAAAAAGACCCAAGAATTTGAATAGAGATGATGGTTGGAATATTAGTAGAAGTTGGGTCCCTGTCTTGTCCTCCTAGGTTTTTTTCCATCTATGTAGGTATTGGCATCCTTTTTATAGTATTTGTTGTTGATTTATTCTTCATTAGAGTTTATTTTCCTGATCCTTCGTGTTTTTTATGTATTTTATCATCCTATTCGTTCTTAACTCCTTTTAGTATTTTTGTTATTTGTTTAATGGGCCTGAGCCCCATATTTTATTTTTGACCCCATTTTATTTATTGATTATTTTTCTTTGGATATATATATGTTTCTGTTTTTTATTTATTTATTTATTTCTATTTATTTTATTTTTATTTATTTATTTATTTATATTTATTTTGACTTGAGTATATTTTGTTTTATTTTATTCATTTTTCCATTAATTATTTTTAATTTAATTTATTTTATTTCCATTAGTTCTTTTATTTAGTCGTAGTCTAACTAGCCGGAGGAATTGCTCGGAAAGTCATGGAAATTCCGATCATATTTAGAGAAAATCTGGTAAGGATTTTTGTAAATCCAAGTTATAGTTGTTAAATTTTAAAATTTTAGGTGTCCTAGACGTTTTTGATGGTGTTGAATCCATTTTCACCATCAAAAACGTGATTCAAACACTACCTCTACAAGATTTTTTGAAATTTTTTTGTCAAGATTCTGACCAATTTTCATCGTCCGAGCAATCCCTCCGCCTCGGTAGATGACTCCTTTTATTTATCAAATGATCTTGTCTCGATTAGGGTCTTCACTCGTTTTTATAATTTTTTACTCCCCTCCTTCAAAGTTTGACTTTGAAGATTTATTTATTTATTTTAAAAACTAGTTGTTTAATATAGTGGTTACTTATTAATATTTGTTTTTAATAAATTAATAAACTAATATCACAGTTTAAATAATATTTTTCAAAAACTAGTAATATTTGGTTTTAATAAATTAATTTAAATATTATTTTTCAAGAACTAGTCATTTAATATAGCCGTTACCTATTAATATTTTTAATAAATTAATGAAATAATATCATTATTTAAATATTTTTTCAAAAACTAGCCGTTACATATTAATATTTTAATAAATTAATAAACTAATATCATTATTTAAATATTATTTTTCAAAAACTAGTCGTTTAATATAGCCCTTACCTATTAATATTTCTAATAAATTAATGAAATAATATCATTATTTAAATATTTTTTTCAAAAACTAGCCGTTTAATATAATCGTTACTTAATAATATTTGTTTTTAATATATTAATAAATTAATATTACAAATTAAACATTATTGTTCAAATATAGTCGTTACTTGAAATTATGTCTCTACGTTGCTCTCTATTTAAGCCTTTGCCATGGTCTGCCTCTTCATCTGGTCATGATGACGAACCACACTTGTTGGTTCGAAACATGTTGGCCAAAAAATTCTCTCATGTGATTTCTACCGAAAGACTTTGTTTAATTCATTATGGATCACAGAAGCTTGAATACAGAAATATCATTTATATTTATATAAATTTCACATATATTCATATTTTTAATTTTATTAAAACCCTGAGAATACATATAGTTATAATTATATGATTTACTCAATTGAGTGTATCCCAAGTTGCTGGGAGGGTTTAATAACATTCCCACCCAGGTTGAAGTCTCATTGTGACATGATGCTCCATTGGGAGCTTCCTTTGTATCGATTGACTCTTCCTTGATTCTTGTTAATAATAGGAAGAGTAGCGTGGGGAGGATTTCATTCGTTCCTCCCAACCACCCAAGATAACTCCAATTGGCATCGTACATTATGTTGTATTATTATTAATTTTTGATTTAATACTTCATTTTGCAGTCATTACAACATCTTTACCATATTAAGTTGACATTTAAATGTTTACACTCATTTACAACCTCTGCAACATCTATTCTATATTGAGTCAACATTTAAATATTTACACTCATTTACGAACACTACAACATCTATAGAGCCTCTCTCAGCACAATAAAGATTACATTAGTTGTGGCTATATTCTTATATCTTGATGCAACGCCAACTAAAGGTGTGTGTGTGTGTGTTTGTTTTTTGCTTCAAAATAAGGTGATGTGCAAACAATCTCACTTACACAATGATTTGGATATGGTTTGAGAGATTGACTACCTAAAAATATAAATTACAAGAACATGCCTTATTTTTAGACAAAATGACTTGAATATTGCTCAATGGATTAACTACCTAAAAAGATAAATAAATAAAAAAGATACTTTATTTTCAAGAAAACTTCACAGAGAGTAATAGAATTTGTTCAAGTGAACACGATGAGCCCAACACTTGTTTCATTCATCCTCTCTTTCTTGAGCTTCTTTCCTAATTTTTCCTTTAGTATGTGGGAGGCGAGCATCTATCTAACAATGCTTTTGTTTGAGTGGGTTCAAGGCTGTGCTAGGTTTGAGAGGGACGGGAGGTGCTGTGTATTTAGAATCTCTTAGGTAGGGAGGTCTTCCTCCCCTTCTTTTTCAACGTCTTCATTCACCATTGACTTGTTTCTTGTCCTTATCTGGTTCCTTCTCTTCCATAATCCCAACCTCCTTTGGGATTAACTTTCACATCCATCAAAATCTTGAAGTGATTTTCAAGGGTTTAGAATGGGGACAGGGTGGGGATTTTAGTCTTGGAAGATGAAGATGTTGACGTCCTATGCTTCCTTTTATTCAATGTTTCCATCGATTGTTCAAGGGGTGAGGTTGGGGTGTTATCCCTCTCTTGTAAAATCTACCAAAGTGACCACACTAATGAAAAATAGTGCATTTGAATGGGAGTTACCTATAATCCAACATATGAACATGATACCATCCATCTAGATTCAACTTGATGGCTTATGGGAATTTGTTTTTGTGGTACGATTCCATAGATATTGATATGCATGAGTATGAGCGTATATTTGGTACAATTCTATCCAAAAGCCTCCCAAAATTGTTGCTAATTACTTGAAAGATAAGGGCATTCACACTTGGATATTGTTATTTTATTGTTGATGCCATTACACTTTAAACCCACAAACCAAGACTAATTGCTTTGGGTTGGTTTTGTAGACCTGCGAATAGAGGCACGAGGGAACAAAGGATATGACAATAAAGTAATGAAATGTATTAAATATGGACAATATATATTTTATTGTTGATGCCATTACACTTTAAACCCACAAACCAAGACTAATTGCTTTGGGTTGGTTTTGTAGACCTGCGAATAGAGGCACGAGGGAACAAAGGATATGACAATAAAGTAATGAAATGTATTAAATATGGACAATATATAACATTCCATTTGTTTCATCCACAATGTTCACAAAAAATAAATTCAAATGGGGATTCAAGAAGATAAGGTGGCTAAACTCTCATTAAGTGATAGTTAAAATGGGACATACATTAATATGGTGGTTGTGTTATATGAGCATAAACAATTTGATGGATTTAATGTTATGTAAGGTTACAGTTTTCTAATGAACAAACAAGAATAAAAAAAATTAAGATGATTTTAGCTTTTAAATATGAAAGGTATATGGTGACTGTGAATTTTGAATCTTGATTAATGTTCATATTCATTATCATCGTCCCCATTTAAATATAACAACATGTGAGTATTTTTTTTATTTTTTTCGATGTTTCACTTATGGGGAAAAGTCTCAAGCTCTTCCCCTCATTTTGAGGATGCTACACAGGGTAAACCTTAAACCCTAGAATTTTCAAGGCATAAGGCCAATCAACAACATGTCTCAGAGTCGTTGCATCAATATACTCATTACAAGATCAACATGTTACTTGTGGGAATTGAACTTGGGTGAGGAGGTGTTGATCTACATTCCTTAATTAAATTGAAGATCAAATATTTCTCTTTTGGATGTGCCTAACCCTAATGAAGACCCATAAAGTTTAAGAGTTTAAAATCAGTTTCAAGATGTGATGCTTTGTTATAAAAGTCTAAGTAATATTATTTTTCCTTTGGAAAAATAAAGGGTTACCAAGAAGGAAGAAATTGGATATGTTCGTACTTTCATTTAATTGCCTTATGTCTTAGCTGCATGTAATCTTTATAGAGTCTAGTTGCATCCAACACTTTATAGAATCTAATATGGAGGTCATTCACCTAAGATATTGCCAATTTAAGGCTATCAAATGAAAGGATGAACACATCCAATTTATTCCTTCTTAGTAACCCTTTAATTTTCTTAAGGAGAAATTATTGGATTAAATTGGTAATATCTTAGGCGAATGATCTCCATTTTAGATTCTTTAAAGCAATGGGCATTATCCCCGAAACACTTGTTACCATTCGCACCCCACAATGCCCAATGCTTTAAAGAATCTAAAATGGAGATCATTCACCTAAGAGATTACCAATTTAATTCAATAATTTCTCCATCAAAAAATTAAAGGGTTACAAAGAAGGAATATATTGGATGTGTTCATCCTTTCGTTTGATAGCCTTATGTCTTAGTCGCAACCAATGGTTTATAAAATCTAAAATGGAGGTCATTTGCCTAATATATTTCCAATTTAATCCAATCATTCTACTCTCTCTCTCTCTCTCTCTCTCTTTTACACACACATGCACGCACACACACATATATAATATCCTTACTTAATTTATTACCTTTTGCTCCACACACTCATTCCTCCACACATTTGTGCACACCCCACAATACCTAATTACATGATTCTTTATGTATAATACAAGAACAAGATCGAGAGGTTATCTTTATAAATATGATGAATTATATTACCACTATGCATGTGGTATTAAAATATTGACTTGTATATCAATAGTTAAGGATCACCTTCAAGAAAATCAATGGTTGTTGACGTACTATCTTCTGGAGGTCATGACTTGTGTTCCTCATGTTTGAATTGGGAAAATGAGAGCTCGTTGAAAATCTAGAACTGTGAATAACATGTTGGGAGTGGTTTTCATAACTAAATTTATAGATATCATTTCAAAAGGTTAAAAGAATATTCGTGGCCATTTTGGACCTATCAATAAATTATTTTTGAAAATGGTTTCTAAAAAGGGAAATCTAGAATATCTATAATGGGACCCAATTTAGAGGATGAATTCCTACTTCATATTTTCAATATGGATCTTCATTTAGTTAACATAAAAATGGAAAAACTAATTGTAAAGCAATTGCAAAGATGAAGAGAAGAATATAAAAGGAGAAATCACATTTAGAAAAAGGTTTCTTTTTGGGTTTTTGTTGAATATGAATTTTCCTTTCCAGAAGATCTTGTGGATCAACCTGCTCAACTTTCCCTCTCATCTAATTTTCTATGTTTGTATTTCCATTATGTTTCCATGTGTGCTCAACAACAAGGAGATCTAGGCCTCTAATTATGTCTTCTCAATCTCTTCCAAGAGTAAGGGGAGCAAGATCTCTACTTGTAATAAATCAAATGCAATTTAATTACAGTTTATGTAGTTGCCAATTGAAGGCCATTTCAATTTCAAGCAATGTTAAACTTGTTACATTGGGGTATTATTGTTAATTTCTCCCAGAAAGAGATATTCAAGTTTCATGTTGCAATCATGAGTCTATATGGTGATGTATCAATGGATTCTTGTGCATTTGAGGCTTTACAAAATTGTTTGATTTTAACGTACACATTTCTTAAAGGTTCCTTGATGACATATTAATTTTTATTATTTTATGATTTCATCTTGCACAATCATAGTTGATTCTAGATTTATATTATTTTAAAGAGGAAGGAAAAATACTTGTTGAAGGTAGATCTCGGTACATAAAAACCCCTTTATTTTCATTTTCATTTCTTGTGTGCTTAATGGATAAATTTGTTGCATGAGAGCTTTGTTGTAGGATTTGTTGGGGTTTGTTATTTATTAATCACCCATTGCATTCATCTAAGACCATACTAAAAATCTTCCACATATCAAAAGAGGAGTATCACCTCTCTAAAAGCAAAATTGGGATCTTGATAACTTCTTTGAGATTTCCCTAGGAGGTTGTGTTATGAAACCAGCTCAAGAAAAGATAGATCAACGCCTTAGAATTCAGCCTCTTCGAGGGGGCAACCTCCTTTACATTACATAAATGAACAATTCTTGGATGATACAAATGACAAAACCTCCTTTCTATATATAGGAGTCTAAGGAGTCACAATATAATCCAGCCGACCTAACAATAATAATATAAAGCCACAAAAATAACAATAGAGGGATTCTATGGGGCACAGAAATAACAATATGGGGGTAATAGGGGCACAACAATATAAATAAGGGGTATAACTACAATAGTAATGGGGTAATCACTAGTATTATAGGGACCCAACATGCCCCTCTCCTTCAAAAAAGTGTTGTCCTCAACGCTTGAGTAGTTCTGGATACTTCTGCATAAAATTCTCATCCTCCCATGTGGAATCTTCAGCGGATAAGTTCTTCCACTTGATAAGATACTCTGAAATTGATCGATTTCGTAGCTGTCGAGTTCTTGTTTCTGTGACTGCTTCCGGTTCCAATATAATTTTTCCTTCCTCGTCAAGTTCTGGCAATATTGTTTGAATTGGGAGCTTGTCACCTATAACCTTCTTTAAACATGAAACATGGAAAACTGGGTGCAATCGAGAAGCTGCAGGAAGCTCCAATTTGTATGCCATAGTACCAATCTTTTGCAACACCTTGTACGGACCATAATACTTTGGTGATAATTTATTATCCTTCTTAGCTTGCTTTAGGGACATTTGCTTATATGGTTGTAGCCGTAGGAATACCCAATCACCTACATCAAAACTTCTTTCACTGCGATGTTGATCTGCCTGTTGTTTCATTCTATTTTGTGCCAACACGAGGTTATCCTTTAAGAGTTGGAGGACTTGTTGTTGATGTTCGATGTGATGTTCCACTGCCTGAACCTTAGAAT
Source organism: Pinus tabuliformis (assembly GCA_031772625.1). Taxonomy (NCBI): domain Eukaryota; kingdom Viridiplantae; phylum Streptophyta; class Pinopsida; order Pinales; family Pinaceae; genus Pinus; species Pinus tabuliformis. Next base: position 770,863,563 of record CM062811.1, on the reverse strand, counting down.
TTTCTCTTAAATATGATGTGATGGATGGTGGTTGATACCCATAAAGTGCCATAAATGGGGTCATTTTTGTTGCTGTATGGAAGGAAGTGTTATACCACCATTCAGCCAGAGGCAACCATTTGACCCATTGTGTCTGTTTATCAGATACAAAGCAACGAAGATATCCTTCCAAACATTTGTTTACTATCTCAGTTTGCCCATCAGATTGAGGATGATAAGATGAGCTATGAGCTAACTGAGTACCAAGACAAGAAAATAATTTTGTCCAAAAATTTCCAGTGAAAATGGGATCTCTGTCACTTACAATAATCTTTGGGTTTCCATGTAGCTTTTGAACTGTTTCCATAAATGCAGTAGAAACTGTACTGGCTTTAAATGGATGTGATAATGCACAAAAGTGTGCATACTTGGTAAGTCTGTCAACTACCACCATGATGACACTCTTTCCCTCAGACTTGGGTAAACCTGTGATAAAATCCATTGAAACCTCCTCCCAACGTTGGCTTGGAATGGATAAAGGTTGTAATAGACCCGGTGTCTTAATTGTTTCAACTTTATTTTGTTGGCAAACCAAACATTCCGCCACAAACTTTTGAATATCTGATTTAAGGCCATCCCAAAAAAATTCCTTCTTAACCCTGTGGTAAGTTTTTAAAAATCCTGAGTGCCCTCCTAAGGGAGAAGTGTGCAATTCCATAAGAATCTTTTGTTTTAGCTGGGAATTCTTACAGAGGTATAAGCGATCTTTGTACCATAACGAATCATTTTGCCAGCTAAATGTATCAGAAGTACTGGAATCTTGTTGTAGCTTTCGAATAAGTGCCCACACTTCTTCGTCATTCTTCCATTCCTCCCTTGCTTCGTTTATCCAATCTGGTTGGATAATAGAAATGGCACACAACAATGCTTCCACATCCTCATCCTTTCTTGAGAGTGCATCTGCCACCACATTTTGCTTCCCTTTTTTGTAGATGATTTCAAAGTCATAACCCAACATCTTTGTGACCCACTTTTGTTGCTCTTCAGAGGATAATCTTTGTTCTAAAAAGTATTTAAGGCTATCATGATCCGTTTTTACCTTGAAGTGTCTTCCCATTAGGTAGGGTCGCCATTTCTTAAGTGCATGGAGTATTGCCAACATTTCCTTCTCATAAATAGCTTTGCTTAAAAACTTTCCCTTGATTGGACGACTTTCAAAAGCAATGGGTCTTTCATCTTGCATTAGAACAGCACCAATTCCATTTCCTGAAGCATCACATTCCACAATAAAGGTTTTTGTGAAGTCCGGTGTAGCTAAGACCGGTGCTTGGCACATTGCCTCTTTAAGATGTTCAAAGGCCTTTGTTGCTTCCGGAGTCCATGAAAATGAATCTTTCTTCAATAATGTTGTTAGAGGTGCTGCTATTCTCCCATAATTCTTAACAAACTTGCGATAATACCCTGTCAACCCAAGAAATCCTCGCAGATGCTTTATGGATGTGGGGATTTTCCATTCCTTAATGGCTTTAATTTTGCTAGGGTCTACCTTAACTCCTTCATGAGATACAATATGACCCAAATATTCCACCTCCTGGACTCCAAAGAAACATTTGGATCTTTTTGCATATAATTGTTTCTCCTCCAATAGTTGTAGCACCCTGTCAACATGTTCAACATGATCCTTCCAAGACTTGCTGTAGATTAGTATATCATCAAAAAATACTAACACAAATTTTCTAAGGAATGGTTTGAAAATTGAATTCATCAAACCTTGAAATGTTGAAGGTGCATTGGTAAGGCCAAAAGGCATGACCAAAAATTCATAATGACCCTCATGAGTTCTAAATGCCGTTTTCGGAATGTCTTCAATCTTCATTCTGATTTGATGATATCCCGAACGAAGATCCAACTTGGTGAAGTAAATTGATCCATGCAATTCATCCAGTAATTCATCAATAACAGGAATGGGGAACTTATCTTTAATAGTGAGCTTGTTGAGCTCCCTATAATCTGGACACATGCGCCATGATCCATCCTTCTTGTGCACCAATACTACTGGAGCTGAGAAAGAACTTTGACTCGGTTGAATTATACCAGCCTCTAGCATTTCTGCAACCATACGTTCAATTTCACTTTTTTGGACATAGGGATATCTGTACGGCCTGATGTTTGGAGGAACACTTCCTGGAATCAGATGAATAGCATGATCATGATCACGCATAGGTGGGAGACCCTTGGGAGTCTCAAATACCTTGGAATGATTGTCCAGGACTTTTTGGAGATCTGGAGAAATAGATGATTCCAATGTGGAAACATCTAGCGAACATAATTGTGCAATTACACCTCTTTGCTCCTTTTTTAGAAGCTTTGTCATACCATTAGAGCTGATTATCTTTCCTGGTTTCCCTGCAATACCCCTTAATTCAACTTCCTTTCCTTCCGTAGAAAATTTGATGAAAAGTTCTTGAAAATTAAAAGCTATTGTACCCAAGGATTGTAGCCATTGGACTCCTAGTACAACATCAGCACCTCCCATTGGAATGGAAAGCATTGGGCTAGTCAATACATATTCTCCCATGGATAGCTTGATATTATGGCACTTTCCAGAGCAATTTATTGTTCCTCCATTTGCAATCATCACTTGACACTCTGGTGCTGGATATAGGAAGCAATTCAATTCTTTTGCTACCCTACAATGAATAAAATTGTGGGTGCTTCCTGAATCAATCAACACTATTACCTTTTTCTTCTTGATTTGTCCTTCTATCTTGATGGTTTGAGGAGTGGTAATTCCTGCCAATGCATTACAAGATATGGTCGGATTTATTTGTTCTTCATCTAGGCTTTGTTCCTGGAGTATATCTTCTTCTTTTGACCTTTCTTGCTCCTTTTCTTCTTCCTCTTCACAATCTATGTAGAATAATTTCTTCTCAGCACACTTATGACCTTTAGTGTATTTGCTATCACAACTGTAACAAAGCCCTTTTGCTCTTTTTTCTTCCAATTGTTGTGGTGTCAACCTTATAGGTTGTGGAAGACTAGGGGCAACAACACTTCCGTCTTTATAGTTGTGAGTGGTATGCTTCCTGGTTGCCATAATTTTGCTTTCCATTTTTCTTGCTAACCTGAATGCCTTCTCTAATGAATCAGGTTCCCAAAGGCGAACATCATGTTGGATATTATCCTTTAAAGACCCTATGAACACATCAATCCTATGCTCCTCTGGAATATCTTTTACCCTTATGTTCAATTTTTGGAACTCCTCAATGTGCTCCATTACTGAACCCTTTTGTTTGAGACTTATCAATTGGCTAAAAAAAGTGTTGCTTTTTGTATCTTCATAATGTGCTATCAATTCTTCCGTAAAAATTGCCCAAGTGATAAATTGTTTACGAGAACAAAGCCATTGATACCATACAAACTGATTTGGTTCCAAATATACAGTTGCCATACGTACCTTTTGTGCGTTTTGCACATTATTGAGATCGAAGAATTGCTCCATCTGTAATATCCATGTGGCGGGATCCTTGCCATCAAACTTCCTCATATCGATTTTTGGAATATGGTGATTCTTCGATCCAACATTAGCGTCTATGGAATCATGATTAACATTTCTTTTGTTCTCATCATGAGTTTCCTTTACTACCTTTTCACCATTAGTGACCCTTTCTTGTAGCAACTTCTTCAATTCTTCCATGTCTGTCTTCAAATCTATCTTCAAATCTGCCATGTCTCTCTTCAAATCTGTGTTCGAATCATCCATCTTAGCTTCCATGCCCTTTATCTTAGATTCCACGCCATTTACCTTAGATTCCACGCCACTTATCTTAGCTTCCACGCCATTTATCTTAGCATCTGTTAACTTTTGTGAGCGTGACATTTGTTGCACTTGTTCTTGTAATTTTGATATATCATGTAGCATTTCTTCCTCTTCTTCATGAGTCATGCTAGAGCTTTCAGGTTCCTTACTAGGTGTTTGCATTTTCTTTCCTCGGGGCATCAGTTACTGATAATAATGCTTTACTATGCCCTTTGAATTCCATTAAACCAAGCTTACACAAAAATTTAAAAAAAAACTACACACCTTTTTTCACTTTATAGAAGCCTGATATTGAATCTGATGTATCTCTGTAATTTCGGATCATCTAGTTCTGAAATTGTAACTGTAGTAGCCTTCTGCGTCCTCTTTCCAATGCCACAAGTCTGAGCCAAATTGGATTCTCCAAGGAAGAGTTATGTGAAATCTCCCACAGTGACTTGCTTTTAGACTGGTTCAGTAGAGCGAACTTGTACGACGTGCCACGAGTCACTGTTTCAACCTTTGAATCTAAAACACACACACAAGAAACTACAGTCCGTCCTCTTTCTGTACCTTCTTACGAAATTTCAATCCGATCCCCAGAGAGAAAGTTATGACGATTTTCCCCAGGTCACCTGTTTTGAATGTAATTCAGGAGTCTGCAAAAAGACCAACTTCCTCAGATCATATCTCCGCAAATATCGCGCGAAAAGCTCTGAAATTTGGACCCAAGGTTCAGTGCGATTTCTTCTCAAATGGGTTTTTTTTGCGACTTCTGAAACGTCACAGAAAAAAAGTTATAGCGAAAATTCCACGATGACCTGTTTGGAGCAGCGAAACCCTAGAATCCAAAGCTCTGATACCAAATGTTATGAAACCAGCTCAAGAAAAGATAAAAAAGATAGATCAACGCCTTAGAATTCAGCCTCTTCGAGGGGGCAACCTCCTTTACATTACATAAATGAACAATTCTTGGATGATACAAATGAAAAAACCTCCTTTCTATATATAGGAGTCTAAGGAGTCACAATATAATCCAGCCGACCTAACAATAATAATATAAAGCCACAAAAATAACAATAGAGGGATTCTATGGGGCACAGAAATAACAATATGGGGGTAATAGGGGCACAACAATATAAATAAGGGGTATAACTACAATAGTAATGGGGTAATCACTAGTATTATAGAGACCCAACAGGTTGACTCTTGTTCATGATAGGAAAATATATCCACAAGAGGATAACAAAATTCCTCCTAATCACCTCGAAGATAACTCCAGTTATTCCTATTTACAAATTACACATAAATTGTTAAAAACAAAATTTTATTTTAAAATTTAAAATATTTGTTATCTTTATAAAGTTATAAAAGTGAAATTAGTCATAAATAATAAGTTGCTCACATGGGACAATGGGAAGAAAATGGTTTGGGTGTGCCATAGTTGTTTTTCATTATGCAAAGCTTCAAAAGAAAATATCTCACATCTCTTTATTCTTTGTTCATATATAGTGCATGTGTGTGGAAAGGTGGTAGAAGATTTGGGCACCAAAGTCTCATGGACACAATTTGGGCGAGTAGATTGCCTAAAATCATGGAAAGAAAACCAAGTGACCACTTCCTTTGAAGGATTTCCATATATATTTATAAAGAACATGTGGTGGGTTGGGAACTCTAGCACTTTCTATTCTTGTGACATTTTGGTTGAGATCACTACTAGTAAAACTATACAATGAATTCAAAGTTGAACCAAAGTCTCAAAAAGGTTGTTGTTGGTGCTTCACAGGGACATCTACCAAGATGTAAGGTCATACTGGTTCTCTTTATTTACCAGTCCTTCTCCTTTCAAGTTAGTTATGCTCCTGGGTGTGGATCAAACAATAGAGCATAATTCATAGCTTTGCAAACATTGTTCACAAACACTTCTCTAAATAATGTCAAAAAACTTCAAATATTGGGAGACTCCAAATTGGTTATTGATTGGACCAATAACAAGGTATCCGCTGAAAACAAATATTTACAACTAGTCCTATAGGACATAAAAGAAGAGATTCCTTCATTTGAATGGATCTCATTTACACATGTGCTCTGAGAACTTAATTCCATATCAAATGGTTTATCCAAAGAGGCCTTGGATATGTGTGTTGGGACCTTTGTGATATAAAAATTTGTGGATAGTGTGAAATGATATCAAATGGTGATTCATGCATACATTTCTCTTTGACAATTTTGAATAGATCACATCTAGTTTCCCAATCTACTTTTGTGTATGCCTCTAGTTTTGAGTTTTAATGAACAATGTGACTATCAAGTTGTTACTAGAAGCTTTATAGCACAAAACTAGTCTGTAGCAACGTAAATCCTTTTTCAAAATTTGTTAAAGCTAAAAATTATTGATCATGAACAAAAATATGTATATTCAAGTCATATATATGTATATATAACCATAAAAAATATAAAAATATATTATATCTACTAAAAAAACTTTTTATTATAAATAAAACTAAATCTTGAATTTATTTCATTTTTTATTAATATAAAAATAATATATCAATTTAGAATTAATTCTAAATTATTTTAATTATGAAGAAAAATAAAATATATCTTAATTAAACAATAATGATTTCAATGATTAATGATTTATATATTATTGATTAATTTAAAATAATTTTAATATATTTTTTTATAAGTTCAAAAATTGTTAAAATTGAAAATTGTTGAGCCTGGAAAGAAATATGTATATTGAAATCTTATAAATATAATTTTTTCCCTTCTCAATTTTTTCTGAAGACTCTACCACATTAGGCTAAATGTCTGAGGTTGAGCTTCCACGAAACCGAGCCAATAGGTGACTGTTGTAGTTTGAGATCCGTATAATAAAATCTTATATTCTTCACCGAGAGATGATGGTTAAAATGAAGAGAACAAACTTATATTTATACAAAATTTGAACTTCAGCGAGTAGAGACATCCCTTGGAGGTGAGGCTGACTTGCACAAGTAGGCACATGTCGGCCAACGTTAAAAAATTATTATTTTCCAGCTTGTAAATTCATTTTCTCTCCATCTAAGAGGAGTTAGAACACAAGTAAGGGCTCGTTGGAAAGGGGAAAATGTCCTCTACAAGATGGTGCTAATTTAATCCTTAGATAAGCTCACTTTACCATCAAGAAAATTGTATTTGTGAACTGTCATCATTATTTTATCCATGGAAGATTTTAGTATTTTTTGTTTTGGAAAATGCTAGGGCTCCTTCTTCATTTAGGCCTCCAAGATTATGTGGGTTCCTTCACATGTGTTCTTCATTTACAAGGATTAGGGAATCTTCAGAGGCATCATGAACTTCATTGAATTATATAGGAATTTCTCCTAATAATTTCTCATGGACATATGCACATATACATCAATAATCTAAAGTTATCCATTGTTTAGATAGAGCTAGGGTTTCATGGGTATTTTAGCAAGGCTAGGGCATGTCATTAAAGATTTCTTCAACATTATTAATTGCCCTAGGGTTGACTTCATTAATGGCTTGACATCATATTGACTTAAGTGATTCTAGGGTTAGGGTATCATCACAAAAGGGTTAGGACATTTTCCATCTCCAATAATGTCATATTGACATTAATGACAACTTTGATCAATAGGAAACAAAAAATATATTAATAATTAAGTTGACACATGGTGGGTTTTAGGAATGTCTAAGCTTGTAATATCTTCCTTATTAAAATTATTAAAATGATTTTACAATTTTAAGGGTTTTTTTAATGAAGCGAGAAGAGTGATGAAACACATGTGAGAATTTTAGTCTAGTTCAATTTGAAGAGTTTTTCTAATGAAGCGAGAAGAGTGATGGAACAAATGTAAGAATTTTAGTCTGGTCAAAGCGTATGAGGTGTTTAAAATTGTAGGAATGTTCGACGATAACAGAGTTGGGAAGCGATTATGGAAATTGTCTATACCTCTTATTCAATACTTCATAAGGTAAAACTTGATTTTATCTTTCCTTATGATAGATTTTGGAGAAGAGAAACATGTCAGGTATCTATTCGGGACCATGATTTTCTTGTTTAATCTAAATGTACAATATGATTTTTTAATAACATGTTATTGCAACTCCCCCCCACGTCGGGTGGATCTTAAGCATCATGTAGTGCTATATGTAGACATATAGGAAGTGACATGCAATGAATTGAAAGCTTGTCCAACACTAGGAGCCAATAATGGATTTGGTATGGGGAGAATGAAGCTAGGTCATGAGAGGCTTTGATAATCATGGTAGTCGTATGACCAACAATGGTGGTGATCAAACCCAAAATGAGGGTAATCTGATTCGTAAGGTAGGTGACAACAACTGGATTTATAGTTTTGCATAGGAATATCATCACATTGAGCAATATGGATGACCATATGAGGCACAATACCAAAAATTAGAAGCCTTTTAGACGCATTTTAAGAATTGAAAGATCCATTTCAAAGGGAGCCGATTTCCCTAGTCGAATTTATTCTCAATGTTAATGGTAAGCCTTACTTTATCTTTGTCCTTCTTTTTCACATTTCTCTATTTGTAGTAGCATGAACTCTCCCTCTTAAACACTTTGCTATTTAGGATTTATATTTTCATTTTTAATTGTAATTTGGGTGATGAATATTAACAGGTTATGAGGGCTCCCACTAAGCTTCGGGGAGTGGCAAAAGACTACTTCTTTTGTATGCTTCATTTAGGGCTTAGCTACTCATATTCAAATATCTTGACATGTCTTTGTTTTGAGCATTGCAACTCTTTTGTTTTTGGTTTGCATAGTATTTGGTCTAGTCTCTTTAAAACCTAGTGTTTCCCCTCTCAAGGGATTTATCTTCCTCTGTGTTGGCATATGATATAGACCTTGTGTCAGTTATGTATTTATATTGGGATATAGTGATTTCTTTTAATGATTAGGTGGTTCTCTCTTGGCTCCACATACACAACTCTTTTGGCCTTTCTCCTCAAAATAATCACTAAACTTACATCCTTTAAAGCATTCTATTAAGGGTGGCGATGGATTTATTATGTGAACAGGTTGCAAACCATAGGGAAGTATTTGGCAACATCTTGTGCGAACAATATTAAATGGTTAATCAAGAGCCAACCAATTCATTATATTCGACCTCATTGTGAGGCAATTTTCAGGGGTGGAAAACACGAAGATTGGTTCTCATATCATTTTGTTATCCTCCTCGAATCCTCCAAAATGGAAAGAGGGGAGGCTTTAGTGGTCAAAGGGGACGTAGTAACGCGAGAGCCCCTGCCTCCTTTCATGCTCATATGGTTGTTGAGTATTCAACTAATAGGTACTACAACACCACTCCTCCAGCATTCAGAGAGAAATCGAAGTAGCTAAGGGGGAGGCAAGGGTAAGAAGAAGGTACATTTCTGATGAAGTTGTTTTGGAAAAGGTTGGTGGCTAGGTACCAGGCATGAGATGCACTAGAACTTGAGAAACTAGGTATCTGCAAGTTGTGGATATCTATTGGAAGATTAAAAATGTCACTGGAAACGTTTTAATATAATGCTCAAAGGAACCATAGGAGGTCCTATTGCAGGTAGATGAAGCATAATAACAAATTGAAAATCCGGATCACAAGATCAATGTGTTGGTTAAACACCTAACAAACATCAAGTGCATTGGTTCTGAGGAGGAAGTTGGTCGGCTTGAGACCATTTAGGTGGACTCCCACACCACTTAACCAACAAAATGTCAAGGTTTTTAGTTGTTTACTTGGTTTTACTACTATTTTGTTCTACAATTTCAATTTTGAAATCTTTATGCATAAGTTATAAGCTGGAATTGCAAGTCCACTATTTTATACTGTTAATAAACTTTATAATATGGTGTTTCCATTTGAATTTTTTTTGTTATACTTATAGTTTAATTTTATAAGTGGCAAATCAATAACTACAATAAGATATTTACACTATATATTACTTTAATTTAATCATAATATAAATTACACAACTTCCAACAACCCAAAAAACAAAAAACAAAACTTTCCATTTTAACTAAAAAACATAGATTAATGTTTAATGAATATATATTTTATTTATATTCTTTTCTTTATGGATACTTTTCACAACACCTTCCAACATAAATATTAATGAAACAAATACATCTTATAACATACAAAGTTACCCTTCAACTACTCCACTAGTAATTTAATAAGCTAGATTATAATAAAATTATTCAAACAAATTGCCAATCTTTTAAATTTAATATTATAAGAAGTGAAGAAGGTTCTTATCTTTATGAGCTAGATTATAATAAAATTATTCAAACAAATTGCTAATCTTTTAAATTTAATATTATAAGAAGTGAAGAAGGTTCTTATCTTATATAAAGATTTGGGATCCAGGGAGCTGAACAAAAAGATAAAGCAAAAAAACTAAACCGTACCTTTTCACTTGTAATTTAATGTATAAATTAAATTGCTAAAAATTTCAAGGCCCCTTTTTAACATTATGTTTTGAAAATTTGTCAGTGCAATGTTTCCACTTTATTAAAATTAATGTATTATGGTGCTCACTTTTAATAGCTGAAGACATCTTACGTACAGTGGAAGTCATGTAACAAAAGAATAAAAAAAGTCAACACACTGCTATGATTGGAACACCATGAAATCAACGCTGAACATAAAAAAATAAAGCTTTCCCGTCAATAAAATATTTGCAATTATTTTATAAAAATATGTAATTACGTTGTTTCGTGAGTTACTTTTGTACACATGGAATCTTTTTTTATTAGAGGAAAAATAGTTTGGGGAGGATTTCATTTTTCCCTCTCAACTATTCGAGATAATTTTAATTTTAATTGGTATCTTATATTATGTTGTAATATTATTAATTTTTTATTTAATGTTTCATTTTGCAGTTATTACAATATTTTTATCATATAAAGTTAATATTTAAATGTTTACATTTATTTACAATGAATGCAACATCTATTCTATATTGAGTTAACATTTAAATATTTACAGATATTACATTACCTGTAGAACGTCTCTCAGCGAATGATTACATTTGTTGTGGCTATATTCTTATATCTTGATGCAACACCAACTAAAAGGTTTTTTTTTTTTGTAACTTTTTAACTTCAAAATAAAGTGATGTGCAAACAATCTCACTTACACAATGATTTGGATATTGGTTGAGAGATTGACTACCTAAAAAGATAAATTACAAGAACATGCCTTATTTTTAGACAAAATGACTTGAATATTGCTCAATGGATTAACTACCTAAAAACATAAATAAAAAAAGATACTTTATTTTTAAGAAAACTTCACAGAGAGTAATAGAATTTTGCAAGTGAACATGATGAGCCCAACACTCTATTTCATTCATCCTCTCTTTGTTGAGATTCTTTCCTAGTTTTTTCTTTAGTAGGTGGGAGGCAAGCATCTATCTAACAATGCTTGTGTTTGAGTGGATTCAAGGTCTAATTCGAGCATCTATCTAATTCCAGGTAGCGTGGTTTTCCTTGAATAACAATGATGAGTCAGCATGCATTTAGGGATTGCAACCAGTGATGGTTGTCCCATTGTTGGTTTGACAACTAAGTTATGATAGGTTTTCCCATAGTTTAAAAATATTTTTAATAGCTAGGCTTGGAATTAAGAAGAAGAAGAATAAGCTACATATCAAACTTCCTTATTTGCGGAATGAGGAACATCCCTGTTGGTACCTTCCTTCAAGGATTTGATTGTTAAAGTTTACGAAGGTATACATACTCTACACCATATTGGATTTAAATGTGTCATCTCTTAGGAAGAAACACATGTTCTTCACTTGCTTAGATCCATGTTAACTACATATCTATTAAGGGTTGAGAGGGATCAAATATCTTAAAGCACAAATTTGTTTTAGATTGCAAAACTCTACTCTGTGTGTTAATGTCATACTCAGTGTGGAAAGAATTAGACATCTAACACTAGAAAAAGTTGAAGACATATTTACACCTCAAGTGATTTTCCATACTGAGTGTGGAAAGAATTAGACAGCTCACACTAGAAAAAGTTGAAGACATATTTACACCTCAAGAGATTTGATTCCTCTTGGAACTTGACAAATGTAGGGTTAACATGGAATTATGTTGGTTTCACATAAACATATACACACACACCATGTGTTAACTCCATCTGAGTGTGGAAAGAATTACACATTCACGCTAATAAAATGTTTTATTTACTCAACATGGTCATTGAAATATTTTATCGATGATTTATATTGTGCAAGTAATATGTTTTTTTTTTTTTTTTAATTAATATATTTTTAAATACAAATCCTCCTCATATTGGAAAGGAGAAAGCATATATCTGTGAGATGGAATCTCTATCTTTATATATATATATATATATATATATATATATATATATACATACATACATACATACACACATTGCATTATTTTGTAATTAATATTTTTTTAAATGTTATATGTCAACTCCATATTAAACATTAAACAAATTACAAATATTCTTTATAACTTGAATTAAAAAGCATCTATCAATGAAATAAAAAATATTTTCATATATATATATATATATATATATATATGTTTGACATTGAAATCTTCTACTCCACATGCATATTGAAATATTTTTTTAATAACCCTAGTGTGTGTATATATAAATTACTCAGAGTGCATATTAAAATAATTAACTCTTAACCCACATTTAATTTTTTAATTTGTTATAACATTTTTTAAATACCACATATCAAGTATATATTAAACATTAAATAAATTACACCTCTCCCAAGATTTTTTTTCTCAATTCAATTATTTTATATTTCTCTATATAAAGTTGTCTTTTTTTTAGACTAGGTTGAGCTTAGGTTAGGGCTAGATTGCTTATTGAATGGAAGAAGAACAATCAACCCACAATGGGATGCTTATCACTAGGATTGTGATGGAAGGAGAATAATCAACCCATATCACTAGGATTGTGATGGAAGAAAAACATTCAACCCACAATGGGATGCTTATCACCGGCATTATGTGAATATTGGTTGAGCTTGGACACCCTATGGGATAGTTGTAATTCCCTCAAAGTGACTTCCATATGTGCTAGTTGGTCACTACCCTCATCCGAGGAGAAGGAGATGTTAGTTGATCTCCTGGCTAGGATGGTTAGCTTGTGGTCTATACTATCATTTTTTTCTGACCACTCTGCCAATCTAATAGAATTCTCATGTTGAGTCCTCTGGTATCTCCTTATGTGGCATGCCATATTCAAATGATGTTTAACATTGTGTTGACTTTGTGCCATGATCAATGAAGTGACAAGAGTGCATGTAATGCACCAAGTATAATGGGAACCACAACCCCCTTTCGTATGATATGACATCATATCAAGGTTAAGGGGTGGGGGAGAAACACTTGTTATTGGACAGATAAAACATGTTAATAAGGAGACATCTCAATTTTTATGATATTTTTAAATAAAATTATACTTTTCAAAAAAAAATATTATTAAAAATAAAAATAGATTTTCCTTTTATTAATTTGCAACGCAATATGCATTATTCAAAATGGTTTTAAAGATAAATCTAAAAATAGACATTTTCACAACATTTAAATATTTTTTAAAATTATAACTAAATTAAAATCCCCTTATAATCACTCAAAACATAGGGGATTTTTTTAAGACTAGAATTGTGAATATTTGATTTGTATAAAAATCTATGCTTGGGATGGTTTTATGTCAAGAAGTACAAAATGGTAGGTCTAATTGAATAAAAACACCAAAATGTTCTTGCTATAATAAAATTGATTGGTTAAAAACATAAAGCTTTCAAAACATCTCAAAATTTTTGATACATTTAACTATATATATATTAAATTTTGAGAGATCTTTTGGTAAAAATCACATAAAAATTCTTTAAGTCGACGTGTTTCGAACCATTAGTGTGGTTCATCTTCAGGTCAAGATGAAGAACCATATCATGGCATTAGATTAAATAAATGAAGAGAAATGTTTTTTAGCCATTAGAATATAACAACTAATTTTGACTAAAGAATTATCATTAATTAATAGACAGTTTTTTAATTTAAATGAAGGAATAGATGGAAATTAGTTGTAAATGAAGAATTAAATTAATTTTTTTATTATTATTATTTTAATAAAAAAATATCATTAATAATAAGGTCAAACTTAATTATTCTAAACAATAAAATTGAAAAATAGTAATAAGAAAATGAAAAAAATAAAAATAAAAATAAAATAATAAATAAATAAACAAACAAAATAAAAATAATAAGATAAAATTTAACTATTCTAAACAATAAAACTAAAAATAGTAATAAGAAAATGAAAAAAAAAAATATGATTCAAAATAATGAATTAACTTAATTTTATTATTTAAATCCAAAAAATAAAAGTAAAAATAATATGGTTAAAAAAATGAAAAACAAATAAATAAGAAATAAAGCAATTCGATTAAAATAAATAAATAAATAATTTAATTATTATAAAAACTTAGGAATACAAGGTAGGGATCCAACACCTTCTAATACTCCAACCATCGTCTCTATTTAGATTAATAGGCCTCCTTTCAATTTCCAAAGCCTCCCTAAACTTATGGTGATGAAAATGATCAATCCTTGCAATGGCCTCGCCTCTTCAATGCAAATGTGATGTCTTGTCTTTTCCGCATGTTCTGCCAAAGCGAAGGAGCGAGACCTTCCATGTTTGATGTTAGTTGCGTGCTCAAGAATCCTCTAATTAATTGAGCGGTCAGTTTCACCAATGTACGGAGTCCCACAGGAGCAAGGGATGACATAAACACCTTTCCCATATTTAGGGTTCACAAGGTCCTTCACTGATCTTAGGGAGCTTCAGATAGTGTTTAGGGGCCTAAATATCAAAGGAAACTAATGTTTCTTCAGGATTTTAGCAATCTTGTCTATGGTTCCTTGGATAAACGGAAGATGCACCCATGAAAACCGATATTTAAGATCATTTTTAATCATAGGACCTTTTTCAGCCTTAAGGAAGGCTCTAAGACATTGACACTTACTATAACCATTCTTATTAAAAACACTAAGGAGATGGGTTTTTCATCATTGAGGTGGTTTTCATCATAAACTCGTAATGCTCGAGTGGCTAAGGTGTTGAGAACACCTAGCTTTTGAGCAGGTAAATGATGCAAATTCACATGAAGATATTGTTCAGTGTGAGTTTTATTCCGGAAAAACTTGGTGGGAGAAAGAACCATCATCTCTCTTTGAAATAAGAACATCGACGAAAAGGAGGTTGCCATTGATTTCACATTCCATAGTAAACTTTATGGAACAAGATTGATTGTTAAGATGCTGGAAAAAGAGGTCCAAATTTTATCGACTAGGAGCCCAGATGATGCAAGTGTCATCCACAAACCTTTTCCAAAGCTTAGGCTGGAATAGAGTTGAGGACAAGGCCTTAGGTTCAAAGTCCTTCATAAGCAGGTTAGCCACTACTGGGGAAAGGGGGGAACCCATGGCAGCTCCACAGGTTTGTTCATAAAATTCACTTTCAAAATTGAAGAAAGTAGAAGTAAGGCAAATTTCAACCAAATACACTATATCTGGGTCTGTAATGCGCTTCATGGCTTCAATGGCCTCGTTAATGGGGATATTCATGTACAAGGAAACCACATCGAAACTCACCAAATGATCTACAGGAACCAACCTTATACTCTATAATTCGTTTACAAATGAAGACAAATCTTTCACAAAGGATTTAGTCTGACCAACAAGAGGTTTAAGCTTATTTGCTAAAATCTTAGCAAGAAGATAGGTCGACCCTCCAATGGTGTTGACAATGGGACACATGGGAGCCCCTTCCTTATGGATCTTTGGAAGACCATAAATCCTAGGAGTGAGAGGGCTACTCTCAATTAACTCTTGACTAAGGGAGCTAAGAGTGCTACTAAATTTTATGGCTGGAGAAACTATTTTATAAATCTTCTTTAAGGGATTCTTATTAAGTTTTCTATAGCTCCCGCTATTACAAAGGTGATCTAATATTTTTCTCTGGTAATCTTCCTTATCTAAAATAACAGAAGCACCCCCTTTTGTCAACTTTAAAAACAACAACGTCCTTGTTATTATTCAAAGCTTTGAGAGCCTCAAACTCAGGTTTGCTAAGGTTGTTCTTAGGGGGTTTAGCCTTTCTCAGGACAACCACACAGTCTTGTCTAATGATATCCTTAGTAGATTCTGGTAAGTCCCTTATCCCGAATTCAATGTCACAAATAATCTCTTCCATTGGGATTTTCCTAGGAGAAAGGGAAAAATTTAAACATTTCTCTAAAAGACTATAAATAGGAGGATCAAAAGAAAAGTGAGAAAGATTAACAACTCTATTATTAAAAGGGATGAAAGAAATTATATTTTTATTATTAATATTGTTGTTAGAATCAATAGAAAATATATTATTATTATTATTATTATTAGCATTATAATAATAATAATTATTATTAATATAAAAGAGATTATTATTATTATTATTATTATTTTCTTCTTAAGGCTGAAAAAGGTCCTAGGATTAAAAATGATCTTAAAGATCGGTTTTTAGGGGCACATCTTCCATTTATCTAAGGAACCACATACAAGATTGCTAAAATCTTGAAGAAGCATAAGGTTCCTTCGACATTTAGGCCCCTAAACACTATCTGAAGCTCCCTAAGATCAGAGAAGGACCATGTGAACCCTAAAGATGAGAAAGGTGTTTATGTCATCCCTTGCTCCTATGGGACTTCGTACATTGGTGAAATTGGCCACTCAATTAATTAGAGGATTCTTGAGCACACAACTGACATCAAACATGGAAGGTCTTGCTCCTCCACTTTGGCAGAACATGCGGAAAAGACAAAACATCACATCTGCATTGAAGAGGTGAGGGTCATTGCAATGATTGATCATTTTCATCACCGTAAGTTTAGGGAGGCCTTGGAAATTGAAAGGATGCCTATCACGCTGAATAGAG
This sequence comes from Pinus tabuliformis, assembly GCA_031772625.1. Lineage (NCBI taxonomy): Eukaryota > Viridiplantae > Streptophyta > Pinopsida > Pinales > Pinaceae > Pinus > Pinus tabuliformis. The sequence continues at coordinate 770,846,784 of CM062811.1, read as the reverse complement.
ACGATGATTGGAGTATTAGCAAGTGTTGGATCCATACCTTGTATTCCTAAGTTTTTATAATATAGAATTAATTAATTTTTTATTTTATTTATTTATTTTAATCAAATTGATGGTATTCATTTATTTCTTATTTATTCACTTTTCATTTATTTATTTTTAACCATATTTATTTTTGGATTCAAATAATAAAATTGAGTGAACTCATTATTTTGATTTATATTTTATTTTTTCATTTTCTTATTACTATTTTGTTTTATTGTTTGGAATAGTTAAATTTGACTTTATTATTATTTTTTTCATTTTCTTATTACTATTTTTCAATTTTACTGTTTAGAATAATTAAGTTTGATCTTATTATTATTGATCTTCATTTTGATTGGAATGATGATAATAACAAAATTAATTTAATTCTTTATTTATAACTAATTTCCATCTGTTACTTCATTTTAATTAAAAAAATTGTTTATTATTTAATGATATGTCTTTAGTCAAAACTAGTTGTTATATTCTAACGGCTAGAAAACATCTCTCTTCATCTTTTTAATCTAATGCCATGATATGATTCTTCATCTTGTCCTGAAGATGAACCACATTAGATGGACCACATAATCCTAAATTCAGGAATTACATATATACTATTTATGGAAAGGGGCATTCAACATTGCCCAAAATAGAATCCTTTACTGAAGGGTTATTTAAGTCCAACAAGTTATTAGTGACTTGATTGGTCAAGTTCTCAAAAAAACTATCATTCTTGGAGTTGATTAACTAAAATTTAGAGCTCATTGATCTACTATCCAAGGATCACTATTTCATCTTTTACACTTTGCAACTTGATTTTATGTTTCACCAAAAATTCCATAAATACTTTGCAAGGAGAAATTATCCTTAAAACTTTAAACCCATAAAACTATGTCAAATATATAATTATTTATGAAATCAATTATTATAATTTTATTGGAAAATAATTATTTTAATAAAACATGGAATACAGATTTAATATATTTTTTTATGACTCAAATAATTTAAATGTAATTTTAACACAGGTTTAAAATTAAATTAATCCAAACTATAATATTAAACTAATTCTAAACTTTTAAATTTATTTATATATTCAAAATTATAATTTAATAATACATATTACCAAATATATAATTATTTATGAAATCAATTATTATAATTTTATTAGAAAATAATTATTTTAATAAAACATGAAATACAAATTTAATATATTTTTTTATAACTCAAATAATTTAAATGTAATTTTAACACATGTTTAAAATTAAATTAATCCAAACTATAATATTAAACTAATTCTAAAATTTTAAATTTATTTATATATTCAAAATTATAATTTAATAATACATATTACAATTATAATATTTTTTATTGATTGATTGAGGAAGATCTACACATACGATTGGTTATCATAGTCGACTTTTCGAAACATCCACCCATATCCATTTTTAAGACTTGACGAAATGTGAAGAGCATAAAGAATAATAAATATATGAAAGATATGTTATTCAATTTTTTTATTCATTAAATTTTAGTAAGTACAAAATGATTTGAATGCCCATATCAAATGTTTTTAGTAAACAAAAGATGATATTTTTTATTTTATTTTTAATAATTTTTTTGGTAAAATTTTTGAAAAAATTAATTTAGTATTAATTTTCTTTTAACCTTAAATATATTTTTTTATATTGAAATAGAAATTATAATTTTATTAAAACTTATATCATTATGCGGCTAAGAGTCTATCTTTCTAGGATGTATGGAAACATGTTAATGGCTCAAGACCCATAGATATCTGGTAAGAGTGAAGGTCTATCCCTAAGCATCACTAAGAGTTTATCTTCCTAAGATGTAAGGAAACATGTTAATGGCTCAAGACCCATAGATATCTGGTAAGAGTGAAGGTCTATCCCTAAGAATCACTAACAGATAATTCCAGATAACATATTTTTTTGAATAACAATAATAGACCAATCTGCATTCACCAATGATAATTAAAAATAACTATCCTTAACTATCCTCTCTACTAATTCGAAAACTAAATTATAATATAATTTTCCATGATTAAAAAAAACATCTACCAATTTTCTGATACTAAATCCATTACCTATTTTCTATATAATATTTGCATTAACGATATTTTGAAAATGCAGAAAGATACCCATTGTATGAAAAATAAAACAATGTGATTCATATATGATTGCTAAGGATATGAATATTAAAATTCACTCAAATTGAAATCAAAACCAATCCATGAGTCAAGACCATTCTTAATTTTCATTTTGATCGGAGGGGATGTAATTTGAAAATGTTTCATTAACCTTATATTTGGTGAATAATATTAATTATAATTTAATCTAATGATAATATAATATAATGTTGTTTAAATTTATAATTTTGAAGAATATAATTGATTGTAATTATAAATTCAATTTTTTTTATTATTTTATGCGGTGTAACTAAGTATTTATTTTTAAAAATATGTAATAAAATTTTTAATTATAGAAATTTATTCTCATTTTATCGTGGAGATTTTTAATATCCAAATAATTTTATTATGATACCATGGGTTAATGTTATGGCTTATCAATACTATATGCCCAAAATTTCATAACGCATTTCATATGACACTGTTTATATGACATAGGAAAAAATAGGCACAATTACTTTAGAAATAAAACTCAACTATTGTTTTGCGTATACTCTTAAGAATATTGTAGAATATTTTATGTTGGTTAAATATCTACCATCCAACTAATAATTATTGATAATTAAATTAAAATTTTGGAAGCCCTATTCCAAAATAGACATGCCTATAAACCCAAATATTTTGTGGATATTCTATACCATCCACGTATTACTTATTGATAATTAAATTTAAATTATGGAAACTCAATCGAGGTAATAATTGATTTAATTCTATAATTTATGGAATAGATATGCATAATTGATTTGATTTTAATCATTTTATAAAAAATTAAGATATAATACTTATGAAGATTTTGTTCGTTAAAATCTAATGTACATGAAACAAGAAAAAACCATTTGATTGATATTAAGTATTACACGTATTGTAGAAGTGTAAAATACAACAAAATGTAAATTGCAAAATAAAAGAAATTCAAAGTTCAACTCATTTGGCAGGTAAACATGTTTGTAATACATTTGACATGTCATAAATACATTACCTTAGTAGCACACTACACATAGTTTATCTTTCCAAGCACACATTATTATTGGTTTGCATAACTATTTAAACTATTTATCAATGCTTTATGAAAAAAAGGGTTTGATTTAGAGTTTACACAATTGGTTATATCTATAGTGGATATTTGCTCAAATTCCAATTCCATATTTGATAATATGACCACATTTTGTCACATGATAGACATTGGCCTTATTAGTCCCTGCTAAGATATGACTCTAGCAATAGATTTTCTCATTGACCACATTAGTTTAACATTGACTAATGCAATCTATAATGTTTAACTTTGAATAGATATGACTCTAGCAATAGATTTGGTCATTGACCACAATTAGTTTAACATTGACTAATGCAATCTATAATGTTCAACTTTGAATATATATGACTCTAGCAATAGATTTGGTCATTGACCACAATTAGTTTAACATTGACTAATGCAATCTATAATGTTTAACTTTGAATAGATATGACTCTAGCAAGATTTGGTCATTGACCACAATTAGTTTAACATTGACTAATGCAATCTATAATGTTTAACTTTGAATAGATATGACTCTAGCAATAGATTTTCTCATTAACCACAATTAGTTTAACATTGACTAATGAAATCTATAATGTTTAACTTTGAATTTTTTTCAAATATCATTAAAAATATATATTTTTTTCAAATATTTGATTGGACCATAACTTGATGGTAGCCTTTGTGCAATATAATGCCATATGGATAAGTGTCCCACATATTTTATCTTATAATTTTAAAGATTGTTGTGATATTCATACATGATTTTTAAATAATTATGTAGCGATTTTTTATTCTTAAGTTTTACAAGAAAACCATCCAAAATTAAAATCTTTAAAACTAATTCACACTTAGGTAAATAACATATTTACCATCAGTTAATTCTCATCATAATTTAAGCAAGTCATTGTATAAAAAATGGATAGGAATACGATGTAAATAAATATACTTACAATGAATTATTTCCCACCATTATTTATGGAAGAGTAGAATTGTAAATGTGTACACATATCAATTTATTAGTTCTTGCCAAAGAAAGACTATATCATTCCATTTGCTTATTAATCATTGTTAATTCAACATTGATCAATTCAAACTATAATGTTTTATTTGATTTTTTCTAAAACATAATTTCTAACTTCATTGGCAGGCACTTAGCTGTCTTCTAACACTTTTTTTTAACACTTTTTTTTTTAGAGTGGTTCACAGACACCCTAGTCAACGGGTGGCGCTACGTCCACAAAAAAATTTGCGCTGACGCCCCTAGGCCTACTGCAAGACCTGACCCCAAGGGCTTCGGGGAGAATGGACTCTATGACCTCTCGATGGCGAGGCACTGATTTTGACCAACTGAGCTAAGCCTTGGGGCTTAGCTGTCGTCTAACACTTATTTTAAATGATTTGTTAATTTTGCATTCAATACATTTACATATAATAAAAAATTAACCTCCTCTTCTTTAGTGTTCCTTTCCCCTTTCGTGGTATGAGGTATGCTAATCAAATAGAAATTAAAAAAAAAAACATCATAATCTTATTAAAACCCATATCAACACATTCTAATGACAAACTCAAAAAAGTCACCTCTTTATGCTATTTGAATGAATGAATAATATTTTAACATCCACGAAACTAAAAATAGTCTATGGGATTACCAACCTCCCTGTTTTTTTGTCTTTTGCAATTCAATCCTTTTCTTACTCAAATTGATGATGAACTGACCGAACCTTCTACCAATCTCCTCACTTAAAAGACAATGCCAAAAATTTGACATTAACATATTGCCATAAGTGTCCCTGATGTCTCTGAAAACATCACATTCCAAAATGAAATGCTTTTCCGATTCCACTGCTCTACAAGTGCAAAAAGTACACAACCGTTCTTCTCAAGCTTCTTTAGGTCTCTTCCACCCTCCCGTTTCACATCGAAGTTGATGCGAGTTAGTCTTAATTGAGCAATAAAAATCTTTGCTCCCCACGGAATGCTAGAGCCAATATACTCTTTTTGTTGGAGATCACAAATAGAGTTGAATTCTTCTTTCTATCCAACTTTTTTCCCCATATCCAAAACTTCTCCATAATAAATTTTTTTAACTCCATCTTCTTTGTAAGACATGCATTGAGATAAATATATCATTTCTCTAATTATTTACTATGCATTTTTACCCGACAAAACATATTCCATGAAAATGCCTTTTTACCCCGGCAAAACATGTTCCATGAAAATGGCTAACGTCACATTCGTCACACTCACGTCAGCTTCAAATTTTCGTATCATAAACCTGGTGACAAGCCCTGCCGCCACCACTTCAACGGACACGTAAACAGCTCCACCGTCAGTCGAATCCCGATCGCCGGTCGTAGAAAGACCGGTTACCGGTTTCCCGATTTTTCATTTTCCGTTCCGTCTGACAGCTTTTGGTCCGACAAATCGCATTGCCGTGCTGCAATCATCCAGTTTCTGTCAAACAGTTGGCCTACACTCCTATCTTTGCCTTTTCTCCGTGACTATTTCTATGAAGCTCATGATTCCGAGATGACTGAAAACAAAAGATTCCGCAAAATTCTTCATGCAATCCAGCTGATCCTGCCAAAATTTAGCCATTTTCTGCAACGAGGAAACCGAGAACCTAACCCTTAAAGTAATCAGGAAAAATCTGAAAAGTCACACGATCTCAGCTTCTGCCTACTTCTATCTATGCTGACCTTAAGAACGATCGTTCTGGTTTTGCGATTCTGCGAAGTTTAAGCTTAGGTTTTTATTCGTAAGATTAATGCTGATTTACAGTTTCAGATGTGAGAAAAACCACTAAGGCTATTGCAATGCCGGAATTTCAGCTTCAAGAGTCATATTTTTTTTTATTAATCTATTAGGGCAGGGCAGGAAATTTTGTGTCATTTCTCATATTATTCTCGAAGTACGATGAATTAAAATTGATTGCCGCAGATGGTGATAATTTTCTGAAAGTGCCATAATTCAAAATTAATCACAATATCAGTAATCATTATCAAAGAAATTCAGGAAATGGACCCCTCTTTATGGTTTTCTCAAAGCCCGAGAAACAAGATTCTTCACAGTTCTGTTGAATTGCCATAAACCAAAGTTGATCCCAGCACACTGTAATAATTTACTTAAAAGTGCTATAGGTTAACGTTGATCTCAATAAACTGTAATAATAATCAAGTAAATCGACTGACTCCTTACTTAAAACGTTAATCATCACCATGTAACCGGTGAGATTCGAACCTCCGTTATGCTCATAAAATTGCCCGTTTCCAACACCCGTGGATGGTCATCTGCCGTTTTAAGTTGTTTTCTGATGACGATAAATGAGAGCTGCAATCTTTGAAACATGAAAGGAGGTTCAATTATTGTTCTAGTTGTCAGAGTTTACCTAGGGTTTTTAGAGGCCGAGGAAAATATTTGAGGCAAAATTAAGCCTCCCCATGAGCCTATCGGATGAGAAATGCGTATCTGCCAAAATGAAGGGCCGAAGGAGAAGGCGTGGAGAGGTATTTGTTTGCCGTATGCAATCTCTAATTTGAGGCATGGAGGCTTTTGAACTCTGTGTGCAGTGTGATTAGGAGCTCATTTTCCACTTTTTCCGATATCTTAATTGTATAAATGCAGATGGACAGTTGGCTTGAAATCTATTTTCTCCGGTGTACATGCCTGCAGTTATTCTGGCCTGCTATTGTAATGAAAAAATGGCTCAATATCAAGCCTAGGGAGGACGAGTTCAGTGCGGACGAAAAAGACACTGAAAGCGATTTTGATGAAGAAGGTATGTATGCCTTTTGATTGTATCAATGAGAAAATTATGAATTGAATAATGCAGTAGAAAGCTATGTTTCAACTTTGAGATTTGAATCCCATGAGATGCCATTTCTGGGTTGATTCATCATCACAGTATAATCTGTATCTCCTTGTTGCTTCTAGATGCAAAAAGTGTTGAAAGGGAACCAGCTAGCCCAACTAGCCCAGCTACTCCGGCTAGCAACAATGTCAGCCACCAATCTGTATCGCGTTTTCAGGCTACTGGTAAGGACTTGCTCTATGTCATTTCTTGCAAACCAGTTAGAAATGACTGCTGGGTGATATCACATTGATTTAAATTCCAAAACGCAACACATTTCATGATTCACCCCAAACATTGTAGTTGGAATTTGTTTTTCATCGTTTTGCTTGAAGTAGCAAGTTTGTCTTGTGGTTATGCATACAACATCCTGAGTGAATTATCACCAAGATGTGTGAATTGTGGGTGCAGTTGCAGCAACTGTCCCAAATTTAAGGATTGGGAGTGCGGTATCCCAGAAATCTGCTACTGCGTATTTTAACCACGGCCATTTAGGGCCTGCAAATAATCCTGCTAATGAAATATCAACACCAGAGCAGAAGGCTGAAAGCCATGCTAATGATGTATCTATTGGAAATCAGCTAGAACAACCATGTGATTGTGAGGACATGAATAAGTCCATTTACCATGACTTGGCTCAACATGGTGATTCCCCTGAAATGGTCCCTGTAGAGAGTGCTGCTGCCCTGCCATCATCTGAGTCAATTCAGAATTGTCTTCAGTTTGCCATGAAATTAGTAGCAGTCAGTTTATCTGAGCTGTACCACGAATTTGAAAATCCTCAAGTGAAGATTTCCAGGCTAAGAAAAGTCCAAAAGTTGATACTTACAATTTTCTTCAGATAAACATAATAGTGAAAGTTTACAAGCTATCCTTGAAGAGGAAGTTTGAAGGCTTGCAGTTTGTGGGGTGTATTTCAACTTATTGTTTGGCTTTCAAATTGTGAGGTCTATTTCTACTTATTTTCTGGCTTGCAGTTTGTGGGGAAATGGTGCAGTTTTTGGTTTGGTTTCCTTTGCCATTTGGCAATTCCAAGTTGCTGGTTTGGATCAGAAACGATTTGCCACCCTAGTGTGGTAAATCCAGTAACAGAGTTGATCACATCTATGATTGTGCATGTGATTATTAAATCTCTCACACCTTTTTCTCTGTGTTTCCATTGAATTTTAGGGATTCCATCAGAGCGTTTCTTGCGTAGACTAAGAAGAGGCAAATCGGAGACAATGCGAGCACAGTACATAGACACCAAAGAAATCAAGTTAGTCAATTTCATATTTGCTCCAGTTTTTCTGATCTTTATTGATTTAGGGTATGGAGCCACAACTCACTTTTCGTAATATTTCTTCTTTGTTCTTGGCAGAATATTAGTAGGCACTTGGAATGTTGGTGGAAATGTGCCACCCAATGATTTGGATATTGAGGACTGGCTAGGTAAACAAGAGCAAGCAGATATGTATGTCCTTGGGTAATTTTCTTGATTGAACTTGCCTTATTTGAATCTTGCCATTGATTATTCTCTAGCTATGCTTCATTTGATTTCAGGTTTGTTATCATCTGAACGAAAAGAAAATAGGCTATATTGAATGAGAAAATTGATTACAAATGGGAAAACATCAGCCTCTTTGCTAGAATTTCGATTTTCTACCCCTCTGAACTCTGTATTCATCATTTCAATTTCATGGAAGGTTATCTGTCTCTATTTCTCATGGGGCAGAAGCTTAGAAAACTGAATTATGTAGATTTGTAAATTTGTATGGTTATGAAATTTGCTCAGAGATGAGATATAATTCTGTTGGACTAGACCTCTCTTCTACTTCCGAATTTCCATAACAAGCCTTAGTTATATGTGTTGTAAATGCCTTCTGGTTGTAATAATCCCATAGCAACCCTAAGGTTCGCTAGTTCTCATTCATGGCAATTTTTGTCTGTGCAGTTTCCAAGAGATAGTTCCTTTGAATGCTGGTAATATTTTCGGTGCTGAGGATAATAGCCCCGTATCCAAGTGGGAAGCTATCATTCGTAGAACATTGAATAGGACACGCCAAGCTAAATCCAAGTGTAAATGCTATAGTGCTCCTCCTTCGCCATCGAGGGTCAAGGCATCTGATGCTTCTGACACCATTGCAGATGAAATACTATCTCCTGAAAAAGATGTGGCTAGCAATGAAGATGTTAATTTGTTGTCTGAAAGCATTGGAAAAGATACCATCAGAGATTGGTTAGATTCTAGTAATCTATATAGCTTCAGGAGAGTCTCCAGCTTCTCAGGGAGAGCAGGATCAACCTGGCCAGAAGAGTTAATTGATTCAGCAGTACAAGATTTAAAATCCAGTGTCAATTTAAAGAGGAGCTACAACAGTTCTGGAAGAATTGGAATGAAATGGTTGGAGCCTTTGTCGGACTCAGAAATGCGAGCTCTATCACCTGGTTCTAAATTAAGGAGAATGTATACAATTTCTGAAATTGGATTGAGCTGGCCAGAGCAGCCATTGGATTCAGAAACACAAGATTTACTGTCCAATGTTTCTTCCTTCAAGAAAAGTGATTTCAATGAAGAACCGAGGAATTTCCTGGAGACACTTTCATCATCAAATGTTGATGTGTCACCTACAAAACCTAAAAGGGTCAGGGAACGCTATGTACGAATAGTTAGTAAGCAGATGGTTGGAATATTTGTATCAGTTTGGGTTCTTCGAACTCTCAGGAGGCGTATTAACAACTTAAAAGTCTCCCCTATTGGTGTTGGTGTGATGGGCTACATTGGCAACAAGGTAATTTTTCTAATGATTTTATGCAAGAAAAACATTGATCTGCATACTGCAGCAGTTGATCATGCTCTAGAAGTTGTTTTGTTAGATATTCAGCATTATAATAGATCGTAGATTATCAGGTTGCTGCTAGTTTGTTCAAAGCATATATACAAGTAACTTCTCTTTGTTTTTCATCTGTAGGGTAGAAGATTTAGCAGTTCTTTAATTTATTTTAGTTGTTTAACATTACATTTTTGCAATCTTGATAATGTTGGAAATTTAGTACATACTATTTTTCATTGACTGATGCAACTGATGCCAATTTCATGCCTGTGTAAGTAATTCTTAAACTAACTTTCATATATTCTTAATACAAAATATATGCCCACTAAAAATTAATCTAATGTTAAAATTGGAATAAATCCTTGATAGTTTTTCTGAAAACATTTAAATTACCAATATACATGCACTGGACAAAACTGTTTTTTAGAATTAGTACATTTCATTTTTGATTGATCTGTGGGGAGCTATGAACCCCAATGCCACATTAACACAAGACAAACTCACTTTAAAATGCGAGGGAGAGAGATTTGAACCTTGCACAAGTGTTACCAGGATTGTGAGTTTGACTTGGATCAGGGCCAAAACAATTTTTTCCGGATCATCTCAGGTCAAACTCTGACTGTAATTAATTACAAGACCATCTCAATTTGATCAAGTAAAATTTGGGCTGACCGAGTCAACTGTTACATTCCCCTGCTAGGTCTTCTTGTCATTTTAGCTTTTGCTGGGAGTGTTGGGAGGGGGAGAGATTTAAAACTTGCACAAATGTTACCAGGATTGCGAGTTTGACTCACCATAATCTGAATTTGACTTGGATAGGGGCCAAAATGATCTTTTCCAAATTGTCCCAGATCAGACTTGACTGTGATTAAATTTTGGTTGATTGAGTCAACGGTTAAACTCCCTACAAAACCCCTTTTTTGACTAGTTTTTGTCATTTTCGTTGCTGGGTGCATCTCCTCTGCTGGATGATTTTCTCAACTGAAATGGACTGAACAGAGGTCATCTTGATGCATCTAGGGCGCCCACCAATGCTTTTTGTGCATCCACCAATGTATTTAGGGCAACTAGGTCATCAAAACACTGGGTTTTTTACACTCACCAAGCTTCATACCAGCTGGCAACTATGTTACAATATCGTTTTGGTCTTCTGAGGTACCAACTCACTTTTCCCCTCCTTTCATTGCTGATGTTAGTTATTTATGTCAAATAGCAGCTGCTTTTATTTATTTTTTTGACTGCTTTTGGAGCTGTTATTTAGGGTCTATTTTTTATTTTTCCCATTGTTGGTTTTCCAGGGGTTTCACTTTCAACTTCCAAAACTGTTAGCCTTTTTCTTCCCAGTGTTCCTTCCAAACAGAAGCAACCCTTCTCTCCCACAAGCTTTTTAAACAATGAAAATGCTAAGGGAGGTCTTTGCTTGGATTTATTTTGAAAAAATTCTATGATGAATGTTTGAGTGATTTTGCCAAGTCGATGGACAGTATGCACCTTGTTGTAAAATGTGGTTGCACTACTACAACACAACAGCAATTTGTTAAAATATCCTAAAACCAACAATCTAAGCAAACATATCAGATCTAGTTACTTGGCTGGTAGTATTAACTTTTGTATGCAGTGGAAAACAAGAAAAGCAATCACATAAAGTACACAAATATTTCTGCCTTCTAGATCAGTTCATCATTCAAAATTATCTTCAGAACTTACAAGAGCTCCCTCATAGGGAAAAATGGCTCTGAGAATTAATCAAACAAACAACAAACCTGAAAATTACAGTTTGCATGAAAATCGAGGCAGCCTACCCTCAAATCCATATGACGGTATGGAATCCGTACAGCAGTAGAATCCATATGCACTGTGGTATAGACTGCTCTGCTGGGCTGTCTGGTTGCTCCTGTCCTTGCTGCTAAATGTCTGCCTGTCTTGCTGAAGACTGACTACCTTCTCCTTGCTGAAATACTACTGAAATTCTCGCCCATGGATGAAAATCAGATCTCTGATTTGCTCTTCCACACTCACGTAATTTGTGAAATGAATGTTCAGTGTGTCTTTGCTATTTCTCTCTCTTTCTTTTATAACTTTGACATGAGCCAATAACCTGAGTTTCAATGGTTGAGATCTAACTGTGAGATCAATGGCTCTCTTTTAATTAAATTATTAAATGACCCACTTTAGTCACTTTATTATTTAAAAATCACTTTAATAAAATAATGTTCATTTAATTATTTAATCAATAAAAGGAACTTCTGGAACCAAAAACTTCGATGAGGGATTCTTGGAGCTCTGCAACCCTAATGACCTTGCGGCCATGAGGTAGGCAGCGCGGAACACCTCGAAAACAAGCGGATCGGCACGGAAAGAAGTGGATAGGCGGCTCAGATATGGCAGAAGAGACTAGGAGGGGAGAGATCCCCTCCTACAGAGACGCAACAGCGGGAGAAGGAACGAGCAACAGCAAAGCGGAGGCTGAACAAAGGACACCGGGACCAGTCCTGGGAGCCCGCTGGCAAGCAGGAAGTAAAGGAAAATGTCTACCCTGCGCAGCGGAGAAACTAAGGTTTGTCATTCCAATGAACAAACTGGAAAGGTACAGAAGTTATATGAAAGACCATGCAATGATCTGCAAGTTCATTGGAGTCTGGCCCTCAGAGAAAGAACTGACAAGATGGATCCAGCAGAAATGGCAGCCACGCGGCCACATTGAACTGAAGCTAGGCGCACGAGGATTCTTTATGGTAATCTTCTCAAACCTGCAAGACAAAGAAAAAGTTTTTGAAAATGGCCCATATTTCCATAACAATGCAGGTTTATTTATGAGGTATTGGGAGGAATGCTATAACCCGGATAAAGAAAAAATTTTAGCAGCATCTGTATGGGTTACACTGTTTGGACTGCCTATGGATTTCTGGGACCTAGAGATACTTGAAGGGATAGGGAATACCATAGGCAGCTTTGTAAAGATAGCAAAATCAACTAAAAGAGGAAGATACACCTCGTATGCAAGAATATGTGTTTATATGAACATTGCAAACCCAATACCAGGTGCAGTCGAACTAGAATATCATGAGGAGGTCTGGCAGCAGGCATTGGACTATGAACACATTCCTTTTAGATGCAGAAAATGCCATGAATATGGACACCTTTTCAAGGAATGCCCCTTAAATGTAGAGGAAGAGGAAAGAAAAACTAAGCTACAGAGGAAAACCACCGAGGATAATGAGGGGTTTCAAGAAATAAAAATTAAGAAACGACCTACTAGAGAAACCCCGAAGGATGGAAGGAAAGAACAACAAACCAAAGGAAAAGAGACAAATAGGTTCGAAATATTACAAACAGAAGAAGGAGAAGAAGAAACTCGAGGTATGGACTACCAAGAGGAACCAGATCAGGAAGATAGAACAAATCAGGATGTCAACAGCAACAAGCAGAAAGATAAAGGAGAAATAGAGGAAAAGGGGAGAACAGAAAAGGAGGAACACTAGGAGAATGAAGTAATGGAAGTCGACACAAACAAAGGGGACGATCCCACAACAGAAGAGGAAATTTTGAGAAACCTTCTGGATAAGTGGCGAAACCTGGACGAGCGGTTTATCCCAGAAGAAGATAAGAAATTATACAAAGAAATATTCCAAAAATACAAAGAAAAACGGGAGCACGGAACTACAGGGATGAATGAACAGTTAGGAACACCACATGACAATAGCCAGGAACATCAAAACAAAGGGAAAGGAGGGAAAAACGAGGCCGAAAGAACCTACAAGAATCAATTCAAGTCATGGGAGAAATGCTAGTCAATACAGGAAGAGTAGTGCCGCTTTCAGCGGTCTTCCAACAAACAAACCAACCTTCCCAATGATTATTACATCATGGAATATAAGAGGGCTTAACAGTAAGGGTAAGCAAAGGTACCTGGCAGAGAGGATCAAAAAAGAAAAACCTCAAATTATGCTGCTTCAAGAAACAAAAATAACGGGGGCGAAAATGGAGGAAATTCTAAAAAAAATCAAGCCCTCTTATGAAAGTATGACACTAGATTCAAAAGGGAGTGCAGGGGGTATTGCAATCTTATGGAATCCAGCAGAAGTAGTGGTCGACTTATGGATAGGAATGAGAAGGATTCTCTCAGGGAGATTCAGAATGATAGGGCATAAAGACTGGTTCCTTGTATCAGCGGTGTATGGACCTCACATTCCGATAGAGAGAGAGGCCTTCTTAACCCAGATGCTTCGACTGAGTAACCTGCACACAGAAAAACTGTGGGTGATAGCAGGAGATTTTAATATGATCACAACCACAACAGAAAAGAAAGGAGGACTACAACGGGAGGATGCAGACATGGAGAGATTTAGGGAGACCCAGACAGCCCTTCAATTGATTGACATAAATACTATCAACGGAAAATACACCTGGAATAATAGAAGAGGAGGCAGCAGGCAGATAGCCTCCAGATTGGACAGGTTCTTAGCAACAGAACACTTCCTTGGGAAAGATCTATTCTATGAAGCAACAATCTTACCTTGCCAAGGATCAGACCACTGGCCAATAAAACTTGAAATTGCCATGAACAATCAAAACCAGCACAAACCTTTCAGGTTTGAAGCCTTCTGGCTAAGAGACCCAACACTCATAGAAAAGATGGAAAACTGGTGGCAGAATAGTAAAGAGGAAATACAAGGCAAAAATAAGATGCAATCGCTCCAACTGAGACTTAAGGAGTTGAAAAGCAAACTTAAGACTTGGAACAAAGAAGAATTTGGCAACATACATAAAGACAAGGAACAGCTCCAAATAGCAATGAAAAGGATACAACAAAAAATAATAGAAGAAGGGAGAACAGAGGAGCTCGCGCAGGAAGAAGGAGGGGTGTTAATCAGATTGGAAGAAAGAAGAAAACAGGAGGAAATCCTATGGCGTCAAAAGTCAAGGGTACAGTGGCTAAAAGAGGGAGAACGAAACACAAAATTTTTCCACAGAGCGATGCAGCAACATAGGCAGCAGAATAGAATTTTCTCCCTAAAAAACAAACAAGGTAATAGGGTAATCTAGACAGAGGAAATGGAAAATCTCCTAATCCAACATTTCAAGGGCATATTGACAGAGCCACAAAGTAACATAGAAGAGAAGATAGCAAAGATAAGTCAATACATCCCAAAAAAGGTAAACAGGGAACAAAACCTGGCTCTCCTAAGGGTAATTACAGAGAAAGAGGTAGAGGAAGTAGTAAAGACAATGGCGAAAAATAAAGCTCTTGGCCCGGATGGATTCATAGCAGAGTTCTTTCAAGCAACATGGAGTTTTATGAAAAAAGACATTGTTAGTGCAGTAGAAGAATCAAGAAGCAATAAAAGAATGCATCCAGCATGGAATGCTACCTTTCTGGCATTAATACCAAAAGTAGAACAGGCTGAAGAACCTCATAGCTTCAGACCAATAGCTCTTTGTAATGTAATCTATAAAATTCTAGCTACAATAATGGTAAAAAGATTACAACCTCTACTCCCAGAATTGATAGCAAAAGAACAAACAGGGTTTGTGAAAGGAAGACAGATCGTGGATGGGATTGTCGTCGCTCAAGAGGCGATTCATTCCTTAAAGAGGACGGGAAATAAAGGAATGATGGTTAAACTGGACTTAGCAAAAGCCTATGATAAACTCAGCTGGCAATATCTCAAAAAAATTCTACAAGCATATGGATTTGATGAAAGATGGATAGCATGGATAATGTCCATGATATCCACTCCAAGTATGTCAATCCTACTAAATGGGACCCCTACAGACACTTTTAAACCATCCCGTGGCCTAAGACAGGGAGATCCACTTTCACCGTTCCTATTCATTTTAGCAGCGGATGGTTTAGGCTGTTTAATCAATGCAAAAGTAAGCAGAGGGGAATTTAAAGGGCTGAGATTATGGGGGGATGACTTAACCATCACACATCAACAGTTCGTGGATGATGTAATGATGTACAACCAAGCAAATCTCAAGGAAGCAAAAAAATTAGAGGAGATCCTTACAGAATTCACAAAAGCTTCAGGAACAGAGGTGAATAAGGAGAAAACTGAAATATTCTTCTTTAATACTCCAAGGGTGAGCCAGGCCTTCCTAGCAAGAACAATGGGGTTCAAAATAGGACAGTTTCCAACTAAATACTTAGGAGTACAACTGAGTGATCAACAGAATAGAATAATGAATTGGAAAGGATTGATAAGGAAAATTCAAAAAAGAATGGACAATTGGACGTTCAGAACGCTCAATACCCCGAGCCGCCTTATACTCTTGAAGTCTGTTCTTCAAGCTATGCCAATCTATCAGATGGCTAGTCAAGCGATCCCTAAAACCATATGTCAGAAAATGGTGCAACTCTTCAAAGATTTTCTGTGGCAAGGGTCAAATAAATAAAAAAAGTGGGCTTTACTTTCATGGACCTGGTTAAGCAAGTCCGTCAACGAGGGAGGCCTAGGACTAAGAGACCCCTACATATTAAACCAAGTCATGGGGGCAAAATTATGGTGGAGATGGGTTCAAGGAGGGAACGACCTATGGAAACGGCTTTGGGAAAAGAAATATGAGATAGCAAGGACTCCGGAAGGAAAACTCCGAACACTAGCAGAAAGGAAAGGCTCAGCCATTTGGAACCTGGCAAGCATGAACAGAGCCTTGATAAGAGACAACAACTTCTGGGAAATTCGAGAGGGGGATAAAGCAGACTTTTGGCAGGAGGCATGGCAACAGAGAGGAATCCTGAGCTAGGAACTCCAGCTCCAAGAAATCCATCAGTACACAACCCAAATAGTGGAAGATGCAGTAAGAAACTATTGGGAAGTGGAACAAAATAGTTACTGGAGAAAATGGAAGATGAAGAGCGACTGGCCCGAAGCCCCAGAAACTGAACAATGGATAATTTATCAAAAAGAAATGGCAACCAGGAAAATTGCAATTAAAGAAGGAACATATATACTAAGATGGGGTAAACGCATAAAAGGCATGTTCACAATCTCAGAAGGTTACCATATAAAGATAGGAGGAGGTGGAAATGCAGATACAAAAAAATGGAAAAGAATATGGCAGTTAAAAACTTGGCCAAAAGTGGTGTTTTTTACCTGGACAGTGATGCATGGGCGCGCCCTGACTTGGGACCAATTAAGAAGGAAAGGGACGCATGGGCCCTCGCGATGTGCATTGTGCCAACAACAAGAAGAAACCATGGAGCACGTCGCAAACTCCTGCAGTGTAAGTAACAACCTGTGGCAAAAACACCAACAACTTTTCGAGATTACAGACAGGAATATAGGGAGCATAAAAACAACAATAGAGAAGTGGAGCAGTAAGCCTTACCGCAACATAATCCTGAACCATGCATGGAATCTGTCAATTGGGTTTCTCTTGTGGAACCTTTGGAAGGCAAGAAACAGGGTAATCTTCAGTGAAGATAAAAAAGACAAAGGAGAATTGTGGACCCAAATCATGAAAAACATAAGAGAAACAGTAAATATGGAAAATTGGAAAGAGGACGACTGGAAGATGGAAGGAGTGGAGACCCGCATCATGAACCGACTGGAAATCAAAGTAAAAAACACAAACAGGATAGGGAAAGAAAATGATGTAGGCAAGGCAAGAGCCGAAGAAAGATATAGAAACCCGCCACAAGGATTCATAAAACTAAATTTCGACGGGGCAGCCAAAGGCAACCCAGGGGAGGCTGGCATAGGAGGGATATTCAGAGACGAGGAAGGGAAAATCAAATGGGCATATGCAATGGACTGCGGCATCGCCACGAATAACGAAGCAGAATACCATGCGCTAAACAGGGGACTAGAGATAGCGATAAGAGAAGGATACCAAAGACTGCAGATAGAAGGCGACTCCATGTTGGTAATAGAAACAATGAAACATCTACAGTAGGGAGCAACAACTGAAAAGCTAAGCAAAAGCTGGAGGATGGCCTGGGTAATAACAAAATTACGACAGCAATTACAGAAGATTGCATACACCATACCATCCCATGTGAAAAGGAAAGGAAATGCCCCGGCGGACCTCCTTGCGAACTGGGGATGCCGCAACAGAGAGCAACAGCTAGACGCGGGAGGGGAAGAGCTTAGCCAGAATGAGGAAATGAAACAAATAATACAGGCAGTCGAAGAAGATAGGCGGCATAACAAGCATCTAGCGAATTCGGGTGATGCTGATGGAAGGGAAGAAGGACGAAGGCAGGTGCAGGCAGGACAGAATAGATCACTCCTGGAACAACAAAGGACGGAGGAGAGGATAGAGATGAATCGGATGACGGAAGCGGGTAGAGAAAGGATAGACCCGAGAGGAGTGGGGGTAGAAATGGAAAGGTATGGAGGAAGGGAGGGCAGGACACCAAGACCGAGAAGGGGCAGCAAGTGGATGCCAAATGGCAGCGCAGAGTCAGCAAGTGGACGGCAAGAGCAGCCGGGAGAAGAAAGACATAAATGAAGAACGGAGGACAAGACAGATGGGTAGCATCCCAAGGCAAGTGGGAAGGAAGGCGAGCCAAGGAAGGAAGGAAAAATGGACAGCTGGCGGTAGAATTAAGACAGGAGAATGTTAAAGGAGTAGAGGCAGAGGGAAACCATGCATTCTGCATGTGGACGCGAAAGAAGAAAGGTGGTGAGAAAGAATGCGCTGCTCGCAATAGAAAGCTGCAGGAGATAGAACAGTGCAACCAGGTAGACGGGTATGTAAAATTTTCCTCCCCATCCTTTGAAACAATATTTAGTTTGAAGTATAGAGTAGGCCTGATGGTAGATAGGGATGATCCTCTGAATCTCCGAAGCATGTATAGAGATAAGATAGTTGGGAAAAAGGGAAGATTCCTTGGGGGCTATGGATGGGAAGGGAGAGCTTATATGCAATGTGAGGGGGAGACAGGAAATGGAGGACCCATACATCTAGGATCCCTGTATCAGAATTGATGTGTCGGGCGATTCCAACCCTGAGACTCAGCCTGATGAGACGAACCCTGGCAGGAAGGAAAGGAAAGCCCAGAAAACTCGAGGGAGGAAGCAGGAGCACCTCACAGGGAGAGGAGATTCTGAAGAGAACAGTGAGGGTGAATCTGGACCTGAGAAACCCAAATCTGGGAAAGGGGTAGGCAGGCCTAAGAGAGAAAGGAGTGACCTTGAAAGAAATACGAAGCATTCGACCCAAAAAAAGATTTCTAACTGTGATGGAGGCCCTGAACCTGTAAGATTTCGAGAGGCCGTAGTGCTGCATCACAGAGAAAGAAACAGCAAAAGCAACACCATGATGGGGGGGGTAGAAATACTCCTTTCAATTTTATAACCTCCATGGCCAAAACTGACAATTGTGTTTACCATGTGCTAGGTCTGACCACTGGTAAGGGCGCAACTGCATTCCAGACAGAGCACTCTAGGGATAAGAGTACCAAGGCGCAGACAAGACGAAACATGGCACCTAGGCGCAGCCAGAGGAACGTTAAAAAAGAAGAAGGAATGAGCGGTATAGGGAAGAAACAAGGAAGGAAACCTCACGGCGAGCAGATGAAGAGAATAATCGATGCCTACATGGAGGCAAATCCGAAGGAGGTCAGAGATCAAATATGGGGCTGGGAAAGAGATCTGAGAAATAACCTGAGAGGCCGAGACTTCCCCATGAATGAATGGGAAGAAATGTTGCAGGACCCGGGTACGACAAATAGTCGGCTTTCTCTTTTTAACAGGACTATGCAACAATATTGGATAATGAAACACATTGTAGCCCGTGCCATGACCCTGCACCAGGAACATATGGCAGGGGAAGTGCTGAACAGGTAGGAAAGAAACAAGGAAACAGACCCAGTTCGGGGGGAAATAATGAAAGAACTGGTGACAATTCAGATACAAACTTACAGGAACAATCTAGCCTTGGGCAGAATAGAGCAGACATTGTCGGAGATAAATTGGAAAATGTTCTAGCAGGGACGAGAGCTCCCAGGCCCAGGGGTGAAGTCGCAGAATCCTGATGGGAAGGTGCTGAATCTGAAAGCAAAGGCGACAGTTCAGATAGCTTCCTCTAATGAGGATTAGTTTATTTATCTTTGGTTTTAGAATGTTTTTGTTTGAAATGCGAAAGATAAGAACTTGTGTAATGGCTAGCAAGGACAAAATGGTTTTGATGAACTTATTTAAATTTTGGAGTGGATACAATGCTGACCGATGGTCACCTGGTTTCCTTCGGGCAGGTGACTGATCGGAGGATTTGACTGTAAATTTTTGAAAAAGTAAATAGAAAGTACTACCATGTTTACAAAAAAAAAGGAACTTCTGAAAAAGCATAGGATACTTTTAATGACGGTATCCATAAGTAGACACCCTCATGGAAATATCTGTCTGAGCTACAAGCACTGACACTCCCTCTTAGCAAGGAAGGTATTCTCCTTCACTCCAAGCTTGTCTTGAAACCAGACGAACTTGCCCTACACTAAGGGCTTGGTGAAAATGTCTGCCAATTGCTCCTTCGTGGAAATATATTGGAGCTTGACTGCTCTCCTTAGCACCATGTCTTTGATGAAGTGGTATTTGGCTTCAATGTGCTTTGACCTATTGTGAAATACTGGATTCTCAGAGAGTTTGATACAACTTTGGTTATCACAGTGGATCACTTTCGGCTCAAGCTTTTGATTAAACAATCCTGTGAGTAGCTTGCGAAGCGAAATGAATTCACAACTATCTAGACTGGCCGCCATGTACTCTGCCTTAGTTGAACTTAGTGCTACTGAGGTCTGCTTCTTGCTGAACCAGGAAATGACTCTCGACCCCAAACTGAAGCAACACCCAGAGGTGCTCTTTCGATCTGTATCACTACCTACCTAGTCTGAATCTGAGTACCCTTGCAACCTCACACCATCTCCACCAAGGTATTACAATCCATATCCTACTGTGCCCTGCAAATATCTAAGCACGTGCTTTGCTGCAACCCAGTGAACCTCCCTTGATTCCACCATGAATTGGCTTAGGGTGTTAACAACAACGCTGATGTTTGATTGAGTATTGACCAATACATCAATGAGCCAATCAACTACCTGTACTGTTTGAAGTATGCCATCTCTGAAATTGAAGGATTAATCTTCTTCAGGTTATCACTATCAGAGTGGCCATTGGTCTACTCTCCTCCGTCTTGAATCTCTTCAAGATCTCTAGAGTGTACTTCCCTTGTTCGAGGAAGATCTTGCCTGGTCACTGCCAAACCTTAAGTCCCAGAAAGTAATGCATCGACCTGATATCCTTCATCTCAAATTTTGACACTAGATATGACTTGCAACCGCAACCAGTGCCTCTGCACCTGTCAAAATGAGATAGTTCACATACAACACCAAATTGAGGGGCTCAGATCCAACAAACAAGAAGTATAGGTTGGGATCTACCTCACTCCTGGTGAAGCTTGTGTCCTGCATAATGTTGAAGAATGTAACTAGTTTCGGTCTTCATAATTGAATTTGAGTCATAATGAAATGTATTTATCGAAAGAAAGAAAAAGAAATTATTATTATTATTATTATGACTTATTAAAGCATGGGTCTTATGCTTGAGTTATTCATGTTATAGGTCAAAGTCCCCATTGAGGATTTCAAGGTTTTATCTTGAGTCATTAGAGTCATTGTCCATTTTATAAGACCCTTATTGGGCTTTTGGATCATGTAAAAATAATTTTTATTGAGTCAAATAAGTCATTTGTCACCTCCACACCAGAGTGACCTACATTAGGGTAATTCAACCCATAGAAGAGTCTATAAATAAAGTGCAGTTCGGTTCATGTGGAGGACATCTCATAACAAGTTCGATATACAAGTAGAAGAAGCAAAAGAGTACGGAATTGCAGGAGAAGGAGAAGAATTGCAAGATCGAAATTTTTGGGGAATCTATCTCTCACACATGTGAATTTACTGGGTTATTGCTGGGAGGTTGAAGTTTCTGTTGCTGCCTCAAAGACGAAATTATTGTGCTGCTTCTAGGTCGAAGTGTTGCTGCTACAATATCGAAGTTCTGCTGCTACTAGGTCGAAGTTTCTGTTGCTGCTTCAAGATCGAAGTTCTGCTGCTGCAAGATCAAAGTTCTTGGTCGAAGTTGCTGCTGAAGGGAAGGGCTAACTTGGTGATTGGAGGAAGTTTGTGTCTAGGTAAAAGAGTCTTGGATTATCTTGTGAAACTATTGAAGGAAGAGTTGTTGACTGGGTTTTCCCTTAGATAAGGGTTTTTCCCTGGATGTCCGCCTACATTTGGTGTCCTTGATCTTCGTGTTATGGTTTTGGTAATTGCTTGATGAACTAAGATAAAAGAAGAACATAAGAAAGTTAATAAGAACATAAGAATATCACAAGTAATTATCAACATAAAGGAAATCTTTCTGCCTTTTTGATTTTCCAACATGGTATCAGAGCAAAGGTTAAGAAGAAGGAAAAGGCAGCTTGAAGATCTATTGAAAAGAGAATAAGAAGTTTTAAGAAGTTGAATAAGGGTCATCAAGATCATATAAGGAGACAAGCCTACTATCTTCAAGAACCATGTCTAACTCATTGAAGGGAGAAAACAAACTAGAAGGAGCCTCCAACTACAGGGCATGGAAAAATAGGATAGATCTCATCCTCGAGAAGAATAAAGTCTTGGATCTAGTCAAAGGAAAAGTAAAGAAGCCCACAAATGAATCAAGTGATGTAGAAAAGGCAAAGTTCAGAGAAATAGAGATATTGGCCATGACCTCATCCCATATATATCCAACATAGATTCCGCTCAAGAGATGTATGAGGCCTTATCCAAATTGTTCACAATCAAGAATCTTGGTCAAATTGCAAGTCTTAAGAATGAACTAAGAACTATGAAGATGACAAAGGATGACATTGTGGCATCCTTATTTGTAAGGATAGCTAGAATTAGAGATGATCTCCAAGCAATAGATGAGATAGTACCTGAAAAAGAGCTTGTAATCACTGCACTTCTAGGATTACCAACATCTTGGAGTGCCTTTGCATCAGGGATCAACAGTTGGAAGGACACTCCTACATTCAAACAATTATGGAATGCATGTAGTCAAGAAGAAGTCATAATTTCATTAGTAAGCAACAAAGAGAATGAAGAGGAGAAAATTTCAAATGCCTATTCCGCACATCACAAGAATAAAGGAACCTTCAAGAAGTCCAAAGGGCCAAGAAAGAAGATAGACCTATCCAAGATTGAATGCTACAATTGTCACAAGATGGGTCACTATAGAAGTGATTGTCTTGATAATCCTAGGAATAAAAAGAGAAACAGGGATCAAGCAAATGTTGCCGATGAAGGATCTCCAAAGAAGAACAAGACTGAAGAATCGGAAATAAAGGACTTACACTACTAAGTCCTCTACTCTAAAGTTTTGAATTATTTTCCTTTATGCTTTGATTTCTAGTACTTGTAGGTTTAACATGCTTTGGAAAAACATTTTTGAATTGTTTTGATAAAGTTATAGGTATCCCTCGAGATTGGATTGAGAGGGAGCCCTCACCATTTTTCAAAGATAAGTATCTTATTCCTTGTATTATCCTTTTATATTTGGTTTCCTTCTCTTATCTAGATGAGTTTGTACTAGATACTAATAACATTTTTTTTTTCATATTTTTCTTAGGAAAGGCTTGCTAAATGCTCAAGGGCTATGGAGAAGACCTCACAAGACAAAGCATGATAGAAGTTCTATTGGAATTGATGTCCTATAAGGTTTGTCTAGAAAACAACTCAAAGGTATGTCTTAGACCATAAGCTTTGTTCTCTTCATGATAAAGGTATATTCATTCATTCTAATAAATCTTCTTTACATTACTAACAAGTGTTATGTCTAGGACCTTTGAATCATAAAGATTCTTATTTGGGTGATTAATCATTAGATTGAATCTACCCTCATTAAAATCATCATGTTTGTGGAACCCTAAAAGGTTCTCTGTAAAACCCTAACCTAAGGGTATGTCAATGCTAATATGAAAAACCCTAGTCTACTTAGGGTTACTGATGAAATCTAGAAAATACTATTCTTTTGATGTTTGGGGTTTTGATGGTAATGTCATGTTTGGAGTTTTAGTATTGTTATGGAAACCCTAGTCCTTTAGGATTGGATGGTAATGACTATGTATTGAATTCCTAGACCTTGAGGCTTTGGTAAATTAGGGTTTATGAGCAAAACCCTTATAATATCTAGAGTAAGCTCCTAGGAATGAAACCCTAGGTGTATGTTTGTCCGTCTGATCAAAACCCTAGCCCAATCAAGATTGTTATATGTCTGACTTTAAATGTATTGATATTTGTGTCTTGGGCTTACCTAATGGATATTGATATGCTTGTGCATGATTATGAAATCCTAGATATGTATATGTGCTAACCTAATTGTTGATGCTCATAGTGTGTAAATTCTAGGGTTTGTAACAAAGTCCTAGTAGAAGTTTGATATTCTAGGATATGGTGCTATTGTTTCAAAATGTAATGATAAAGTCAAGTGTTTACAAAAAGTTGGTCATATTGTTGAAACCTTAGATTGTGCTATGATTGGTTTTGATTGTTGATATCTAAGGCTTAGTGTCTCAAATATGGAATCTAAGATTTACATTAAATCCCAGTAGAAGTCTAACATATAAATTCTGATAATTGTTAGATGCATTGTAGAATTGTACTTGTTTGAATTAATTCTAGGGTCTGCAATATATCATGGTAGAGTCTATCATATCTCTAAAAGTAATATTGAGGCCCTAGATATAATGAGATTGATATCTTGATTGAGTTATTGATGTGATCTAGGGGTTATAACCAAACCTAAGCAAGAAGTTGAAGTTTAAAAGTATGTGTCTCTTGCTGACTATGAACCTAACTAAGTTTAGGTATTTGATGTCTAAAGGCTAATGCTTCCATGATTCTGATATAGCTAAATTCATGTTTCTATAAATGTATATGTATTTTGTTGTACTTGTTGTTTAATTGTGCAGCAACATAATCTTCACGATGTTGAAGATATTTGTTGATAAGCATGATGAAGGAAGTTATATGAATGATGATGATCAAGATGACTCCAATAAGAAGGATTGAAGCCATGAAAGGTTCTTTAATGTCATAGAAAGTAGTTGATCTCCCTAAATTAAGAGGGAGCCTAGATAAAAGAAAGGGTATATCTCCCAAGTTGAGAGGGAGGGCATATTATAGTCATGATGGATACCTTGAAAAAGAAATCGAAGAATGCATTTTGAGGTGCCGCTGAAAGAAGGAAAGCATGATCCTGTTGTAGAATATGTTGCTGCATGTGAAGGAAGTTGTATGGTTAAGAAATCTTCTGTTAAGATTTGTTTGGAAAGCCTCCAAGTCCTACTGTGATTAATTAAATCAATCAAGGCAACATCAAGATGTCTGAAGACCCTGAAGGTTTGTGTTTACTTATGCATATTTGAAAGATTGTTATTGATTGGGGTTGTGTTTGTATAGGTAAATCTGTTGGATTTTTGGAAGCATGTTTTGCATGCTTGATGTTATTGATTTGTTTGATCGGGAGAGATTTAATGTTACTGATTTGAATAATCGGGAGTGTTGAGGCATTGTGTGTAATACATAATGCTTGGGAGGACATCTGGCTGACCTATGTGTTGATGTCTAGTTCTCTAAGTAGGGAGGGTGGCGTTGGTCATAGAGCTCTGACCTTGCATTACACACCTAGTTCTCTTGGTTGATGGTCAGGAAGTAAGCCTGATGGTACCTAGAATGGTTGAAAGCTTTAGTACATCTTAGTCCCACTCGGATAGATTGCCCTGGTCAGGAATCTAGTCCATGGCACCGTGTATGCCTAAACTCTTCGTGGTTCATGAGTTTTGAGATCTTCCTTGTACTTGTATACATATGTGTAATTATGAATACCTCCCTAGTTAAGAGGGAGTGTTGACGAATGTAACTAGTTTTAGTCTTGATAATTGTATTTGAGTCATAATGAAATGTATTTATCAAAAGAAAGAAAAAGAAATTATTATTATTATTATTATTATGACTTATTAAAGCATGGGTTTCATGCTTGGGTCATCATGTTATAGGTCAAAGTCCCCATTGAGGACTTCTAGGTTTTGTCTTGAGTCATTAGAGTCATTGTCCATTTTATAAGACCCTTCTTGGGCTTTTGAATCATGTAAAAAGAATTTTTATTGAGTCAAATAAGTCATTTGTCACCTCCACACCAAGTCGGCCCTCACCTGATCAAGTTGGCCTACATTAGGGTAATTCGACCCACAAAAGAGGCTATAAATAAATTGCAGTTCGATTCATTTGGAGAACATCTCATAACAAGTTCGATATACAAGAAGAAGAAGCAAAAGAGTATGACATTGCAGGAGAAGGAGAAGAATTGGAAGATCGAAGGTTTGGAGGAATCTATCTCTCGCACGTGTGAATTTATTGGGCTATTGCTAGGAGGTCGAAGTTTCTGCTGCCGCCTCAAGGACGAAATTATTGTTGTTGCTTCTAGGTTGAAGTGTTGTTGCTACAAGATTGAAGTTCTGTTGCTACTAGGTCGAAGTTTCTGTTGCTGCAAGATTGAAGTTTTTGGTCGAAGTTGCTGCTGAAGGGAAGGGATGACATAGTGATTGGAGGAAGTCTGTGTCTAGGTAAAAGAGTCTTGGATTATCTCGTGAAACTATTGAAGGAAGAGTTGTTGATTGGGTTTCCCCCTAGATAGGGGTTTTGCCCTAGCTTTCCGCCTACATTTGGTGTCTTTGATCTTCATGTTATGATTTTGGTAATTGCTTGATGAACTAAGATAAAAGAAGAACACAAGAAAGTTAATAAGAACATAAGAATATCACAATTAATTATCAACATAAAGAAAAATTTTCTTCCTTTTTGATTTTCCAACACATGTAGCTATCAATCTTGGCATACCAGGCCCTGGGTGCTTATTTGAGTCCATAAAAGGCTTTCTTAAGCCTGCATACACGTGTCTCTATGTCATGGACCTCAAACCCCTATGGATGCTTGATGTGGGCTTCTTCCTCGTTGATGCCGTTGAGGAAGGCAGTCTTCACATCCATCTGATGGATTCTCCATCCCAATGTGGAAAAAGTCGAAGTCGGGATTAATTCGGCAAGCGTCCAAAAGTTGAAAAACTCTTTAAAGTCGGGAGTTTTTTGAAAAAGTCGGAAAAATTAAAAAAACACAAAATTATTCATTTTTTTTTTTTTTTTTTTTTTTAACTTCTAGAGTCAAAGTCATAGTTTAGAGGTGTTTTCAGTGTTTTAATACAATGTCATTCTTTACATGTGAATTCAATCACTAAAAGGATGTTACACTCTTGCAGTCTGCATTCTAAGTGCATTTTATCACCAATGTTTTTTAACATTATCCACAAAAAATATGATCATAATAGTGTTGATTCTTGGGAATGTTCATCAGCTATTTACACTTCCTTGCTTGCTAGTCTGGATACTCCTTGTCCTCTTTCTCTTATGTCTCACAATCATGCTCGTCGAGGTAGGTATGCACTTCTTTTTCATAGTCTTCTCAATTTCTTATAGCAGCCTTCTGACAGCTTAGCCTTTGGCTAATGTCTCTTCTCTGTATTTTTTTGCACATCTCATATAGATCCCTATTGTTTTGCAGACATAACATCCAGCAAGAGCAAACCAATAATAGCCGTATATGTTTCAACATTCAACAGAATATAGCAACCAAGCAATTAATTTTCTCAGTAACACCAACCAACTATAATGCTCGAAATTAAGATTCAACAACAAAACAAATTGCACAGCACAACGTTATCACCAAATTTCTAGGGCTATGTTTGAAAGATTCCACTCTCTGCCTTAAGATTAAACAGGAGAAAATTATATCATTTTCGCCTTTGCGGCCTCTTTATCCGCGGCCTGGGAGGGAGGCAGACTTTTTGGGTCGACTCCTGATTAAATCGGGAGTATAACGATTAAATCACGATTTTTTCCTTTCTGAAAAAGTCGCCAAAAAGTCGGGGGATTAAATCGTTTAGTTTAAAAAATCGCATTTTTAGGATTAAATCGGGATTTTTTGCAGACTTTTTCCACATGCTCCATCCCATCTCAGAAGCTATCGAAAGAACTACTCGAATAGAGGAGTATTTAGCTACAGGAGCAAAAGTTTCCTTGTAGTCTACTCCCTCTTTTTGAGAGAACCCGCAAGCCACAAATCTAGCCTTGTATTTCTCCACACTGCCATCTGCTGAATGCTTTACCTTGTAAATCCATGGGGAAGTCACAACTGACTTCCCCTTTAGTCTCAACACAATTTCCCTAACATCATTCTTAATGATGGAGTTGTGCTCTTCTACCATGGAATCTCTCCACACCTGTTGGTTGGCCGCTTCCTCGAAGCTGGAAGGCTTTGAGTCTATGATGCTATTCATCAAAGCCATGTATGTTGGAAACTTCTGTAGAGTTCTGCTCTCCTTGAAAGTGGTCCTGGAAGGCGCAACATGCTCCTGCGCATCTCACAAGGTTTGCTCCGCTCACCTAGGCCTCGCAACTAATGTCGAAAGAGTTGACAACTCCTCCTGCACTGAAGTTTAGCTATCTCTGCTGCGGGAAGTCTCTGTGTGGAATTTCCTTAATTGCAGCAACTGGAATTTAATCTTCTATCTACTACAGATTATTTGTCTTCATAATTTAATTACAAAAAATAACGATTAAATCACTACTGCATTTTTCACAAATAATAACAGGAATTGAGAAATAATATGCACACAAAATAATTAACACCTTTATTTTTGGACAAATTATCCTTGGAAAAACCCCAATGTGG
This sequence comes from Pinus tabuliformis, assembly GCA_031772625.1. Classification (NCBI taxonomy): domain Eukaryota; kingdom Viridiplantae; phylum Streptophyta; class Pinopsida; order Pinales; family Pinaceae; genus Pinus; species Pinus tabuliformis. Next base: position 770,818,101 of record CM062811.1, on the reverse strand, counting down.
AGAAAAATAGTTCTGCGGATGAGGGTTTTATTATTATTCTTCAGCAAAATCTATAATTGAAATGTTACAATTGGTTGCCATCAAATAACAAACCTCTGACAAAATATTTTCTTCAATTCTACAAGTCAATTTGACCTCTTGGAAGCAACTCGGCCCCTCAGATAAAATTTGGCTTGCCTCTAGAGCTTCAATCTGGCTCACATGTGTGGCCCTGGCAAATTAATTCGACCCTCCTGTTAACTTGCACTAATTGAGAAAATATGCTTGGCTTCCACTGCAAATCTGACTCCTTTGACAAATGGAACTCCCTTTGGAAAATTGTTCCTATTCTGGGAATTTTGTTCTTCCTCCGGTAATTCAGCCTCCTTGATCAATTCGCACCACTGCTAGGAAATTCGGCCTCTCTGTAGAAAATCAATCTCCCTCTGTCAGTGAGAATTTGGAAATCACTTTGAAGATTTTTCTTTTTAGAAACTTGATCTTCAATCACTACTGAAACTCTTGCTGCTGGTGTCTCCCTTGAACTTTACCCTTGCTATCTCCAACTAGGTAAGTCGAACTCAAGTTGATGTGTCTCCAATTGACCCATCGATTTTCTCTATATAATCTCTTGTTGACAGATCAACGACTATGATCTAATCACAATCGATGGCTAAGATCATCTTGACTCCATCAAGTGACTTTTCCGGAAGTCTCTAGAGCAAAATCGATTTACCTCAATTAATCTAATTTAATTAACTAATTTTCGTAAGTTAAAATTAGGAAAATATTTAATAATTGGCTAATTAATCTAATTAAGGCATTTTCCTTAGAAACTTTTTTTGGGTCTTAAAGATAATTATCCTCTTGTGTTCTTTAGCCCCTCAGACACCAAAAGAGACTAGAACACTTGTCTGAGCTACTAAAAAACTAATACTCTCTCTTAGTGAGGAAGGTGTTCTCCACTACTTCCAACTTATCCCTTAAGTATAGAAACATTTCCTTACCTAAGGCCTTTGTGAGAATATCTGCAACCTGTTGATCTATGGGAACATATTGTAGCTGAACTAATCCACGCTGCACATATTCTCTGATGAAGTGGTATTTGATGTTGATATGCTTCGACCTATCACGAAACACTAGATTCTCAGAGAGCTTGATGCAACTTTGATTTTCACGACACTGGTCAGATCTAACGCTGACCAAACGGCCCCACTAGTAGTTTCCGAAGCCAAATAGCTTTGCATGTGGCCATGCTTGCTACCATGTATTCTGCCTCTACAGAACTCAGTGCCACAAACTTTTGCTTCCTGTTGCACCAAGAGACAACCCCTGATCTTATATTGAAGCAACACGTTTAGCTGCTTTTCCGATCCGCTGAATTGCCTACCCAATCGACATCTGTATATCTCATCAAAGTGACACCATCACCTCAAGCATATTGTAACCCATGCTCGATTGTACCTTGTAGATATCTCTAATATACTCTCTTCAGCTCCACCATGAATTGACTGAGAGTGTTCACCACGAAATAAATGTTTGGCCTCATCTTGACCAGATGCATGAGAGATTTGATGAGATGCCTATACAAGGTTGGATCCACTGCTGCATCCTCTGATGCGTCTATCTTCCTCCAGTTGGTAATCATATGCGTAGACATGGGTCTACACTCTTGCATCTTGAATTTCTTCAGGATCTCCATATTATATCTCCCTTGCCCAAGGAAGATCTCCCCATTTGTCTGACATACCTCCAATCCTAGGAAATAATCCACCAGTCCCAAATCCTTCATCTCAAACTTAGCTACCAAGTCCCTCTTGCAGCCCTCCATGAGCTTGATGACCTTGTCAAGAATAGATCATCCACATAAAGTACTAGTATAAGTGGCTCACCTCCTACCATCAAATAGTAGAGGTTGGAATCTGCGCCCCACTTCACGAAGTCCATCTATTGCAAGTACCTGACAATTCGACCATACCATGCCCTAGGGGCTTGCTTGAGTGCGTATAGTGCCCTATTTAACCTGCAAACATGTGTATCTCTCCCATGCATCTCAAATCCATCTGGTTGTTTAATGTACACCTCCTCTTCTATCACCTCGTTCAAGAAAGCTGTCTTGATGTCCATTTGGTGAATCTTCCATCCCATCTGCACTGCTAATGATATCACTGCCCTCATAGAAGTGTATCTACCCACAGGAGCAAAAGTCTCCTCGTAGTCTTATGCCTTCCTTCTGCGCACAACCCTTGGCCACGAACCTAGCCTAATACTTCTCCATGCTGCCATTTGTAGCATACTTGATATTGTAGATCCATCGAGAGCCAACTACTCTCCTTTCCACTGGTCTAGGCACGACCTCCCATACATCACTGATCTTGATGGAGTTATACTCTTCCACCATTGCATCTTACTACACCCGATGCTGTGCAGCCTCCTGATAACCGGAAGGCTCTCTGTCAATGATGTCTGTCACTAACACCTTATACTTGTTTGGCTGTCTGCGCTCTTTGGTGCTCGAGCTAGGAGCTCCCACAAACTCCTGCGCATCCTTCAATGTCTGAAGCACCTCACTGTTTATTCTTCCTTTGGTGGTGGTTGGAGCTTCATGCTCCTCACCCTTCCCCTGCTACTTCATCTGTTGTGAGCTCACTAGGCCACCTGCACTTGAGCTAGTGCTCGTACTAGGAATAATACTTGTGCTTTGATGTCCCTATGGCTGCTTCTCAACCGTTGGAGCTTCTGCTAGCGCACTTTGATCATCTGCTGGCAACTTGCGATATCTTCTGAAGGCTTTCTCCTCCTAGAATTTAACATCTCGTCTCACGATGATCCTTCTGCTACTAGGAATGTAGTTCCTGTATGGCTTGGATGTTTCGATGTATCCAACGAAATAGCCTTTTTCTGTAGTTTGATCCAATTTGGCGCGTTTATCATTTGGCATGTGACAATAAGCTATCCTACCAAAGATTCTAAAGTGTCCAACCTTTAGCTTCTTCCCTGTAAAAGCCTCTTCTGGTGTCATCTTTCCCAACGCTCTATGAGGAACCCTGTTCTGAATGTACACTGTTTTGCTACATACATCTGCCCATAGAAACTTGGGCATATCCTGGTTATATAACATTGCCCTCACTGCCCCAACTATTGTCTTGTTCTTCCTTTCTGCGATTCTATTATGTTGTGGGTTATATGGAGCTGCCCACTCTCTCTTGATGCCCTCCTTCGCACAAAACCTTGTGAAGGCCTTATCTGTGTACTAGCCTCCATTGTTTGTCCAAAGCACCTTGATCATTTTACTTGTCATGTTCTCCACAAAAGCCTTAAACTCTTGGAAGTGACTGAAGACTTCATCCTTTGTCTTCAAGAAATAGATCTAGGTTTTGCTGGAGAAGTCATCAATGAAGGTTACAAAATACTCATAACCCCGAAGAGATCTAGTAAACAACGAGCCACAAATATCCGAGTGTATTAATTGAAGAACACCACTGGGTCTACTATCATTGGGAATGTTGTTTTCACAAATTTCCCAAGCACGCACCCTCTGCACACGTCATCATGTTCTGTGCTCAATTATGGAACTCTCGTCATAGTCTCCCTAAGCAGCCTGAGTGTCCCATGATGTAGATGTCCCATCCTCCTATGCCATAGCTCTCCCAAGTCTTTGCTACTACTGCTGCTAATCAATGCCTTTGGAGAATTGAACTACAACTTGAATAACTTGTTGCTTCAAACCCCAATCTGTTTGACCTTCTTCCAACTCTGGTGTTTGATGTACACCTTTTGCCCCACAAAATAGACATCATAACCTTTGTCCTGAAGTGCAGAAATTGAAATCAGGTTCATGCCTAAACCTAGCACATGCAACACATTTGTAACATTGGTACTCTTGCCTGACTCCCTCTGAATGTTGATGGTACCTCTCTCAACTGGAGTACACTTAGTCTTGTTTCCCATATGGATCTGGAAGTCCATCTCCTCTTCCTTATAACTGGAGAAATATTCTCTAACTCCTGTCATATGTGCTAATGCTCCATTATCGATATACCAGACACCTGTGGATGTAGAGCTAGAGAGGTAAGCTATGAGAGCGAATTTGTCCTCTAGCCTCGAACACAAATCCTCAATGTCCACTGAAGCTGTTGTTTGCTACCCCTTCTTTTCTTCCTTCTGGTTTGGACATTGGTTGACATAGTGTCTTAGCTGATCGTAACCGAAGCACTTGATCTTACTTAAGTCTTTCTTCTTTTCTCCTTTTGAGCTTGATCCCTTGCTGGAACCCTTCTTCGCCATTCCTTTTCCTATTAGGGTTATGTTTTCCTGCTCCTTCTTAACCTTTGAAGTTTTGCCACTGTCGCTATTATTGCCATTAACCAAGCTGAGCCTAAGATCCTCCTGAGTGAAATCGCTCTATAGGCGATCCCATCGTGGTAGTGTATCTTTTCCATTGATCACTTGGAAGAACACATCCCACTCCTTAGAGAATACATTCAGGGTTATTCACCCCAGCTCGTCATCACTTGGCTTATCTCCTACTGCAACCAAATCGTTGCTGGCAAGTTGAACTTTGTTGAGGTAGAAAGTCGCATCTTCACCCTTCTGCATCTTGATGGTCCTCAACTTCTCTCTGACAATCATTTTCTTATTCTTGGTAGGATTTTGTACAAATTTACAATTGCGTCCCATGTCTGCTTCGCTTATTCCTCTGCGATATGAGGGACTATATGGTCCTTGACTCCATCAAGGATAATCCTCTTGGCTTTGGCATTCTCCTTTTTATAGGTTGCCAACTACTGTGGATTTGTCGATACAACAATAACATTCTTCACATACTCCAATCCATACTCGTCCAATAGAAAATATATTCTGGCTTTCCACATGCCAAAGTTGGAGGCTCCATCCAATCTGCCAGATCTTTCAAACCTGTTGTGATTATCTTTGGAAATCTGGAAATATAGCAAAACCCAAATAAATTTGGAGAAAATAAACTGGGTTATAAATCCTCGGCTTCTCTTCCTATGCCCTGCGTTGATTTACTCCTGCAAACCCTTCATGCTTTAGATCTGCTTTGATACCATGTGAAATGTTCTTAATTGCAACAACTATAATTAAATCTTCTATCTACTGCAAATAATATGTCTTCAAAATTTAATTACGACAAATAATGATTAAATCATTACTGCATTTTTTAATCAATGAATGAATTCCATTTACATGAGCAAATGAAGCTCAATAAGTAATACAGAGATATTTACAGAAATAGAAACATCAAGTTTCTATTAGGAAATAGAAACAACCAGTTTCTTCTAAGAAACTGCTAAAATGATAAAAATAGAAATAGCTAATAAGAATGAGCATTAAACACTAAATAGCATTATTCTAATACCCTCCCTTAATGCTCAATCTATTTACAACACCGATAGACCCTCTGAATTTTACAAACTTATCAGGACCAATGGGCTTAGTGAAGATGTCGACGAGCTGCTCCGTTGTGGGAACATATTGCAACTGAACGGATCCGTCTTCAACAAGTTGGCGAATGTAGTGACAATGGGTTTCTACATGCTTTGTTCGTTCATGAAAGACTGGATTCTTGGCAAGTTTGAGCACTCCCTGATTATCACAGAACAAGGGAGTAGGACCTGTTTGGAAAACATGCATATCCGCAAGCATATGTCGAAGCCAAACTGCCTCACAAGATGCCTTAACTGCTCCCTGATACTCTGCTTCTGTTGAGGAGAGAGTCACTGCCTGCTGCTTCTTACTAGTCCAGGTGACAGCACCGGATCCTAGACTAAACACATACCCAGCTGTAGATTTACGGTCATCAACCGAACCGGCCCAGTTAGAATCTGTGTAACCACTGAGTATAGGATCGGAACTTCGAGTGTACAGAAGTCCATAATTAGGAGTGCCACACACATAACGCAGCACACGTTTCGCTGCTATCCAATGATCAACCTTAGGAGCTGACATGAAGCGGGAAATGTAGCTCACTACAAAATTGATGTCAGGTCTAGTGGCAGTAAGGTAGATGAGACTGCCTACTAATTGCCTGAATAAAGTTTCATCCACAAGGGGTGAGGATGACTGAGCTGAAAGTTTGAGCCCTGGTTCCATAGGAGTCGTGGCCGGTTTGCAATCCTGCATTCTGAACCTGTCCACAAGATTTTTGGCATACTTGGACTGAGAGAGGAAGATGTTGTTCTCAGTCTGCCAGACTTCAACCCCCAGACAGTAATGAAGAAGTCCCAAATCTGTCATATCAAAGGTGCTGCACAAATCTTGTTTGATCCCATGGATCAAATGTGCTGAACTGCCAGTAATGATAAGGTCATCCACATAGACAACCACAAACAAAATATCATCACCAGTATGTTTGATATACAAGTATGCATCAGATGGGCTCTGCTGAAAGTCATGATCTGTTAGATACTGATTAATCTTCATGTACCAAGGCCGAGGAGCTTGTTTCAATCCATAGAGTGCTTTAACTAAACTACACACTTTCTGTTCTTGACCGGCAACCTTGAATCCTGGAGGCTGCGTCATGTAGACTTCTTCCTGTAAGTCACCATTTAAGATCTGATGAACTTTCGAATTGAACTGAGCTTCTAGGGCAAGGACAAGCCGTATGGTACTCATCTTGGCTGTAGGAGCAAAGGTCTCCTCATAGTCAATGCCTTTCTTCTGTGAGAACCCTCGAGCAACAAGACGAGCTTTATACTTGTCTAGGGTTCTATCAGCTTTGTATTTCACTTTATACACTCATTTGCAGCTAATGGGCTTTTTCCTTGCAGGAAGATCAAAAAGGGTCCACGTGTGATTCTTCTGAAGACTCTGGAATTCAGCTTCCATAGCCTGTTCCCACTCAGATGTACCCTTAGCCTCTAAATAGGTTTGAGGCTCAAAAATATTGTGCAGGTTAGCCATAAGAGAAAAATTTACTATAGACTGCTATTTGCTCTTATGTCTAGAAGTTCTACCTTGAAGGAGCTCATTATCCCGTAGATCACCAATGGTTTTAGCCCACCATTTAGGTCGAAGAGTAGAGAAACCAATATCAGAAGGAGGTGGAGAAGGCTTAAGAACAATAGGAGCAGCAAGAGGAGGGTTATTTTCCGGAGGAAGCTCAGGCAGTGCATCATCAAATATTGATGCTGCATCATCCCTCCCATCAGGTGGACCTACCGGAAGAAGAACACTGTGAGGCTGATCCTGAGAACACTGCTGAGAAGGAGGAGACTGAAAGAATCCTCTGTCTTCATCAAATACTACGTCCCGACTGAAGCTAAGACGACCAGTGGCTATATCTATTAGCCTATAGGCCTTGTGATGATCACTGTACCCTGTCATCATGAGTTTTTGGCTTTTGGAATCCAACTTAGAGCGCTTAGCAGCTGGAATTCAAACATATGCAACCGAGCCAAATACTTTGAGGTGACTGATCTTAGGCTTATGGCTAGACCAAACCTCTTCTAGGGTCTTCCCCTTAACGGCCTAAGTAGGTGATCGGTTAAGAAGATAGACAACAGTAAATACTGCTTCAGCCTAGAATTTGTTCGGAACACTCTTGTGTTGTAACATGGAATGAGCCATTTCAACAACTGTACAGTTGCGGCATTCGACAACACTGTTCTGCTGAGGAGTGTAGGGTGTAGTTAACTAGCGTTTGATGCCATGAGTATCACAGAAGTTGGAGAAAGCAGAAGAACAAAATTCCCCCTCGTTATCTGTCCTAAGAGTTATGATATTACAGCCAGACTCTTTTTCAACTAAGGATTTAAACTTATGAAAGATACTAAATACATCATATTTATATTTTAGAAAATACACCCACATCTTTCTACTAAAATAATCTACAATAATCAAAAAATATTTGCAACCAGTAATAGAAGATGTATTCATAGGACCACAAATATCAACCTTAGAGGCGCGCGAAGATTCTCCATCCTTGAATGAAGACCGATGTTGCTTGCCAGCTTGACAGGCGCCGCATACTTCCAACTGCCGAGTTTGAATATCAGTTAACCTTGACACAAGTCCCTCCCGAGAGAGCTGAGAGAGATACTGCATGTTTAGATGCCCATATCGCTGATGCGACAGAGTGCTGATGGGAGAAACATGAGCTGCTAGAGCCACTTCTGGAGAATCACCAGTGTCAAGAAGCCTGTATAGACCATGATCCTCTAGGCCAACAACAACCGTAAGACTAGTCTCCCTGTCGATAATGGAGCACTTGTGCGCACTGAAGACTACATCAAGCTGAGTAGAGTTCCTCATAATCTGGCTGACAGACAGCAGACTAATTTCCATACCAGGAACATAGTACACATTCAGAAAGATGAGTGTGCACCCACCAGACTGGATTTGAACTGTACCTCTGCCAACCACTGTGTACTCTTCACCTCCGCCGAATACCACGAAATCACTGAAAGGTGAGAAGTCAATAAACCAATCACGCCTGTGAGAGAAATGGTGTGATGCACCAGAGTCAATGTACCAGGCAGAAGACGGGACATGATTTGAAGACCTTTTAGCCATAAAGGCGTAAAAGGCAGATTCTGTCTGCTTGGAATGTTTTGCAACATTCGCTGTCTGATGGGCCCCTCCCTGTTTCTTCTATTCAGAAGTAATCCTCTGTCGGCAATCTTTCTTCATGTGGCCGAACTTGTAATAGTAATTACACTGCACATTTTTCTTCCTAGCAGGATCAAAAGGCTGAGAAGAACCTTTCTGTTGAAAGGACTGATATTTGGCAGCAAAAGCATTTTCTGAGGAGGCTGATGAAGCACCACTACTAAACTGTTGTTTCCAACGATCCTGTTGCATGAGTTTGGTACATAACTCTGGAAACTTCAGATCAACATTAGTGGAGGTAATGTTGAGTGTTTCTATGAAGTGCTCATAAGATTTTGGTAGACTTTTCAGAGTGATGACTACCATATCTTCTTCCTCCATGGTCCAACCAATGGCTTCAAGCTGATCTCGAATGTCTTTAATCTTGTTAAGATGTTCCTGTAAAGACATATGTTCATCCATCATGATGGAGAACAACTGATTCTTGAGAAAGAAGACTCTGCTCTTGTCGGATGTCTCGTGCAATTCCTTCAAATGTTGCCAAATTTCGGCAGTTGTCTTACCAGAAGGAATCTGCGGTAACTGATCATCAGTCACAGAAAGTTTGAGAAGCATAACAGCCTCTCGATTTCGATCATCAAACTTATCTTGATCAGTACCAGCTGTACCAGGACGGAGCTCTTTGTTCAGAACGAGCTGGTCAAGACGCCTATATTAAAAAATGGTCAACATTCTCTGTTTCCAAATGTTATAATTGGTGCCATTAAAGCGCTGACTGCCTTCCAACATCAGATTGGTTAGCGAGGCCATCTGCACGTTTCCAAAGACACGGAAAACAACAAAGGAGTCTGGCACGGATTTTAATGCAGATGCTGGTTGATCCAAACAAAAAAAACTGACCGGTGCTGGAAACAAAATTCAAATCTGCTGACTCGAAAAAATCGAGGCACGGAAAACTATGCACCCAGAAAATTCTGACGACTACCCAGTTGAGAGATTACAAAACCCACATCAAATCTGTAATTGGAAAAATTTTTCGACAAAGGAAAAAAATAAAATACCTTGGTAAAAAAAAATGAGCCACACAAAAAAAATCCGTCAATTGACAGAGATTCTGACTGAATACTCCTTTCTTTCACATAACAGTGAAATACGCTGCCCAGGAAACAGTGGATAAACATGCAGACCAACGATTAACTGAATGCTACGGGCCACAGAAAATGGTACTCCCACAATCTTCTTTGTCAACACAGCTTCAGATACATTATAGCACGCTCAGGTAAGAAATTGAGGCTTTTCTTTCACGAGATCCTCAACAGTGATCAATATGTGCCAATATTCCAACAGATCGAAAAACTGTTCTCAATGAAAAAATATTGGGCATAAAAAAAATACTGCGCGTGAAAAATACCAGGATCAATATCTAGCTCTGAGCAAGCAGTAATGGGGGAATTCGATCTCCTGATCTGTCGACAGTGACGGTGACTGAGACGGCGAAAGTATAGTCTCACGCTAGGGAGGAGCTGCGTTAGGCACGCGGGAAGAAAAACGTGCAACTCAGGCCCGACACTGTTGCTTCTTCGTGAGATTGCCCAGGATTTCAAGACGGACTTGAGATGCTAGTCCTCAACGGTTTTAGCACTGCAAGAAGCGACAGAGGCATATCTTGTCGGGTTGTTCGAGGATACTAACCTGTGCGCAATTCACACAAAACTATCCGTGTGCACTCCGAACCTCCAATCGAAAAAAAAATTCGATGAAAGCCCTGCCACCGTTGAGTCCAGTTGAAGCGGCAGCTGTTTGAAGGCGCTAATCGGTTTTCTGTTGGAGGAGAAGTTGCAGTCACTTTGCTGCGGAAAACGATGGGGATGAGATTGATCCGGCCAATCCTCTAATTGGTGTGACAAAACCCAACTGATATACAGCGAGTTATGTTCCACAAGCAGATCCAAAATGGCCCAGCTTCCACAATCGATCGATTGCAGGTACCAGGTTCTACAGAATGGCCCAGATCCAGATCCCTGCTGGACTTATTTAAAACCACGTAGGTTTAGAGCCCTTCAGTTTACTAACTGTGACCCTAAATGAAAACTGAAGGAAAAAAATTCTCCACAGAAGAGCAATTTCGAAATGAAGCACTAAATTTTTCAAGCTATGAAAAATTATTTCGAAATAATACCAAAGCTCTGATACCATAATCAATGAATGAATTCCATTTACATGAGCAAATGAAGCTCAATAAGTAATACAAAGATATTTACAAAAATAGAAACATCAAGTTTCTATTAGGAAATAGAAACAACTAGTTTCTTCTAAGAAAATGCTAAAAATAGAAACAACAAATAAGAATGAGCATTAAACACTAAATAGCATTATTCTAATATTTTTCACAAATAATACATGATCTGAAATCACTTATGAATGATCTCAGTTAATTAATGTAGGTATTACAGAGTCATGCGCTGGCATATGCCTATGTTATTTTAAGCAACGGATCGATAAGATTGCGAAATACACAGGCATTGGAAAACAGTAAGAGAAACACAACAAGCAAATACAAAAACACAACAATTTAATAAGGAGTTCACCCATTCCTCCTGGGCTATGTCTCCTGGTCCAGCTTTCAGTGGTGGCCTTTTCTATTGTGTCTTTAAGCAGAGTTTTTACAATGAGGAGCTCAATTTGAGTCTCCTGTAATAGACGATGCTCAGTAGGGTGGTACTTGGATTCCCCAAGCCACTAGAGTACACAGACTCCCCCTTACCGAGTCTCGATCTCAACTGGTCTTAAAGTTCCTGACTGATATCCTCACAGGGATTGCTTGAACCTCTCAAGCCTTCTCGGTTCTGTCTGCTCGATGCTACCTTAGCTCTGCAGGTCAGCTCGACTTCTCTATTCTCTGCTTCTTGCTTCACTCTCTATTCTGTCTCCCTCTGCTCTTTGTCTGTTCGTGGCTTAAAGCCAATCTGTCTCGTGACTGTTCGCTTCCTCTTCCGGCTCTTCGGATCGCCTGCCTCTGTCCGCTGGAATTCCCTGCTTCTGTGTCATCGCCACTGTGTAACGTTTCACAGAGAGGTGGCCACTTGTCCCCTCATGAACTAAGCGCCAACTTTTCCTCGAATGGTCGTTATTTCGATTATTCTGTGAAATGATTAATCCACTAGCTCAACGGTCATGTTGGACCCCAAATTTCATATGCCTCAGCCTATTCTTCCACCAAATTTGGTCCTCCATCGGGTGGATTCTCCGCCGTTGATCTGGGGCCTCCAGATCCTACGGTCATCGCTTTTATCGCATGGGTGAGCTGCTCGATCGTTACCCTGCGATGAGAGTAGTTTTCTCTCTCATCCGTCGGACACGCGTCATTCAGTGTATGGCATCACGTGGTCCCCTGCCAAACCCGCTTACCGCTTAAAGTGCTTGCGATATCCCGTCGGTTTTGGGTGTGGGACCCGCCTTCTGACGGTTTGGGTATTTCCACACGGTTTTCCCTGTTTTTCACATGACCAGGTGCCGGGGCTTTTCCTTCTCTGAGGTTTTTATCCTGCGATACGCGTATCAGAAATGGCCTCTGTTTTCTGATCTGGACTCCCCAATTGCTAATTTGTGCCATTGCACGGTCTCCATGGGCCAACGGTCAGTGCGCTTTGACCGAGGGTCCTCGTTGTTCCGTGCTGGCTGCAACTGCCACTGTCCAAAGGTCCTTCCTGATAGCTCATTGTTCACAAGATTTTGGAGTCTGACATAATTTGAAACAGTGATAGAACTCTGATAATTTTCAAGGATCCAATTCGGATCATAACAGGAACTGGGAAATAATGTGCACACAAAATAATTAATACTAGTATTACTGGACAAATTGTCCTTGGGAAAACCCCAATGTGGGGAAAACCAGTTTTGCAGATGAGGTTTTTATTATTATTCTTCAGCAAAATCTGTAATTTAAATGTTACAACTGGTTGCCGTAAAATAGCAAATGTCCGACAAAATAATTTCTTCACTTTTGCAAGTCAATCTGCCCTACTAGAAGCAACTCGGTCCCTCGTATCAAGTTCGGCCCTCCTCTAGAGCTTCTATTTGACTCACACATGCAACCCTAGCAAATTAATTTGGCCCTCTTGAGAACTCGCACTAGCTGAGAAAATATGCTCGGCCTCCACTGGAAATCTAACTCCTTGGGCAATTCAAGTTCCCTTTGGCAAATCAATCCTCTTCTGGGAATTTCATTTTTCCTTCGGTAACTTGGCCTCCTTGATCAATTTTCTCCACTGCTGGGAAATTTGGCCTCTCTGTAGAAAATCGATCTCCTTTGTCACAGAGAATCTGGAAATCATTGTGAATATTTTTCTCTCCGGAAACTTGATCTTCAATCATTGCTAAAACCCCTGCTGTTGGTGTCTCCCTTGCTCGAACTGCGCCCTTGCTATCACTGCAACTAGGTAAGTCGAATTCCTTGATGTGTCTCCAACTGACCCATCAATTTGCTCTTATAATCTCTCATTGACAAATCAATGACCATGATCTAATCTCAATCAATGGCTAAGATCATCTTGACCCCATCAAGTGACTTTTCCGGAAGTCTCTAGAGCAAAATCGATTTACCTCAATTAATTTGATTTAATTAACTAGTTTTCCTAAGTTCAACTTAGGAAAATATTTATTAATTGGCTAATTAAGGCATTTTTCGTAGAACATTTTCTAGGCCTTGGAGATAATTATCCTCCTGTGTTCCTTAGCCTCTTAGACACCAATAGAGACTAGAACACTTGTTCGAGCTACTAAAAAACTAACACTTTGCTATCGACAACTCCTTTGGTTCCTTCTCCTGAGGCCTCTCTGCAACTGCTGGTATATCCTAAGATTTCCTAGATGCCAAGTTCTCCTCGAACTTGACATCTTGGCTCAACATTGTCTTTCGCTAATCTGTCAGGAAGACTCTATAAGATTTTGAATCCTCATTGTATCCCATCAAAATGCCCCTCTGACTTAAGGGTTACAACTTTGTCCTCTTTTCCACGAGAATGTGGATGTAGACTGGACAACCAAATTTCCTGAGATGTCCTATCTTAGGCTTCTTGCCTGTGAATGCTTCCTCCGGTGTCTTATCCTCCACAATTCAGTGTGGGCTCTTGTTCTGCAAATACACAACTACGTGGCATGCCTTATTATGAAACCAGCTCACAAAAAGATAGAAAAGATAGATCAACGCCTTAGAATTCAGCGTCTTCGAGGGGGCAACCTCCTTTACATTACACAAATAAATGATTCCTTGATGATTCAAATGACAAAACCTCCTTTCTATATATAGGAGTCTAAGGAGTCACAAATAACCCAGCCGACCTAACAATAATAATATAAAGGCACAAAAATAACAATAAAGGGATTCTATGGGGCATAGTAATAACAATATGGGGACAATAGGGGCACAACAATATTAATAAGGGATACAACTACAATAGTAATGGGGTAATCACTAGTATTATAGGGACCTATATTCCCCTCTCCTTCAAAAAAGTGTTGTCCTCAATGCTTGAGTAGTTTTGGATGCTTCTGTATAAAATTCTCATCCTCCCATGTGGAATCTTCAGCGGATAAGTTCTTCCACTTGATGAGATACTCTGAAATTGATCGATTTCGTAGCTGTCGAGTTCTTGTTTTTGTGACTGCTTCTGGTTCCAATATAATTTTACCTTCCTCGTCAAGTTCTGGCAATATTGTTTGAACTGGGAGCTTGTTGCCTATAACCTTCTTTAAACATGAAACATGGAAAACTGGGTGCACTCGAGAAGCTGCAAGAAGCTCCAATTTGTATGCCATAGTACCAATCTTTTGCAACACCTTGTACGGACCATAATACTTTGGTGATAATTTATTATCCTTCTTAGCTTGCTTGAGGGACATTTGTTTATATGGTTGTAGCCGTGGGAATACCCTATCACCTACATCAAAACTTCTTTCGCTGCGATGTTGATCTGCCTGTTGTTTCATTCTATTCTGCGCCACCACGAGGTTATCCTTTAAGAGTTGGAGGACTTCTTGTTGATGCTCGATATGATGTTCCACTGCTTGAACCTTAGAATTTTCTCTTAAATATGATGTGATGGATGGTGGCTGATATCCATAAAGTGCCATAAATGGGGTCATTTTGTTGCTGTATGGAAGGAAGTGTTATACCACCATTCAGCTAGAGGCAACCATTTGACCCATTGTGTCTGTTATCAGATACAAAGCAACGAAGATATCCTTCCAAACATTTGTTTACTATCTCAGTTTGCCCATCAGATTGAGGATGATAAGATGAGCTATGAGCTAACTGAGTACCGAGACAAGAAAATAATTCTGTCCAAAAATTTCCAGTGAAAATGGGATCTCTGTCACTTACAATAATCTTTGGGTTTCCATGTAGCTTTTGAATTGTTTCCATAAATGCAGTAGATACTGTAGTGACTTTAAATGGATGTGATAATGCACAAAAGTGTGCGTACTTGGTAAGTCTGTCAACTACCACCATGATGACACTCTTTCCCTCAAACTTGGGTAAACCTGTGATAAAATCCATTGAAACCTCCTCCCAACGTTGGCTTGGAATGGATAAAGGTTGTAATAGACCCGGGGTATTAATTGTTTCAACTTTATTTTGTTGGCAAACCAAACATTCCGCCACAAACTTTTGAATATCTGATTTAAGGCCATCTCAACAAATTCCTTCTTAACCCTGTGGTAAGTTTTTAAAAATCCTGAGTGCCCTCCTAACGGAGAAGTGTGCAATTCCATAGGAATCTTTTGCTTGAGTTGGGAATTCTTACAGAGGTATAAGCGATCTTTGTACCATAACGAATCATTTTGCCAGCTAATGTATCAGATGTACTGGAATCTTGTTGTAACTTTCGAATAAGTGCCCACACTTCTTCATCATTCTTCCATTCCTCCCTTGCTTCGTTTATCCAATCTGGTTGGATAATAGAAATGGCGCACAACAATGCTTCCACATCCTCATCCTTTCTTGAGAGTGCATCTGCCACCACATTTTGCTTCCCTTTTTTGTAGATGATTTCAAAGTCATAACCCAACATCTTTGTGACCCACTTTTGTTGCTCTTCAGAGGATAATCTTTGTTCTAAAAAGTATTTAAGGCTATCATGATCCGTTTTTACCTTGAAGTGTCTTCCCATTAGGTAGGGTCGCCATTTCTTAAGTGCATGTAGTATTGCCAACATTTCCTTCTCATAAATAGCTTTGTGTAAAAACTTTCCCTTGATTGGACGCCTTTCAAAAGCAACGGGTCTTTCATCTTGCATTAAAACAACACCAATTCCATTTCCTGAAGCATCACATTCCACAATAAAGGTTTTTGTGAAGTTCGGTGTAGCTAAGACCGGTGCTTGGCACATTGCCTCTTTAAGATGTTCGAAGGCCTTTGTTGCTTCTGGAGTCCATGAAAATGCATCTTTCTTCAATAATGTTGTTAGAGGTGCTGCTATTCTCCCATAATTCTTAACAAACTTGCGATAATACCCTGTCAACCCGAGAAATCCTCGCAGATGCTTTATGGATGTGGGGATTTTCCATTCCTTAATGGCTTTAATTTTGCTAGGGTCTACCTTAACTCCTTCATGAGATACAATATGACCCAGATATTCCACCTCTTGTACTCCAAAGAAACATTTGGATCTTTTTGCATATAATTGTTTCTCCTCCAATAGTTGTAGTGCCCTGTCAACATGATCCTTCCAAGACTTGCTGTAGATTAGTATATCATAAAAAAATACCAACACAAATTTTCTAAGGAAGGGTTTGAAAATGGAATTCATCAAACCTTGAAATGTAGAAGGTGCATTGGTAAAGCCAAAAGGCATGACCAAAAATTCATAATGACCCTCATGAGTTCTAAATGCTGTTTTCGGAATGTCTTCAGTCTTCATTCTGATTTGATGATATCCTGAACGAAGATCCAACTTGGTGAAGTAAATTGATCCATGCAATTCATCCAGTAATTCATCAATGACAAGAATGGGAAACTTATCTTTAATAGTGAGCTTGTTGAGCTCCCTATAATCCGGACACATGCGCCATGATCCATCCTTCTTGTGCACCAATACTACGGGAGTAGAGAAAGAACTTTGACTAGGTTGAATTATACTAGCCTCTAACATTTCTACAACCATACGTTCAATTTCACTCTTTTGGGCATAGGGATATCTGTATGGCCTGATGTTTGGAGGAACACTCTCTAGAATCAGATGAATAGCATGATCATGATCACGAATAGGTGGGAGACCTTTGGGAGTCTCAAATACCTTGGAATGATTGTCCAAGACTTTTTGGAGATCTGGAGAAATAGATGATTTCGATGTGGAAACATCTAGCGAGCATAATTGTGCAATTACACCTCTTTGTTCCTTTTTGAGAAGCTTTGTCATACCGTTAGAGCTGATTATCTTTCCCGGTTTCTTTGCAATACCCCTTAATTCAACTTCCTTTCCTTCCGCAGAAAATTTAATGAAAAGTTCTTGAAAATTAAAAGCATTGTACCCAAGGATTGTAGCCATTGGACTCCTAGTACAACATCAGCACCTCCCATTGGAATGGAAAGCATTGGGCTAGTCAATACATATTCTCCCATGGATAGCTTGATATTATGGCACTTTCCAGAGCAATTTATTGTTCCTCCATTTGCAACCCTCACTTGACACTCTGGTGCTCGATATAGGAAGCAATTCAATTCTTTTGCTACCTTACAATGAATAAAATTGTGGGTACTTCCTGAATCAATCAACACTATTACCTTTTTCTTCTTGATTTGTCCTTCTATCTTAATGGTTTGAGGAGTGGTAATTCCAACCAATGCATTACAAGATATGGTCGGATTCATTTCTTCTTTATCTAGGCTTTGTTCCTGAAGTATATCCTCTTCTTTTGACCTTTCTTGCTCCTTTTCTTCTTCCTCTTCACAATCTATGTAGAATAATTTCTTCTCAGCACACTTATGACCTTTAGTGTATTTGCTATCACAACTGTAACAAAGCCTTTTTGCTATTTTTTCTTCCAATTGTTGTGGTGTCAACCTTATAGGTTGTGGAAGACTAGGGCCAACAACACTTCCATCTTTATAGTTGTGAGTGGTATGCTTCCTGGTGGCCATAATTTTGCTTTCCATTTTTCTTGCTAACCTGAATGCCTTCTCTAATGAATCAGGTTCCCAAAGGCGAACATCATGTTGGATATTATCTCTTAAAGTCCCTATGAACATATCAATCCTATGCTCCTCTGGAATATTTTTTACCCCTATGTTCAATTTTTGGAACTCCTCAATGTGCTCCATTATTGAACCCTTTTGTTTGAGACTTATCAATTGGCTAAAAAAATGTTGCTTTTTGTATCCTCATAATGTGCTGTCAATTCTTCCGTAAAAATTGCCCAAGTGATAATTTGTTTACGAGAGCAAAGCCATTGATACCATACAAACTGATTTGGTTCCAAATATAAAGTTGCAATACGTACCTTTTGTGTGTTTTGCACATTATTGAGATCGAAAAATTGCTCCATCTGTAATATCCATGTTGCGGGATCCTTGCCATCAAACTTCCTCGTATCGATTTTTGGAATATGGTGGGTTTTCAATCCAACATTAGAGTCTATGAAATCATGATTAACATTTCTTTTGTTCGCATCATGAGTTTTCTTTACTACCTTTTCACCATTAGTAAGTATTTCTTGTAGAAAATTTGTCAAATCTGTCTTCAAATCTACCATGCCTGTCTTCAAATTTGTGTTCAAATCTATCTTCAAATTGCTCATCTTAGCTTTCATGCCATTCATCTTAGCTTCCATGCTATTTATTTTAGCTTCTGTTAGCTTTTGTGAATGTGACATTTGTTGCACTTGATCTTGTAATTTTGATATATCATGTAGCATTTCTTCCTCTTCTTCATGAGTCATGCTAGAGCTTTCAGGTTGCTTACTAGGTGTTTGCATTTTCTTTCCTCGGGGCATCAGTTACCGATAATAATGCTCTACTATGCCCTTTGAATTCTTTCAAAATAATTTTTCAAACCAAGCTTAAGCAAGAATTTAAAAAAATCTACACACCTTTTTTCACTTTGTAGGAGCTCGATATTGCCTCTGATGTATCTCTGTAATTTCAGATCATCTAGTTTTGAAATTGCGACCTACAGTAGCCCTCTGTGTCCTCTTTCCAATGCCACCAGTATGATCCAAATTGGATTCTCCAAGGAAGAGTTATGCCAAATCTCCCACAGTGACCTGATTATAGACTAGTTCAGTAGAGCGAACTTGTACGACGTGCCACGTGTCCCTGTTTCGACCTTTGGCTCTGAAAAGTATATACAAGAAACTACAATTCGTCCTCTTTCTGTACCTTCTTACGAAATTTCAATCCAATGCTCAGAGAGAAAGTTATGACGATTTTCCCCAGGTCACTTGTTTGGAATGTAATTCAGGAGTCTGAAAAAAGACCAACTTCCTCAGATCATATCTCTGCAAATATAGTGCGAAAAGCTCTGAAATTTAGACCCGAGGTTCAGCGCGATTTTGTCTCAAATGGGTTTTTTTTCGCTTCTGAAACGTCGTAGAAAAAAAGTTATAGCGAAAATGCCACGATGACCTATTTGGAGCAGCGAAACCTTAGAATCCAAAAGCTCTGATACCAAATGTTATGAAACCAGCTCACAAAAAGATAGATCAACGCCTTAGAATTCAGCCTCTTCGAGGGGGCAACCTCCTTTACATTACACAAATGAATGATTCCTTGATGATTCAAATGACAAAACCTCCTTTCTATATATAGGAGTCTAAGGAGTCACAATATAACCTAGCCGACCTAACAATAATAATATAAAGGCACAAAAATAACAATAAAATGATTCTATGGGGCACAGTAATAACAATATGGGGACAATAGGGGCACAACAATATTAATAAGGGATACAACTACAATAGTAATGGGGTAATCACTAGTATTATAGGGACCTAACATGCCTCGACCCACAGAAACATTGGCAAACTCTGATCATGGATCATGGCCTTCACTGCACTGATGATAGATCAGTTCTTCCTCTCTACAACCCCATTTTGCTGTAGGTTGTAGGCCACTGTCTTCTCCCTCTTGATCCCTGCCTCCTTGTAGAAATCTGTGAACTCATTAGAGGTGTATTCACCCCTATTGTCTGTCCTCAACACCTTGATCTTCCTTCCTGTCATGTTCTCCACCTGAGCTTTGAAAGCTCTGAAATGACTGAAGACCTCACCCTTGGTCTTCATGAAGTAGATCCAGGTCTTCCTGGAGAAGTCATCAATGAAGGTCACATAGTAAGATGCACCCTTTACTAAATATACTGACATGGCCCTTGCTAAATTACGATGGCTCAGATCCAAAATGCCTTTGGATTGAGTTTTGTTGCTTGGGAAAGATGTCTTGACATTCTTGCCAAGTGCACACCCTTTGCACACCCCTGTTGATTTAAAGATGATCTGAGGTTGTCATTGATGTCAACTTAAGCAACACTAGGGGCTACCCTGTCTTGCAAGGGAATTTTGGCTTGAAAAATTACTCTATTTTGAGTCAAGGATCTTCTAGATAGATTCTACTCGTCGAGATGTTTCCGTTGATATATGGCACGCCAAGTAATTCTTCACGGTTTGAGAGATATTCATGTTTGAAGTTAGTAACCCCAGTTAGTGGGCTAAAATCCTATGGGCTTGTGGCATGGCACTCGTAATTGGTTTCGGTCATTGAATAGTCATTAACTAATAATTTTTAAAGCTCCTAAAATCCCTCCAACATTTTCTATAGAAGCCGCTCTCAAATCTATCAAAAGAAATCTCATATATCCTCCAAATGTAGTGATCGTGGCATTTTTGCTATAACTTCATTTCTCCAAAGTCTTAGATTCTGAAATAAAAACTCATTTGATTTGCAATCCTGATGAATGTCGTGACCGAATTTTAGATCTTGGTTCGCTATATTTTCGGAGATATGATCTGTGGAAGTTAGGGTTTTTGCAGGTTTCTAAATTTCATCTCAAAAAAGTGACCTTGGGAAAATTGTCATAACTCTCTCTCTGAGAAGAGGATTGGAATTCTGTAAAAAGTGGCAGATAGTGCACAGACTGTAGTTTTTTGTATATCAATTTTAGAGCTGAAGGAGGAAACAGTGACACATGGCACGCCGTACAAGTTCGCTCTACTGAACTAGTCCATAATTAGGTCATTGTGAGAGATTGGGCATAACTTTGCCTTGAAGAGTCCAAATCGGGTCAAACCTGTGGCATTGGAAAGAAGACTCAGAGGGATACTACAGGACCGAAGATCACATATTGGGGATTTGAAATCACAGAGATACATCAGATTAAATATTGTGCTCCTAGAAGGCGAGAAAAACTAGATCAAGTGCTGTCAAGGGGTGCAAAGGACCAGACTTTCTAGGGCAGCAAAGAGCAAGGTGCAGCAAAGGTAAGCTACAAGTAAGTATCTTTTGTATATGCATGTTCATTTCTTAATTGCATTAGGTTCTTTGTATTCTAATTTGTTGTTTTTGTTTAGCACTGACATATGCTCTGCAGGATGAGGTAAGTTTTGCTATTATCATGTCATGGGTATTTCCTTGAAGACTTTTTGCAGGTATTATATATTCATCAAGAGAAGGCTCAATGCATAGTCTAATGTACCCTTGAGCAACAATCAAGGTGCAAAACAATAGCAAGAAGTTCACCACATGAAGTCTTCAAGTGGGCAACACTGCATACAGACATTGTAAAAGTATCATTGTACAGAGTCATTGTAAAAGCATCTTTGTAAAAGTTGTACAAGTGTTTATCTGCCAAGAGTTGAAGAGGCAGTGTCGGAGGTCTAGGATCATCATTAGGTGGTTGTGTCATAGTTGGGGTTATGGTCTAGTGTGTCGTCTTCTTCTACATCATTCTATATCATTGTAAAGTAGACCATTTTCCCTGGTACGAGAATCCATTCTTCTTTTATTCTTTTATAGGGTGGTAGGGTGGTGCTAGGCTGGTGCATGAAGTCACCAACAAGTTCAAGCTTGTGAAAACTTCAGGGTGGTAGGGTGGTGGTAGGGTAAGTTGTAGCTCATTTGGTGTTGGGGCATCTGTTCAGTTGACTATTGAAGAATCTCGGGCGTTGGAGCGTCCATCTAGTGGGAGCTGGAGAAGAATGCTTTCTAGATTCTCAGAAGTTGGATCTTTCTTTTCAATTTGAGTTGAAGATTAAAGAATTATTAGAAAAATGTTTGGTGGTTTTTGACCCGGAGGGGGTTTTCCACCTAAAATTTTTGTGCTTCCTATGTTCTTTTATTCACTGTTGTTTCTACATAAACATTAATGATAATTGAAGATTAACTAATGCTCTGAAAAGATTTAAAAGTGCTAATTGCTAAGGAATACTTATTCATGCCCCCTCTCAGTATTTTCCAACAACCCCTTGTTGGTGCAGACTAAAGTCTAGAAGCCCAGTGACCATTCGTCTCAGTAATGGTAGAGTTCTGTGATGGAGATGTCCCATCCCCTTGTTCCAAAGCTCACACATGCTCTAACTGGTGTGCAATAGTGCCTAAGCAGGCTGGGCTTGAAGTCTATATATGTTCCCCTCCCAGACTCCAATCCTCACCGTAGTCTTTGGATTGGATCCCTTTGGGCAGATGAGCACTTGCCCCCTTGGAAGTTAATTTCATAACCTTTGTTTTCCATGATTGAGATGGAAAAAAGGTTCTTCTTTAGGCCAGGTACATAGAGTACCTCCCGTGCATCAAAGGACCCTCCTAACTCAAGTTGGAACTGAATTGTTCCCTATCCCTTCACTGCATACTTGGCATCATTGCCAAGCTCAATATGGATCCTTGAGTAATCCTATGCAAAACCAATGAATAACTGTCTAGCCTCTGTCATGTGGCGAGTCGCGAGAGGCATCACTGTCCAAGTACCAAACGGTTCTAGCAATGGTGTTGGTAGAAAGGAAAGACACGAGTGAAAGTCACTCTCGAACTTGGAAGCAAGCTCGCTCAACTGTGTCTCTACTGTTGCTGCAACTATCTGCGACTTCCCCTTGCCCTTCTTCCTCTGTGGACATTGAGAAGCAAAGTGGCCATTCTTATGGTAGATATAGCATTTGATTTTTTGCTCATATCTCTCTTCTGCCCGAACTGTTGTCCCTCTCCCTGACTATCACCCTTCTTGATGGAAACTTTCCCTTTGGTCTTCTTCGTTTTGCTGACCAGGGCCAAGTTTTCATCTGCTGCTCCTTCTCCTTGCTTGTTGGTCCTTTACGAGTCTCCTCTTGGATGCAGTCATCCCAAAGTCTCTCCCAATTGGGAAGATGTTCTCGAGCACAAATGCCCATGATGAATGGTTCCCAAGCCTTGGTGAACCCATTCAGAGCAACATTCACTAGCTCTGCATCCAATACAACTTCTCCAATAGCTACAAGTTGGTCACAGATCTGTGTGATCCTCATAAGGTAGTTGGTTACATTGTCAGAGGGGTTCATTCTGCACTCTCTGAGCTTAGTTTTGAGAATCATTTTCTGACTCATGTGAAAGAGTTGGGTAGAAAGAAGAAATATTACATTGAGGAATTCAACCCTACGTGTGATCTACAACAAAAAGAGTTCATTGGAGCTAGCATTTCGTGGAGGGCAAAGGTTCTTATTACTCAATTAAGGACCAACTCACATCAACTTCAGTGTGAAACAGGACGATGGAAAAAGGCCTAAATAAGCTTGGGAAGAATGGGTGTGTACATTTTGCACGTCTGGGGCTGTGGAATTGGAAAAGAATTTTATTTTGGAATGGGATGCATTCAAAGACATCAGAGATAGTTATGAGAACATGTTAACATCAGTTTCTTGGCATTGACTTTTTAGCGAGGGGATTGTTGGAAGGTTGGGCCAACTCATCATCAATTTGAATCGGAAAAGGATTGAATTGCAAAACGTGAAAAACAGGGAACTAATGGTCTCATAGACTATTTTTAGTCTCGTGGACCTTAAAATATCATTTCATTTTATCGCTTGAAAAAGCGATACTAAGGCATCAAACGTCTCCTTAGATATGGTCTTTTCTGCAACATGTAGAGTCAAATGATCCTTAATAGCTTCTAGGATCACCCTCCGTGCCTTTATGTCCTTCTTAGCCCACGTTGCCTACACAACAGGGTCTACTACTGTTGGTGTTTGCGTGCTCTCCGAGACTTGCATTGGCGCTGGAGGAGGGTTGGACACGACTTCCTACAAGTCTTGCTCCTTCAAGATCATTGAGATTCTTGCCTTCCACAACAAGAAATTTGAAATCCCATCAAGTCGATCCTCAACTTTCACACTGGACACTGATATGGATTTCCTGAGCTTTATCGCTGATGTAACCTAAAAATAATAGATCTGCTTTTCTCTTAGAGTTGGAGTTCTGATACTATGTTAAAATATCCTAAAACCAACGATCTAAGCAAACATATCAGATCTAGTTACTTGGCTGGTAATATTAACTTTTGCATGCAATGGAAAATGAGAAAAACAATCACATACACAAATACTTTTTCCCTTCTAGATCAGTTCATCATTCAAAATTATCTTTGGAACTTACATGAATTCTCTCACAAGGAAAAATGGCTCCGAGAATTAATCGAACGAACAACAAACCTAAAAATTATAGTTGGCACTGAAATTGAGGCAACTTGCCCTCAAATCTGTCCATATGGATTGTGGTACAGACTTCTCTGCTAGGCTGTCTGGCTGCTCTTGTCCTTGCTGCTAACTAGCTGCCTGTCCTACTGAAAATTCGCTGCCTTCTCCTTGCTGAAACACTACTGAAATTCTTGCCAATGTTTGAAAATTAGATCTTTGATTTTTTCCTTCACTCACGTGACTTGTGAAATGAATGTTCAATGTGCCTTTGTTCTTTCCTTCTCTTTCTTTTATAACTTTGACATGAACCAAAAACCTAATCTTCAACGGTTGAGATCCAACCATGATATCAATAGCTCTCTTTTTATTAAATTATTAAGTGACTCACTTTAATAATTTTATTAATTAAAAATACTTTAATAAAAAATGTTCACTGTATTAATTAATTAATTGTTAAAATTGGCAACTAGGGCCAAACTACATGTGGGTCATCTTATTCATGGCTGATAATATTTTTATTAGATTCCTCTCGTAGAGAGGTGTAGGATTGATCTAAAGATCATCCGATTCCAATAAGTATCTATGGAGATATGAATTTATTTTGATTATAAAATAATTATCAAGCCGAGCTACAACTCATGTAGGCTCAGAAGCCCAATAGTCGCATCTATTCAAACATCAACAGTTGTGTATAAATACCGGAGGACTTTTCCTCATTTGCACTCACTCATCTCATCACATCTCTCTCTCTCTTCTGCGCAGAAAAGAGGATCTTCTCTACTGTGCAGAAAAGAGACTCTCTCACACATGTGGAAGGAAGGACGCAGTTTTGGGGCAGCAACTGCAGAACCAAAGTTTGACTAGCGTTGACCAGAATCTCCCTCCTCAGAACTGCGCTGTAGGTCCATCTGGATCTCCTCTGAAGGCCGCATTTTTTGGTGGTGGAATCAAGTCGATCCGACCGTCGGTTTGCGAGATATTGTTTGCCCTAGTTGGGACTGATCTAAGGTTTGCTGCTGCTGATGTAAATCAGATTTATGAACTATTTCTCTCTGCTAGATTGTTGAAGATAAAGGAAGATTTGATCAAAGGGTTCCCCACATTGGGGTTTGTCCCTGGCTAGCCGCCACATCTTGTGTGTCTTGTCTTGGCTTGTTTTCTGTCGATCGTTTAATGTTCTATCTACACTTTACTTTATGTACATGTGATTGCTAATCTGTGGATAATAATAAGAAAGATAAGTAAACTGTTATAAGCATAGAACATACCATAACTTAACATGGTATCAGAGCTGAGGTGAAGACAAAGCTCGAGCAAGAGCAAGAGCAATCACCGAAGAGAAGATTGGCAAGGCTATCTTAAAAGAACTATGGGGTCCTCATCACTCTTTCCTACCGAGGACAAGTTCCGTGAGAAAGCTGACTATCACGGATGGAAGATGTCTATCGATCTAACCTAAAAGATCAAGGAGTGTTTGACCATGTGAGAGGCAATATTGTTGAGCCTCCATCAAATGCATCCGCTGCTGCCAGGAACAAATGGAAAACCAAAGAAGTCAAAGCAAAGAAGATCATCCAGGACTCTATTGACAAATGCTTGGTGGCCTACATCTTCGACCTAAACACCTCCAAGGAAATCTACGATAGACTGGTGAGTTTATTTAAAGTTAATGATGCAAATCAAGTTTTGTTTCTTAGAAATAAGCTGAAGGAAATTAAGAAGGGTAAATATGAGAATATGCAAGCATATTTCTTAAGAATCACCGAGATCAGGAACGATCTCCTATCTATTGGGGAGACTATCACTGATAGGGAAATGGCACTCACGACTCTTGGAGGATTACCATCCGAATGGTACGTGTTCAGGACTACTCTTCTGAACAATAATGTAATTCCTGGTTTCGAGGAATTAATGGCTAGATGCATCCAAGAAGAAACAAGGGTAGAAGAGCAAGAAATGCCCATGCCTAAAGGTCCTCCTGCTGCCTTTTCTTCTCAGGCTAAGAAAATAAATACTTTCGGGACTAAATCAAAAAGAAAGGCTGGACCTAAGGGTGGAAGAAAAGGACGATGTTACATTTGTGATAAAGCAAGTCACTATGCAAGGGAGTGCCCTGATAGAAAGGATTCACACCAGGACGATGATCAAAATCCCTCTCATGGCAATCAAAGGAATGACAAATTCAATAGCAAAGGTAAAAGGAGTGCTAGAAGTCAAGGAAGAGGACAATCATTCAAGAAAGCTAGAAATTCCAGGTATGAATCCAACATTGTTGAAAATAAGCAAGATGAATATTATCTACCAGCTGCTCTATCTACTGCTGCTCCTTCGGACTCAATGGAAATTTGGCTCATTGATAGTGGTGCCTCAAGGCACTTCACTGTTTACAAAGAAGTTCTCCATAATCTAATAGAGAAAGAAACTAACCTGGAAATTGTCCTTGGAGATAATATGAAATATCCCGTGAAAGGTGTAGGCAATGTTTCTTTCAAATTGAATCAAGGTAATACGATCCACTTAAAGGATGTATTATATGTACCTGACCTCAAAAAGAACTTGGTGTCCATCTTGGCAATGGAAGACAAAAGCTACAAGGTGACCTTCAACAATGGCAAGGTACGTGTATGGAAAAATAATGTTAAAGATGCCTTTACTCTTGGGTTTCGTGTTGATTCATTATATTAGGTCGGTGGAAGTCCGCTAGGTGTCATGTCTTGACACATCTCTTCAGTCCGAACTTTGACATCGGAAATTTTCCCACATTCATTATAAAGCTCTACCCAATGTAAGACAAATGGTGACAGGGATGCCCGAATTCCGAGTAGAGAAAGAAGGTGTATGTCCAGGATGTGCCGAAGGAAAGCTCAAAAGGGGACCATTCCCCTCAAGCCAAAGCACGACCTCCGATATATTACAGTTGGTTCACTCAGGCATATCTGAGGCTGGTATTAAGAGGGAGACTACTACACCACATACTCCTAAGCAGAATGGTGTGGCGGAAAGGAAGAACCATACGATTGTGGAAGCTGTCTGTGCCATGCTCCATGATCAAGGACTTCCAAAATTTATATGGGCAGATGATGGAACAATGCCTGATGTGGAGGAACCCATGGATCCTATTTATCCACCTGAGCCTTCCTCTTCTAGGAAGAGGCCTTCATGGCTTAGGGGGCTACTTGATGATGCTGAAGGACATGCTGCACCTCGAGGAACCTTCCGTGAAAGTAAGAAACCTAACAGGTATCAGGGATACCTGACCATCATGAGCACGATCATACAAAATGAGCCTTCATCATTCTCAGATGCCGTCAAGCATCAAGTATGGAAGGATGCTATGACCAAAGATAATGAGTCTATTATGAAGAATGATGTCTGGGAAGTAGTTCCTAGACCCCAAGACAAGGCAATTGTCACTTCTAAATGGCTTTACAAGATAAAGCATGCAGCGGATGGAAGTACGGAAAAGTATAATGCACGTTTTGTTGCTTGTGGTTTCTCCCAGAAGGAAGGTATAGACTATGATGAGATATTTGCACCTGTTGAAAGATATACGACCATCCGCTCGATCATAGCCCTTGCGGCTTCACAAGGATGGAACCTACATCAGATGGATGTCAAGACCGCGTTCTTGCATGGTTCAATCAAAGAAGAGGTCTACGTGGAGCAACCCGAAGGATTTGAGATTTATGATAGAAAATCTCATATATGTAGGTTGAAGAAAGCTCCTATGGGCTGAAGCAAGCACCCTGAGCATGGTATGAGAGGATCGATAGCTACTTGATGAAGCTGGGATTCACTAGGAATGAAGCTGACCCTAACCTTTACTTTAACGTTGAAGATGACAAACCACTCATATTGATGTTGTATGAGGATGACCTTTTCCTAACAGGTGCAGACCCTCTCATTCACAAATGTAAGAGGGAGTTGGCTTTTGAATTTGAAATGAAGGACCTAGGACTTGAAGTGTGGCAGAAGCCAGGGGAAATTTTCCTATCTCAAGGAAAATATGTGGTGAAGATATTGGAAAAATTCGATATGGTGGACTGCAAGCCTGTAACTACCACGATGAAGCTTGACTTCAAGAACTTAAGCGGTAGTGCTGCTAGACCTGTTTTACGAAATGCTACCAAGTATCGGCAACTCGTCGGAGCATTAATGTTCTTAGTGAACTCCCGTTTAGTCATATGCTTTGCAGTCAACACATTGAGTCAACATATTGTTGAACCTCACCACATACATTGGATTGGTGCCAAGAATCTGTTGAGATATCTTCGTGGCACAATCACTTATGGGTTAAGATACACTGCTGGAGATGTGAGACCACTTGGACACACTGATGCTGATTGGGCAGGCAATGTGGAGGACTGTAAGAGCACTTTCGAGTGCTGTTTCTCCTCGGGATCTGCTTCAATATACTGGATAAGCAGGAACCAGAAGTCGGTGTCTTTGAGCTCTGCCGAAGCAAAGTATATTGCAGCTAGCATGGCTTCCTGTGAGGCAGTTTGGTTGCGAAAGCTCTTCAGTGAGCTGTTTGGATTTACATTGGATACCATTGTGATCCTATGTGACAACCACAGTGGGATTCGTTTGTCAGAGAATCCCGTATTTCATGATCGCTCCAAGCATATCGATATCAGGTACCACTATATTCAAGATATGGTGCAGCGGGGAGCTATAAGGCTCCAACATATCGGTACAGATGAACAGGTCGCCGACATTCTGACAAAGCCCCTAGGAAAGGTCAAATTTTTGACTTTCTGAGAACGACTTGGTGTCATTCAAAGACCCTCTGATGAGGGTCCTGTATGATGCATTGAGCTCTGGGAGCTCCGGGGGGTGCGGGGTACTTCTTGGAGCGACATATGACCACAGGGTGATTCACCATCCCTTGGTGGTATACATGTACACCCCGTGGCGACTATGTAGCAGGATGATTAGTTCTCCTATGAGGCTTGGATGATGTGTTCTCCATGGCGTTGATGTAGCAGGATGATTAGTTCTCCTGTGAGGACAAGATTGATTAAGTTCTCCTGTCAAGGCATCCTACCCATGCAGTCTGGGACTCATGGGAAGTACCTCTCATCTGATCAATGAGCAGGGAAATGAGGATAGGGAACATAGTAGTACCGATGGACGCATCGTTGTATCTACTGTACTCCTTATGCTAGGATGACCTTCATTGATCTGGGACCAGTGGTAGGAGTTGTACCCACTATGATGCTGACTTCGGGTCGGTTGACACTGGCCTAGGACCAGTGGTACACACTCTGAGACTAACTTTGAGTCAGTGATACTGGTCTGGGACTAGTGGTAGGAGTTGTACCCACTATGACGCTGAATTTCAGTCGGTTGAGACTGGTCTAGGACCAGTGGTACATACTCTGAGACTGACTTCGGGTCAGTGATACTGGTATAGGACCATTGGTAGGAGTGGTACATACTATGAGGCTGACTTCGGGTTCGTTGAGATTGGTCTGGGACCAGTGGTACACACTTTGAGACTGACTTTGAGTCAGTGGAGGATGATACTGGTCTGGGACCAATGGTGGGAGTTGTACCCACTATGACACTGACTTCGGGTTGGTTGAGACTGGTCTGGGACCAGTGGTACATACTCTGAGACTGACTTTGAGTCAGTATAATAGATCCTCGATCATTTCTTCCTCTTCATAATTTGGACAAAGCAAAGCAGAGCAGAACAGAGCAGAGCATATCAGAACAGGGCAGAATAGAACAGAGCAGAGCAGGCAGAACAGAGCAGAGCAGGCAGGATAGAGTAGAGCAAAGCAGGGGTCAAGCTGTAGAGGGTAGTGCATTTGATGGATGAATAGTAGTGACCGATAAACAGATTGCAGATGGAGTTCTCCCTAGTTGAGAGAGAGTGTTAAAATTGGCAACTAGGGCCAAACTCCATGTGGGTCATCTTATTCATGGCTGATAATATTTTTATTAGATTTCTCTCGTCGAGAGGTGTAGGATTGATCTAAAGATCATCTGATTCCGATAAGTATTTATGGAGATATGAATTTATTTTGATTATGGAATAATTATCAAGCTGACCTACAACTCATGTAGGCTCAGAAGCCCAACAGTCACATCTATTCAAACATCAATAGTTGTGTATAAATACAAGAGGACTTTTCCTCATTTTCACTCGCTCATCTCATCACATTTTTCTCTCTCTCTTGCGCAGAAAAGAGGCTCTTCTCCACTGCACAGAAAAGAGACTCTTTCTCACACATGTGGAAGGAAGGACGCAGTTTTGGGGCAGCAACTGCAGAACCAATGTTTGACCAGCGTTGACTAGAAGACTCCCTCCTCAGAACTGCACTGTAGATCCATCTGGATCTCCTTTGAAGGCCGCATTTTTTCGTGGTGGAATCAAGTCGACCCGACGGTCGGTTTGCGAGATATTGTTTGCCGTAGTTTGGGATTGATCTAGGGTTTGTTGTTGTTGATGTAAATCAGAGTTATGTACTATTTCTCTCTGCTGGATTATTGAAGATAAAGGAAGATTTGATCAAAGGGTTTCCCCACATTGGGGTTTGTCCTTGGCTAGCCGCCACATCTTGTGTCTCTTGTCTTGGCTTGTTTTTTGTCAATCGTTTAATGTTCTATCTGCACTTTACTTTATGTACATGTGATTGCTAATCTGTGGATAATAATAAGAAAGATAAGTAAACTGTTATAAGTAATAGAACATACCATAACTTAACATTAATAAAATAAACTTTTGAAAAAGCATAAGATACTTTTAATGGCGATTTCCATAAGTAGACACCCTCATGGAAATACCTAGTAGTTTCCAATAAGAATAAGCTTGCATAATGGAAACAAGTTAGACTACCATATATATAAAAAAACTAAAATAAAAGCAAACAAGAGGTGGCGGGAGCAAAATATTCTCTTTATTTGCAATGGAATGAGGCTTGGGGCCTTGAAAGAGATACATCAAAGAGGATGAAGTAGAGTTGATGGGTCTACTTCAAGCCTCTCAAGGAAGGTGCTTTGTTGTCCTTTGAGACTTCTCTCTCTCAATATCAAGAAGGTGGCTAATTTATCCAATGGCAGAGGCTTTGCTCATGGGTGAAGACAATGCGAACAAGTTAAATGCTCATAAGCTTGTGGAGTTTTGAGATTTTTT
Source organism: Pinus tabuliformis (assembly GCA_031772625.1). Lineage (NCBI taxonomy): Eukaryota > Viridiplantae > Streptophyta > Pinopsida > Pinales > Pinaceae > Pinus > Pinus tabuliformis. Next base: position 770,786,756 of record CM062811.1, on the reverse strand, counting down.
TTACAGCATAACGTTATTGCTTCTTCTTGTTGATGTTTGTAGCATCAAACATGAACTTCCGCATCAGTTTAGGTATCAAGACGCGTGGAAGTTGTCCAAAGTCTTTACCTTAGTAATTCACTTTAATTAAATATTTTTTTTAAAGTAAAGTGCTTTTAATAAAAGCGAGTTTAATCTAATGAAATGTAAGTTTTTTTACATTAGTGAATTGGATGAATCTTAACTATTGATCTCATGTGAAGTGAGATCTAATCTCAACCGTAAATCACTTTGGAGGTTAGTGTTAATTGATTTGGTCATAACTCAAGATTATAAAAGCAAAGCTAGGAGAAGGAGAAAGACACAAAAGAGACATTGAGTGATTGAGCCACGAAGGACATGGACTCAAAGAAAACGTAACAAGGGTGATAAAGGATCTTCAACTAGTGTTCAAGCTAAGGGAGGAAATGAAATAGCACAATAGTGAAGACAACTCAACACTAGAAAATTGTGTGGAGGCCATACAATAGTGGAGGCCATACTCAATTTCTCAGGCACCAATTTTCAGGGTCGTACGAGATGCAAGTACAATTGGTATTTGGGTAGTTGTGAACAAGTCATATGCAACATGTACCAGTGTGGAAACAATCGCCAAAAAGTGGCAATTTTTTGGACTAGCCGATTTAATCGGCCGACTTTTTGGCGATTTTTTCCCAGTTGAAAAAGTTGGGATTAAATCGAAAAAAGTATGGATTAAACGAGATTCGATTGAAAAAGTCGTGGAGCTCACCTAGGCCATGGATAAGTGAGGGAAAAGGCAAAAAAATACACTCATCTTTCACTCTTCTTGCTGCCATTCGTCCCTGTGGAGAGAGGAGATGTTTGCCATTGCACAAGAGGTGATTTGCTAGTTTTTCTGGTGTGGATTTGGAGATTTGTCCACTGTTCAACATGAGAGATCAAGGTGCCGATTTACCGCTGCCAAGTATGTATTTTAATTTTTCTCTTAGTCTTTGTTACACAAATGGCTTCTTAAATCTTTCTATTAGTTTGTTTTTAGCTTATTTTTTCTTAGAAATTTGAATCAAAACATTGTTTAGAATTTAGATTGAATCAAAACTTGAACTTTCAAATTTAAAGAATCAAATGACAAAAATTCAAATGCTTGTTTAGTAAATTTGAGTGTGTTCAAGTGAGTGAGAAGAGGAATTTAAAATTTTAAACTCAACAATTACATTTGTGTTTGCTTCTTATGTGATGGCAATTTTTATTCTTTTTCAACTTTTTTTTGCCCATTTAGACTAAGTAATTGGATGGACACCTGCTGCTTGAATGATCGACTAACCTATATGATGTGTAAATCCTAGAATCTATGTGTGATGCAAGGATAGTAAATTTTAGATTAAATGCCTAATCTAAATAGAACCTCTCCCTTAACTGTTTTGAGAAACAATCTTCAGAGTAGGTTGTGAAATGGAAGCCAACAAGAAGCAGACAATGGCATGATTAATGATATCTCCCTCTATGTTCCACCCATCCAGTGCCTCCGGCGCTGCAGAGACTGTGGCTCTGACTACTGCAAGGTCACTGTGTTAACCACTAAGAAGAGTTGAATCCGTCAAGCTAATTGGAAAGGGTTGTCCTATGAGTCTATCAACCTAGCTTATGCTAGGAGGTAAGTTTTAAGTGCAAGCTAGATTCTAGAATGCTCGTGCAAAGATGATGAGTGAAATTACTTGAGTTAAAATTGTTTAAATACTCAAATTATGATTAATCCTTATGAAAATAGTACTTAACAACAATTAGAGGACAATCTTAATACAAGCCAAGTGCTTAAGGATTCAAGTGGCATTGAATCAATCCACAAGATACTTAGAATAAATTATCTAATTTGTCAATTAGCCAATAATTAGACAATGCCAATAAAATTTACTCAAGATGTTCTTATCACAATGCCAATTAGATTCCAAGTGTCAAAGCAACTTAACCAACCAGAAAATAACAAATTTAGAGCTTAAATGTATGAGTGTTTTAAGTGTAAAATTTAGAAATCCTTGTAACTTGGAGCAAGACAAACAAGTGTTAGATCTCAAATATCCAAATCAGCAGTAATATTTCAGAAAATTCCAACACTTGTTAGACTTATGACAGCAGCAAGAAAATCACTTTAGATTGTGGAATTTACCAAATATATGAAACATAAATTTTCCGAATGATTAGCAGATGTAAATTTATGAATTTAGCCCACTTTAAAATGGAGTATTCAATGATATGTCAGATCTGAAGTAACTTATTACAGCAGTAAACAAATCATCAGATCAACAAGTTAATGATGTTACAACCAATGTTCCACCAAGTCTCCGGGACGGGGAGACGCGGGTGCGGGGAGACGCACAAAGGGGACGTGTGGGAGAACCCTGAAATTTTAGGGAAATTTAGGGGAGACGGGGAGACGTCGAGGTATATATAATATAATTTTTAATTATATATATTATAAATTTATATATATGTATATAATTTTGAAATTTTCATGTTCATATTCATTGTTCAATAATGCTAATTCATCAAGATTCAATACCATAAGATTCAATAATAAAATTCAATATGAAATTCAAATATTCAAATACAATGTACATTGATCCATATCATTCATCATTCATCAATCATCATTCTATAATTTACATCATTCTATAATTTACATTGAATCATTGATTTAAAAATTAAATTGAAAATTGAAAATTCTGAATTCATCATTCATCATTCTAGTCTTCTAGATTCTAAATTGAACACTAAATTAAAATTTTCAATTTATATAACTCAAAGTTTCAAACTCAAAAATAGTTAATAGTGAAGAGTCGGTCATCAATATCTAGTGTCACAAGGGATGAACTGAGGTCCGTAGGCTGTAGCAGACCTTTTCCCAGCGCTGAGACTGAGGTCCGATAAAAGTATGACAACAGTTCCAAAGTGAAAATACTGCTCCAAAAAACAAACCATAAATTATGACCAGAAAAGCGCAAGACTTGTGACCAGAGAAGCCCAACGAAACCACCTCAGAGATAGCAAAAAATCCACAAAATTACTTCACAAAATCACCTCACAAACGAGTTTTTCTTGTTTGAATTCGGTAGTCAAATGAAGAGGCCCAGCTTCAATATATTCAAGATTACGCTGAATCGTTGATATGCTGCCGCCTGCCGCCTACGTGGAGCAAGAGGGATGATGCCACTGCAAGTTTGCAACGACTGCTAACTTATTCGGTAGTCAAACGAAGAGGCCCAGCTTCAATATATTCAAGATTATGCTGAATCGTTGATACGCTGCCGCCTGCGTGGAGCAAGAGGGAGGATGCCACTGCAAGTTTGCAATGACTGCTAACTTATTCGGTAGTCAAACGAAGAGGCCCAGCTTCAATATATTCAAGATTACGCTGAATCGTTGATATGTTGCCGCCTGCCGCCTGCGTGGAGCAAGAGGGAGGATGCCACTGCAAGTTTGCAACCACTGCTAAGTGCTAACAGCAAGCCGCTGCGTGGAGAAGAGTGAGGATGCGCTGAAGCTCTCGTGGGCGCAGTGAGAGCAGATGGAAGAAAAAAATGCGTTGAGGTAAGAGCATAATGAATGGCGGCAGAATGAAAACTTGAAAAGTGGAGTTAACCTTAACTTGTTCATGTAATTTTTTATTTGTAATTGTTAATTTAGTTTATTTTATTTTTTTATGTTTTTTTAATAAATTAATTTTCATTTTTTTTAATTTTTTTTTTGGTTTATAAAGGGTAATTAGACAAAAATGAAGGGGGGACGCCCAGAAGAACCCCATTTTCGGGGGGACGCCCAGAAGAACCCCATTTTTGGGGGGGACGCCCAGAAGTACCCCTTTCGGGGAGTCGAGTCTCCCACATTGGGGAAACGCACCCCCTTGCGTCTCCCCGAGTCTCCCCAAAAGGGGGATGTGGGGAAACACACCCCCGACAGTCTCTCCGTCCTGGGTGCGTGGGGTGCGAGGGGTGCGCGCACCCCACCCTGGGGGACGCGTCCCCGTGGAACACTGGTTACAACAAATGCCCAATATGCCCAAAACTAGGAAAAATTTATCAAAATTGTAAAAATCAAGTTTTTAGGGCTTTTAGCGTGTGATATTCAGAAAATATCATATATGATAAAACTTGTTATAGCAGTGAGGAAATCAGAAAACTAGTGAGCGATTAGTGCTTGAACAAATGCCAAAAAATGCCTAGAACTTGGAAAAATTGCCGAAACTGAAAATTTGAGCCTTTTAGGTGAATTATTCAGAAAATGTTTAGATCTGATATATTCACTTATGCAGTAAAATTCCAGCAAACAAAAAATCAGATCTAGGCTAGATAACCAATGCCAAAATGGCCAAAATTTAAGAAAATTCCAATTTTGCAATTTTGAGTTATTTTGACTAAATTAAATGTGATTTTAGGGCTTATATATCACTGTTGAAAATACAAATTACAACGATGGTAAAATGGTGAAAATCTAGGGTTCAAAAGCAAACCAAGAGGCCTTGGGGCCTTGTAGATGGCTAGGAAAACTTCCAATGAAGATAACCACCTGAAAACACAATGTTAACCCCAAATTCGCTGCAAAACAAATTGTTAGAGATAAAATGCTGATCCATTGAAGAAACCCTTGTTTGCAATGAGATCTAGCCCTTGTAGGGCTTATGGCCTTCTTCATGCTTGCAAAATAGGTCCCAAACACTAGCCTTTTAAGTTGGGTAAAGACTAGGATCTTCAAAAAATGGGTTTCTTCCCCCAATTTGAAAATAAACAACCTGCAAAAATAGTCTTAAACCCTTAGACTTCTAGGGTTTTTGAGGTCTCCAATGCCAATTTCTTCCACAATCCTGAAACAAATTTAGAATAGAAACCCAAATACCCAATATAAAAAAATAAATTTAAATTTCAAAGCCCCAAAAGCCCAAATATATATAAAATACTTTAAAACCCCAATTAGCAAAAATAATTTACAAATCTATTCACAAAATTTACAAATGTTCAAGGGTTTTGAAATAAATTTTTTGAGAAATAATTTTTTTTATATGGAGTTTTTCTTTTGATAAATGACTAAAAATGCTTTAGAAACCCAATGCACACTATAGCCTTAGCGAATATTAAATCCACCATACAAATATTTGAGATCCAAGCAAAATAATTCCTGCCCAAGTTGTAAAGTTGGAGACCAAGGACTGAAGTACCTACCAACACTATGTATTTATTGCAAGATAATCTGTTAATCATATGAGGAATCAAACCACTTAAGATTAGCCCAAAACTATCAATAGCATGATTTTATCTCCATCTAATGAAAACATATCTTACCTATATTTAGCACAACATAGGAAAGCCCGTAGTCAGTACATACCACAAATCGTGAACATGGAACACCTTGAAATTGCACCCCAAAGTCTTCATTATGATAGAAAAAATAGTTCCCAGCGGGATAACAGTTTACATGAAAGCTTTAGTAGCAATTTTCTAGCCAGAGATCATCATTCTAAAGATTCAAATGACTCTCTAATTTATAGCTAAATCTTCCAAGTGGGAAAATAACGACTAGTTTCTTTGATCCTTGCCAAAATAATTTTGGCTGTTGATAAACTCTTGAAGATCTTTTAATCTTAGCCGTTGAATTTTTATTTTTGACGGAATTTCGAATTTTTGATTTAACTCCATTTTGATTAGCTCAAAATTAATTATTTTGAGCTAATTTCCTAAAAAAATTGATTTTGACTTAACCACCAAGGTCCAAATTATCTTGAAATATACAATATTCTCTTGGTGGAGGACCTTAAAAAATTATTTCTTTTAAGACCCACAATTTTTTCCACTTGGAGAATTAATTTTCCTAAGACAATTTAATTTGACTCTAATTAATTAATTTTTTGGCTTATGATTTAATTTTATTTTGCCAGAAAAATTACTTAATTGACATATGAGGGGATTAATTATTTTTTCCACTCTTTAATATTTTAACCATGGTGTCTAAGTATGAGGGACCATGCATTAAAATGTCTTTTACAGATTTACAATTTCAACCTTCAAAGATGGAATACACGTTCGACTTAGACCCTCAAAAAACATACCCAATCTGCGACACAATTTGAGCTAGTTGACCAAGTGATTTGTAATAAAATAATTTAGCCAAATAGCTTAAATTATTCCCAAATCACTTTTACATAAGACTCGACTAGAACATTAAGACTCACCTAAGACTTTGACGAAGAATTACACCCTAGCTTTGGGGTAAGGTTGGAGGGAAAACTCTGCCGACCATCTGTATTTAAAAACACAAATGAATTAGTGAGACGAAAAACCTCGTAGGATGAAACTCTCGCCAAAATAATAGACTTACCTAGGTTGTTACATACATTCACGGTCTTACTAGCATCATTTACATTACATAACTTGCAGAATGGGTTTACAATGACATATGAACTGTTGATAGATGATCCGATCTTGTTGAAAAAATTGGTACTTCTGCTTCCTTGGAACTTTGACAATTTTAGTGCAACATTTGGCTCCATATTGTGACACATTGCTTCCATGATGTAATGTGAGAACCTCAGAATCTTGCATCAAAGAAAACAAAAAAGTTCATCAAATAAATATCCATTCAAAATCAAAATCATGTATACATAATAAAAGTCGCTGGAATAGAAAAACCTACTCTAACAAACTGAAATATAAAAAACATAATATAAATGCATAAAATAAAACTATCTAATGACATGAAATGAAAAGGCAATAAGGTTAGAGATACTATACAAACGATGCCCCGTGGCATCAGATTTCTTCAACATAGTGCATACTGAGCTTCTGTCAACTTTCCAGCAAGTCTGTGGGTTGTTTCTTGGATGTGCCACACTGAATTCTGATAATGCTAGGATCCTGCCTTATCCAAATATCGAGCCACTGCCGAGCATTAGATGCATCAAACTCTTCTTTCTTCTCTTTCGCCTTTTATGCTTGCTCTCGGTAGGATGCGATGTTGATGTCGATGTGATTGGCGTGCAACTTTCTATTTGATTTGGATAATGCTCATTTGGAAAATTTGGAAAGTCCATGATTTTTGTGACCTGCTCTTTTTTATTTTCATGACCCTGCTCTGTCAAATTTGCTGGATCAGTGTTGCAATCATCGATCTGATTTCCTTCAGTGTCCTCCATGCGTGGGTCATCTTCGTTTAACCATTTCTCAATGGAATCAATGACTTCTTTATAATAAGATAAAGGCTGCTTTGGCGAGTTGAGAGGTTCTTGCACTGGATCCTTTAGTTTTGACTGAATTTGTGATTTTTCCATCTTTAGTAGTTTATTTTGAAGAGTAGTCTATTCAATTCTTATGGCCTTCATTTTGTCAACATGTATCGATTCCATAATTTTCATCTGTTGTATGTGATCGACCTCTATGTTCTTAATCAATCTTTGCAGCCTATCCTCAATGGTATTCATTTGGTCGGAATGTTCATCCTTAATAGTGTTGATTTCCTTGGCATGATTTTTTTTATGGCAATCAAATGGTCCTGCATGGTGGTCATTTGATTAGTCTGCATGAATTTTAGTTCCTCAACTTGCTTTTCTTCTCTAGCTAATAACTTGTTCTGAAGAGAGACCTGATTAGCTTCCATGTCCTTTATCATTCTATTATGGTTTTCTTGAATAGAACTTATTTCTTTCTTATGATTTTCTTTTATGGAGCTTAGCTCCTTAACATGCTCTTCCTCTAGGGCATCCATCGTGTTCTGAAAACTGATCCTTTGATTATACTGAGTAACCTCCATTGCCTGTAACCTGTTTCCCATGGAACTCATTTCTTTGGCGTGATCTGCTATCAATCTTGCTTGACTAGATTGCATTTCTTTGATCATTTGAGTTAATTCCTTAACAAGATGCTTGTCTTCTTTCTTTTCATCGACAAAATGATTAACTTGGTTACTAGTTCCTGCCTTTCCACTACCTTTCCACTATCAAGGACTCTTCTTGCAATGACACAAGTGGATTCATCATGAAAGTGATTACAAGATCTACAATATGGTACTTCTTGATCACTATAATGCTGTAACTCATTCTCTCGCAACTTCTTTATGTGATTCTGCATATCATTGAATTGATTTCTTTGCTCATCATGCATACTTTTAATGATTTCTATTAATTCTTTAACCCCATATTCCTCTTCTGGAAGGTCATGAGGATAACCTTGAGTGTTAGTAAAACGACAAGGGGCAGATAAGTCATCCATGATGACTTGCTTAAGGGGAAAGGGAAGCTAATGGATGTCAGAGAGATATCCTTGTTCAAGACAATCAAGAAATCCACAAGAAGCGAGCCTCTAGCAGGAATTCTTGTAAAAAATGAAAGAAGTGGAGTCGCCACTTGAACATGAATCTATCTCCAAAATCCAGAAGGAAAAAAACTAAAAAGTTAGTTAGGGAGAAGCAAGTGGATATCAAGGAAGGCTTCCTGTCTGAGAAGAATTAAATGCTCACCAGAATGTAATTTGTTTAACCGAGCTATGAGAGCGGGGTTAACCAAGCTACCGAGATTCTTTCTAATGTAAGCTTTTGTGAATGGATGAAAAAGTGGAGTCGCCACCCAAACAGGAAACTAACCTAAACGTCTAGGTGCTAAGTTGCAAAAAGAGAAGTGACCAAGGTGATAAGAAGATTAGTGAGATACCAAAGCGCTAGAAAATGTGGTGCTCGACAGATTAAGAAGATGAAAATGGATTAGAATATTATGAAGATTGTCGTTGAAGCGTCGAGAATAAGATATCCCCGGCAACGATACCAAAAATGTTGTCGCTCGGATTGTATAGGCACTGCGACCACTGTTTAGGGTGGGGGCTGTCACTTTGATCATTGCCCACTTTGTTTTAGTTGTCTCCCAACAACAAGCTATGTGGAGTAGTCCCTATGGAAGTGAGGTGAGGAAAAACAAGTTGGGAACCAACTTTTTTAGGAGATACGGATGAGTGGCCTAGCTACTTTGTAGAATTTAGCAAGATTAATGATTAGATTAGATTTCAAGTATGAGACTAGTGCCTTATGGAGTCACAATTCTTGCTTATTACAAATTTGACCAAGTAACTAGATGGACACCCGTTGTTTGAATGATCGACTAACCTATATAATGTGCAAATCCTAGAATCTATGTGTGATGCAAGGATGTTGGTAAATTTTAGATTAAATGCCTAATCTAAATAAAACCTCTCCCTTAACTGTTTTGAGAAACAATCTTCAGAGTAGGCTGTGAAATGGAAGCCAACAAGAAGCAGACAGTGGCCTAATTAATGATACCTCCCTCTATGTTCCACCCACCCAGTGCCTCCGGCGCTGCAGAGACTGTGGCTCTGACGACTGCAAGGTCACTGTGTTAACCACTAAGAAGAGTTGAATCCCTCAAGCTAATTGGAAATGGGTTTCCATATGAGTCTATCAACCTAGCTTATGCTAGGAGGTAAGTTTTAAGTGCAAGCTAGATCCTAAAATGCTCGTGCAAAGATGATGAGTGAAATTACTTGAGTTAAAATTGTTTAAGTACTCAAATTATGATTACTCCTTATGACAATGGTACTTAATAACAATTAGAGGACAATCTTAATACAAGGCAAGTGCTTAAGGATACAAGTGCCAATGAATCAATCCACAAGATATTTAGAATAAATTATCCAATTTGTCAATTAGCCAATGATTAGACGATGCCAATGAAATTTACTCAAGATGTTCTTATCACAATGCCAATTAAATTTCAGGTGTCAAAACAACTTAACCAACCACAAGATCAGAAATCTAGAGCTTAAATGTATGAGTGTTTTAAGTGTAAAATTAAAAAGTCCTTGTAACTTGGAGCAAGAAAAGAATGTGTTAGATCTCAAATATCCAAATCAGCAGTAATATTTCAGAAATTTCAACACTTATTAGACTTATGACAACAACAAGAAAATCACTTTAGATCATGGAATTTAGCAAATATATGAAACAAATTTTTTACCAAATGATTAGTAGATGTAAATTTATGAATTTAACCCACTTTAAAATGGACTATTCACTAATATGTTATATCTGAAGTAACTTGTTATTACAACAGTAAACAAATCATCAGATTAGCAAGTTAATGATGCTACAACAAATGCCCAATATGCCCAAAACTAGGAAAAAAATATCAAAATTGAAAAAATCAAGTTTCAAGGGCTTTTAAAGTGTGATAATTAGAAAATATCAGATCTGAAAAAACTTGTTACAGCAGTGAAGAAATCAGAAAACCAGTGAGCTATTAGTGCTTGAACAAATGCCAAAACATGCCTAGAACTTGGAAAAAATTGCCAAAACTGAAAATTTGAAATTTTGAGCCTTTTAAGTGAATTATTCAGAAAAAGTTCAGATCTGATATATTCAGTTATGCAGTAAAATTCCAGCAAGCAAAAAATCAGATTCAAATTTTGCAATTTTGAGTTATTTTGAGCAAATTAAATATGATTTTAGTTCTTATATATCATTGTTAAAAATAAAAATTACAGCAGTGGTAAAACAGTGAGACGCTAGGTTTCAAATAGCAAACCAAGAGGCCTTGGGGCCCTATAGATGGCTAGGAAAATTTCAATGAATATGACCACTTGAAAACACAATGTTGACTCCAAAATCGCTACAAAACAAATTGTTAGAAATAAAATGGCAATTCCTTGAAGAAACCCTTGTTTGCAATGAGATCTAGCCCTTGTATGGCTTATGGCCTTCTTAATGCTTGCAAAATAGGTCCCAAACACTAGACTTTTAGGTTGGGTAAGGGCTAGTGCCTTCAAAAAATGGATTTCTTTCTCGATTTGAAAATACGCAATTGCAAAAATAGCCAAAAAACTCTAGAAGTCTAGGGTTTTTGAGGTCTCCAATGCTAATTTCTTCCTCAATCGTGAAACAAATTTAGAATAGAAACCCAAATACCCAATATAAAAAAAAAATTAAATTTCAAAATCCCAAAACCCCAAATTAGCAAAAGTAATTTACAAATCTATTCACAAAATTTACAAATGTAGAAGGGTTTTGAAATAAAATTTTCGAGAAATATATATATATATTTATGGAGTTTTTTCTTTGATGAATAACTAGAAATACTTTAGAAACCCAATGCACACTATAGCCTTAGTGAATATTAAATCCACCATACAAATATTTGGGATCCAAGCAAAATAATTCCTACCTAAGTTTGTGAATCTAGAGACCAAGGACTGAAGTACCTACCAACACTATGTATTTATCTTAAGACAATCTGTTAATCATATGGGGAATCAAACCACCTAAGATTAGCCCAAAATGATCAATAACATGATTTTATTTCCATCTAATGAAAATAAATCTTATCAATATTCATCACAACATAGGAAAACCAGTAGTGAATACATACCACAAATCATGAACACAGAACACCTTGAAATTGCACCCCAAAGTCTTGTTTATGATAGAAAAAATAGTTCCCAGCGGGACAATAGTTTACATGAAAGCTTCAACAACAATTTTCTAGCCAGAGATCATCGTCCTAGTGACTCAAATGACTCTCTAATTCACTGAAGCATGAACCGTATTAGACCCGTGAGTACCTGCAGGTCTTGGCGGGTTCTATACCGAGCTGGGTCACTTGCATGGAACCCGCGCTTAAGACTCGGACTTGGCGGGTATTTTATTATACCCAGCTATCCGTATAAGATCCGCAGGTATGCTATAGAGTCGTATCGGACCCTTATAGGACCCGTCGAGCCTCAAAAGGCACATTTTGTTTGATTTTTTTTCTTTTTTTTTTTTGGGAAATGAGGTGGAGGGAAAGGGAAATTGGAGGGAAGAAAATGCTTTATAACCACTTCTCTCCCTTCCATTTATCATTAACTTGTCATTTGAGTGTTTGGCTAATTTGTATGAGTGTTGAGTGACTCCATTGCACAATGAAGGAGCTCTTGTAGGAGGTTAAAGGAGGCTTCATTAGATCAAACCTAGCTTCAGGTAAGCTTCATGAACCTTGTTTGAATGTTTTCCATGTAATTTTTTTGTATTCAATTTAGTTTTTTTTTGTTTTTTTGTATGTTTGGGTTTGTGGTTGAGTTTCTCAGCCACATAGGGCTGTTGTGTAGCTGAGAAAATCAGCCATAGGGCCTGCGGGTTGAGGAGGCAATAAACAGTCCTCCTTAGCCCGCAGGCCATTGTGGCTGAATTTCTCAACCCCATGGGGCCACTGCGTGGCTGAGAAACTCAGCCATAGGGCCAAAAACATTGCAAATTAAAAAAAAATTCAAAACCAAATTTAAAAAACCAATTTTTTTTTTTGTTTTTCTTCAAGATTTTGTCACCATGCCACCAAAGGGTTCTAGAAAGACTCATGATCTGACATGGGCACATGGTCAACGAATCATTGCCGGTAATGACCACCATGTCAAGTGCAATTATTGCAATGCCACAATGCATGCAAACATAAATATGCTAAAATACAACCTAGCTAGAATTCCTGGGAATGGTGTGGGATGTTGTCAAAATTGCCTTGATGAAGGCACTATTGAAATGGCAGCTGCTTTGGAATCCATTAAAAAAGAGTGTTCTAAGAGGGCAAAAAGGAAGGATGAGATTGTTGGGATAGTTAGATCTTCATCTCAGAGTGAAACACAGATTCAAAGTCCAGGTATTAGTAACTCCTCTTCAAGTGCTGTGGCAAACAAGAGTATAACCTCTTCTTTCTTCAGTCCTTGTACAACTCCAGGATCTCAACTAACCTTGGATAGTTTTAATGAAAAGAAGAGGAAGGAGGCAGATATGGTAGTGAGGAGGTTTTGGTACCATAGCAATCTTTCATTCAACTATGCAAAGTCTTATTTTTATCAGCCCATGGTGGATGCCATTGCAAGTGCAGACTCTGGATACAAAGCCCCATCTTTTAATGCACTTAGGGGGAAAGAGCTAGATGAGGAGCTTGAGTGTGTCAAGGAACAATTGGAAAGCATTAAAAGTTCATGGAAATTTACATATTGTACAGTTATGTCTGATGGGTGGACAGATCAGAGGGGTATAACAATAAAATTTTTTGTTGTAGCTTGCCCTAAAGGAACCATGTTCCTAAAATCCAATGATGCATATGCAAATGTAAAAGATGCACATTTGATTTTTAAATTGTTGGTTGATGTGGTGGAGGAAGTTGGGATTACTAATTTTGTCCAAGTAATCATGAACAATGCAACAAATTATGTGGCAGCTGGAAGGTTTCTTTGTGCCAAATATCCCACGATTTTTTGGACTCCATGTGATGCCCATCGCATAGACTTGATGCTAGAGGGCATTGGGAAGTTGGAGTGGGTGCAAGATGTTGTGCAAGAATGCAAGCAAATTACCAAGTATATTTATAATTATGCTTGGGTGTTGAACCTTATGAGGGAATTCACACAAGGTGAGCTTAGTCGCCCAACTGTCACACGGTTTGCTACAAACATTCTTTCCCTCCAAAGCCATTTGTATGAGTACCAAGCTTTGAGAAGAATGTTTTGTAGCCAACAATGGGTATTTTGGAAAGATAACTCAAAACCAAAAGCATTGTGTGTGAAAGCATCTGTCTTTGGTGATAGTTTGTGTTGATTTGGGGTAGTATCGGATGTGTTCTAAGCCTCAAATTTTGCAGGGAGGCTTGGGCACATGCATTCCAAAGAACCCAAAAACCGTTTTGGGAAATTTTACCCAGAGATGATTATATTAAAATAATTAATATTTTTAATGGGGTTCCTAAGTCTAAAATTAGGAAAATTAAAATATTAATGAGGATTAATCTAATTATGGGTGAATCTTCTAGATAAAGATAGAGATCAAGTCAAAATGATCTGAGCCTTTGATTAAGAGTTAATCTAGGCCGTTGGTTGTCCAACAGGAAGATATAAGAATGGGCTTGAGGGTCATTTGGAAAAGACAATGAGAGATAAAGAGATTGAATTTCTGAAGTGAGAAGTTCTCAGGAAGAAATTTTGATCAAAGAGATATTTTTCAGTAGAGGGGCAGGGACAGTGATTCAGAGGAAGATTTCCAGATTCGGAGAGGTAGTAGCAAGAGGTTGAGTTATTCCCAGTGTAGGAACTCGCGAGTGCAGGAACGCACGAGTGCAAGAACGCGAGTGCAGGAACTCGCGAGTGCAAGAATGCGCAAGTGTAGGAACTCGCGAGTGCAAGAATGTGCAAGTGTAGGAACTCGCAAGTGCAGGAATGCTAGTGCAGGAACACGAGTGCTGGAATTTGCAAGTGCAGGAATGTACAAGTGCAGGAATGCGAGTGCAGGCAACATGAGTGCTAGGGTTTCTTAGGGAATATCTTTGCCAGATTTTCTTGCTGTTTGGATCGCCAGTTGGGCATCCATAGATGTACTTAGATTTCACTGCTGCATAATAAAATCAAACCCTCACTGTTGCACCAGTTTTCTCAAGTTGTGTTTTTCCGGGGACATTTGTCCAAAAATAACAGTGTCCTATGTGTTTGTATTTCCTTGCTAAGTTTCTATGTTTCAGAATCATATTTAATTTGGTGTAGGCTGTAGTAGTAATTTACTTCAATGTTTCAAGAAGAAATTTGAAATAAGTTTGTAATGTAATTTATGATCTAGGTGAAGTAGACTTAGTTGGTTGTAATAAGATTCCTGAGATTGTTAGATTTAGGAATTTTCACATGGTATCAGCGCTGTTGATGTGAAACATGAATAGCAGATTAGCACTAAAGCAAGGGCCAACTTGTTGCAGCAGTTCAAATCCCCTGAGGGATTGCGCAGTTCTAGCCAGGAGGGCTATATTTTCGTGGGTGTCTCTCTCTGAGTGAGTCGATAGAGAGGTAAGACTTCCAGATTGAGCATTTGCCAAGGCAAAGGGAGCCACGCAGAGCCTCAGCGCAGAGCTAGAGGGACGCTGTTTTCTGCGAGCTAAGTGCTGGGCAGAAAATCTGTTAGAAGAAGGAAGCAGATCGCATAGTTAGGGAATACTTCCTCAATGATTTCTTGCTGAGGAAATTAATATTTCTCATTTGTTGGGAAACAAAGGAGCAACAAACTTACCAGCTCCATCAGGGAGTATGTAAGCCAGCCTAGACGCTACGCAGTAGGGAGAAAGAGGGAGTTGTTCGACATTTTTTGGAGGATATGGAAACCAGTGGCTTGAGGGATCAGGACAAGTTGGACAGAGCTTTCAACTATGTCTGGAAGGCTAGAATGTCTTTCCTTCTAGATGAGCATGCCTTCAAGACATATGTTGATAGTGTGGTAGCTGTCCCTGCGGATGCAGATCCGCTAAAGATGTACAGAGCTGAGATAGCAAAAGCCAACATGATGATCCTGGATGGAGTCAATGATCATGTGGTGTGCCACGTTGCTAGCAAAGCAATAGCTAAGGAGATGTGGGATGCTTTGGCCACATTGTATTAGGGATCTTCTGAGCAACAAAAGATGTACTTGGAACAAAAGTTGAGATCTGTGCAAATGCAGAAGGGAGAACGTGTGGATCCATTCCTCACGACGCTGAAGGAGACTTGTGATGAGTTGTCGGCTGCGGGGCATACACCTTAGGATTCAGAGTTAGTGAGACTGGCCCTAAATTCTGTCTCAGATGAGTGGCAAGTCTTTGTCTAGAGTATCCTGGGCAGAGCAACATTGCCTAATTAGGACGAGATGTGTGCAGCTCTAAACAAGAAGAGCTGAGGAGAGACCTGGTTAAGGTCAAACTTGATGGAAGCAACAATAGTAGTGGGTCGAAGCTCAAGGAGGAGGAGGATAATGCAACCCTTGCAGCGAAGGGTCAGCAGGGGCAACATAGACAAAAGAAGGATGTCTCTAAGATGAAGTGTTTCAGATGTGGCGAGATGGGCCACTATGCATCCCAGTGTCCCTTGAAGACAAAGGACAAGGATGAGAAGCACGATCCTAAGGTTGCATTCGCAAAGATTGAACAAGAGGAGGAGTTCGCCATGACAACCAAGATACCTCCAGGAGGGAGGTGGGCTAATTTGGAGATGTAGTTCGAAAGAGCTACAGATGGGTAGGGTCCTTGAGGAATGCACCTCTCGGATCAACACCATGCTACGAGAGCCCAGATCAAGAGTAGCAGAATGGACTATTGTCAGTTGGTGCCGAGGAGTGTCGGGTAGACAGTTGCATTGGCTAGGAGCGTTAGAGTCTGAACAACGTAGAGCAGAGGGGAAACAATGCATGGAGGCACAGTGCAAAGCTTCAACAACGTAGTGGCTTCAGAAGATAGCGTGGGACTAGCAGTAGTCAGGCTTTCAATACCAAGGTGTATCCACGGGATACTTATCCAGTTTTGGGTGTTTTTAGTTGCTTCTATCGACAACTAAGTTGCAGTACAGATGCACTGTTAGCTGTGCTAATGCGAGCAACATATGTAAGGGAGCTGTTGTACAGATGTAGCATTGGCAGTGGCAGTGTCAAAGGCAATAGTACCGTTGCAACAACAACGTAGTAGTTGGTGGACAGCATGTCAGACATCAGAAACACAGAGGACGATGCTTCAGAGTCAAAGCAGTATACACCAGCAGTGTATTGCTAGAGCACATTCCTCGCTAAGAGGGAGTGTTGATTTGGGGTAGCATCGGATGTGCTCTAAGCCTCAAATTTTGCAGGGAGGCTTGGGCACATGCATTCCAAAGAACCCAAAAATTGTTTTGGGAAATTCCACCCAGAGACGATTATATTAAAATAATTAATATTTTTAATGGGGTTCCTAAGTCTAAACTTAGGAAAATTAAAATATTAATGGGTATTAATCTAATTGTGGGTGAATCTTCTAGATAAAGACGAATATCAAGTCAAAATGATCTTAGCCTTTGATTAGGAGTTAATTTAGGCCGTTGGTTGTCCAATAGGAAGATATAAGAAGGGACTTGATGTCATTTGGAAAATACACCGAGAGATAAAGAGATCAAATTTCTGAAGTGAGAAGTTCGCAGGAGGAAATTCTGATTGAAGGGATCTTTTGTAGTAGAGGGTCAGGGATAGTGATCCGGAGGAAGATTTCCAGATCTAGAGAGGCAGTAGCAAGAGGTTGAGTTATTCCCAGTGCAGGAACTTGCTAGTGCACGAACGTTCGAGTGCAGGAACGCGTGAGTGCAGGAATGCGCGAGTGTAGGAACATGAGTGTAGGAACGTGCAAGTGCAAGAACGCGCAAGTGTAGGAACGCGAGTGCAGGCAACACGAGTGCCAGGGTTGCTTAGGGAATATATTAGCCAGATTTTCCTGCTACTTGGATTGCCAGTTGGGCATCCATAGATGTACTCAGATTTCACTACTGCACAATAAAATAAAACCCACACTCCTACACCGGTTTTCCTAAGTTGGGTTTTTCCGGGGACATTTGTCCAAAAATAACGGTGTCCTATGTGTTTGTATTTCCTTGCTCAATTTTTATGTTTCAGAATCATATTTAATTTGGTGTAGGTTGCTTTAGTAATTTACTTCAATGTTTCAAGAAGAAATCTGCAATAAGTTTGTAATGTAATTTACGATCTAAGGTGAAGTAGATTCAGTTGGTTGTAGTAGGATTCCTGAGATTGTTAGATGTAGGAATTTTCACAGTTTGTGGGACAAAGTCACTGAGATTGTCAGCTTCACTGAGCCCCTTATTTAAGTCTTCAGATTGATGGATGGAGAGAAACCTGCAATGGGATATATTTATGGGGGCATGGACAGGGCCAAAGAGGCCAGCAAGACTTTCTATAAGGGAAATGAATCTAAATATTTCCCTAGATGGCAAATTATTGATTCCAGGTGGGACAGACAACTACATTCACCATTGCATGCAGCAGGAGCATATCTCAATCCGAGCTTATTCTATAATGAGGGGTCTAGCATTCAAAGAGATCCTGAGGTGATGAGAGGTGTCATGATATGCATTGAGAAGATGTTCCCGAATCAAGATATTCAAGACAAAATCAACATACAACGAGATATGTACAAGGAAGCATTTGACATGTTTGGATTCAGCTCAAGCCAACGTCTCAAGGACAAGAAAATGCCTTGTAAGTGCAAATTGTTAGAACTTAGCTTGTAATTTTGCTAGTTCTCTTTTATATGTTTGGCATTGCAAACTGATAATCTTTGTTGTTATTTTTTTACAGCTCATTGGTTGATAGATTGTGGCACTGAGGCACCACAATTACAAGAATTCACCATCAGATTTCTGAGTCAACCCTGTAGTGCTTCTTCTTGTGAGCGCAATTGGTCAGTGTTTGAGCACATCCACAACAAAAAGAGAAACAAGTTGGATCATAAGAGGTTGGAGAAGTTGGTTTTTATCTAATACAACCTTCGAATGCTAACAAAACAAGTGCAACCAAATGACAGAAATCCAATTTTATTGGATACTATTGATTTAGAGTTTGATTGGGTTGTGGAGGAGGAGTCCCCTGATTTGAGTTGGCTTGATGAAGAGACTGAGGATCTCTCTAGTTTTCCATCTCAAATGGAGACTCCAAACACACCCGCCTCACAGTTGCTTCAACGTTTCCATGTTAGCACTAGCTCCACGAGGGCTTATTGTAGGCATAGTCGTCCATGAGTGATGAGAATCAATATTGTTATGCATTTATGAGACAATCATTAATCATTTATGACATATGTAATTGAATTTTGAATTTGTTGACATTTTTTATTTTAACTATGGAATCATGAGTCCTTTTATTATTCATTATCTAAATGTTTTGCTTACAAAAATCGAATATGTTATGTTGTACTTTTATAGATTGAGATGATGTTATGAATTATTGCATATATTGTAGTTTCTATAACTTATAAGGATTGGAATGGTCATTGGTTTCCTTTTTGTGCTTAAAATTTACCATATTTTAATTTTTTTTTTGTATTTTGACGAGTCTTATAAGGGTCGTTCCCGAGTTTTATACGAGTCGACGAGTTAATGCCGTGACGAGTCTTATACGAGTATGAGTCATGCAACATTGCTCTAATTTATAAAACTAACGGCTAGTTTCTTTAATCTTTGTCATAATAATTTCTGCCATTGATAAACTCTTGAAGATCTTTTAATCTTAGCCGTTGAATTCTTATTTTTGAGGAATTTTTGAATTTCTCATATAACTCCATTTTTATTAGCTCAAAATTAATTATTTTGAGCTAATTTCCTAAAAACTTTTACTTGGACTTAACCACCAAGATCCAAGGGTCCAAATTTTCTTGGAATATACAATATTCCCTTGGTGGAGGACCTTAAAAAATTATTTCTTTTAAAACCCATGATTTTTTCAACTTGGAAAATTATTTTTCCTAAGACAATTTAATATTACTCTAATTAATTAATTTTTTGGCTTAGGATTTAATTTTATTTTGCCAGAAAAATTAATTAGTTGACACATGAGGGGAATAATTATTTTTTCCACTTTCTAATATTTTAACAATGGTGTCTAAGTATGAGGGACTATGCATTAAAATATTTTTTACATAAGATTTACAATTTCAACCCTCAAAGGGGGGATATCCGTTTGACTTAGACCCTCAAAAAACATACCCAATCTGCGATACAATATGAACTAGTAAACCAAGTGATTTGTAATAAAATACTTTAGCTAAATAGCTTAAATTATTCCCAAATCACTTTTACATAAGACTCGACTAGAACATTAGGATTCACCTAAGATTCTGATGAAGAATTACACCCTAGCTTTGGGGTCAGGCTGGAGGGAAAAACTTTATCGGCCATCTGTGTTTAAAAACACAAATGAATCAGTGAGACGAAAAACTTCCTAGGATGAAACTCTTGCTAAAATAATAGGCTTACCTGGGTTGTTACATACGTTCACGGTCTTACTAGCATCATTTACATTATATAACTTGCAGAATGGGTTTACAATGACATGGACTGTTGATAGATGATCCGATCTTATTTAAAAAATTGGTACTTCCGCTTCCTTGGAACTTTGACAATTTGAGTGCAACATGACCCTTCTTAACTTCTTGGTTAATTGTCCTAAGGGTATAATGTTTATGAAATCTGTTGATGCATCTGCACACATTAAAGATGCACGTTTATTATGTGAGTTGTTGGATATCTTCATTTAGGAAGTAGGTCCACAAAATGTTGTCCAAGTCATAACGGACAACGCTGCAAATTATGTTGCTACTGGTAGGTTGCTTATGGAGAGGTATCTTAACTTGTATTGGACACCTTGTGTTGCTCATTGTATTGACTTGATGTTGGAGGATATAGGTAAGATTCCTCTTGTGAAGGATCTTGTTGAATCATCTAGGAGCAATACAAAATTTATATATAATCATGCATCTGTGCTTAGCTTGATGAGAAGATTCACCAACAACAAAGAGTTGGTGCATCCTTCCATTACACGATTTGGCACTACTTTCACATCTCTTAAGTCTACATTGAATTCTATGTGGCATGTGAAGAGCATGCTTCTTTCACAAGATTGATGTGTTTTATCTATTAGCCGCAAACCAGAGGGAGAGGGCATATGTAGACTAGTTTCATATGATCAGAGCCTTTAGGCAAGAGTAGAGGAGGTGTGTGCCATTTTAGAGCCTTTGGTAAGGGTTCTTCGGTTGGTTGATGGAGACAAGCCCTTAATGGGCTACTTGTATGAGGCCATGGATAGGGCCAAAGAAGCCATTCATGCTTATAATGAAGATAAGGGAGACGAGGGGTTAGAGAAACAACAGGTCATATGGAGAGTGATTGATGAGCGATGGAACAATCAATGTTGCACGAAGCGGGAGCGAAGCGGAAGCGGAAGCGGGAGAGCGGAAGCGTCATTTTCCAAAAATCTAGGAAGCGAAGCGTCCGCGGAAGCGTCTGCTATATATATATATATTTTTTATATTTTTTTGCATTTATACTCAAAACAAACATCCCAAATACCAAATTAAAATAACAAAAGAACATAATTGTGTTCGATTACGATAATGTGAGTTATGGTTCTTGTCGATTGACACTAAGTCGCTGTGAATTGACAAGGGTATTTATGATAGATCTTGCGGATTGCAAATCCGTGCAGGGTCTTATCAAATTTTTTATTATTATTAGATAATTAATTTATGAGGATAGTTGGTAATTGAGTTTTTTGGTTGTCATTTTAATTTTTTTAAATAATGGATTTGTATATTAATTTTTATTGTATAATTAATTTATGATGATATTTGGTTTTGAGAGAATTTTTTTTTTTTGTTTTGTTTTGTTTTTTTTTTTTTTTATTTTTTTAAATAATTTTTAAATTTAATATATGAATTTTAAATTTCAAAAAAGTAATAAAAAATTCAAATTTAAAAAATTCAAAAAATAATTTTAAATTTCTAAAGAAATGAATTTAATATTTAATTTTCAAAAATTTTAATAGAGATTACACATAGTTTTCCAAAAAAATTACAAATTGTTGCCAGGAAAAGTGTTGCCTCATCAATTGTAATGCAAGTAAATCATGAATATTGATCACTTAGTAAAGAATATTAAGTTCTTTAGGCCCTAAAATATTAAATTCAGTGCTACTTAGTTTTTTACATCATAATTTTCTAATATAAATCATATATGTTGTTACTTTATAATTAAATTTTCTTCGGGTGATTTATTGATTTATTTCACTAATTTCAAGCACTTTCAGATTTAATTTCCAATACTCTTTTCCCGGTTAACATTAATGTTTCATAGGGTAGTGTAGGAAAAAACTAATGATGTCTGATTGGATTAGATTACCGCCATCGCTGAGACAGTGAGGCGCCCTTTTCTCCTTGAGCCACATATTCCAATAAAGTTTTAACTTCACGCTTCCACTTCCGCTCTTTACGTATTGCAACGATAATTCCCATCGCCATCCGCGTTACGTAAAACATCTCACCTGCGGAGAGAGGATATCAGTAATCTTTATGTCACTCTCGTCCACGAATCTGAAAATGTTATGCGTGATTTCCGAAGTGTACTCAAGATATACAGAGCCAAGGCCATGTTTTCAAAAGAATATATACACCGGAAAGCTAGAGCATGCGAGATAAACTATATTCCGCATGCTGGTAAAAAGAAGAAAACATTGGACATGGACCTAATTAGGAGCACAGGAGATAGAAAAGCAATGCAATGTGGCAAATCGATCAGCACGAAACGGGACTGGGTGGCCCAGCCATTACATTCAAAGTGTTAGAATCACACGTTAGGAGTCTTAAATCTATTTATTTCATAACAAAACAAAATCACAACTGCAAATCAAATGCAATTATAAATCGCCACCTCACCTGCGACTTGGCAATTCTAAAATATATTTCCAAATTATAATCAAGGTTCTGAAGCGTACGCTTCCAGGCCCGAAGCGTGGGAAGCGCGCTTCGGGGCCCACGCTTCCTAAAATCCAGGAAGCGCTTTAAAAATGCTGAATCGCGCTTCGGAATTTTCGGAATCGCGCTTCCGGGGGCGCTTCCTGAACGCTTCCGTACGGAGCGCGCTTCTGGCCTAGGATCCGGGGGGGGGGGGCGCTTCCTGCAACACTGGGAACAATACCCTCCATTGCCCCATTCATGATACAGGTATCTACCTCAATCCCACATTTTCTTACTCTTGTGGTTTTAGATTTGATGCCGAGGTGATGGGTGGATTCCTCACTTGTGTTGAGAGGATGGTGGCATCTGAGCAAGAACATGAAGATATTTCTAAAGAAATGGAGATATATAGGATGGTAGGTGGCACATTTGGTTTTACCATGGCTATTAAGAATAGGACAACCAAAATGCCAGGTAAGCTTTAGTTTGTTTCAAGTTTCAGGTTTCAAATTTCATAATTCATTGTCTCTTCATAATTTGCTTCAAGTTTAGAATTTTAATGTTTTAACCTTTTTTTTATGTTTCTCATTTTTCTTTTAACTTGTAGATGCTTGGTGGACAAGCTAGGGTGGTAGAGTACCCCATCTCCAAAAGCTTGCCATTTGAGTGCTCAACCAAACATGCAGTTCCTTTTGGTGTGAGCGCAATTGGAGTGTATTTGACAAAATACACAACAAAAGGCGCAACAATTAAAAAACTTTCAAATTAAATTTTTGAATTCATTTTATTTTTTTAATATTTAAATTTTCTAAGTACTTAATTACAATCTATGACCCTAATACATATTGGAGTCACAATGCCTTAATGACATGGTCTACATCTACTACAATCTTCGATTATGGTGAGACGACTTCAACAAACTCCTGATGTGGAAGCCATCTCATTGGACAATATTGATACCATTGCTGCATGGAGGGTTGACACTGAGAGGTCGACCGTGGAATTGATCCTTGATTGGTTATTTGTGGATCCAGATGCACTAGCGACAGAGGAGGTTGTAGTCAGAGGGGAGGGAGAGCCAGAGGTAGAGGAGGAGGAGCAGGGTTAGGAGGAGGTGACACCATCTAGGATCGGCAAAAACAGAGGACAAATGTCACCTCTTTTATTGGCTTCTAGAGGACGACAGAGTCCATTTGTAGCCCCAGGGTCAGGGCCTTCTTCCTCAAGAGGAAAGGCAAAGCCATTCCCTATTCCCATAAAAGGGGCAGAGGATCTCAGTGATTGATTACTTTATGACATGTAGATGACTCATGATATACATTTATTATATTTTTTGTTGATATTTTGACTCGTGAGAGTTGATACTGAGATAGGACTCAAGATTTAGTACTTGATTCACTATTTTGATATGTGATGTAGCACTAGACTTCATATACATATTATATATTAGCTTTCTTTTCATGTTTATGTGGAAATGCATTTATTTGATGTTGTGGATACTTTAGATGCTAAAAAAAGGATTATTTTTGTATGTTTTAAATTTTGCCGACTTTTTCAAAAACCTTAGACTTTAACGACTTTTTCAATTTCTGGACCCTTGTCAATTTAATCCCGACTTCGACTTTTTCCACATTGATTCAAATTCATTAGAGATATTATCAATAGATGAGAGGTGATTCATTCTCTCATTATCACTTGGATTTGGGTCTTAGTAGCTTCTTGAGAATTTTGCATTCCTATTTGAAGGAGGATTTTGGATATTATGGATGAATTTTGATGTTTGGATACCTCTCTCTTGTCTTGGAGCTTCATTATTGGCATAATTTGGTGATTGGATATACTCTTTTACACATGTAAGTGCTCTTTTCATGTCTATTCTTGTTATTTGCTTTAATACATGAATGTTGTTGGGATTTTCGCTATACTAGGTCTAAAATTTACTGCTTTTCTTATACAAAATTGTGGAAATTTAATCCTTTGTAGCATTGCATCATCTCATATATCATGTGTGAAAATGGTGAATGTTCCTATAGATTGTTTGTATTGAACACATCTTGATAAGTAATCAATTATTGCAAATTGAAGTACAAATTCTTCTAGCAGCTGCTCTCATGCCCTAATTGCCATGCAAAGTTGCCTTGAAGGCTCCTTGATTGGGTGTAGTTCCTATAAATTATAAGTTTCATCTTGACTCCATCTTCCCCAAAGGATAAGGCATTGATCCTTCCATAGGTGATCATTTTCAAAAAGAATTTCTCTCACCTTCCCTTCTTTTCTAGGCATAGTCTCCATAGGTCACCTAGGGCATCACTTTTCTCACGATTTAGCCATCAAAAGAATTCGATCTCTTGCCCACAACTGCGCTGGTGTACCCTCCAGGGGCCCTCCAAATTTCACGAAATTATGACGGTGGGATCTTGAGATATTTCAATCCCTAGCTCGAAGATTGATTCTTTCCCTTGGATTCCCATTGGCTAGTGACCTCATTGGAATCATAGCATTAAATCATCAAAAGAAGATTCTTTCTTTGATCCTCTTCCCTTCCCTAATTAGGTCAAGTACATACTTGGTTGACCAACTCCATAACCTGACGTAATTTTGGGTCCACTTGGCCCTTTGTGGTCCCACAACCTTTTGAATCCAATTCCACAAAGATCACTTAGAAGCCAAGCATTCATAGGGCCGTTTGAGTCTAGGGGCTTCTTTGATAAGATATATTCTCAAACCCTAACCTCAAAGACCCTCTTAGCCCTTCCCAGAGAGCCTATCACCTTGCTTCTAAAGCAAGCC
Organism: Pinus tabuliformis; assembly: GCA_031772625.1. NCBI lineage: Eukaryota > Viridiplantae > Streptophyta > Pinopsida > Pinales > Pinaceae > Pinus > Pinus tabuliformis. Next base: position 770,761,687 of record CM062811.1, on the reverse strand, counting down.
ATCTCACTGAGTCCCTCTTGTGAATAGGCCTAGGAATCACCTCTTTATCTTATCATTAACCATATATTCTAGTGATTCCTCTTTATACCAGGTCTCCTCCCATCGCTGAAAGTCCGTAAAGAGCAGGGAGCCTTAGTTGAGGTGACAGTGGGCTATCGCTCCATTGTTTCCCTTGACCTAGTAGTTGCCCTTTAGGATCCCCTCCTAGGACCTCTGCTAGTTTGAACAGTGACAGATCCTCGAGGGACTCTTAGACAACAAGGCTTGAAGTCATTACAAGGATATACTCATTATGAGCTCAACATGTCACATGCGGGAACCTGGGTGGGGAGGATAACAACATTTCTCCCAACCACCCGAGTTACATCCAATTGACAAATGTGGTTTTAATATATATTTTTAACTATGTTATTAATTTCTTTGTAAATACATGTTATTTCAAACTCTTATTTCTTTTTAAACTATCAACAAATTGGAAGTGTATGTGAAAAGAAAAGTCCAAATCCTTTTACTTGAAAACCATATATGATTCAATATAACCCACTCATGCAATTCTTAATTGTTTTTAGTTGGATTATTTACTTGTTCTGGGAAGTATAACTTTTAATGGAATAAAGAATGGGAATGATACATAAAATATCATTCATGTTTAATTTTAAAATTTCTATAAAGAAATTCTGGTAAGTTTGAATATTTTTTGGATTTTGAAATTTTCAAAATTTGAAATTATCTTTTTTTCCGTCAAGTATCTGTGATCCCCTCAAAATTTTGGGGCACACTTTAGCCACACCATTCCCTCTTTCCAGAAACTCATGCCACTTATGATAAATGCATTTCAAAGTAAACACAATTGAATGTGTTATTTGTTTTCTTCAGCTGAAGGTGCCCATTTCAGAAATTATTTCCAGTTTGATCCCTGTCAAAATGAAAGAGTGGAGAGTATATTCAGATTTGACCTTTGGCAAAGGCAGGAAAGTTTCTGAGAATTATCTGTGTCCAATATTTGTTTTCCAATGATAAATTTATTAACTCTTTGCAAAGTTCTGTTTCGTCAATTTTTAGATCATTGTGAGACTTGACTATGTGCGGTTGAACTTCCTTGGAATCACCTCCTTATTATTAGTCATTGATCTTTATGTTCCTTTAGCTTTCTGACAGTCCTTTTAGTTAAAAGCATTAGGTTAACAATATACTTGAAATTGTCTTAAAAACATCCAAATTGAGTTTAAGTGACTTCATTGCTTAGTCTGGTATTTTCAACTTGAAATGTACATGGCTTCATGATGCAGGGATCTATTTCAGTCAGCATGTCCATTTACCAGACAAGTTTTTGCTTCGTTTGTTCTCACTTGACATCTGGTGAGAAGGAAGGGGATGAATCGAGACGAAATTCTGATGTACTAGAAATACTGCGCCGGACACGTTTCCCTCCTGTTGCTGGAGTTGAACTGCCTCAAACCATTCTAGAACACGAGTAAGTGGAGGCAAACAAAGTTGGTTTCCTTTTGTTGTAGCTATGAAAATAGAATTTATTTTGAATAAATTACTTTCTTTTCATTTATTCTTTTTTTGAAAGGTTGATAGAAATGCGACGACTCTTACTTTCCTTGAAAGTTGAAACACTTTCTTTTTTGAAAAATGTGTCATGTATATACAGAAAAATATTTATATCAGCAAAATACTAAATGTGGAAAGATATATACAGTGAAACTTATATACTCTTGCTCAAAACTACTAGAGTAGAAATAAAATTAGAATACACTATTGCATCTAGAGATTTGGCTTCTTTTATCAGCAAGGACTTTTGTTGAAGTATGTAACTAGGTTCGGTCTTCATAAATATGAAATGTACTCTTGATTCTTGTATATTGTAAAAAGAAAGAAAAAATATTATTATTATTTTTGTAGCATGGGTTTCATGCTCAAGGTCAATTTACTTTGTAGGTCAAGCACCCATTGAGTGCTTCTAGGGTTTGTCATAGAGTCAAGAAGTCAATTGAGTCATTGTCATATATGAAAGACCCTATTGGGCATCTTGTATTATGTCAGGGGAATTTATTTGAGTCATAAAAGTGTCATAAAGACCCTCCAAGACCTAGTAAACCTACAAAAGACAAGTCGGCTTACAAAGTAGTGAAGTTGGCCTCATTAGGGCCATTCGACCAGCATGAAGAAGCATATAAAGAAGAAGCATTTGGCCTCACTTTGAAGACAATCAATCAAGTTCGATCAAGGAAGATAAACAAACCTAAAAGAAGCAAAAAACGTGAAGAACACATAAAGGCTAAGTCACATGACACGACAACACGAAACACGGAGGACACATAAAACGAGTATTCGACACTGGAGACAACGACCTCAGAAATAGGACACGAGGGACACAATATATATATATACACACACACACACAAACATATTAAAAGAACACTAAAATATAGTGCCTGATCCATATTTTTTAGAAATTAGAACATATACAGATATGAATCATGATGATATCTATTTAGTATTTAGTATTTAGTACGCGGATATAAATTCATCTAGAAGGAAACATATCTTCTGGTTGACAAGCTCTAACAATTAGTAGCTTATTCTTCCCATAGACAACTATCAATAATCTACTCTCTTGAACTATTGCCTTATAAACAACTATCAATAATATACTCTCTTGAACTTGTTGCCTTATGATGACATCATGTTGTTTGAGATTCTTTTCCGCTGTTCTTTTCATATATCATTTTGCTTGTTTTCGCTAAAAACAATAATAATGGGATACTAAATAATGTTCCCAGTTTTACAAGTAGCAAAATCTAGAAAAATACTAGCATCTCTCTGTTTCAGGTAAGAGAGTGAAAACAATTACATGAAAATGAGTAGATAGAAGTACATCATAATGGATAGATAGTAGAATGATGTATGGTGAATTTTTTGAAATTGATCTCTTGCTATGCTAGGGGTATCTTCTTATGCAGTGATTTGAAATTAGAGATGCCATTTTCGTGAGGATATACAAATCACAGACAAACATTATTTTGAACAATTATCACTGCTGTGCAGTTCAGATGGATGTTCCGTAGAGTCACTATGGAGAAACCACTGATTTATCCCACTTTTTAATTTTTGAAGAACTCAGGAGTGCTTTACATCTACAAACACATGTAGATACACATTCAAACATATGCTTATGCATACGTATTCAAATATGAATGCAAAATCTATATTTATGATACAATATAAGTAAAACAAAGATAAATGATGACATCGACAAAATCATGTACATTGAACCTTTCTATTAAAATAAAATTTAAAAAATAATAAAGTAAATACAAAATTGTATCAAATTCTGTTAAAAATAATGATCCAAGACATGACAGCGAACAACTCAGTGAGGTTGGGAAGTAAGAGTATGACATGGACTTGACAAGAAGTCGAAAAGAACATGGTCGATCTCATTAGTCATCCAATGAAATTCCTCACACTGCACTGCAAATTTGATTTCGGTGGCGAGCAAACTTGACTACGACGGTGAACAATGACAAAAAAAACCTAAAAATAAACCATGTCGCGGTTTTATGTCACTTTTCATGGGACATGTGTCCTAAGAGCCAAAAACGTTAGGGCATGTTTTTGCCACGTCCAAAACACGTCTCGATTGAAGGACACGAAAAAACGTTTTTGACATGTTTTAGGGCACGTTTCATGTTTGGCACGTGAAATACGTGACACAGACCCTAGGGGACATGTCTTGTGACTTAGCATAAAGGTAAAGACCAAAGTTTCTAGGATTGGTTTTGGGCTAATATCTCCCACACGTGCAAAGAAAATTAGGGCATCATTTTGTTGCAGGAAAGACTGAATTGAAGCCATCATAAGGAGCCAAAGTTTGGGAGCAAAATCATCAAGAAAGGAAGCCGAATTACCAAGGAAGAAAAAGCACTTTGGGCGAGTTAAAAAGGAGACCTAATTTACCATTTTCCACCCACACATGTGAGGTAGGGTTTTTGTAGTATAGGCAAAAGTAGTGGTCAAAGAATTGCAGGTTCGAAATTACAGTGAAAGGAGTAGTTGTAGCTGTTGTGAAGTAAGGTTGATTTGAGTTTGGAGAAGCAAGCTCATCAAAGAAGAAGTTGACTTGGTCTTGGAGGAGTCTTTGACAAGGGTCTTAGGTCTTGGAATTCATCATTTGAAGATTCTATAAGAAGAGAAGAATTCTTATGGGTTTTCCTCTCAAGAGGAGAGGTTTTGGCCTTGGCTAGCAGTCGACATTTTGTGTCCTCTTGTCTCATTGATCTTCATTGTTTGGCAGATGTTTGATGATAAAGAACACTATAATAATCAAGATAAGAAGTTAACTACAAGTAGATCAAGTTAAGTAAAAGAGCATCACACACAGTTATCAAAGTAAGAGAAATCACCCTAATCTAGCCGCCCCTTGATTTCTCAACATGGTATCAGAGCTAAGGTGGCAACAACAAGAAGAAAAGGCAACTTGAAGATCATCCATTTGAAGAAGGATACATAAGGGCCGAGCACAAGGAGATAATTAAGGAGAACTTAGAAGCATCAAGAAGGACTATCCATCTCATATCAAGGACCGTATCATCTAGAAGGAACAACACTTGGAAGAAGAAGAAGACCTCGAAGACCCCTACCTCCATTCAAAGAAGGACTCTTCACTTGAAGCACTCCTGAAAGCTTACACATCCTACAATCCTAAATCAAAGGAAGCAAGAAGAGAACTTCATTATCAAATCAAAATGATCTCCCTCTCATTGAAGAAAGGATCACATATCAATCATCCTTAAAGAAGATCATCAAGTCATCATCATCAAGAAGGAATAAAGTTGAAGATATCATCACCAAAGGAGCATCTTTACTAGACAAGTAAGTATTCTATATTCTATGTCTCAATCTACAATGGCTTCTTTCTGCAAGGAGAACAACAAACTGGTTGGGTCATCGAATTACCTTGCATGGAAGAAGAGAATAGATTTGACCCTTATAGAAGATGAAGTTAGTGAATATGTCACAGGATCAATCACTAAACCTCCTCAAGAGCAATATCAAGCACTATCAAAGTACATGAAAGGAGAGATAAGGGCTCAAAGGATCCTCATTGAGTCAATCAAGGATTCTCTCATCCCTTATGTAGCAAAGTTGAAGACAACGAAAGAAATCTATGAAAAGTTGGTAGAATTGTTCTCTGTAAGCACTGCAGGAGAAATTATATCATTAAGAATTGAACTATACAAGATGAAGGTATCAAAGGATGAAGGGGTAACCTCATACATTATGAGGGTATCTCAAATAAGAGATCAACTACAAGAACTAGGAGAAATAATGTCTGATTGAGAGATGACCACCATTGTGTTCAATGCACTACTTGATGAATGGGGCAACTTTGTATCAAGTATCTATAGAAAGAAGGAAACTACCCCATTCAATGATCTATGGTCATTATGCAAGATTGAAGAAACAAGATTAAAGGCGAAGAACGATGTTGGAGCAAGTGAACAAACTCAAGCATATGCAACTATGGCTAGGAGGAAAGGAAAATTTAGAAAGTTTGAGCCTCGAAAGAAGTTTCAAAAGAAAATCAACATGTCTAAGATTCAATGCTATGTGTGTGATGAATATGGGCACTGTTACCCACTACTTGTGGGTAATAGGAGAATTTTTTTTTCTCCTAGATGGTCCTCAGTCGACAACCAACGAACCCTTGCAACCACCAGATAGCTCGATGTGCCATTGTCTCCACCACCTGATCCAACCATGTGGTCCCTCACCCATTTGTTATGATCCCATGTTTAAAGGTGGGCCTCTTGACCCCGAAGGTATGACTTTTCATTGGTATAGTTGATTAATTTTCCTTACTTAACATGGACACTTTTGGGCATGGATTAGTGGGGGGATTCGGCAAAAAGAATGGGATAGGTATGTACTCTTGTCTCCTCTGCTCGATTTAGTGGTTACCCTTGTATCATAGTCCCGTGGGATCTCCTTTATTGACCATTAACTTTAGGGTTGGCACTACATGGGAAATCTTGATTTTGGTTGTGTGGTCCTGCTTCCCAACACCATGAACATCACTCCCTTCTGCTCATTCTAAACCCATTCATCATTTTTCCCATCCAGATCCACATGTGTCCACTGGGTCCATATAGGGTTAGCCTTCCCTTCCCCTTGTCCACACCTTGGGTTGGGCCTGGAACGATGCCCCAGAGGTTGATGCAGCTAAAAAAGAAAAGAAAGAGCATAATTTGGCCACTCTCAATAGGAAATGTACGACAAAATGAAAAAGATGGTCGATACATACAAATTTAGCACGTGGGAAAAAGCCAAACATGAGCTTTACCCCTTGTTTATGGCCATCACCCTGGTTCCTATGGGTCCTAGATGAGCCCCCTCCACATTAAGGAACACATTATTGTCCCAACGCCTGGTGGTCAATCAAATGCCTTACCTTAAAAGGGGGTACCTATTGCTATATCTTACACATGATGCTCTCATCCCCTGGAGCCTCGAGTAGTTTTCAAGAAAAATAAATCAAAAAGAAAAAGGCATATGAAGAAGGGTGGAAAAACAAACACCAGGGAACTCATGTACCACGATTTTCTCCTTCCTACACTCATATACCCAAGTGTGGGCTTCCTTCATTATTGCTACCCTTGTACCATGACATGTGGCGTGGTTCCTTCCCCTGATTCCCACTTCGTTCCATCACTATATCACATACCACCTACCACCTGATGGATGTGCCACGGACATGTCACCCCCTTAAAGGTGGAAACCACCTAATAAGGTCCTTGGTTAACCCTCTTATTGACCTTGGAGACACTTGTACATGCCAAAGCCCACTATGGAAAGCCATGCCACCATGAAGTGCCCCATTGATTCTATGATTTGTAAGCTCTTTTTCTTGATTATCCTAATGATTTGTTGTATTGGAGGGCAAGGGGACACATTGGATCTTATGCAGGATTGTAGGTGGGTCTCCATTTGGGGTTTGGTCTCCCTATACGGGGTCCAAGCCCTCCAGAGGGCCACATTGGCACTTGTAGGGTGAGCGTTGAGAGCCATGGGCCTCTACCATAACAGAGAGTACTTCATGGATCCCCAACACCACTCAGTGATTGCTCGTGTTCCACTTTTTGGATGAGGATGATGCACCTAGTTCACCATGCCCATGCTTGCCCCATACACTTGACAGATGTTCCAGGGTCCAGAGGAGGATGTGTCTCACTACAGGAGACAAGGGGAGGGCTTATGTCATCATCCTAGCCCTTACAAATAGTTTATAAGCATTATCGATCCACTTGGAGACCCATGAGGATGTCCTTGTGCCCCCACACCAACATGGGAGCACCACATGTGACTTACTTGGGAAACAAGGGGCCAACCCCTTGTCCACTATGTTTGGAGTCCATTTCCTCACCATGGCACACTTTGGACTTCTTTAGGCCTTCTCAATGGCCCAACGAATCACTATATTGATTATTATGCCCTTTTGAGAGGCTTATTTTTATGTTATTATGCTATCTTGGTAGGCTTGTCACCAAGGGATGTTATTGTTGCACATTATTTTATTATTTGGGGGTCAATTAGGCCTAATTAAGCAAATCAAACTCATTAGAGATCATATAAATTGATGAGAGGTGATTCATTTCTCTCATCATCACTTGTTTGGGTTTAGTAGCTACTTGGAGAATTTCGCATTCGCTTTGGAGGACGAGTTTGGTTTCATGGATGAATTTTGATGTTTGGATACTATTCTCTTTGTCTTACAACTTCATTCTTGTCATGATTTGATGATTGGATATACTAATTGTACATGTAAGTGATTTCTTCTTCATGTTTATTCTTGTATTTATCACATGAATGTTGTTGGGATTTTCGTTATCTAGGTCTGAAATTTACTGCTACATTACGCAAAATGGTAGAAATTTTGATCTATTGAAGCGTTGCATCATTGCATGTGTTGTGTATGAATGGGTGAATGTTCCTAGAGGTTATTTTTGTTGAATATTCCTTGATAAGTCATCAAACATTGCACATTGAAGTATAAAATCCTTGGGTAGTTGGTCTCATGCCCTAATTGCCATGCAAAGTTTCCTAGAGGCCTCCTTGATTGGGTTAATTCTCTCCAAGTGACAAATTCACCTTGACTCCATCTCTCCCAAAAGCAAGGCACTGATCCAACAATTGGTGGTCACTTAAACGATTATTTGTCACACCTTCTCCTTCTCTTTCTAGGCCTAGCCCTAATAGGTTTTGTTGTCGCACAAGGTGTCTAGGCATCGCGACAATGCTCAGAGTAAGGGCTGTCACTCTTGATCCTTAGTCACTCCGTTTAGACTCTCTCCTAGGCAAGTCAAGGGGGGTAGTCCCTAAGGTAAATGGATGAGAAAGCCTGTGGAACACGGGCTCTTGGAGATTTTAAAGATGGACAACTCGACGGATGTAGAATAAGTCTCGGTCAATTAAAATAGATGGATTAAAATACGACACAATTACAAGATATAAATGACTACAGACCAATTGGCCTTTAATATTTGCATTAACCATAGACTAATAAAACAAGTTATCCAGAACAATTTTCCAGTATGTGACGAATGGCGACAATCAGGTATGATCAATATAAACGCCCAAAACTGTATCATGCAAGAAATTCCAGAAGAATGATTTTCGCTAATGATCCAGATATAGAATTTAATTAACTTTATCCTATAGCCAATACGATTTAAAACGTTTATCGCACCTTGACCATAGAAAAATCATGAAAATGCATTTAATCACCAAAGACACCAAGGAACTTTAAATTAGCACTTTGATTATTCCTTAGGCAAATTGAAGAAGTAAAATAAATAAAAAAGGATTAATAAATTAAAATTTTAATGGGCCATAGGCCACATTAAAATTTCTAATTTTTAAGCACAAGTCCCTTAATTTATTTTAACTCCTTAGTCACAAAATTTTAAAATTTTTAGATTTATCGTTTTAGATTTTTATTTTTTTTATTTTTAGGATTTTTTAATGTTTAATGTTTTCAAGATTTTTAGATTTTTTAATGAATTTTTAAAATCAAAATCAAAATCACAAAATAAAAATAAAAAAAGGTGAAATGGAATCAAGTCAAAATATAAAAAGATCAAAACAAAATCGAATTGTTAAATAAAATTAAAGTCCAAACAAATAATCAAATAAATGTTGAAATCCAATACAAAACCAAAAATAAAAAATAAAAAAAATCGAAGCCTAAATTAAAATGATTTTGATAAAGTCTTTTTAAAAAGAAAAGAATAAAAAAAAGAAAAGAAATTGAATGCATAAAGAAAGCCCGACCCTAACACATTAAAACCAAAACATAAGATGAAAAGTCGAAATGTATGTTCGCTGTTTCTGTAGGTCGACGGAGCAATGCACAAGGGAGGAAGGGTTTGCTGGACAGAAGGGAGCTAGGGCAGGGAAGCGCTGGGACAGATAGTGAGAGGGGGATGGACACGGTTGTAGTTGCAGGAATGCGTGGAAGGGTTATGGCAGCGTACAGGTGCAGAGATGAGGTTGGAGATGTAGGAAGCAATGATTTAATGAGGGTTTAGCAGGTTTGGACAGGCGGTGGATTCGAAGGGATAAGGAGAATGGAGGATGTAGACTGGACTGCAGAGGGATCTGAGGAATAACGCAGATGAATAGAGGTAGCGGCAAGTGTGAAGGAGCAATACGCAGAAGGGTGAGTTGGAAAGAAAGGAAGGGTATTTTGCAGGTAGGAATTGCGGCCAGAACGCGTGAGAAGGCAAGTTGAAAAGCAACAATTTGGCAGCAGATGAAGAAATCGCAAGGAATGGCAGATATGGGTTCTGCCAGATGAAGAAATCACAGGGAATGGCAGCTATGGGTAGCGTATCAAACCCAGATTTTCCCGAAAACCTCAAAACACAAAGAAAAATTTGAGACTTTGCAGGAAACCCCAAAAAAGGGGCAACAGAACAAAGATTTCGAAGATTTTTCAGAGAAAAAGAAATTTTGGATCAACAGATGATAGCTCAAAGAACCCTTAAAAAAAACTTTCTGAGAAACTTCTGATTAGTTGATATATTCTGCTTCAGATTTATCAATAAAACCCTTAAAAATTTTCTCCAGATTAAAAAAGATAATTTAAATTTAAACCCCTGGATTGCAAAACGCTAAATAATATTTTTGCAAAATGATGCAAACAAACCCCAGAGATCCAGATCTTACCCTCCAGGGCCTAGATCTGGATTCTATACAAATTTCTTCCTCAGATCTGTAACTGCAAGGCAACAAAAAAACACCCAAACGATATATATAATGATAAGACTAAAACCCAGAAAAACCCAAGTTAGAAAACCAAAAAAAATAATTACAGATCTATGCACATGAATAACGGATCTATCAGATCTAGGGAGTGTGAGTCCAACTGCGCTCCCAGATTTGATAATCTAAGGCTCTCAACAGCCAGATTTATCAATTTCGAACGTTTTTTTTTTTTTTTTTTCTAAGTTTAAAGGAGGTCCTGAGCTCAAAAGCCTTTATGCATCACCCATAAAAAACATATTATGATAAGCCCAGGATCAAATTAAGCTGGGCTCTTCAGAAAACACGGATCGAGAGTTCGTTGGTCCAACTGAAAACTTCCCTGAACGCTCGATGATCTAAAAATCAAGACTTTCCTGCAAAACTCAATTCAACCATCAACATAGAGCGAGAAAACAATAATAAAACTCAAACAAATAGAGATACCTGCTATTACGTTCATAATTTAGATTATTATTCAAACCCCAGCGACTGAGCAAAATACCTATACTTAAGTCACTCTTCAGAAGCTATAATCAATGGCTAAAAAACCTATGCATGAAAAACGACACATCTTACTGTATTTCCATGAAGAGTAACATCGACGAAAATTAACCCCAAAGTCTTTCTTTTGTCCGAAAAAAATTTACACGAGCTTTTCCCTTAGCACACAATCAAAAGATCGGATGAATTGACTGACAAATGACTTCGTATTTAAAAATAAATCCTTCAAAGTTCAAGTGATCTTCGTCAAAGCAATCTTGACTGTTGATGATGATCAAAATTTCTTTTAATCTCATTCGTTGAAATTTAAAATTCTTGAGGAAATTTGAATTTTTCAATTAAATACATTTTAATTAATTCAAAAATTAAATTTTTGAATTAATTTCCTCAAAATTTTGACTTAACCCGAGGGACCAAAAACTTAAAATTTAGCAAAATAATTAATTTACCTTAGTCCCTGGACCTCTTAAAATTTAATTTTTAAGGACCGACGAATTTTGCCTTCGGAGAATTTAAATTTACCTAGGACCTAGAATTAATTAAATTTCTGGCTTAGGATTTTAATTAATTTTGGCCAGAAAATTTAATTAATTAACCTATGAGGGGATAAATTATTTTTCCAACCCTCAAGACACTTTACATCATGATTTTCACATTTTTTACATCTCAAGGGGGAAAACCCATTTGCAAAAGACCCTCACAGACTACCCAATTCTGTGACACAAATATAATCCAGCAGACCAAGCAATTTGTAATAAAATAACCTAACCAAATAGTTAGAATTATTTTCAAATCACTTTTACATAGACTCGATCTAGAACACTAGGACTCCCCTAAGATCCCAGTGACAAAATCCATTCCGACTTTGGGGTAAGGCTGAAGGAAAACTCTGTCGATCATTCGAGAATGGATCGGTGAGACAAAAAACCTCTCGGAATGTAGATCGTCACCAAAAAATTAGGTTTACCTAGGTAATTACATACACGACACAGATCTGCTGAGATTATTTACATTATACACATGCAGAATGGGTTTACATTATAAGATGATGATCAAGCTGATGATGATAGCTGGACGACACGAACACATCGATTAGGCGCTATCCCTTTTGCGAAAAAAGGGGGTGTACTGCTATGGGTCGTTGACACGTAGTGGTCAACATCTGGCTCTACTTGGGGACACGTTGCTGCACTGGAGGAATGTGAGAATCCAGAATCTGCATCCACGCAACACACAATATAACATAAGTAGCGTCCATCCAAAAAATCATCATATAACGTTAAGCACAGGAAAGATATAAGCTCTTCATTTATTAACTATCCTAATAACATGGAAAACATAAATATAACTATAAAATGAAACACTGAAATATAAGGTTAGAAATAAATACAAAGATGCCCCATGGCATTAGATGCATTCAATATAGTGCATATTGAGCATTTGCCTGCTTTCAGGCAAATCTGTTGGTTGTTTCTCGGATGTGCCATGTCCAATCCTGCATACAGTAGGACTTTTTCGTATCCGAAAATCAAGCTACTCGCGGCCATCAGATGGATCAAACCGCTTTCTCATTCTATTTCTCTTACGTCTTTTCTTTGTGGCAGGTTGTATCATTGATGATGTGGAACATTTTGCTTCAAAACTCTCAGATGAAGTATGTAAGATATGCATGACATGTCTTTCTTCATTCTGCATTTGCTCTGTCAAGAATGACGGATCAGTCTCACAGGTGTCATGAGTTATAAATTGATCTTTTATGACTAGTGGATTAACCATGTGAGCATCAACTTGATTCTTATTAATTTCCATTTTATCTGGGTCACCTTCAATTAACCACTTTTCAATGGAACAAATGACTTCTTCATAATAAGATGGAGCTTGTTGCAGTAGACAAGGGGGCTTATGATCTGTTGACGTTTCCTTGTTTCTTTCATCCTCTGACAAATGCTGAAATTTATGTACCTGTATTGTTATGGCATCCATCTGGTTAGGGTGTTCAACCCTCATAGCACTAACTTTTTTGGCATGGTTTTCCTCCATGGTCAATAACTTATTATGAAGACATATCTGACCAACTTCCATATCTTTTATTGCTTTGTCATTATCTGCTTTTATGGTCATCAAGCAATTTTGCATAGAGCTGATTTCTCTGTCATGATTAGCTTTCATGGTTTCCATTTCCTTAGCATGTTTTTCTCTCATGACAAGTAAATAGTTTTGCATGGAAGTCCTTTCTTTCTCATGATGAGCCTCCATATTCTGAGCACACTTTACTACTACGTTGGCTACGTGATTAGAGTGTTTAATTTTCATGATTTCCATCTCCTTATCACGTTTTTCCAGCTGGGTGTATAAAGTTCTCATATCCTTGGCGTAATCAGCTATCAATTTTTCTTGACTAAGCTCCATATTTTTTACCAGTTGCGTTAGTTCTTCTATAATATGCTTATCATTTTCCCTTTCATTGTCGACACTGATTTGACAACTTGTCCCTGTTTTTTCACTGTCATGGATTTGTCTTGCGATGGTACAAGTGGATGGCACATTCTGATATGGAGAATTGTCTTGACATCTTTCATTGATAGCTAGGTCCTTTACAAGATCACTCTCATTCTGTTGCATAATGTTAGGGGCACAAGGCGAGCTCCCTTGATCACCATATCTATCTGTAAAAGCATTGATGATGTCTTGTAAAGAAGAGAGAATCTTCAGGGCAATTATGAAACCAATTCAAAGCATCACCCTCTAAAGAAAAGGCAAATAGACACATTTTGACATCTTCATGTTTATATTGGGGAGAACTACAATATTTGATTATTGTCTGAGTAACCTTGCATAGATGCTTTCTAACAGCGACTAAATCACCACTCAAGAACAAAGGTAATTTACGAATGGCCTCTTCCGGCATATCATGGAGAAAATCAGTGAAATGACACGGGGTAAACAAATCATCCATGATGACTTTCTTAAAGGGATAAGGACCAAATGAATGCTAGAGAGAGACCCTCGCTCAAGAAAATTAAGAGGTGCACAAGAAGTGAGCTTTTAGCAGAAATTCTTGTAAGAAATGAAAGAAGTGGAGTCATCACTTGAACATGAATCTAGCTCTAGGGTCCAAAAGGCAAAAACAACCAGATATAAGGGAGGGCTTCTTGTCTGAGAAATAATAAATGAAAGAAGTGGAGTCGCCACCCAAACAAGAAACGAACCGAAATGTCCAGGTGCTAAAAGTGCAGATGAAACGATTAATGAGATGACGAAAGATGAAGCGATGAAAAGATCAAATGATGCCAAAAAATGTTGTGCCGCTTGACCGGCTAATGAATGGCGGAAAAGATGAGATGATTAAAACGATGTCGAAGAAACCAAGGACAAAAAAAACTCTATCCCTGGTAACGGTGCCAAAAAATGTTGTCGTTGCCGGCTAAAGTGAATGATAGAAAGATGAATGATGAGGAAATGTTGTTGAAACGCCGAGAATAAAATGTCCTCGACAACGGCGCCAAAAAATGTTGTTGCACAAAGTGTCTAGGCACCGTGACAACGCTTAGAGTAAGGGCTGTCACTTTTGATCCTTACTCACCCCCCGTGACTTGCCTAGGAGAGAGTCTAAACAGAGTGAGTAAGGATTAAGAGTGACAACCCTTACTCTGAGCGTTGTCGCGGTGCCTAGACACTTTGTGCGACAACAGGTCTCCTAGGGCATCAATCGAATTCCATTCTAGCCATCTAATCACCTTGATTTTTGGTCCACTACTGCGTTGGGGTTTTGTTTAGAGATCCTCCAAGTTTGAAACAAATTCGATGGTGGAATCCCGCGATATTGCAAGCCCTAGCCACAAGACCAAGCCTTGCCCTAGATTGACTTGGATTAGTGTCCTCATTAGGATCATTGCATTCAAATCTCAAAAGAAAATTGATTCCTTGATCCTATTCTATCCCCTGATTAGGTCAAGCCCCTCCTTGGTTGATCAAATACGTACCTTGTTAGTTTTTGTAGCATCAGAGGTGTTCTAGTCTCGAAACTTTGTGGAGAGGGTAAAATACATGAATTCTCTATAACCTAGAAATCGTTTTTGAAAACTCCACCTAGAAGTGTCTCAATTAGATTATTAGCCTATTTTTAAATATTTCCTAAGTCTCAACTTAGGAAAAGTGGTAAATTAATCATAATTAATTGAGATAAGGTGTGAATCATTTAGAAACTCACACGGATCGACTAGGAACTAATCTGGGCCTTTGATGAAGTTTTAATCTTGGCCGTTGGAGGTCCAACAAAATATTATAAGAAGTCTATGCATAGATGGAGAACACCCTTGTGAGACACACAAAAATCGATTTCCTTAAAGAGTTTGATTTTCCAGAGGCAGTAGCTAGAAGAGTTCGAGCTTCAGAAGGGAAGTAGAGACAGAGAAGGGCAGGGACAGTGAGGTCGGAGGAAATTTTTCTAGATCGAGTGAGTACATTGCAGAGAGGTAGAGATAGCCATAGAGAGGCTGCGCAAGGGTTGCGCAAAAGCCTCTAAGAGGCAGTTCAATTGTGCTGGGGAGAAGCAAAAGTTCAGTTCTAGAGGCCGGAAAGACATTATAGAGGTTGAGAGAGATGTTTTCCCAGTCAACAGCAGACTAGACGGCTTGAGGAGCAGTTGATTCAGGCAGAGCGTGGAAGGGATTGCACAAGGGAGACGCAGGCCTGTGCAGATGCTGTTTGGAAGGCTCACTTGGAGCTGCAGTCAGAGCCCGAATTGCTTGTGGTGTTGAGGGAAATTCCTCACTAGATTTTTCTAGTATTTTTCTCTGTAGAATTGCCAAATTTTCGCATCCAGTTGTACTCATAATTTCTCACTGTTGTATAATAATAAAAACCCTCAGTTGTTGCACCAATTTTCCCAAGCTAGGTTTTCCGGGGACAATTATCCAAAGATAACTGTCATATTTTTATGTGTGTGCTAGATTATTTCTCATTTTCTAGTGCTATTATTTTCCATAGTTTTATTTGTGAAGGTTGCAGTGTGATTTATTCAATATTTGGCGTAGCAAATAAATTGTTAAATTAATTAATAATTAGAAGAATTAATTCTAGTTGCTGCAATAGGATTTCAGACTTGAAATTTTCACATGGTATCAAAGCGTGATTGATTAGACGAGGAAGCTCAAAAGTGGAGACAAAAGAATTCACTGTTTAGGGGGAGCAACAGGCCTAAATTTTCTAGGGCTGCGCAAAGCCTAAGCCAGGTAGATCAATTTTTTAGTACCGATTGGCAAAAAAATTTGACTTGCTAGATTCAATGATTCCAGCGGGCAGAGGGAGCGATAACTTAGTTATTTTCACTGAGCAATTTCTTTGTCTAGGCACAGAAGGGTTTTGCAGCAGTTTGCAGTAGCAAAATCAACGTCGGGTGGAAGAGAAATAACACACATAGAGGGAAAATTTCTCTCAGGGGATCTCGAGTTTTAGAGATCTAACTTTCCCAATTGCAGATTGGTAGTAGTTGTGAGCAGATTTCTTCACTCCAAAGGGGAGTGCGTGTAGCAGATCCAACAATCGAGTAGAGGGAAAGAGGGGGATTTTCAACGAGATCTAGAGATAGTCACAACTAGGCTTAGATATCAAGATAGGTTGGAGGGAGCCTCCAACTATGTCACCTGGAAGGCTAGGATGTCCTTCCTTCTGGATGAATATGCCCCGAAAGCCTATGCGGAGAATGTGGTAGCTGTACTCGAGGATGCCGACCAACTCAAGGAGTACAGGAAAGAAATGGTGAAGGGGAAGCAGATAATTTTGGACGGAGTTGAGATCATCTAGTCTCACATGTGGCAGACAAAGGTACGACTAAGGTGATGAGGGATGCTCTCTCTGAAAGATTTTAGAGTTCTTTCGAGCAATGGAAGATGTTTCTCCAAGTGAAGCTAAGGAGCATAAGGATGCAGAAGGGCAAAAGCATAGATGGCTTCCTCACCAGGATTCAGGAAGTCCAAGACCATCTTGCAGCCGTTGGGGAGGCACCCCAACCCACAAAGCTTGTGCGGTTGGCAATGAATAGCGTTTTAGATGATTGGCAGGTGTTTGTCCAAAGTATCTTGGGCGAAGACACATTGCCTAAATGTTGTCCGATCTACAACAGGAGGAGTTGAGGTAGGCTCTTGTAAAGAGTACCATCAGCGGCAGCAAAAGCAAGGGTGTAAAGGGTGAGAAGGAAGAAGAAAATGTGGCCCTAGCATCTAAGGGTCCCAGTCAAAGGTAGGGGGAAAAGAAGAAGAGGAAGGACCTGTCAAAGGTCAAGTGCTTTAGATGTGGTGAGTTTGGTCGCTACAGTACTCAGTTTCTTCAGGAAGAAGGACGAGTAGGAGAAGCAGGACCAGGCAACAGCGTCCGCGACGATCAATAAGTTGTCCTCCAGGATGAAGGAAGATTACGCAATGTTTGTAGCTATACCTCCAAGAGAGAGGTGGGGCGATCTATGTGAAAATTTCGACGCTACGAAATTATTCTGCAACGTAGAAAATTTCGCTATGAAATTTTATTCCAGCGAATGGAAATTATTCTGCTCACTGTAATTTAATTAACAATTTGTTTGCCTACAGAAACAACGAATAATTCACTACTACAAACTTCACAAATAAAACTGCGGAAGAAAATAGCGCTGGAAATTGAGAAAATGCTTGCACACACACATAAAAATATGACACAATTATTTTTGGACAATTGTCCCTGGAAAACCCAACTTGGAAGACCGATGCATCAGGTGAGGGTTTTATTATTATGCAACAGTGAAATATGAGTACAATCTATGGATGCCCAACTGGAAATCCAAACAAGAAGTATCTGACAAAAATAATTAGAGAGAAGAAATTTTCTTACTCCACAAGCAATCTCGGCACCGGCTTCTCCTGAAAAACTAGTCGTCCAAACCCCAATGTAGGCCCTCTACACAATCCTTGCGTTGCCTCTCACACGTGTGGCTTAGATCAACCTCCAAGCAAGCCGTCTTTCTTGCCTCTACTGCTGGAAGTGACTCTTTGACCCTCTAGAAGACTTTCCCAACCTTTGGAAGCTGAATCGACTTCCTCCCTAGCTGAATTGAACTACTCTGCTTCAGCTAATACGCAGTCCTTGCGCTGCTTCTGCGTGGATCACTTCTATCACTTACTACTGCCTCTCCGGATCTGGAAATCTTCCTTTGGATCATTGTCACTGCCCCTCACTATCTTTGCTTCGATCTTTGGCTCTCTGAAAACTGCTGCTGCTCTCTGGAAATTGATCTGCCAAGGAAATCGAATTGGTCAAGTGCATTCTCCAAGTGCCTATCAACTTCTTATTATAATCCTCCGTTGGGGCTCCAGTGACCAAGATTAAAACTTAATCAAGGGCTAGGATCATATTGAAGTCGATCCGTGTGAGTTTCCAGAGAATTCTCACCTTGAAACTAGTTTTCCTAAGTTTAGACTTAGGAAGCATTAAAAAATAGGTTAATAATCTAATTAAGTCATCTCTAGGTGGAATTTCTAGAAACGATTTTTGGGTTATGGAGATCTCATGTATTCTAGCCCCTCCACCATGTTCGTGACTAGAACACCCCCAATGCTACAAAAAATAACACTCCTTCTTAGCGAGGACTGTGTTCTAGTGCTGCATACAATATGTAACAAACAAAAGAAGAAAGAAAAGCTATTATTTTAGAGCATAGGTTTCATGCTTCTTATTGATGGTCTTCTAGGTAAAAGCATGTTCTTCATGCTTCTAGCGTTTATAGGTCATAGGATTTATTGCCATAAGTCAAGAGAGTCAACATCATGTTTATAAGACTCTTCCTTGCAAGATGTACCTTGTAAAGTAATTTATTTTGGTTCTAGAAAGTCATGGAAAACTCCAAAGTACAAGTTGGCCCTGGAAGCTACAAGTTGACCTAAATGAAGGAATTCGACCCCTTGGAAAGGTTTCGACCTCATTTGACACACACACACACACAAGTTCGATCTATCAAGAAAAAGTTTGATCTGAAGCTGGGAGAAGCAAGAAAGGAAGAGTGAAGGTCTAGAATACAAGGAGAATGAAAGAAGAAGAAGAAAAGTTTGTTTTTGGGTTCTATCTCTTTCACACGCGCGAAAGCTAGGGTTTCTACAGCTTCTAGGAAAGCCGAAATTGCAAGTCCGAATTGCAAAAGATCAAGTTGCAGGATCGAGTTGCAGGGAGAGAGAATACTTTGATTTGACTTCTTTGACCTTGGGAGATATTGTCTTGCTCAAAGAAGAATCCTCTTGAAGAATTGTCTTAGGGTTTCTGCAACAACTGCAAATTCAAAGTTGCAAGTTGAAGCAATGCGGTCAAAGTTGGGGATCGAAGTTGACGCTGAAAGCTAGCTAATGCAGGATTGAGCCTTGTTGATTTGATCCTATTGGAAGGGTTTCGTGAAGGGCTAACTTTGCACTTGGAGGACTTAGTCTAGGGTTTGGGTCTTGATTGTCTCATTTGAAGCAGATTCTATAAGAAAAGGAGATTTTTTGGGTTTTCCCCATGGGGAGGTTTTGCCTCGGCTTGGAGCCTAATTTCTATGTCCATTGTCTTTACTATTTTGCTCTTGATATTTGTTTGATGAAAAGATCTAATAAAGAAAACACAAGAAGATAAGTAAAGTTCACAAGCAAATATTAAGGTTAAGAAAAATCTGAATTTAATAGCTGCCATATTGCATTTTCCAACACGAGGAGCAGTTCAGATTTTTACAAGGGAGACATATTCATGATGCAATAACTATAGTGCAAGAAACAATCCACTCGGTTTGGTCAGAACACAAGTTAGTTTCCATCCTCAAAGTTGATTTATCCAAAGCTTATGATAGTGTAAGTTGGATTTCCCTAAGGACGACTATTCTCAAAATGGGTTTTGATTTCTCTTTCTTGAATTGGATCATGGGCTTCTTTGAGTTTGTTTTGTTTGTTGTTATCATCAATAGTTTCCCTTCCTATTTCTTTGGGGCATCTCAAGGATCGAGGCAAGGTTGCCCCCCACCCACCTTTCTATTTTTAATTGCAGCAGAAATGTTGAGCCTTCTTATCAAAAAGGAGAGAAGGAGAGGCTCATTAGCTAGAGTCGGTGCCATGCCCAGTGAATTTGTTTCTAATATTTTATTCATATATGATGTGCTTTGTTTCACTGATGTCTCTCGAAGAGACATTTCTTCCTAGAACTCCATTTTCAATAAGTTTTGCAAGTCTACAGGTATGATGATGAGTGTAGAAAAATCTTGGTTGCTGCACTACAAATTGTCATTTAGTCTTTCTATGGTGAAAGATTATTTGTCCTTTCCGTTGAAAGATTTGGAGTTGTTTCAAATATATAGGTTTTCATTTAAATCCCAAAGGATACAAAATATCAGATTGGTCTTGGATGTTGAATAAAGTGGAAGATCAAATCTCAGTTTGGGTAAATCATTTTCTGTCCAGAGGTGGAAGGTTGGTTGTACTTAAGTTCGTCTTGGAAAGTATTCACATATATTGGTTGGCTATTGCTTCTGTTTCGAAATCCACTCACTCTAGAATCAGGGAGGTGGCTTTTCACTTCTTGTGTGAAGTTTTCAAGGAAAAAGCCATTCTTCTTGCTAAATAGAAAGAGTAGCCTCCGCAAAATCACAAGGTGGTTGGGGTCTCAATTTTTTTTATTTGCAAAAGCTTTGGTTGCAAAAAGATTTTGGAGGATGTCTTAGAATGTGTCTCTTTGGGGTTGTGTCATGAATACAATGTATTTGAAGCATCTATCCTTTGTGGAATGGCTAAGATGTCCATAAAAATCTACAGAAGGTTTGAACACTTGGAAGGCTTTGGTAAATTCGTCTCCCCTCATTGGTAATAAGGTGTCTTGGAAGGTTGGCAATGATAAGATAAGATAATTTTATTAATGTCCAACAAATTACCACAAAAGTAGGTCAATGGGACTGAAGGATACATCTAGTATGAGTACAATGTGGGAGTGAAAATGCAACTCCTAGAAAATACCAAAGCTAAAACTAGGATAAAATGAAGTAAAGAAGGATACAACAATAGGATAGGCTCAAAAATATGTATATAACGAGATCAAAGGCCCTTAGTGATGTAGAAGACTAAAGAAACAAAACTTAGAGTTGTTTGTGCTTTAAATGTAAAATACAGAAAGGTATTGTAAATAATATTTTATTAATAAGATGAAAGTACAAGGTTATATGAATGTTACAATGAGGGCCCACTTATATACCTAGGCAGGTAACAATGTAAACTTTGAAATGGAAACTATAAACTCAAAACGGGAACTCTGGCTAAAAAACCCCGAAAAAACATCAAAAACAGTGCTAAAAACGAAAAGTGTGTATACTGGAATGATGATTTTATTTTTTAGGGGTCAATTTTGAACATGTTTTAAAAATGGCAGTGACTACGAAATTTACTATGAGATTTTCGTGCAAAATATAGCTTCAAAACAAAAAAGTGATGACACTGGAACGATGATTTTTTTTTTTAGGGTTAATTTTCAAACTTTTTAAAAAATGCTAGTAAAACCAAATTTTTATGTGCCAAACAAAGTTGTTTATGAGGAAAAAACACATTAATGTTTTTGGTAGAATATCATTTTTCTTTCCTAAGTATAAATTCAACATGTTCTCGAGGATTAATTTTCTTCTGAGGAAGGGAGGGAGCGCGTGGGAGCAGGGAAGAGCGATCAGAGTTCAGTGCGTGCAGGGGTTGTTAGAATACCTATGAAGGGCGGACGAGGAGGGGGATCCACTCCCTCCTACAAGGAGGCCCTGGCCAGCAGGGGGGAAAAGCATCTAGAAGATGTTAGGGAAACAGGGGTGGAAGGAAAAAAGAGCATGGAAGCGGGAATAGAACCCATAGAAAAGGATCAAAATTGCACAAAAGACAAGGAGGTAGAAGACAAAAAATAGGAAACTAAAGACAAGAAACACAAGGGACCCTGCAAACCCAAAACAGATATAACTCCCAGGGTGATTTTAAATAATCCAGAGCTGCAGGCGTACAGGGAACACATGGGGACATATGCCATCATCTGTAAGTTTATGGGACTATGGCCCACTGAAAAAGCTCTACAATCATGGATCAGATACCACTGGAAACCTAAAGGAAGCATAGATCTTCACCTTGGGTCTAAGGGTTTCTTTACGGTGGTGTTCACAAATATTGAAGACAAGGACAGAATATTTGAAGGAGGGCCCTACTTCTATGCTGCTGCAGGACTCTATATGAGACCTTGGGTTATGAACTTTGTCCCAGAAAAGGAGACTTTTACTTCAGTTCTGGTTTGGGTAAGACTCTACTCTCTACCTCTTGATTACTAGCAAAATGAATCGTTAGCGGCCATAGGCAATAAATTAGGACGCTATGTTAAAGCCTCTGAAGCCACTAGAAGGGGAAAATATACTTCCTTTGCTAGAATTTGTGTGGAAATGGACCTATCAAGAGCTCTACCGGAGGAGATAATCTTGGAAGTTTTTGATGAAGAATGGGTACAAACAGTAGATTATGAGCACATTCCATTCAGATGCCGCAAATGCCATGAACATGGACATCTTTTTAGAGACTGTCCGCTCAACAAGGAAATAAACAAAAGCAGAAGCAATACAGTGAAAGAATCAGATAGCTTTCAGAAAGTGGTTAACCGAAGTAAAGGAAGTAAGAGAGGTCCGAAGAATCCGCAGCGAGAAGAACAACAGTTTAGGCAAAATAGTTTCCAGGTGCTTCAGGAAGAGGAAGAGAATACTAAAGAAGAACAAGCAATGGAAGGGAGTTCTGCAGAAAAGGAGGAAGGAAAAAACCCAGAACAAACACAAAATGATGAGTACCAGAAAGAAGCCACTATGAGTGATGTGGAACAAGAAATGGATCAGGAAATGACCCAGAATGACACGGACCCAGAGGACCATGAACTACTAGAAATTCTTGATAAAGAAAACCTAGACCTAGAAGGCTTCTTGAGGTAGGGCACCACGGGGGGAGTGGATTCGCTACCTCAAGAGGAACTCAACAGAATACAACAACTGTTTCTATGGAGATCGCAAACAGGGGAGCCAGAGCGATGTAACAACATAGACAAACAGGACAGTAGAGGAGTGAAAACGATGAAAACTACACTGGGACTAGTCAATAGAAACCTAGGCAAGAAAAGAGGCAGGAAAAAGCAAAATGAACTCTTGATGGAGTGTGGAAAACTGATGATTGATTCAGGTAAGATGAAATATCTAGCCAGTTACTCCTTTACAAATCTTTTATAATGAAGTTGACATCTTGGAATATTAGAGGTTTAGGGAGTAAGAGAAAGCAGAGAATGCTTAGCAACAGAATGAAACAAGAAACGCCGGATATAATGTTTATCCAAGAAACGAAATGTTCCATTCAAAAGGTAAGACAAATCCACAGTAAATGGCTCAGCAGCTATGAGTTTCTTGAAGTAAAAGCAGAGAATACAGCAGGGGGTTTACTCACTCTATGGAATCCCCACAAAATTGGCATTCTAGATGCTGAGGCATCCAGAAATTACTTATTGATTGTCATTCAACCAGTAGGAGAAAGAGATACCTTTCTGGTTACAAATGTTTATGGCCCTCAGATAATAGGTGACAAACTTGAGTTTCTGGATACCCTGGTGGATCTCAAGGGTAGACATGCAGACATACCCTGGATCATGGGAGGGGATTTCAACATGATTAAATCCCTTTCAGAGAAGAAAGGAGGAACAAGATCTCTAAGTAGAGACTCCACAGCTTTCCAAACTTTCTCTGACAACATTAATCTAGTGGATACTAATTGGAATACTGGCCTATTCACTTGGAATAACAGGCGAGGAGGAGACGCCCTAGTCGCCTCAAAGCTAGACAGATTCTTCATCTCTGAGAATCTTATGATAGATGGGAAAGAGGTAACAGCACGAGTTCTTCCCTTTGGTGGCTCAGATCATTGGCCAATTCAATTGGAAATCAAGGGCATAGGGACTCCTAGGAATAAACCCTTCAGATTTGAAAATATCTGGCTGTCTCACCCAGACTTCACAAACAACATTGAGAAATGGTGGTCAGAGGACTTGCAGATTCAGGGAACCAGAATGTATCTTCTTCACAAGAGATTAAAGCACATAAAATGCCGGCTTAAGGAATGGAATAAGAAGGATTTTGGTAATATTTTCGAAAAAAAGAGAACAGTTGAAAACAAAATGCAGGCTCTCAACCAAGCTCTAATCAAGGAAGGCTTTGATAAAGCGATCAGTGAACAAGCGGATAAACAGTATAAAAAATGGGAGGATCTATGTAAACAAGAGGAAATATTTTGGAGACAAAAATCCAAAGTTCAATGGTTAAAAGAAGGAGAGCGCAACACTAAGTTCTTTCATAGAACCACCATGGCCAATAGAGTTCACAACAATATCTCTTCAATCAAGAATGAATCAAGGGAGCTTCAGACATCCCATAAAGCTATGGAAGCTGTGTTAGTCCACCACTTCCAGGTATAACACAGGAGAACACTTCAGATAGAGAGCAGGCCATCAAGGAAATTACCAGAAACATACTGAAACTGGTATCCAAGGAGGACAACTTCAACCTTAATAGACCAGTAACGGAAGGGGAGCTAAAAGATGTAATCAAAGACATGCAAAATGGCAAAGCACCGGGCCCAGATGGTTTCAATGTGGACTTTTTCAAAGCTTGTTGGAACATTGTTAAGTAGGACATATTGAATGTTGTGGAGGATTCCAGGTCAAATAAAACTATTCTGAAAGCCCTCAATACTTCCTTCATCGCCCTGATCCCCAAACAGGAGATTGCTCTTACACCGGATAAATACAGACCCATAGCCCTATGCAACGTAATCTACAAGATTATATCCAAGGTTGTGGCTAATAGACTCAAACCTTTGCTTCCAGTCCTGGTTTCTGGGGAGCAATCAGGGTATGTGGAAGGCAGACAAATTTTGGATAATATCATTCAAGCGCAAGAAGTGGTGCACTCTTTAACTAGCAAGAAGCAGGCAGGCATGATCATGCAATTAGAGATTGCCAAGGCTTATGAAAAAGTAAATTGGGTCTATCTAAAGAAAATGCTGATTTCATTTGGTTTTGATCATCTATGGGTTAGATGGGTAATGGCACTGGTGACCTCCTCCAGTTTTTCTATATTGGTTAATGGCTCCCCCTCAGAGATTTTCAATCCTTCTAGAGGCCTCAGACAGGGGGACCCACTCTCCCCCTTCCTTTTTATTATCATGATGGAAGGGCTGGGGAGAGCTATAAAACAGGCGCAATCTACAGGAAAGATTAAAGGCCTGCAGCTTACGGATAATGGGCAAGCTCTGACTCACCAACAATTTGTTGATGATACCATGCTTCAGGGACTCCCCACAGTCCAAGAAGCCTCAAACTACAAAAGAATTCTGAATCTTTTTGCCTCGGCTTCAGGTATGGAAGTAAATCTCTCCAAATCTAAAATCTTTTTCTTCAATACCAATATTGCTATTCAGAAAAACATCTCCAGAATTCTTGGCTTCCAAAGAGATTCTCTTCCCTCAAAATATTTAGGAGTTCCTCTAACGGCAAAACCAATGCACAAAAGTATATGGGAACCTTTGATCAACAAGTTGCAGGATAAAGTCAGTAAATGGACCATCAGATCTTTAAACCTTGTTGGCAGACTAGTTCTTACCAAAGCAGTGCTCCAAGCAATCCCCATCTTCATGTTATCAACCCTCCCAGCTCCAAAAGGGGTCCTTCAGCAATTCAGAGATATTCAAAGAAATTTCCTTTGGGGTAGGGAGGAGACCAAGAGAAAATGGCCCTTAGTGTCTTGGGATAAAATTTGTAAGCCCAAAAACCATGGAGGGCTTGGATTGGATGATCAAGAGATTCTCAGTAAGGCTCTAGGAGCCAAACTTTGGTGGCGTTGGGTCCAGCAACCAGAAACCCAATGGGCTAAGATCTGGAAAGAAAAATATGCTAATTCCTGGCAAAACAGTGATCTTATAAGAATGTTGGGAAATATAAAGGGTTCTCATATTTGGAATAAAGCCTAGGAAAATAGAAGACTAGTACGAGAAAATAGCTTCTGGGAAATCAGAGACGGAAATCTTGCTCTTTTCTGGGAAGATAAATGGCAGCAAGAATCAATTCTGGTAAAAGAAGAGTTTCTAGATCTTAAACAAGAGTCGGAGTCCCAAGGTTTAATAAAGGTTAAGGACTTCTGGACACATTCTCATCTCACGGAAAAGTGGAGAGTCTGGAGAAATATAGATTGTAGTAATAACAATCTCCTGAAAACTAAAGCAGAAGAACTCAGGAAAATTATAGAACAAAGGAAAATCTTAGTGGTAGAGGGACAAGACCAACTGAGATGGGGAGAGAACAAAGAGGGCACCTTTAATCTTAAGGAAGCTAAAAACATTCTCCTTGGGCTGGATCCCCTAGTTCCAGACAAAATCTGGCAAAACCTTTGGAAACATCCAGGGTGGATGAAAATCAAAATCTTCATGTGGGTTGTTTATCACAGGAAAATTCTGACTTGGGACAACATAAGGAAAAGGGGTGTACAGGGGCCTTCAAGATGCCTGCTATGTGAAGATCAAGAAGAAACCTTGGAACATTTACTCAACAATTGCATTTTTACATCCTGGCTATGGGATTTATTTGCTGCAATCTTCCAACAATCTGATAGGGACAGAAGGAGCATCATCAATACCCTCATCAATTGGAGGAAATTTTTTTCGGATAATGAAATTCTTAACTCAGCGTGGGCTCTTGTACCAAGCTTCATCATATGGAACGTGTGGAAGGAGAGGAATAAAAGAATTTTTAAGGGAGAAAAAAAGCCCCCTCAACACCTGCTGGAGTTAATCCTGAAACAACTCAAGGAGACTGTGGGAACCACTGTTCGTAACCCCCCCAAAAAACCCCCCTCAGACTCAGATTCAAATATTCTCAGGCAGCTGGGGTTGCAGAGGCTCTCCCCCCTAGGCATTGACAAGAGGATCCTTTTGTCAGATTCGGAAAAGGAATTTTGGCATCCCCCTCTGGCAGGCTATTTAAAATACAACATTGATGGGGCTTCTAAGGGGAACCCGGGAACAACAGGGTATGGAGGTGTTCTCAGAAATTCAGAGGGAAGTATACTTAGCATCTTTCATTACCACCTAGGTACAACCACCAACAACATGGCCGAGCTTATGGCTATGGAGCAATGCCTGGATTTGTTGAAGCAGGACAACTGTCAAAATGTCATGATAGAGGCAGATTCAGAGTTAATTATCAACTCAGTGCAAAAAATTCACAATGGAACCACACCGGATAAAGTCTCTAAACATTGGAAACTAATTCAAGTTTTCCAAAGGATTCAAAGCCATCTTTAGGGCCTGCGCACTATCAGTTTCCACCACGTTCGCAGAAAGGCAAACAAGCTGGCGGATCTTCTGGCTAACCAGGGGGTTAGCTGCACAAGGAAAAATGGGTTGACAAAGTGGCAGGAGGTGAGGCCTAGTAGACTGAGAGCTCAATGCGACGAGCAGGCGGAAGATGACAGGGAGGTGTTTAGACTCAACACCTTGGGAAATAGCTCGAATGGATTTTCCCCTGGTTGAGCCTTCCTTTTGGGTAATGTTTGCGGCAGAAATTGATCCTTGTCTGGTTACTCAGACTCAGGGTGTAAGAGTTATGCGGATCTCAGATGTTCCTCGTAGGCCTTGGCTCGATGGAACACTGCTACCCTTGCTTTGTCCCAATCCAAGGCGAGGTAGTTCTGTCTTAGACAGAGAAACCAGGCTTTTCGGTAACTGGAGGTCTCGGTCAACGAAGGCTAGATTGCAAAACCACCTCCCAGGTGGTTTCAGACTGATCGTGCGGCCCTCGGAGCGGAAATGGTTTTCGCGTGATCGTAGCGATCCCATTCACCTGGCGACGCGTGGCAGGGTGGGGGGATGGAAAACCGCCCTCCATCGCGAAATAACTTTCCGCCTTATTATCCGTTGCGAAATGCTTCTCATCCGTCAGATTTGGGTGTTGCGAATCAACAGTGGTCTTTCGAAGTGCAACTTGGTGGGCCGGGGTGGTACACCTCTGACTCTTTGGAGTTGCGCATTTCTTCTCGGCCGTTGATCTTCTTGTTATGATGGGTCGGTGTGTTGGGTAGGGGTTTTCCGGGAGGGGGCCACGTGTTAGCTTCTCCGGTGACCGCAATTTCCTTTTTCATCATCGGCAGAAAGGAAATCAGCTGTACGGGTGGTTTTCCGGCGATCGCACGGAACTCAGACAGAAAGTGGTTTTATTTACATGGGAGCGATTCCATTGGGGAACTAACACGTGGAAGGAGAGAGGAAAAATAAACCGCCTTCCCCGGGCGCTATTGTTCGGGAACCTTGTGATGCGCGATATGGATCTCGACCGTTGGATCTGGTGAAGCAGATCCACGGTCGGGAATGATCGAGCAGTTTGGCAGGCGGGAAAGTTGAACTTCGTTTGACTCTTTAGGGCGTTTCTCTCTTGTCCGCAGTTTGGCTCGGGGTTAGTGGGTTTTGGTTCTTTTGGCATGTCAGGTGTGCTTGTGTCAGGAGGGCTCTGCTGTTTTCTTTTGTCTTTCCGCCCTCTAGGCGCTTTCTTTGTAAGGTTTTACCAGGTTGAAGGTCTCTTTTTTTTTTTTTTCCAGGTGGGTAGCCTGTTTTGCCAAGGTCCACGGGTTAGTTGGACTTTTGTATTCTATGTAAATTCTTGATTGACTTAATGATATAGAAAGCACTACTCTTGCTTCAGCAAAAATAAATAAATTCAACATGTTCTCAACCATAACATGCTAGATACAAAAGAAATTGAAATTTTTTCAACTATAAAATTAAAAAACCATGACATTATGAACAAATTACATCACTAAATGAATTTAAAAGTCATTATTTGTATATTGAATAAAAAGTACATTATATCTCTAATTTAATATTGCATTGTAGATAGTTTAAACAATAAAAAATATCATAATTAAGACGTATAATCCAACAACATAAAAATGCCTCATAACTTCTCATTTAACAACATATGGAAATCATTAATTTTGTTTCAAGATACGATGCATACATTAGTTATATAAACTGTCTTAAACAGTTATTCAAAATCACTCATATTTTCTTGCACACCATCAGAATTCACATCTTCAGATGAGTGACTGGATGATGACTAAGATGTTCCATATTCTTCTCATTCATCAGCTAGTGCCCCGTCTGAGTCCACATGCATATTCTTCTAGATCTACGACTGGTTTCGGCAGACTCCCATCTCAACACTGTTCCTTCTGGTAACAACCTTTTCAGAATCTCTATCGTCTTGAAGCGAAGAGTTCCTCTCTTTGTTAAATTGAAGTCATAAACAAGTATGTCAACATCCTCCAATTTTAATATGTCTGTGTGGCAAAAATTTATATTTGTACCCTTTCTTTTTCTCTTTCCGCCATTTTTTTGTCAACTACCATCTCTGGCTTATACACACCATTGAATGGGTGTGTATTTGTGGCATACTAATGTACTTCAACACTTGTAACATCCTCATTTTCTGTAAATACCTTTATAACTTTAGCAACCTAGAATGGATAGCCATTGGGATCTCCATCTGCTAGCACTGCAATCATGCAACCCTCCTTAATATCCTGTACTGAACCCCTGTAAAGGTTTTCCATGGCTTCACGTTGTGCATGAGATCTTCTGGAACCAATATACATCTCTCTTTCCTCATTAAGTTGTTCAATGCATTTCCCCTCACCATATGATCCCAGAATAAACCTTTGCATGTCAACAGTGTCTTCCAACACATCAAAAGTAGGCTTTGGCATGTATGATTTCTTAATACATTCAGTTTAGTGATGGCAATCTCCCAACTTCCTTCCTCCTCAATGTGACTGAAAAACGATTGAACATTTGATCAATATGGTCATGAGTGTGCCCAACAAGAAGGAAACCAATCTTTACCTTTTGAAAAATTCTCAATTCAACAAGCATGTTTAGATATCCAAAAACAACCTAATTTTTGTTTTCACGGCAAGTGTTGTCCAATTGTAGATACAAAACGTCAGGAAGATTACCAAACCAATGAGAAATCACATCATGAATTATGGTTATGGTCAGATTTGCATCATTATGAATATTTGGAGTTGTGAAGTACACCCTTGGCAACATTTTCCCATTCAAGACCATACAACCGACCAAGTGAAACTGAATAAAATTTTCCTCCTGTAAATTTTTGGGTGTGCGAACAAAATGTGGTAAAAGTGTTTTCTTGTGGTCCATACCATCAATTATCAAACTCACACCCGCTGTAACGACCCATCTCTAAATACATATATTATATGCTCCAGAATTTAAAAAAAAAATGATATTAATAAAATAGAATAAAGATTAAGTATTGTATCAATAATTAATTAATCTAAAGCTCTAAAGTTTATATTAAAAACAAACATAAATAAAGTTTGTATTAAAAACAAACATAAATAAAGTTTATATTTATATTATAAATAAACATATACATGAATATCATAAAGTCAAAAGACAAACAAATATGATAAAGTACATATAAATGTTATAAAGTTATAAAGGATATGTTATATGGTTATATGGAGGCGTGATAGTGTTATAATAACAATAACACATATATAAAGTTTAAACATTATAATACCTTAACGCTACATATGAACACCATCATATTTAAAATTAACTGAACCCTAAGTAAGGCAGAAACACCTGTAACGGGAGGGTGACTCACACTAATGGGCAAGCTGTCACCGCGGGAGAAAGTGGTGGAGTCGCTGGTGTACAGGGCGGCCACCACTAAGCCCAGGCTATAAAACCACAGAGATTGGGCTGAGAACGGGGAGGAGAAAACCGGGAGAAGAAAGGAGGAGAAAACCGGGAGAAGAAAGCAGGAGAAAACCAGGAGGAAGAAAATTGACCATTGGAAGAGCTTTAAGCATTCTGAGGTTTTGGGCACGGGGGACAGTGAGCTTCTGTTGAGAAGCTTACTGGATTGAGTAGCCAGGCTCTGCTCAGTCTAGCTGGGTGGAATTGGTCTCCAAGAAATTGGATCAGAGTAGCCGCAGCATCATCAACTACACCAGAGCAGGCAACAGTTCAAGTAGGTATTCAAAATCTTTTACGGTTCCTGTATTTTCAGTTTTTGGTTATTACACCCGCCCTCCCACACTCGCCATACCATGGTAAAGGTGGCTGCCTTGAACTTGAGATGCCTCTTCCTCCAATTTAAAATCGAATTTGCCTCGTGATTAGATTCTGCCCACAATTAGAGCATTTACCTCACGATTAGATTCATGCATTGCTGCAAATTTTCATCGAACGGGACAATTTGGTGGCTCCATATTGTCTGATGAGCTAACGCCGACATAAATATGTCGGGAGGCAGCCACATGGCTCAGCTGCCCTGAAAATGAGCGAGAAGGAAGGTCAGCTTATTGTGGGCTCTGGCAGCCCACTTATGGATATAGATTTTGATCTGCCAACCAGTACAAACACTCTCAGTGACAAACAGCTATTAATTACCAGTTCGCTTATGAATATAGATTTTGATCTATATGCATAGTTCGATATATAAGTATTAGTCTCTGAGGAGGAAGAGGAACTCTTGTTCTGGGATTTCTCCACTTAATATCGTATTGGATGCCCAATAAGCATTGTTTGGGGCGATTCATAGCAGATGGGGCTAGGCCTGGAATTTCAAATCCCCTATGCCCGTCAAATGAAAATTTGATGACGTTTTTGAATTTTTCATGCCCTTCATTTTACGTTCTACCCAAATTTGTGGGTGTCAACTACTCTTGCATTTCAACTTTCATTAATCTCCCTAAAAGAGTGCCTTATTTTTTCCCAAGTTAGCATGTGTTTCGATATAGCATACAACCATACTTTTGATATAACACAGTATGAGGTTTATTTGTTTTGATATAGCATACAACCATACTTTTGATATAACACATTATGAGGTTTATTTGTTACAGTTAAACTGCTCTAATGGTAGCCGAGTATGTTTTGATTTCCTAATTATATGGTCCAATGAACTAGGTTTTTTTTTTTTTTAGGACCTAAGAGTCAACACAACATATATTTCGATATGAAATATAATGATTTTTTTTAGGGAAAAAAATAATACATGTTGCAATAATTGATATATATTTTGATTTTGTTTCTAGTAAGATGTATAAAGGAGGGGACTTTTTTTATACATCAATGACTTTTATACTTGAAACAAATCATCTCTCAAATTCTTTATCAAGTCCTTTTTTACTATTGTGTATATAATGAAATTAGTCGACTAACATGTTAAGCTCAATATTTAGATGAAATACCTTCAAGCTAAACACCAATATTTCTATAAAATACCTTCATGCTAAACAAGCATATTGAAAATATAACGAGCTGCAAAAGCCTAACAAATACTATACATTTTTCTAATTTGACCTTTTCTCAACCATTAATAGAAGAAGAATAATGGGACACCACATAGAAAATGAGCTACACTAAAACATCTGGGTAATAACTCTACCAAGGAGATCCTATTACAAGAAAGACATCAGATACACCAATCACAATTTTTAATGCCCAATAATCAATTTTATAGGAGAACCAAAAAATAACCGTTTTCACCAAAAAAAAATTGAGTCACTACAACCAAAATTACATCCTTACCCCAAGTTAACTTATAAGTTTCACATGTAACATCCACATTGAATCCACATGTGACCTAGACATAAATACTCCCAATATCCTCAATGAAACCACCATACTTTCCAACCATATATGGTGGTGCACACCTTAAGTGTCCATGTTACACAACTATTAATTATATTATAATTATTCCATGATTCTATCACACTCCTTTTAATATAAGTGGTATTTGTTATGCAAAGAACTAGATTATCTTTTGGAGTTTCCACCATGCCAATTGGGATCCGATGCCAATTCAAACACTTTTCTTTCCCTTAATTTCTTTAGCTATTCAAACGAATGCTCCACTTGATTATTTTCCATGTTTCCAGGTTCAGTAAATTTCCCCTTGCATTGCATCAATTTCTTCATGTCCTTTACTCCACACTAATAAATAATTTACATTATTTGTAGTAAACAACATCTTAGATGGTAGGAATTTAGAGGCTTTCAGTTCCAATAAGATAAACGACAATTTAAATTATGTGTCTTATATCATAATAAAGATATCTTAGACCAAAGGAATTGATAAAAGGAAATTCAAATTATGAGCTATCTTAGACCAAAGGAATTGATAATAGACTCCCTACATCCCAAGGATTGCGAAGACAGAGATTTCAAGTGATTTCCATTCGACATTTCAAGCATGTTTACTGTGATTTCCATTCAGCGTTTCAGGCATGTTTACTGTTTATTCAAGAAACCTAGTACCGAGCATACTTATGACCGAGGCTCAAAAGGATCCTTTGAAATAGAGACGCAATGATGAGAATGATAAGAATCGTAAAGAAGAAATACCGTGACTTTCAAAAAATGCGTTACCATTAATGAGCCTGGAAGAATTGTCGCCCTGATTGAGAGAATCAACGGGTGGCTCTACAGGATTAGGCATGAACTTGTGCTCCCCTGTGATAAAAGCTAATCAATTTGTGCCTCTTTCCAAGGTTGAGTAGGAAATTAGAACCTATAACCTATCAGTTTAATCCCGTTGCAACTTGCATTCGGTCATCAAGTGCAAGTAACCATCTAAGCGGCAGTTATGACTGGAGGGTGACCATTTAATCCGCAGTTAACACACACCGCAACCACTGTACCCTAATTTTGTCAATTGCTACGATTGCCATGTTAATGAATTCGCTTGATAGAATCCAAGGTGGGAAAGTATAGGCTCTAGTGACTCCTTCCTTCTCCTATTGTGTCATATTTGTAAATCCTTCAATCCTATCCCAAGTTGTTCTTAAGGGGGGATGTTAAGATATTCCGACACGTAGGAAATAGTTAAGTATAACTTGGTCTAGTATAGAGTTAGGTAAAGTGTGTTTCTTTACTATGTACATTTTGTAACTTACAATCCGACGGTCACGATATGTAGTGATCCGACGGTTCAATCTCTCCTCGGTATTACCGACACTTGATCTGTGGCTTAACACCCGATTGTTCCATGATCTCTATTTAAAGAGCATGGAGGGTCATTTGTAGGTTAACCGTCCATGAGAGAAGCTTATGTAAATTTTCATACTTTTATTAATAAATTGCCTGAAGTGGCCGCGTTGGCTCAGGCCGTGGACTGTTTCCCTCTTTGAGGGTTTTAACCACGTCAAAAGTACTGGTGTATTGATCTGTGCTCTGTTTGTGAGCGGTGTCCTTTGGTGTTCTGTCTGAGGAACTTACCCTGTAAATTGCTACATGGTATCAGAGCTATTTTAGGGCCGCGTCCGTTGGTGATCCAAATCTGAAGCCGGTAGAACTGCATCCGACTACCGTTTCCTAGATCTACTGTTTCTGACTGCTTTCGGGCCAAGAGGACTGCTCTGTTGTGTTGGGAGCATTTGTTCCAGTGAGGAACCCCTTTCGTTTCATGCGAAAAGGTTTCCGGTAGCCCTAGCTGCGTCATTTTTAAGATCTGGAGGTATACAGTGTTTATTTGTAGTTTACAGTTATTTTCTCTTTGTTTATTTCGGTTTCGGTTTATTTAGCCTTTTTTATTACCGAATCTATACCTTTCATTTCTGCGTATGCTCTTTGCCCTGCGACTCTGTGCGATCTGGGCAAATCAGAAACAGAAAGGAAAGATTTTTCTCATGCATATGCTCTTTTCCGCTGCGCCTTAGTGTGATCGCAGAAAATCAGAAACATTGAGGAAAATATTTAGTTTCCGGCTAAAGCTAACTTCGAGCCGGAAGGTTCGTTTTTTTTGTATGTCCGTGTTGAGTTTTGTAGGGAAAAAGAGCTTTCTCAGAGCAAGCACGCAACCCAAAGCTTCAACCCCCCCCCCCTCTCTCTCTCAAACTTTTGGTATAGCTCACTTGGTCCAAAGCTAATTTACGAGAGTAGAGGTCTTGAGTTCAAGTCTCCTTTTTGTGGGGGCGGATTTTTCATTTCCGCACATTCCCGCACTTCGTCGGCATCTTTATCAAATTTTTTTCAAAAAGCCATAACTTCTTCATCCGGAAGTCGTTTTCAGAACTGTTTTTTTTGAAACAGCCTAATTTTTCGAGATCTTTCCATTGGAACACTTAGTTTCAGCATCTATAGCTTCAGTTTATGTTAAAATGGAAAGTCCATGCCAAGTTATTTTTGACAGCACCAACTACTTCCAGTGGTGGTCCTACATTGTGGATTTACTTAGAAGTGAAGGTCTCTACAGAATAGCCTCAGGCCAAAAAACCAAACCAAAAGATGAAGATAAGACAGCTAAATGGGAAAATAAGCAAGATCAAGCACGTGGGTTGATAGGGATGTCTATTTCTCCAGATCTTAGATTCCATATTGCAGAACTTGATACTCCTGATGAAGCATTGAAACAGATTACTAAAGTTTTTGGAATAAAAAATGAACTTAGAGCCCATCAACTTGAAAATGAGTTGCTTACATTGGACCCCAATAATTTTTCTTGCATTGAAGATTTTTTGTCCAAGTTCAAGA
Organism: Pinus tabuliformis; assembly: GCA_031772625.1. Taxonomy (NCBI): domain Eukaryota; kingdom Viridiplantae; phylum Streptophyta; class Pinopsida; order Pinales; family Pinaceae; genus Pinus; species Pinus tabuliformis. The sequence continues at coordinate 770,726,240 of CM062811.1, read as the reverse complement.
CCCTTAGACTTCTCTTGGAAGGTGTTAAGGTTAAGAAAGAAGATAGTAACCTTATCTATTCCATTCTTACTAAGTTGGGACCAGCTTACTCTGTGTTTGTTTCCACCTTCCATTCTACAAGAGAAGCCTTCATTTCTCAAGGACAAGACTACAAGTCCCCTTCCTTTGATTCTTTTTGTGATTCTTTAATAAGAGAACAAGAAAAACTCTTACACCTTGGTCTTCTTAATCTTGGAAACTCTTCTAAGAAAGTGTTAGCCGCCCAGTAGCAACCAAATCCAAAGAATCTTAAGAAGTTGTATCCTAAAAGGAATGGTCCTAAACCAAACAAGGGTCCTAAGCAATTTCAGCCTCAAAATGAAAAATCATTTCAACAAAATGATAAGACAAATAAAAACAAAGGGAATAAGACTGATAGACATTGCAACTTTTGTAATCGAGATGGCCACTTAGAATCCAAATGCTTTAAGAAGATGGAAGCCTTGGAAGCAGCAATGAAGAAGCATAACATCCATTTGGAGCACTCTTCAACTTCAACTTCATCTTCAGGAATGGCACTTTCTGCATGTGGTTGTCAAGCATCTCGGTCTGGCGATGCACTAAATGTATCTTCTTCTTCTCATTTTCATGAGTGGCTCATTGATTCTGGAGCTTCTTATCACATGGCCAAAAACAAAGCCATGTTTTCTTCTTTAAATGATTGTAACACCAAAAATTATATATTTTGGTGATGATAGATCTCTTAGTGTTGTAGGGACTGGAACTGTTCATCTAGACAATGGTCAGTATAATGATGTATTATGTGTTCCAACCTTATCCTGCAACCTTCTATCTGTATATCAGATAACTCATTCAGGTGAAGGTAAAATCGTTGAATTTTCACCTCACGATGTTGTAATTAAGGACCTAAGAGATCCTAGACAGATTTTAGCTATTGGCATTGCTGATGATTCTACAAGGTTGTATAAGTTTCACAACTTTGGGTCATCAAATCTTCCCTCGGTATTTGTTGCTCATAATGATGAAGTGAGCAAACTTTGGCATGAGCGATTTGGTCACTTAAACTATCGCTCTCTTCAGAATTTATGTAAAGAAAATATGGTGACAGGTCTTCCAATGGTATCTTGCAGAGATGTTGTTTGTTTCGGATGTGTACTCGGAAAACATCATCGGGACAGTTTTGAAAAACGTGCCTCTTGGCACGCCTCAGCCCCTTTACAGCTTGTGCATAGTGATTTATGTGGTCCACTTCTAGTTGTTTCATTCTTTGGCTACAAGTATTTCTTAACTTTCATTGATGGTTTCTCCAGACGCACTTGGGTATACTTCTTAAAACTCAAGAGTGAAGTATTTAACATGTTCTTGGCCTTTAAGGCCTTTGTTGAAAAACAATCTGGACATCAAATCCTTAAGCTAAGATCTGATAATGGCGGAGAATATGTTAACAACAAATTCATCAACTTTTGCACTGAGAATGGAATTCAAATGCAACATACTGTTCCATATACTCCACAACAAAATGGTGTAGCTGAAAGGAAGAATCACACCTTAAAGGAAATGGCTAATTGTATGCTTCAATCTAAAGGACTTAGTCTTAATTATTGGGCAGAAGCAATTAACTGTGCAAATTACATAATAAATCACACTCCTACTAAGGTTTTAAAGAATATCACTCCAGAAGAAGCATGGAGCTCAATTAAACCAGATGTAAGTCACTTTCGTGTTTTTGGAAGTGAAGCATGGGCCCATATTCCAGATGAGAAACATAAAGCTTTAGAACCTAAGAGTGAAAAATGTATTTTTGTTGGATATTCTGAAGATGTCAAAGGATATAGACTTATTCTACTTAAGTCCAAAAATGTTATCATTTGAAGAGATGTAAAGTTTGCTGAAAATATATCGTCCTACGAGCCTAGTTCGGCAGATGTGCCACCTCACCCTATCTCTTCTACTTTTGAAAATATTTCTTCTTCAGATGGTGAAAGCGAGGATGAAAATCCTCCCCCACCTTCTCAGGATCCTCCTTCAGCTCCGCAGCTTCCAAAATGGGTCCGTGCTACTCGGGATGCAGCAGGTGATCTTGCTGGTGATCCTACAGATCAGCGACGTACATGTTCTCAGTTTGATAGAGCCTCTTCTTTACTGGCTCAAGCTTCAGTGAATTATGATCCTGACACCTTTGCAGAAGCTTCAGGCCATCCACATTGGGAAGCAGCTATGAATGAAGAATATCATTCATTATTGGCAAATGATACATGGGATCTTGTTCCTCTACCAAAGGGACGAAAACTTGTTAGATGCAAATGGGTTTACAGAACCAAGTACGGACCAGATGGGAAAGTTGATAAACATAAAGCTCGTCTTGTTGCTAAGGGGTTTTCACAAGTTGAAGGCATTGACTACACTGAAACCTTCTCCCCTGTTGCCAAAATGAACTCTATCCGCCTTGTTCTTTCCCTTGCTGCCTCTTTCAAATGGGAAGTCCATCAGATGGATGTTAAATCTGCCTTCTTGCATGGGGACTTGCATGAAGAAATCTATATGGAACAACCTATTGGCTTTATACAAACAGACTCCAGCCTTGTATGTCGGCTTAAGAAATCCCTTTATGGTCTCAAGCAAGCTCCTCGAGCTTGGTATGCCAAAATGGATAACTTTCTTTTAGAAAATGGCTTTTCTAGGTGTCATTCTGACAATACTGTCTACACCAAGAAAGTGGGCAAGTCTCTTATCATTCTTGTTCTTTATGTTGATGATCTTATCCTGACTGGTAGTGATCCCAACCTTATAAACCATGTGAAGTCTAGCCTTAAAAGGAAGTTTGAAATGACAGACTTAGGACACTTACATTATTTTCTTGGTCTTCAAGTCTTGCAATCCAAGGAAGGTATTTCCCTTTCCCAGTCCAAGTATGCCTGTGATATTCTACGCCATTTTCACATGGAAGACTGTATGCCAGCCCCTTCTCCCTTTCAGTCTTGAGTCAAACTTTTAGTCACTTGTACTTCTCCTGAAGTTGATGCTACCTTATATCGTCAACTTGTAGGAAAACTTTTGTATCTAACCCATACTCGTCCTGACCTTTCCTTTGCTGTTGGCCTTATTGCTCGGTTTATGCAAGACCCATGTGAAAGTCATTGGAAAGTAGCTAAAAGAATACTTCGTTATGTTCGAGGTACAGTTCAGTTTGGGATTCATTACAGTGCCGAAGAATCTCCTCTATTGGTTGGTTTCCCTGATTCCGATTGGGCTGGTGACCCTGATGATCGGAAGTCTACTGCAAGTTATGTGTTCACTCTTGTTTCAGGACCTATTACATGGGCTTGCAAGAAACAAGGTGCCATTTCTCTTTCTTTAGCAAAAGCAGAATATCGTGGTGCCGTAGAAGCTAGTAAGGAAGCCTTGTGGCTTTGTCAAATCTTGTCAGAGTTTGGCTTTCAGCAGCAGCATGCGACTATACTTTGGTGTGATAATCAAAGTGCCATTCAACTATGCAAAGATCCAGTCCAACATCAGCGCAGCAAACACATTGAACTGCACATGCACTTCATCAGAAAGCTCATCCACGACCATGTTCTTGAAGTGCAATATTGTTCAACAGATGATCAAGTTGCAGACATCTTTACAAAAGCTCTCACAGAGGCGAAGTTCACTAAATTTCGATTTATGATTGGAGTTCAGGAAGTTGTCACTAAGGGGGGATAGGCTCTAGTGCCTCCTTCCTTCTCCTATTGTGTCATATTTGTAAATCCTTCAATCCTATCCCAAGTTGTTCTTAAGGGGGGATGTTAGGATATTCCGACACATAGGAAATAGTTAAGTATAACTTGGTCTAGTATAGAGTTAGGTAAAGTGTGTTTCTTTACTATGTACATTTTGTAACTTACAATCCGACGATCACGATATGTAGTGATCCGACGGTTCATTCTCTCCTCGGTATTACCGGCACTTGATCCGTGGCTTAACACCCGATTGGTCCATGATCTCTATTTAAAGAGCATGGAGGGTCATTTGTAGGTTAACCGTCCATGAGAGAAGCTTATGTAAATTTTCATTCTTTTATTAATAAATTGCTTGAAGTGGCCGCGTTGGCTCAGGCCATGGACTGTTTCCCTCTTTGAGGGTTTTAACCACGTCAAAAGTACTGGTGTAATGATCTGTGATCTGTTTGTGAGTGGTGTCCTTTGGTGTTCTGTCTGAGGAACTTACCCTATAAATTCCTACAGAAAGAAGCAAACAAAACTAGATACCAGATACATATTAAACATTAGTAGCCTACCTGGCGTTACCTTTGTTGGTGCTAGGTATTATAGATTTGAACGGTTCCAATCCCAAATTAAACGTCAATATGACGGGTCAGTGATATATAGGACAAGTTTGACGTGTAGAAATTTACACCGTAAGTCAAATTCCAGCCCTGGATGGGGCAATTATGAGAATCGCTGGGTGGCGGGGCGATTCTCAGAATTGCCCCATGTGCATGACGTAGCAGCTTTTGCTTTGAAAGGGAACTCTGCTATTCTCAGAATTCCCCATTCTGTATTAAATCTACATACAATTGCTTTCAGCCAACTGAGAATCGCCCCATGTGCATGACGTAGCATCTTTTCCTTTGAAAGGGAACTCTGCTATTCTCAGAATTCCCCATTCTGTATTAAATGTACATACAATTGCTTTCAGCAATTGTTGGATTATGATGAGACAAACACAAATATTTTAATTCAGGCGAAATGATTCAAAATTTGAACATTTCAATCCGGAAATTTCATGTTTAATGACTCGTTATTTGCACAATTACTTCACTCCAAAAGATCTCACTGTCTCTACAAACATTTCACTGTGATTTATGTGTGCAGAAGTAGCTTTAGGCTGTAGGTGGAGCTTAAAAATCTAGAAAATTGCTGACATTTTGAAAACTAATTGGGGGTTTTTGAATGTGTAACAGGCGGTGTAACATCCATGGACAATTTCCTCGAGAAGTTTTTTCCACATGTCTACCGACGAAAGCAGCATCACCTGCGTGAAACAGACTACTGCAAAATTGCAAATACGACAACCAGCTGCTCACTCTGTTCACTTCGTCTCTTTATCTTGCTGGCCTGGTTGCCACATTCGAGGCCTCGCATGTAACGCGAAGCAAGGGGCGAAGAGTAAGCATAATCGTCGAAGGCCTCAGTTTCCTCCTAGGAGTGATCTTGAATGCTGGAGCTGCGAAGCTCACCATGCTTATAGTACAACCAGCTGCTCACTCTGTTCACTTCGTCTCTTTATCTTGCTGGCCTGGTTGCCACATTCGAGGCCTCGCATGTAACGCGAAGCAAGGGGTGAAGAGTAAGCATAATCGTCGGAGGCCTCAGTTTCCTCCTAGGAGTGATCTTGAATGCTGGAGCTGCGAATCTCACCATGCTTATAGTCGGCCGCATTCTTCTCGGCGTCGGCGTTGGATTCAACAATCAGGTAAGTGATCTTTGGGTTGTGAAAATAGTGCTCAAATCAAACCCTCCTAGGAGTGATCTTGAATGCTGGAGCTGCGAAGCTCACCATGCTTATAGTTGGCCGCATTCTTCTCGGCGTCGGCGTTGGATTCAACAATTAGGTAAGTGATCTTTGGGTTGTGAAAATAGTGCTCAAATCAAACCCTATTTTTTTCTTGTGCTGCATTTCTATTTGCATCAAACCCTAATAAATATCTTATTTTCATGCATTGCTGCAAATTTTACCTCACGAAGAGGAACTCCTGTTCTGGGAAGCATTGTTTGGGGTGATTTGTAGTAGATGGGGCGATTTTGAGAATCGTCGGGTGGTGGGGCGATTCTCAAAATCGCCCAATCGTCCCATGTGCGCATGACGTATAACTCCACATTACTTTGCTATATATTCGTCTTAAGTGGTTGATAGGGAAGGAGTCTTCTAAAGAATGCGCCATTATCTATACAATTTTTAAATGGATTTCTTTTAAATCCTATAATAAAGATTTTTTATAATTTGATTACGAATCAAATAAATGAGACTGCACACAAATATCCTTTAGGAAATAACATTAAATATTAATCCTTTCACTCCTGAAAGACCTTCTATGGCATTTTGAAAATATCTCTAACTTTTAAAACATCTAATTCTTAAGTCAACTTCACTATTAACGAATATGATGTGGGACAAATCGTATTTAATTCAAGGGAGAAAGATTTTGCATCCATCTACGAAATGTAATAGAGAAAGGTTAACACTACTCAAAAGAAATGTAAGAGAGAAAGTTCAACACTACTCCCAATATTGATTAAATGATCAACATAAAGTGTCACCATGAAAATGTAATGATATTGTGTACGGCTTCTTCAAGTGAACCCACTGAACACAGTTCACATCACATTGCGAGACAGATGTTGAATATATGAAGCGAAGCAACATATCTCCCCGTTATATAATACTGAATTGTTGATTACATGCAGCTTTTGCTCTGAAAGGGAACTCTGCTATTCTCAATTTTCCCCATTTGATTCAGTACGTGCCTCGACCTCCTACCTCTTCGCCCAAAGACATTAAAGCTACTGCTGCAGCAACAACAACAAAAATTAGTTTAATATTCCGTCAATCGTTTGCACAGAGCAGCATCTATTGAATGAAATTGGTTTTCAATAGGCTTGTTTTGAGTATGTGAGGTTTCTAGTGTCTTATTAATTCAAGTGGAAGAGATCTTTCTTACATATCATTAGATTATGAAGTGACATTGGACATAATTAAGCTTTGGGCCATACCCTTTTAGAAACAACAACCCAAACTAAATGATTAGCTATTAGACCTTTTTATTTAGTCGATCTAAACTAGAAGATTATAAAAAAAATTCCTTTCATTGCTCCTCATAAACCAAGATAGATTGATTCATCCCTCCTTTTTAGTGTACAAAGAGGAGTGCTTGATTTTTACTCAAAAAGATGGGGTGTTGATGTATCTATATATGGGTGCTCAGGTTTTTATATTAAAAATTTTCTCTAGTGCTTGATTTATAGTCAAAGAGATGCGGTGATAATGTATCTAGATATGGGTGTTGAGTTTTTTATATTGAAATTTTCTCTTTGTTTCAATTAGAATTAGAAGGGTTTGTTCTTTTTGTTTTCCTTGTAATAAACTATTGTTCTCAATTGAAATTGGATCATTTGTATTAATGTTTCTTTTCAATGTAAGTTTGAGGTGCAAGTTACTTATTTTATTTTTAGACTGATATTTAACACATAGTGACTTATGCTTAATAAACTAAAATTAGGAAGGTTTAATAACTTGCTTAGTTTTTTTTATGGTTTTGGTGTAGCTTGTTTGTAGAGAGACTAGAGATTTGTTCCCTAGGCAATAACATTCTCTTGCATCTTTGAAATCTTATTTATTGGTTCTATGTGCTTGCATTACCATCTTTTCTTAAATGGTATTTGAAATAGTTATTCAAGAAAATTTCTAAACATCTCAGCCTTTCATGATAAAATGTTCATTTTTACATTCTCTTGTACGTTTGTTTTGATTAGGTCTATTGAATCAAATTGGTTTTCAATAGGTTTGTTTTGAGCATGTGAGGTTTCTAGTGTCTTATTAATTCAAGTGGAAGAAATCTTTCTTACATATGATTAGATTATGAAGTGACATTGGACATAATTAAGCTTTGGGCCATACCCTTTTAGAAACAACAACCCAAACTAAATGATTAGTTATAAAGAATTATAAATTTCACAAATATAGTAAACCAATATTAAGTGTGATTTATGGCCTTAAATGCGTTTTGGAGGGTAAACTTTGAAATGCCACAAAACTGAAATTAGAGGTCAATAGAGTGTGTGAGGTCCAATTATTGGATAGAGTTCTTGAGAAAATGCTCCTATAACATTAGAGTTAAACATGAGGCATCTCAGGTCAAGTGCCTAATGGTTAAGAGCATGTGTTTCCTCCTAAGAGGTCATAGGTTCAAAAACCAGAAGGGGTTAGAGTCGGTATGCCTTCGTAGACAATAATCAAATCGTTGCGTGGAGGTGGATCTCTTGTCCCACAAACAAGGGGGTTTCATACACCAATTTGGTGTCTGGCTTGGCTATGACCTTAAACTTGGATAATAATAATAATTAGGATATAGATTGTTAGAAATTCATAATCTATAAGGGTGAAAGCATGGAGTTGCGTTACACTTTTTTGCAAGAGATGGCACGTTTGGGTGGAAAAAATGATTGCTCAATTGAGCCCTTTTTAAGCGCTCGATCGAGCCGTTTGAGCACTTAAATAATGTAACCCAATGTTATTTAGGAGCTCAATTTAGCTATGTCTTTGTGGCAGTGAAATGAAGGAGATTGGGTTTTGGATTTATTTTCTGGCTCAGGTAAGTTTTATTATATGGAATTGAATTTCAATATGTTATTTATTAATTTATATGTCATTGTACTAATTTACTTCATTATTTATTTTGTGCTTGATAATTAGGTACAACACTAGCATGTTGCCTTCAAAAAGGAAGAAATTGCATTGCAATTGAAAAAGATCCTATACAGTGCAATTTCATTCAGCAAAGAATTAATGCTCTTCAATTTCTTCCAGATGCAATGCAAGAAATTGGGTTGAAGAAAGGGGACTTTAGTGAATCACATGTGGCAAAAAAGGCAAAGGAACCCCAACCATCATTACATGGAATGTTTGGAAAGACATACATTGGGAGATTCGCAGACATCAAAGATCCATTAGAAGAGGAAAATGAGCAAAAGAAGCAGCAAATATTGTGGAAGAAGACAATGATGAAACCCTAGAGGACAAAGAGTTTGGATTACGTGACATTGTTGATTAAATTTAAGTTATGTTTGGAAATCAAGCTTTGCAATGTTTTGACTTTGACATTTTATAAGAAGAATAAACCCTCAATTAAGGTTTTTATGCGTTCAATATTTGTAAGATGTGATTTTTGCATTAATTTTTAAGTTAATCATTATTTTTTGAAAAAAAAGTGATTATTATTATTTTTTTGACATGAAATTCATTAAAAAAACTACTATTTACCCATTTTATTTAAAATTTTTGTATAAAGATTGTGATTTTGACGTGTCAATTTTAGCAAAAAATTATTAAAACGTGTAGTTTTTTAGTTATATTTATGTTAAAAATGGTTATTTTTATGTCCATTGTTAAAAAATATTGTTTTTTAGAGACAATTATTTCATGTGGATTGAAAAGTTAATTAAGGATGTATAAATATGTAGAATATCGAAAATTCAAAATATCGACCTTCTAATTTAAAAATGCAAAACAATAAGAACCTCACTACAAAAAAATTAAAACCTTCTAATTTAAAAATGCAAAACAATAAAAACCTCACTACAAAAAAATTAAAATTAAAATAAAAAACAAGAAAATATGAAGAAAACGACCACTTCAAAAATTATTAAATTTACAAAATAATTATTTACATTTCATACATTAGAAAATTTAATGTCAAAAAATAGGGCTTTTAAAAAAGGGTCTGGTGCAGAATACCCACTTTTTAAAATCAGCATGAAAATCACTACCATTCTAAAACGTAATGTACATAAATAAAATTAAAGTGCCAAAAATTATGCTCTAAAAAAAACGTGTGTTCTGTATCACCCCTTTTGAAAATCAGGTCACTTTTTTGCTATCTCTATGAAATGGGTAACAGTATCAGTGCCCGTTTCAAAGTTTACATTGTTAGGTGCCCCTTCATGACTGGTCATGTCATTTTAGACATGCCTTTCCATTTTAACTAATGACTATTTAAAATATAACTATGATTATTTATTATTTATTTGCATTTATTTAATTCCGCCTAAATTATATTCATAACATTGTCCCTCTCTTCAAAGAGCTTTGTCCTCAAAACTTAATCGTTGAAAATTTCTTCACGTGCCCACATCATTTCGACATGTCTTTTCGTCGTCTTATATGTGCTCTCTATTATATATATATTTTTATAATTTTTTTTTTAAATAATTAATTAATTATACAACTTCTTTTCAATATATATATATATATATATATATATATTGAATTATATTAAACTATATAATTTGATTTATATAACCCTTAAGTAATAAAGAAATGTTCCTTTCAAACAGTGACAAAGGACCACTGTTCAAACGCCGTGCTTGCTCGAATGGACAAATCCGACTGACGACTGTCGGGCTTGTGGCGACACGGTGGATCGACATCAGACACAAATGGAGTTCGGTCGACCGCGCATCGGTGTATGGTGATGGTGATAGGGAGACTGACAACAGAGGAACCATTGAGTGACAACAACAGTGCCGACAGGGGCAAAGACAAAGTCAAGGATGAGGTTTGATGGTCGGCAGTCGAGATAGAGCAACAGTCAGGGCAGCGACTGTTAGCTCAATAGCTGCTGCATTCACTCCTAGCGCTCAAGGTGGTGGTTTCTTACTACATTTTGTTGGTTGCAAGAAAACATTCCATGTGTCTAATAAAATGTCCAGAGCTTCTTGACTCCATGTCTCCTCTTCCTGATTGCCCACATTAGTTTTTATAACTTCACAAATCAAGGAGGATAATAAACTGAGTGTACTCAAATGCCTTGAATAACCTTTGAGCAATTGATCAAATACAGTGGAAGCAATCAAACTTGCTACTGAAAACAATGCACGACAACCATCAATCAACTCACTCTCACTTTTCCCAGACTTAATAGTTGATATCATGGCATTCGTAGGATCAATCCATGCCATGATTCCAGAAAGAATTCACTACAAGTTTTTCTCTTGTGCTTGGCCATTACCTGAAGTGAAGATACTTCCATTCAAACAACATAGTTGTACAATAAGCTGCCGACAAGAAACAACAAGAGGAGAATCCATCCAACTCCCATCTGCTGAGCTATGTTGTCGCAACATTGAATAGAACTCTGGAAGCTAGTTAACATTTTTGGAGATAGTAAAAGATCATGCCAAGCAAGTCCTGGATGCACTAAATTCTGTTCAGTAGATTTCTTACATGCAATTCACACCCCATAGAAGATAAGAAAATATTTGTTCTGTTCTTCCCAATAATAATCGCGCCTCCAGCCACACGATCTGCATTCCCTTGAAAATCCCAGTTCAGAATTTGAGACATGAGGTGCAAAGCTGCAACACAAACCTTCACTTCCATTCCTGTGCCTTGGAATGTTCTTTGAGCTACATTGAAAGTGGCCTCTTGAGCCCAACTATAAAATCGCTACAAATAACCCAATTCAAAGGACGCTCGACAGTCTTCATGGAACTCTGCAGGAAGCCCCATTGCACTAGCGGTTGAAGGTGAAAATTCAGAACCAATGACTCTAGAAAAGTAATCCCTGTGCTCAGGGAAGCTACACTGTGAGCACCTAAAACAATTTGTTTCACCTCATTGAAAAAATCTTCCCCTTCCACTTCAACAAATTCAAGCCAACTTCTCTTTGTTAATACCGCTGCAACAGCAACAACCTTAACTTGAACATAGCCTTCTAGAGCATTAGTATGGGCCTTTGCGTATTGCAGACAATACATGCGCAAACCACACTTCTCATTGACTGAAAGAACCCCCATTCTCGTAATGTCGTTTCTTGAATTGCTGATGCAGGTTGAAACCGTGCATTAGCCATATGTGATTTTTCAAGAATAAACTGGCATGATTGGTATGGATGAGGAGATCGCCAGAAATCTAAAAGGGTGGCCTCTGCTACTACTGGATTGATATGCATTTGTATTTCACTGCACGCCTGCTCTATCGCTTGCATGGTGGCGTGTAGTCTATCCACCTCTGCTCTTCCTGGTTGCTCCATTTCCTGCCCTCTCCTCTCCTGCAGAAGCTCATTGTAAATCTCGGCAAGTTGTCATTGAACTCTCTATTCAAGACATACGGGAAAAATAGGCCCATTGTTTTGCCCACAAGTTCTGTCACTGGGACCTTCTCTCATTGTTTCTGATTAACACAACTTGTTCCAAGGCTGACAGCGAACTTCGTTAGGATTCATCGACAAGGTTTGCAACCTTATCATGCTCAGCTAGTTCATCCACTTCAACCATTGTGTGGGCCTATTTTTTTTTTGTTTTTTTGTTTTTTTGGGTTTGTATCTTCTTTTTCAGAAAAGGGTCGTTGGGTCTTGGTTCTCGTTTTTGGTTTTTGGTTTCATTTCTTCATCATTTTCAGAGGTTTCTTCCTCATTGATTTCATCCTCAGCTATCATATACCCACTTTGATTATCATTCTCATTCATGTCATCCTCAGGAGATCCTAGTTCAACATGTTCAACATCATTTTCTTGGTTAGAGCATTCTTTATTGTTAGTCTCTTTCAAGTCAATGTCCTCTTCCATTGTTGGTGTTTTGAAAGCCTATGATTTTGCAAATGATTTTTTCATTTGTTGTAATGCTTCTCCAATTTCCTTTAACAGTTTAAAGTTATGATATTCACTTAATTCCATGATTTTTAGGGCCTAAACTTAATGGCAGATTTGTGGAGTAGATAACATCCAAAGGCTTGAATGGCTCTGATACCATTGAAGCAACAAAACTTAGAGTTGTTTGTGCTTTAAATGTAAAATACACAAAGGTATTGTAAATAATATTTTATTAATAAGATGAAAGTACAAGATTATATGAATGTTACAATGAGGGCTCGCTTATATACCTAGGTAGGTGCCCCTTCATGTCTGGTCATGTCATTTTAGACATGCCTTTCCATTTTAACTAATGACTATTAAAATATAACTACGATTATTTGTTATTTATTATTTATTTGCATTTATTTAATTTTGCCTAAATTATATTCATAAAAAAGACTAAGTGAATAAGTCTAGGGCTAGAGGGTCGATGATGTCAAGAGTGTTCCAGTCTGATAGTCGATGGCAAGGGGGGTGATAGTGGTGCTAGCTTGCTATCAGAGTCCTCTAGATCCAACTAGGTATTTGATTGCATGATCCTGGGGGGGTATGTAGGAGTGAGGGATACTCCTAGCATTTGAGGCTGAAGGAAAGAAGATTTGGATAAGTCTCTGGGTGTTTTGCTAGCACTGGGGAGGAGGTCGTGGGGGAGGGGGGGGCACCCTGCACTGGAACCATCTAAAAGTAATCCCTTTGAAATTTTGGGTGTTAGTGAACTGATGTGCTATTCAATACCTCTGCAATGGTCTCCAGGATACTGTTTGGTCCCCCAAAGGGGGGGTGAGAGGAGACCTGAGGTCTAACTATTCTACTATCTAAGAATATTATGGAACTCAACTTATCTTTTGTCTCTCCGATCAGTCGGATCAAATTGGAAGTGTGATGTGATCGTTTGAATTGTCCCCGAGGCGGGTTTGCAGGATCTGAGATCTGTGTTTGAATATCTCCCTGATGAAGAGGCTAGGCATCTCTGGTCAGGACACTGGAAGAATGTAGAGAGGGATCCTCTTGAGTCTTTATAAAGGTAGTAGTAGTGGTCTCTGATCTTGTAGTATAGGGGGCACCTAAAAATGAGGTGCTTCTCTGTCTCTGGATCCTGAAGGTGACACACTTGGTAGGTCTTATCAGATCTTGGTATATGGTGGTCAGTCTCCACTCTGAGTTGATGAAAACCACCCCAAAGCTTGCCCAAAGGGATCCTGAGTGAGTGCATCCAATGTCTGTGCGGATATGGGTGCAAACGATGATGCCATCTTGTAACTCCATGAAATGATCAAGATAGAAGGACATCTTCGAGCCCAAGCCCGTCAGGGGGGAAGTCCAAGTGACTTGAATGTTCAATCTATAGATATCCTCTCTAATGGATTGATTCAGTGCCTGTCTAGGTGGCATGAGATGGCTCGATGTAGAGAGGTGTTGAATAATCTAGGGCATCTGAGTTATAATGAGATTCTTCTAGCAATGATAACAATTTGTGAAGTACTTTTATTTTTCTTGTTAACTTGATCTTCTTCTTATTATTAGTGCATGTTCTTCTTACTTCATTGAATAGTTACCAAAAACACAAGAGACAAGAACACAAGATGTTGGTTCTTAGCCAAGGCAAAACCTCTCTCTTAGAGAGGAAAACCGTTCTTCAAATTTCTCTTATTGAAGCTTCTATTGATAAATGCCAAACCCTAGACACTTGACAAGAATATCCTCCAAGCACAAGTCAAGCACTTGTCCTTCTTTTGGCAACTGATAGTAGTCCTATTTATGCTTGCTCTAGCAGAGATATTCCTCTTTGATCCTTAGTAAACTCCTTCACATATGAAGAGTACCTTATCCCTTATCCAACTGAGCTCTTTCTTGAGATATAGTTGCAGTTCTGATATGACAGCAGTGAAGCCCTATTTTCTCGCACGTGTGAGATGGTTTCTTCAAGATACTTATGCTAGAGTCCTCTTGTTCCTTCGCTTGTATGATCTCCTTCTTCGCTTGAGTGAGAGGCCTAATAGGCCTACTTTTCTAGCCCAACTAACGAGATATGTGTGATTGTGATAGAGAGAGGCCTAATAGGCCTACTTTTCTAGCCCAACTAACGAGATATGTGTGATTGTGATAGAGGGCTGCTATGACAATAGAGAGACCCTCCTATTTCTTCACATGTGTGACTGTAATAGACCTTATAACAATCCTCTAAGGCTCGGTGTTCTTCCTTCCTTCTTCACTGCACTAGAGGCTCCTTTATTTGTCCTTTCTCACCATATATTTGTCCCTTTTCTTTGTTGATTTAAGAGGTAGATTGCGTTTGGAGGAGTGGACAGACCCTTATATATAGAGGTTTGCTCCTTCTTTAGGCCGACTTGAGGCCGACTTGTCATTTATGCTTTAGATTGCTTCATTTAGTGATGTCGTTGCATGGAGGAGACTTGTGACTTTGCTTGGAGGTATTTCTTGGACTCTAATACATAAATATACATGGTGTAACATGCCCTTAAGGGTCTTCAATATTTCTTTTGACTCTTTGACTTAACTATAGCACTTTGACATGTGCTAGACCTATGCAATGAGCAAGAAACTCATTGATATAAATAACAAAAATAATACTTCTTTTCTTTCATAAATACAAAGATCAAAATTACATTTATGAAGACTGAACCTAGTTACACTTTCTTCAACACAAGGGAGAACCTGAAGGGGAGAAGGCACTCTGGGGAGATGGTCAGTGTGTAGAGAAGTCAAGAAACATCTGAGAACGAACCTTGTGTCTACCCTTAGGGGTTAACCAAAGCAAGGGTCTTCGAAGAACAAAGTGAAAAGTAGGGATATCGGTCTCTCTTGATAGCTAATCTCTGAAAGATCTAATCCTGTGGTGGAAAGAAACAAAGTGAAAGACGACATCGAGGCGGAAGTGGGGGGAACCAAACTCTGCCTGAATGATGGTGTTTGGGACTGTACGTTTGCATCAGATGATGCACATGAGAAGCAAGGTCTGAACTCTCTCCAGCTGGGCCCAGTTCGTTTGTACGAAGCTTGGCTCCCATATCTCGGAGCCAAAGAGGACCGTCAGTCTAATAATCACATCCATGAGGTAGAGATTGGACGAGATGTCTCGAAACGGATTTTGGAAGCACCTTCTCTCGATAAGAGCCAAGGAATCATACCCTTTGCTAAGCCAAGGCTGGAGAGACTGCTACATACCAAAACGAGGTGCCGTGAACTGTACTCCTAGATAGATGTATGATGTGGTTATCTCATTCTCTTCCCCTTGTAAGTAGAAATGCATGTATGTAAGAGCTTTCTTCAAATCATTGAAGATCATAACCTTGGATTTACGTAGGTTAATCATCAATTGTCAAAGGTCACAAAAGCTAGCCAGGGCATTGATCTGTCTCTGTAGTCCCTCGGGAGTAGATGCCAACAATACCAAGTCATCTGCAAAAAGGAGTAGGTAGATCAACTCCTGATGTAGAAGACGACCATCCCCCTCCTGGATGTACTCATGGAGGAAAGATTCCAACTCATTAATTTAAATCCTGAAGAGGGTCGACGAGAGGGGAAACCCCTATTTTACCCCAATGGTACTCAAGGATCTGGATAAAGTCAAAAAGACCATGTGCCATCCTAAGGTGACCCAACACTGACTCATATAGTCTCATGATGGCTACCAGAAGGGTCTCAGATATACCAATGTCTCGAAGCCTATGCAATAATGCCTCCCTAGGCACAGTATCAAATTCTTTCCGAAAGTTGACAAATCAACAATAGACTTTCGAAGAGCGATAATGAGCCTCCTCAATAATGGCTCAAAATGTGAAGTTGTGGTCAATCGTTTGGTGACTCGGGTGGAAGCCTGTCTATCCTCTAGCTCTGAGATGTCACCTCTCTAGCTCCTTGGAAATCCACTAATGTAAGACCATGGCGTAAAGCTTAGAGAAGGTGTCGCCTACTATGATATTCCTGTAGTTGTTTAGCTCACAAATACTCCTTGATTTGTGGATTGGATGGATAACGTGTCTTTCCCAAGTAGGGGGGAAGCCAGAACAAATTGCATGGTTGAATTGATCAACAATATAGGACTGAAGAGACTAGATGACATGCTTCAAGAATTATGCCTGAAAACCTTCCTCATCCATTGCTATATTGGTGCTCATAGCTTTGACTCCTCTCTTGATATCCTACTCAGAGAAAAGATGACATGAGGAGGGGGGAGTGGGAATATGTGCTGGGGGTTGCCCAAAGATGTCATAAAGAGAGGTGGTATGGGGAGATCATAGCTTAAGTGTCAAGGTTAAATGGGGTATCATGATAGTCTAGGAAAGAATGCATGCCATAATGCTTTTGGAGAGTGGTAGAGGGTTACATGAAAGTTCGCGTCTTTGTTGGGAGAGAAATGCTTGTTTTTAAGGCGAAGAAGTTGATGGTGGGTAGTGTGAAGGTTGTTGGAAATTGGTAGCTTCGGTTGGTATTTTCATGGTCAAAATTGAAGGAGAAATCACGTATTTTACAGCTATCCAAGTTGGCCTTAGATGGATAAGTCGGCCCCACCACTTGAAGGGGTTTGACCCAAAGGTCAAAACCCACCTCTTGTCTCACATATATATTGGCATTTGTTGACCTCATTTGGCATCATCAACATCACTCATTCAGTCGACCAGTCAAGGAGATCTGTTCACACGTGTGAGAAGAAGGATTATCTCTGTTTTGACTAGTGAGCTTTGACTTTTGTTGACCAATGTTGACTTGACCAAACTTCTGCTGTTTCACTAAGCTATTAACTAAGGATTGGAGGCCAAATTTTCTGTGGTTCATTGACTGTTTGTTGACTGAAGATCTGCTTCTGTTTTGGGCCGTTGACCGAGAGTTGGCTGCAAGTCAAACACTAAAGTTTGACCGAAGTTTGACTATGGAAATCACAGGCTGAATTTTAGCCCTTTTGCGAATAGCCTCAAGCTGAAATTCGGCCCTCTTGTGCAGACGTTCACTGTGAGCAAATGTTGGCTTTTTCTCTCATTTGATTGGTTTTGACTTGGCATTTATTGAAGTCAAAGGTTGGCATTTTGACTAGAATATTCTGATGTACAATTGATGAATTGAGTTCTCTCTTTAAAGAAAGATTAGTGGGTTTTCCCCTTTTGGAGTTTTGTCCCAAGAAATTTTGGCGTCTCTCGTCTCATTGTTTTTACTGTGATCTCTATTGCTCTATTGAAGTTAATGGTTGAAATTTTCAAGTATAACTGTTTAATGATTGGAATACTCTAAAGTAGTTATTTGTATGAAAATTTACTTTAAAGTTTAGTTTTGTTTGCATCTAGAAATTCAACATGGTATCAGAGCTATGGTGGATAAAAAGAGCATTCATATCACATTTGGATTGATCATCTCACAAACTAGAAATTCACTCTTGTGATCAAAGCTTAGGGCTTAACCTGTCAACAACCTGTAGATTAAGAATCACATTTCTTAGGATACTCACATATCTCTTAAAGACAAGACAAGATGAGTGAGTTCTTGTGACTACATCTATATGCTAGAGGAGAAAAGGTTTGTGAAAGCCAACAAAGGTCTGCAGCATATCTTTTGTGGAGGAGGGCCGAAAGTCTATTACAGATTGCAAAAAAAAAAAGGCAAGATTTGTTTGTGCCTAAGAACCCTGAAACCCTAAGTCTCAAAGACTTCAAGTCTTCATATTGATCTATGAAGATATTTGGATACACACCTTTCAAGAATGAGATTGTTTCAGAGTAATATTGATCAATCTCGTCGTTCATATAATGGGATCCTTATCGTAAAATTTGAGATGTTTATTGAATAGCAGAAAGAAGTTTCATCGATTGCAGATCGTAAGAATGGTGTCCATTAAAAATTCAAGTTTAAAGGCTCCATTGAAGACTAAAGACATGAAGAGGAAAGTAGAAAAGCATTGAAGAAGTTTTAGAGAGGACAAAATTCCTTAGGACCAAATATCAGTAAAGGCCGAAATACTTCAAGACAGATCTCAGAGGCTGAAAGTCTCAGGAATAATGATAGAAGGTTGAGTTTATGATGCAAGCAATACAATTTGTTTGATGAAGGCAAAGGCTCGATCATAAAGCAAAGATGCATCACAAGAAAATCTTGATCTACTTCTTAAAATCTTGTCAAGGCAGAAATTCTTGTGGCTATTTGTTTTCTACTCAGATCGAAAAGGAGGATCCTTTAGAACGTTACCTCAAAAGAGAAATCTCTGATCTATAGGAAATCTACCTCCTGGAAAGAGGTCTATTAAACTTCTGGTTCAAACCTCTATGGAAGGACGAAATTGTTGGAAAATCAGAAACGCAGAAAGATTTTCTTTATGTTGATAATTACTTGTGATATTCTTATGTTCTTATTAATTTTCTTGTGTTCTTCTTTTAACTTAGTTCATCAAGCAATTACCAATAACCATGTAATGTCCCCATTTTTATTTTTCTCCATAGTACAACCAGGGTGGATTCCCAGGGTAGGGGATGGCTAGGTCAATGGAGTAGGTTTATGTCATCCGGGGTCTCATTGGAGTTTTGAGGCATTTTTATGGTGTCCGATGGCATTCGCTTGGGATATTCATCATCATGAGTAGTTTCACACATTTTGTTTTTGGTTCCATGACGTTTTGATAATTCTCGTAAAGCAGAGTTATTATTGGGCACAACTTAATTAATTACACTCAAGTTGGCATTCCGAGAGGAATATTTGATAGAACACCTTAGTGTAATACCTCGTTGGAACTAGAATGAGAAGATCTATAGGATGGGATGCTGAGAAGTGATTTCTGGTGGCCGGAGAGAGTATGGTGGACGATTTACCATTTTCCTTGATTAAAAATGACTTTAATTAGTCATTTAATTAAGGAAAAATAATTAATTGGAGGAAATGGGCCAAAAGTGACTTAAGTGAAATAAAATAAAATTAAAAGGTCACTTAAGATAAAGTCAATGGAGGAGCTTCTAGAATAATAATAAAATAATAAAATAAGATGCTTCTAGAGGCTTGGAGATCTATCCATCAGATCTATAAAAGAGGAGGAGGTCATTTGGAGATATCTTGGATTTGATATTGTTTCTTATATGAGAGGTTGGGAACCTGGTTATCTACTCCATTGGTAGCCCCAGGACGAAATCCTCGGGTGATTCAGTGAGATTGGGCAAGTACCCATCTCCCCTTGGTGAATTCATCCAAAGTTCACAGGAGAGCTTAGCAGTACAGTTCAGTTTAGTTTGGAGGGCCAACATAGCGATGCAGCAGATTACCTTAGAGGCTAGATTTTCATCTCAACTATTTGGGTTGTATGCATGTAACCCAGTTTATCTCTTATAATAAAAGTTGAGAATTTCCCTGTTCATTGTGTCATTGGATTGCAGTGCTATGTTTGTTTTTATTTTACATGGCAATCTTCTGTTAAATGAATGATAGTTTAATGGTGAAATTTGGGTTGAGTTCGATTGTTGCAAATTTATGAATGGAAATTTTACCTGAAGTATTTCTGAGTTAGAATTTCAAGAAAACCCCAAATTGTTCCATTTGGGACATTACAAACCATAACACAAAGATCAAAGACACCAGATGTAGTCGGACAGCCAGGGGAAAACCCCTATCTAGGGGAAAACCTAATCAACAACTCTTCCTTTAATAGTTTCATGAGATGATCCAAGACTCGTTGACCTAGACAGAGACTTCCTCCAATCACCAAGTCAGCCCTTCCTTTCTTCTACAGATGATAACCTTTCAACAACAACTTCGACCTATACTTAGATCTTGCAGCAGTAGAATTTTGATCTCCCTAGCAATAGATCTTCATCCCAACAACAAAACTTCGATCCAGCAACAAAATTTCGACTTCTCCAGCTGCAAACCTTCGACCCTAGTAGTGACCTAGTAACCTCGTACGAATGAGAGATAGAGATAGCCCAAAACTTTGACTTTTATCCTTCTTTTGCAATTCTCCTTTTTCTCTTGGAAAGTTCGCACTTTTCTACTTTTATTGCTTGTATATCGAACTTGGGAGTATGTTATTTCAAATGAATTGAACTGACCTTATTTGTAGCCTCTTATGGAGTTCGAATTACCTTGATGTAGGCCGACTTGATCAGGTAAGGGCTGACTTGGTGTGGAGGTGACAAATGACTTATTTTACTCAATAGTAATTCTTTTTACATGATTCAAAAGCCCAAGAAGGGTCTCATTAAATGGACAATGACTCTAATGACTTAATATAAAACCTAGAAGTCCTCAATGGGGACTTTGACCTAAAACATGATGACCCAAGCATGAAACCCATGCTTTAATAAGTCATAATAATAAAATAATAATTTCGTTTTCTTTCTTTTGATAAATACATTTCATTATGACTCAAATACAATTATGAAGACCGAACCTAGTTACATTCTTCAACACTCCCTCTTAACTAGGGAGGTATTCATATATATACAAGTACATGGAAGATCTAAAAACATATGAACCATGAAGAGTTTAGGCACTCACGGTGCCACGGACTAGATTCCTGACGAGGGCAATCTATCCGAGTGGGACTAAGACGGACTAAAGCTTTTAGCCTCTCTAGTTACCATCAGTCTTGCTCACCACCAACCCAGGGAACTAGGTGCGTAATGCAAGGTTGGAGCGCTATGACCGACGCCACCCTCCCTACTTTGGGAACTAGATATCAACACACAGGTCAGCCAGATGTCCTCCAGGCAATGTGTATTACACACAAAGCCTCAACACATCAAATCTCTCCTGATCAAATAGATCGGTAATATCAAGCATGCTTCCAAAACTTAGAGAGTTTTACTAGAACAATCACAACCCCAATCAGTAACAACCTTTCAAATACACATAAGTAAACCAATGTTCCACCGAGTTTCTAGGACGGGGAAATGCGGGAGCGGGGATATGCACAATAGGGATGTATATAAGCAACCCCAAAATTTAGGGAATTTTCGGGGAAACGGGGGGATGTTATAGTCATAAAAATTATAAAATTATAAATTATTAAAAATTTAATATATAAAAATAAAAAAATAAAATCCCAAAAATATGTCAATAACTAAATAGAAAATCTTAATAATTATGAAATGTACATTTAAAGACTAAATATGATCATCATTACTTATTAGACTATTATCATTTAAGAATTATCATTTGACATTTTTGCGTTGTAAATCTAAAAGTAAATTACTAAATTGAATCCATCATTTGACATTTTGCAATGTTCCTTCTAAATTCATCATTTGGCATGATGCAAGGTACATCTAAATTAAGTTAATAAATTCATCATTTGACAATTGAAATTATGCAATGCGCATCAAATTTTCAAAAACGATAAAAAGTAAATTCATCATATGAAAATGACATTAACATTATGTTGAAGTCTAAAATAGCCATAAAATATTAACCTAAAAGTAAACATAGAAAGCACTGAGCAATGAAATACTAGTAAATTTCTCAAAAAGTACTAAATAATATTAATAAATACTAAGTCTTAAGTTTTAATATACTTTAAGTTTTTTATTGTTTTTATTTTATTTTTTAAGTTTTAAATTTTAATTAATTAATTTATTTTAAAAAAAATTAAGTTTTAACAAGTTTTAAGTTTTAATTCAGTTTCCTTTTTTTACTTTTTGTTTTGTTTTGTTTTTTTATTTTTTATTTTTATTTTTCATATATTTAAATTTGTATTTTTATTTAAATTTTAATGTTTTATAAAAATTATTAGACAAAAAAATGGGGGGACGCATATGCATCCCCCTTGCGTACCCCCGACATCCCCCTTGCGTCCCCTTGTACCCCCTATGTCCTCTCGACGTCCCCCTTGCGTCCCCCCCCCGACGTCCCCCTTGCGTTCCCCCCCCGATGTCCCCTCGTGCCCCCTGCAAAGGAGTCGTGTTTCGTCGCCAAAAAAACTTCCCCCCAAAGTTTCCCTGAGTTTCCCCAAAAAGGGGACGTGGGGAAATGTTTCCCCAAGAGTTTCCCTGTCCTTGGAGTATGGGGGACGCGTCCCCATGGAACACCGAAATAAACACGAACCTTTGGGGTTTTCAAATATCTAGATGCTGCTTCACAATAGTAGGACTTAGAGGCTTCCCAAATAGATCTTGACAAAAGTTTCCTCAATCATACAACTTCCTTTCCTACTTCACATGCAACAACATATTCTACAACTGGATCCTTCTTTCCTTCTTTCAGCAGTATCTCAATATATACATTCTCCAATTTCTTCTTCAAGGTATCCATCATGACTATAATATGCCCTCCTTCTCAACTTGGGAGATATACCCTTTCTTTTATCCAGGCTCCCTCTTAACTTAGGGAGATCAACTACTTTCTATGACATTGGAGAATCTTTTATGGCTTCCATCCTTCTTATCAGAGTCATCTTGATCATCATCATTCATATAACTTCCTTCATCATGCTTATTAATCAAATCAACTTTTCTTACGAATATCTTCAACATCTTGAAGATTATGTACCTACACAACTTAAACAACAAGTACAACCAAAATACATATATAGAAGCATGAATTTAACTATATCAGAATCATGGAAGCATTAGACTTTAGACACCAAATACCTAAACTTAGTTATAATCAACAAGAGACACACACTTTTATACTTCAACTTCTTGCTCGGGTTTTTGTCACAAACCCTTAATCAAGATATCAGTCTTATTATATGTAGGGCCTCAATATTACTTTTAGAAATATGACATACTCTACTATGATATATTGCAAACCCTAGAAGCAATAAGTACATTTCTACAATACATCTAACAATTTTCAGAATTTATATGTTAGACTTCTACTAGGATTTAATGCAAACCCTAGATTCCATCTTAGAGACACTAAGCCTTAGATGTCAACAAATAAGCACAACACAATCTAAGGTTTTAAAGATATGGCCAACTTCTACTAGGGTTTGTTGTAAACCCTAGATTTTATCATCATAATGGAAACAATATCACCATATCCTAGAATATCAAACTTCTACTAGGGCTTAGTTACAAACCCTAGAATTTACACATTATGAGCATCAATAATTAGGTTAGCACATATACATATCTAGGATTTCATAATCACACACAAGCATATCAATATCCATTTGGTAAGCCCAAGACACGAATTTAAAGTTAGACATATAACAATCTTGATTAGCTCAGGGTTTTGATAAGACAGACATACATCTAGGGTTTCTTTCCTAGGAGCTTACTCTAGATATTATAGGGGTTTTGCTCATAAAACCTAATTTACCAAAACCTCAAGGTCTAGGAATGCATTACCATCTAACCCTAGAGGACTAGGGTTTCCACGACAATACTAAAGCCCCAAACATAACATTACCATCAAAACCCCAAACATCAAAAGAATAGCATTTACTAGATTTTATCAGTAATCCTAATTAGGCTAGGGTTTTTTCCTGTTAGCATTGATATACCCTTAGGTTAGGGTTTTACAGAGAACCTTTTAGGGTTCCACAAACATGATTTTAATGAGGGTAGATTCAATAATGATTAATCATCCAAATAAAAAACTTTATGATTCAAAGGTCCTAGACATAACACTTGTTAGTAATGTAAAGCAAATTTATTAAAGTGAATGAATATACCTTTACCATTAACAGAGCAAAGCTTATAGTCTAAGACATACCTTTGAGTTAGACAAACCTTATAGGACATCAATTCCAATAGAACTTCTATCATGCTTTGTCTTGTGAGGTCTTCTGCATAGCCCTTGAGAATTTAGCAAACCTTTCCTAAACAAGGAAAATATGAAAAGAAATGTTATTAGCATCTAATACACACTTGTCTAGGTAAGAGAAGGAAACCAAATATAAAAAGAATAATACAAGGAATAAAATACTTATCATTGAAAATTGGTGAGGATTCCCTCTTAATCCAATTTCGAGGGATACCTATAACTTTATCAAAACAATTCAAAAATGTTTTTCCAAAGCATATTAAACCTACAAGTACTAGAAATCAAAACATAAAGGGAAACAATAAAAAACTTATAATATAATGATATGTAAGGGATAGAGTCTCTAAGAGTCCTTAGCAAATAAGTCTTTGACTTCAGATTCTTCCATCTTGTTCTTCTTTGGTGGTCCTTCATCAACAACAGTTGCATAATCCCTTTCTCTCTTCTCATTTCTTGGATTCTCAGGACAATCACTTCTATAGTGACCCATCTTGTGACAATTGTAGCGTTTAATCTTGGATAGGTCTTTCTTCTTTCTTAGCCCTTTGGACTTCTTGAAAGTTACTTTATTCTTGTGATGTGCAGAATAGGCATTTGAAAATTTCTCCTCTTCATTCTCTTTGTTGCTTGCTAATGAAATTCTGACTTAATCTTGACTACATGCATTCCATAATTGTTCGAATGTAAGAGTTTCCTTCCAACTGTTAGTACCTGATGAAAAGGCATTCCAAGATGTTGGTAATTCTATAAGTGCAGTGATTACAAGCTCTTTTTCAAGTACTATCTCGTCTATTTCCTAGAGTTCATCTCTAATTCTCGCTATCCTTACAAAGAAGGATGCTACATTGTCCTCCTTTGTCATCGTCATAGTTATTAGTTCATTCTTAAGACTTGAAATTTGACCAAGATTCTTGATTGTGAATAATTTGGATAAGACCTCATACATCTCTTGAGCGGAATCTATGTTGGATATATATGGATGAGGTTGCCCTTTATTCCATCCACCATTAGGGTCATGGCCAATATCTCTGTTTCTCTGAACTTTGCCTTTTCTGCATCGCTTGATTCATCGCTTTGTTGCTTGCTAATGAAATTCTGACTTAATCTTGACTACATGCATTCCATAATTGTTCGAATGTAAGAGTTTCCTTCCAACTGTAAGTACCTGATGAAAAGGCATTCCAAGATGTTGGTAATTCTATAAGTGCAGTGATTACAAGCTCTTTTTCAAGTACTATCTCGTCTATTTCCTAGAGTTCATCTCTAATTCTCGCTATCCTTACAAAGAAGGATGCTACATTGTCCTCCTTTGTCATCGTCATAGTTATTAGTTCATTCTTAAGACTTGAAATTTGACCAAGATTCTTGATTGTGAATAATTTGGATAAGACCTCATACATCTCTTGAGCGGAATCTATGTTGGATATATATGGATGAGGTTGTCCTTTATTCCATCCACCATTAGGGTCATGGCCAATATCTCTGTTTCTCTAAACTTTGCCTTTTCTGCATCGCTTGATTCATTTGTAGGCTTTTTTACTTTTCCTTTGACTAGATCCAAGACTTTATTCTTCTCGAGGATGAGATTTATCCTCTTTTTCCATGCCCTGTAATTGGATGCTCCTTCTAATTTGTTTTCTCCCTTCATTGAGTTAGACATTGTTCTTGAAGATAGTAGGCTTGACTTCTTATATGATCCTTTTCCTTGATGATCCTTATTCAAACTTCTTATTCTCCTTTCAATAGATCTTTAGGCTGCCTTTTTACTTCTTATTCACCTTAGCTCTGATACCATGTTGGAAAATCAGAAAGACACAAAGATTTTCTTTATGTTGATAATTACTTGTGATATTCTTATGTTCTTATTAACTTTTTTGTGTTCTCTTTTTAACTTAGTTCATCAAGCAATTACCAATAACCATAACACAAAGATCAAAGACACCAAATGTAGGCGGACATCTAGGGAAAAACCCCCATCTAAGGGAAAACCCAAGTCAACAACTCTTCCTTTAATAGTTTCACGAGATGATCCAAGACTCCTTGACCTACACACAAACTTCCTCCAATCACCAAGTCAACCCTTTCTTTCTTCTGCAGATGATAACTTTCTAGCAACAACTTCGACCTAGTACTTCGATCTTGCAGTGGTAGAATTTCGATCTCCACAGCGACAGAACTTCGGCCCAGTAGTAGAACTTCGATCCAGTAGCAGAACTTCGACTTCTCCAGCAGCATATCTTCGACCTCACTAGCGACCTAGTAACTTCGTATGAATGAGAGAGAGAGATAGCCCAAAACTTCAACTTTTATCCTTTTTCTGCAATTCTCTTTGTTCTCTTGGAATTTTCACACTTTTCTAATTTTACTGCTTGTATATCGAACTTGTGAGTACGTTACTTCAAATGAATCGAACTGCCCTTATTTATAGTCTCTTCTGGAGTTCGAATTACCTTGATGTAGGCCGACTTGATTAGGTAAGGGCTGACTTGGTGTGGAGGTGACAAATGACTTATTTTACTCAATAATAATTCTTTTTACATGATTCAAAAGCCCAAGAAGGGTGTCATTAAATGGACAATGACTCTAATGACAATATAAAACCTAGAATTCCTCAATGAGGACTTTGACCTAAAGCATGATGACCCAAGCATGAAACCCATGCTTTAATAAGTCATAATAATAATAATAATAAATCCTTTTTCTTTTTTTTGATAAATACATTTCATTATGACTCAAATACAATTATGAAGACCGAACCTAGTTACATTCTTCAACAGAAATTCACAAAAGCTCTGTGGTCAAAAGAAGTCTGAACCATGACCTTTTGTCATTTGCGTATGGAAGACACTATACTCAAGAATGGAGATTGTCTGTACGATAAGCTTGAAGAAAATAAGTGACTAGGACTGAAAATTCATCTTCCAAAGTCTGAAGTCTGAAGGTCAAATACCCTCAGCCAGTTTGAAGTAGTTGTCATGTTTGAAGGAGTTCATTCTTAAGAAGTCAAGGTTGTGGTATTATAACAGTAAAAGAAGGAAGTTTGAAGTCCTCCCTATCCAAAGAATGGAAGCAAAGCCTAAGTCAAGGTATGTATATGCAAACATTAATTTTTTTTGAAATAATGTTTCTCTTGACAACATTCTTGAAAGTTCTGAAAAAGTGCACTAAAGTTTGGGATGGGCACTAGACATCTTTTTATTGTCAAGATTGAAGCATATAGCTTGCCTCCCATAGATAGATATCCGAGAGCTAATCTGAAGCTTGATGCCCTCTTGAATGTGATGTATGTTTTGAATATTTGATCTCTTATCATCATAAGAAAGAACTCTGTCAGGAAGGAAAAAAGACGGGTTTGTAGACTTGCATCACTTTGGCACAAGTATGTGTTGATCATATGGAATTGTTAAGGACTACTGGGCATACATCTAATGATGAATAGTATGATGTATTGAAGCATGATATAGGCTGATTTCAGTAGTCTGTGCATAAAGTGCTGAAGGTGCTAAGACTGCTATGTCTTGTATTACTCCATTGAAAGGTGTGTGGCTATCTCAAATCAGACTGTTAATATTCAGAAGATTACAAGGTTGCAATTTGTTGACATAAGTCATTACCTTGTTAAAATGAGTTAGTTAGTCATGGGACTGCAAGGAATCTTTAAGGAGTCCCTCCACCTTGCTAAATCATCTTCGATATTGCTAATGTGTGGCATAAAATTATGACAAGGAGGAAAGAGATTGACTCACAACAATATAGCCCCATGTATAACCTTACTCATATATCAAAAGATTGAAGTATGATTATGTTGTTTAGAAACTAGATGTATTTGTGAATTACATATTTTGAAGAATGACATCTATTTCATAAACTATGATTGCTGAGTTTTTGAAAGAAGAAAGAAAGCTATCACTATCTCCATACCTCTGAAGAAAGCCTGCCTATAATGGAAAAGAGGCCAAGTTCCTCTTCAAGGGCTAAAGCTCTTGTAGATCTGATATTGCTTTATCATTACCAAAGATCTATGATTCTAAAAGTATTGATGGCATGTATGAGGATTTGGGTACTGAGATCTCCCTTGATGAAATCCATTGCTACAATAAATTTGAAGAAGTCGAGCTACCTATTTTGATGTGACCAAGGATGATTGAATGATTAAGGACAATAATGGATTTTAACTCATAAAAATTCTAGGGTTTTGACATTTGAATATGAAATTAAATATCAAAGATATGAAGATTCTTGTAAGAAACAAGGCTTGGATAAATAAATCCCTAGGGTTTATGGACAAAACCCTAGGAGTGATTGCTTATGTTGAAAGAGGAAACCCTAACTCCTGCAAGGAGGGAATATTGTGATGATGATGATGTGGACGAGGTTTATTGGCAAGTTGGATGTAAGAAGGCTAAGATCAAGAGGTAGTCGACATGTCCTCTAAAGATAAGTATCTTATATCTCTATTATTTTAATTATTACTATTGTTGGTATTCTTCTCTATTAGACTCTTGTCCTTGTATGTCTTGCTTGGTTGTATTTGTTCTTCCTTGGCCTCCTAGTGAGTATTGCAGGTACATAATGAAGGCTGCCAAGGCTATGGCAACAAATGAAAAGATTGGAAGAACAAAGCTTGTGACAAGAAGACTCATGTTGAGAGATATTATATTAGATGAGCCTTGGAGGAAGCAGATAGATTAACCATATTGAAGCTTGTTTTTGATCTATGTCGAAAATAAGTCAGTTGTGACTTCCAAGATGAAGATTGCTAGAAGTACAAAGCGAAGGATTACTTTAGTAAGAGGGAGAAAACTATGAAGTCATGCACCTAGTGCATGGTACTCCTGAATTGATGGCTATTTGGATCTACAATGAGCGATGTTGATCCGTTGTTGAAGATGAGCCCGTGATTTTGATGATCTATTTCTGACTAGGGTTGAGGACCTCTTTGTCTAGTGTAAGAGGGAGTTTGAAGGATCTTGGTCTAATGCATTACTACCTGGGATTGAAAGTATGGCATAAGCTTGTTGAAATCTTTGTTGAGATCCTTCAAAATTTGGCGTGATGGATTGTGAGTCCATGAACACCTTCGTAATGACAAATTTGAAGAAACTGCGAGACTTTGATTCAGGTTCTTCTATGTCTCGTCGACTGATTGGCTCTTGAACTATCTGAAACTTGATATTTTCTTTGCTCTAGTATGAGCATTGGATTGCAACGAAACACATATTGAGATATTTACTTGGCACCATGGATTATGGATTGAATGGTGAATTGCAGTTGTATAGATTCTGATTGCACTGGATGCATTGAAAAACACTTCTAGATGTTGTTGCAGACCTTTGTTGCATTTAGTACAGGTTGAAGCTGAGTATACAACTGATTGTTTAGCCTATTGTGAAGCAGTTTTCCTTCGAAATTTGTTTGTTGGTTTGTTTGATTAGGTGCTAGAATTGACCGTGATATACTGTGACAATCAAAGTTGTGTGAAGCTTTATGAAAATTTACTTCTTCGTGATATTTTGAAGCACTTGAGATCAAGTGTCACTATACCCAGGATGTTGTTGAAAGAAGAGTTGTGAGGCTCGAATACGTTTCTATTCATGAATAGGTTGCTGATGTTTTGACTAAGCCATTGTCCCAGATGAAGCTTTCTTGCTTTTGTAAGAAGCCTGGAGTGTTTGAGAATCCCTCTTTTGGAGAGGGGAAGCATTGATTGTATAACATCATGAATCTTCCTTGGGTTTGGCTAAGAAACCATGGTTTATGGTTGGTTGTTTTGTTTACTCCCTTGGGTCATTGAATTTGACCAAGAAACGTTATGGTTCAGGATGTTGGTTCCGAGGCTTGGAGTGATCCCTTTGGTCATTATGTTTGACCGAGAGACCAGTAGGCTTGGTTGGGGACACTGATTTTGAGTACTCTCCCTTGGGTTATTATATTTGACTGAGAGACCATTTGTTTAGGGAGAGTGACCCTTTTGACATCGAGATCAAGATTCCTCCCTTGGGTCGTCGACCGAGGGAATATATAGTCGGGCAGTTTGATATTGACATAGGGATTCCTCCCTTCGGTCATTGAGCTTGATCGAGAGGCCCTTGGTTATGGCCTGGGAGATGGACCCTATGTGCTCTCTTAGGTCATTGGGTTTAACCTGGAGACCATTGGTATGGTTAGAGAGTTTGATCTTGATTACCCTCTTGGGACATTGGTTTTGACTGAGAGACTAGTGGGATGTGTTACTGCTTAATTTAGCAGGGGTCCTAAGAGGGGTTCCAAAGGGAATACTATTAGAGCAAGTGGCAACAATAGGACAAGGACCCACTGTCACTTCAGTCGATGTCCCCTGCTCTTTACAGACTTTCATCGATGGGAGGAGTCTCGATATAGAGGAAATCACAATGGAGGATAATTCAATAATACAATGTATAGTGATTCCTAAGGCCCATTCACAAAAGAGACTCAAAGAATAGGATTGCTTGCTTTAAGGGTGAGGAAAGGGGTTCTCTATGAAAGGCTTAAAGGAGGTCTAGGCCTAGGGATTATGGTAGTCCTTGATAAGGGATGCCCTAGACCTAAGACTTTTTGGAAATAGAAGGAACTCTCTTTAAGGTCTTGTAAGATGAGTATGACAAGCATATCAAAGTTGGGACCACAAGAGATATATAAGTGGTCCAAGCAAGGCCTAGGGTTTTGGGATGGACGTCAATAATATGACTAGGCCAAGCAAGGATAAGAGGAAGGGTTCAAGAGAGATTAACTTCCTTTGAGTTTTCAAGCACAATAGACTCTTTGGAATGTCGCTAACCTAGAATGACCTAAACCCAAGCGATTTTGGAGCTAGGGCTTGGTGTTTCTCACAAATCAACCGTGGGATTGGCTTAAAACTTGGAGGGCCAGTGAGAGACACCCCAACGCAATTCCTTGCCAACTTGCCCTGCAAATTTATGGCTCAAATGGAACTCGTTGGATGCCCTATATAGGCCATCTAAGGTTAGGGCAAAAATATTGTAAAAAAGGGAAAAATTTAGGGTGATCATTAAGGTTTGAGACTAGTGCCTAGCCAATTGTGGAGAATGGAGTCAAAGTGAGATTGATTTAGGATTTTCGCTCTTTCAAGGATTCCTACAAATTCACTTGCCCTAGAGATGCAACAATTAGGTTATAAGAGAAGTTTATACTTCTGTAGACAAATTAATGGAGTTTCAAGGTATTAACCCACCCCTAGGAATAGTTCGATATTCTTGCCAAGATGAGTAATATATACAATGAGCCAGGATTATATGTTTTTTTGAACTTCACATCAATAATTAGGGAAAAAACATGATCCAAGCATAGTGTTCCATACATTAGACATAAAAACATGAAAATTTTCGCATAAGAAAGTAGTTACATGGCAAAAAGATTATATCCATCCATTGGATTTGCAATAATGAAGCTCCAAGACAAGGTAACAATCTTCCAAACATCAAAATGGATCAATTAACATCCAATTCATCCAACAATAGCGAGTCCGAGTTCTTTTCTCCAAAGAGATACCAATCCAAGTGATGATGAGAGATCAAATCAACCTCTCTCATATTTATATGATCTTCCAAAGGATTCGAATGGCCTAATTATGCCTAATAATGCCCCTAGAATAAAATATAATGTGCATAATAACATCCTTTTGGTGACAATCACACCAAATAGCTCCATAATATGAAAAGTAAGCCTCTCAAGAGGGCCGAAATGATAATACAATAGCTAGGAGGGCCATTGGAAGGCCTAGTGAAGTCCTTCATGTGCCATAATCAATAGGAGGGTTCCAATAATAGGGATGAAGGGGGAAGATCCCTTAATCTCTAATCAAATTACCAGTGGTGTTCCCAAGTGGCTATGGGGGCACAAAAGCATCCTCATGGGTCTCCAACTGAATCGAACAAGCATGTATCTCATCTTCAAGGGATGCAACAATGATGCAATCCCTCCCTTCTCTCCCATGGTGAGACAAAACTCCATCCGGGCCCTAGATCAAATGCCAAGTGTGTGGTGCAAGTGTGTAGTCGACTGGGCAAGATGGTTCAGGTGCATCATCATCATCAAATAAGTGGGACACGAGCAAGTAAAAAATGGCGATGAAGGATCCCATGCCATGGCTATCGGCTCTTTGCTATAGTGGAGGCCCATGGCTCTCAACACACACCCTACAAATGCCAATATGATCCTCTAGAGGGCTCAAACCCCGTATAGGGAGACCAAACCCCAAAATGAAAACCCACCTGCAATCTTGTATAAGATCCAATGCGTCTCCCCACCTTCCAATACAACAATTCATTAGTGCAATTAAGTAAATAAGCTTACAAATCATGGAACCAAGTGGGCACTTCATAGCGGCATGGCTTTCCATAATGGGCTTTAGAGTGTATAGGTGTTTCCAAGTTCAAGAAGGAGGTTAATCAAGGACCCCATTAGGTGGTCTCAACCTATAAGGGAGTGACAGGTCCATGGTACATCTGTCATATGGTAGGTTTCATGTGATATAATGATGGAACATAGTGGTGCATCAGGGGAAGGCTCCAAGCCACATGCCATGGTACAAGGGTAGCTATGATGAGGGAAGCCCACACTTGGGTGTACAAATGCAGGAGGGAGAAATCGTGGTACATGAGTTAGCTGGGCTTTTGATTTTCCACCCTTCTTCATATGCCTTTTGCCTTTTATTGATTATTCTTTTATAACTACACGGGGATCCATGGAATGAGAGCATGATGCAAATGATATAACAGTAAATACATCCTTTAAGTTTGGGCAGTTCATCGCCCACCAGGGGTTCAGACAATCATGTGTTCCTTTAATGATGCGGGGGGGCAATACAAGGGCCCTAGGAACTAGGGTGATGGCCATAATGATAGGGGGTAGAGCTCATGTTCGCTTTTGACACATACTAAATTTGTTTGTACCGACCATCTTTTGCATTTTATGGCGCATTCCCTGTTGAGAGTGGCCAAATTATGCTTTTTTACTTTCTTTTTAGCTACATCAACCTCTGGGGCATCATTCCAGGCTTGACCCAATGTGTGGACAAGGGGAAGGGGAGGCTAACTCTTGTGCACCCAATGGACAAATGTGGACCCAGATAGGAAATATGTGGAAACGGGTTATAATGAGTAGAGGGGAGTGTTGTATGTGGTGTTAGGAAGCGGGACCATGCAACCAAAATCGAGATTTCCCATGTAGTGCTACTCCTAAAGCTAATAGCCAATAAAGGAGATCCCATGGGACTAGGATATAAGGTTAACCACCAAGTTGGACAAAGGGGACAAGAGTACAGACCAAGCGCATTCTTTCCGCCAAATCCCCCCAATAAATCATGCCCAGAAGTGTCCATGATAAGTAAGCAAAGACACCCAACTACATAATGAAAGCCATACCTTTGAGGTTGGAAGGCCTACCTTCAAACATATGATCATAACAAATGGGCGAGGGTACATAATAGCCGGCTCAGGTGGCGGAGATGGGGGCACATCGAGCTATCTAGTGGCACATCGAGCTATTTGGTGGCTGCAAGGGGCAGCTCGCTGCTGACCTAAGACTATCTAGGAGAAAATTTTCTCCTATGGGTGTCACCCACGGGTGGTGGGTAATAAGATGGTTGGAGAGATTGACTTAGATTACTCTCTTAAGTCATTGTGCTTGACTAAGAAGCCATTTCCTATGGTTGGAGAGTTTGGCCTCATGAACGATATTGATTGATCCCATGGTCAGTTGGGTTCTGACCTTGATGCCATTGGTTTTGGTTTATGGATGAGTTTAATGCTATGTATCATTCCTTATACTTGTACATCTTATTTTGTGATCTCCCCCTTAGGTCATTACCGAGACACCAATGGATTGGTCAGAGAGATTGATCTTGAGAGAGAATGAAAAACACCCACCTAGCTAAGAGGGAGTGTTGGAAATTGGTAGTTTCAGTCAGTATTTTCATTGTCAAAATTGAAGGAGAAATCATGTATTTTCTAGCTGTCCAAGTGGGGTTTTGTCCCAAGAAATTTTGGTGTCTCTGGTCTCATTGTTTTTACTATGATCTCTATTGCTCCACTGAAGTTAATGGCTGAAATTTTCAAGTATAGCTACTTAATGATTGGAATACTCTCAAGAGGTCAAATAATATCATTGGAAGTAGTCATCAGTTTGAAAATTTGCTCTCTTCTTGTTTGCATCTAGAAATTCAACAAAGGTGAGGAGAAGATGGGGGGTCATGCATGAGAGTAAAGCGGAGCCGCTTGTGGAAGGATTTGCATTCATCATTGAACCAATGGTTCACAGGGTAGGATCTCGGGGTAGGTTTATGGACATATTGATGGGTTGAATGCGGGTAGGAATTGAGGGCAACCTCTTTAAAGACCATGGAGAGGGCCTCATACTTGTTGTGGGTGTGTCCATTGATCTGAAGTGGGAAATGGGTGGAAGAAACCAATGTTTTAAAACTCCGACTCCGACTCCGACTCGGCCGAGGGTTGACTCCGACTCCGACTCCAACTCCGACTCTGACTCGGTATCGACTCGGCCAGCTCGATTTCAATGACTCGAACATTGTAAAAAATACATTAAGTATTTATTTTTTATAAAAACACATAATTTAAAAAATTTTCATTCATGTTTCCAAACACACAGCATTAGAATATAGATAGAAGACAACATATGATCAAAGTAGGCTCATGAATATATCCATTATATCAAAATGGAACCTAGTGCACTGTCCAATACATACATGATGATGATATAGAGATCAAAACAAAAACACATAACCAAGGAGGCTAGAAATGGCCTCTACAACAAAAGTTTGTGACTAGTACTATTGGATACTGCTAGAGTTTCCAACATCATCTGGCTCAGTGTTACTTGGGAGTGGGATCGAAAGCGGGGAAAAGGAGCGAAAACGGGAGCGGGAGCGACAGTTTCAAAAGCTCCCGGTTTGGGAGCGAATCCCGGAGGAGTTCAACAACCAATGTCACTAACTTCAAGGTACATAGAGGGATTGGTGCTCTTGATTAAATACGAGTTCCATACCCTAATACATGACAAAATTCAATGGAAACATTGAAATCCCCCAATGTTGAAATCCTGAAAAACTGATAAGTCTGCTGGATTTTGAATGAAATCTAAAATTCTACTTTCTCCATATGAAATCCAATGAGGTTGGAACCACTCTCAAACATCCTGAGTCATTTCATGGTGATGTTAAAAATTTAAGTAAAAGGATGAAAATGAACATTAAGGAGAATGTCACTATTACTTTAAGAATTTAACATTACCATGAATAGCATATCAATACTAGGTATCAGAGTTAGACAGGGAAACCCATGAGTTAGACAGGGAAGCCTAGGGAGTCCCCAAAAATGAAATTTCAAAAAAAATGCCGCTAAAGTGACTTGACCGGCCTCTGTTACTGAGTCGGCCAAGTTGGCTCGGACTCGGCCGAGCCGACCGAGTCGTTAGCCAACTTGGCTGGCTTGGTAACAACCTGGCTGGCCAGTCCGGTTCAAAGGCCGAGTCGATCTGGTTGGGCTATGACTCGGACCAACTTGGCCGAATTAGAGTCGAAATAGTCAGTTTTTAAAACAATGGAAGAAACTCCTTAAGGTGGGTGGTGTAGGGAACAACATAGTCTCAGTTAAAAAGGAAGGTGGAAAAGCAAAAAAAAATTATGCAATGGGAAAAGCAAAAAATTGGTGTTGATCCATGGTTTGGAGCAAGTGATCATTACAGGTTATCAGAAGAGTTGCGGGCAACTCTTAAGAATGCCAATATTTTCTCCTTGGTAGATGCTAGCTCTGGCAATCCACAACCATTAGGCTATCAAGGTTGGAAGTCTTCAACCTCATTGGGCTTAGAAGATCACTTATCTATAGAGTGGTCAAATTATATCAATATATTATTGTCTTGCTTTATTACTTTGTGCAAAGAAGTTCCTGACACTCTTGTTTGGTCTAACAATCTTACTAACATAGATTATATACAGTAGACAAGAGTTGGTGTGAAGAAGTAGACAATCGCCCTATTCAACGATGGTGGAGTAGGATCTAGAGGATCCATGCGCCAGTTAAGGTAAAAATTTGTTTCTAGCTAGTTGCAAATAATAAGCATCTTTCATGGGATAAGTGCTTGAAGCAGGGTTGGAGTGGGCTTGGTAAATGCACATTGTGCAAAGGGGATTCATAATCTATGTTGCAATTGTTTTTAGAGTGTTAGTATACCAAACAGGTATTGAATTCCACCCAACAAATTCTCTATTTTCATCTTTGTTGGGATAAAGAAAATCTTCCTGAAAGTCTCCAGGTCTAGTTGAATGACAAATTTGTGGTTACGTTTGAAGGCTTTCCTTGTTTTCTAGTCTATCATATTTTGTGGGCCAAAAATTTAACCACGTTCAAGGATGTCGATATTGCTCCAGATATCTGTGTCATTGCAACTTGTAGAATGACGAAGGAATATGAAGTAAAGTTAAAGCCAAAAAGCCTTGATTGCGTATTAACCTAGATATGGATTATGTTGTTCCATGAGGGTACTTCGACGGCGCTTTTCAAGGGGATCCTCCTCTTTGTGGCATAGGTGTTGTCCTTTTCTTAAGCAAAAACCAATTTATTCAGGTTACATATCTCCATGGGAGAGGGACCAATAATAAGGCAAAATTTTTGGGTCTTTGGTCAGTACTAGAGGTAGCAAAGAGAAAAGATATCAAGAAAGTCTAGATTTTTGGTGACTCTCAACTAGTAACCAAATGGGCTAACAATCAAGTCATTATTGAGAGGATTCACCTTAGCCATCTTCTACAAATCATTCAGGATTCTACACAGTGTTTTGATTGGCTATCCTTTAAACACATTTTTAGAGAACTTAACGCACAGACGAATAATCTATCCATGGAAAATTTGGAGCTTTATGTTGGAACTTTTAGTTATTGGAAGAACTTTGATGGCTCCATAACTGAAGCTTTTGACATCATGATGTAGTTTTGGGTCATATCTATGCTACTTGTATAGTAGGATATGTCTATCTTAGTTTTGTGATACATCATACTGGTGTCATTTCTCATAGGAGTCTTTATGGATGCATAGTTGTATTTGGTCTTTTTTGTCACATTTTTGTATCATTAGATGTTATATTAGTCCTTTTGATAAAAAAATTCAGATAAATGGTTCTTGTTCAACCTATCATAGGCCATAACATGTATATTTTCTTTTGAAATATAAATAATTTTTCTTTTTGAAAAAAAATTCAGATTCCCCTCTCCTTGTCAACATGTTCTGCGAAAGATAGCTAATGATGTAGTAGCACCTACCACAGGACAATCCCCTCTCCAAATAATGAATCATGCATTTGGTTGCAAGGATATATCCTTGAGCAGCCATATCAATCAAACCAATCTCTCCCATCCTTGGTAAACATCCCAAGATACCAATGGGAGACCCCTCTCTCCACCATACTTTGATCATAATAAGAACAAAGGATCTATTCCAATCTTTGAAATTGGGGTTAGCTAGGAAACTAGCATGGAACATAATAGATGTGAGAGACTTGAAGAATACTCCCAACCACCGTGAATATACCACTAAATGGTAGGTCCTTATGTTGCTCAATATGAAGTTTGGTCTAAAGCCATCATAGTCACCAATCCCACATAGCAATTGGTGAAAGATCCACTCCAAAAGGTGTGCGCAGATATTGCACTATGTACCTCAAAACAATGCAATTTCAAACTGTTGGAAGCCACTCTAGTTGGCTAGTTAAACTAACCAACTAATAATCCGACTTATGCTCACTTGTCTTTGTTGTCAAAGTTGCACATAATAGGTCAAAGCATGCACAAGCACCATCTATAGATTTCCAATCCACACACAAAAAGGAAAGTCATTACAAAAGTGATTGTTATACCATCTTTAATCCATTAGGGAGTGATATATCCCTCAATTGGCCTTGCAGTTGAGTGGCCTCCTAGATATATCCCAAAGCATTAGTTGATAGGATGTATAGGTAAGGAGACTGTTACCCACCAAAATGGGTAACTTTATAGGAGAAACCTTTTTGTCCTTTCTTAGACGACCATCCAGCCAACAACCCTATACATTGCTTAGTGATGATGATATGCCACATTCCTTCGCCATTTGCACGAGTCATTCACATCTAACCATTCGACGTTCCTCTTGAGGGAAGGTGGCCTACCACATAGCAGGTATTTTAACCATTTTGCAATAAAGTGCTTTTACTTCATGTTTTGGGCATTCTAATATGGATAAAGGACTGATTTGGATGATTGACCGATCGTGATTGTAAACTTATTCTCTCACCTTACCAAGGGGGTTAATATTTAACCCTAGTCCAGTGGGACCTCCTCAAAGGCCTTAGGGTTATAGGAGGGGCACTACTTGGGAAACTTGGATTCAAGTAGCGTGTCCATAACTATTCTATGCATAACATCTTTCATCATTCCCTTAATACCACCTCCATCCTTTGGGTTAAATACCATTTGTTCATTTGGATTTGATACTCACACCTCCACATCCTTGCGTAGGGACAAAAACTTTTCCCTAAAGGTTGATGCAACTAAAAGAAAATAACAAGCATAAGATTGCCACAACAAAAGAAAAAGAAAAGTTAAAATGCAAAAGATGGTTGGGAAATAGTTAGCACATGGGAAAAATGTTAGTATGAGCTCTACCACCCTCATTAGCAATCACCCGATTCCTCAAATGGAGGATGATCATGATGCTCAGAGACATTTTCGGCCTTGACTTTGCCTTGATGGAGCATTTGGAGCCCAAAAAGGGCATGACATCATCACATTTTAGCCATACGACTCACACATGTGGGATTATAATGGAAAATTATGTTGTAAAAGCTAGTGGGCTGGCTTGTAACCCTAATTTACCTTTGACCACTTAAAATCAGATTTTTGCAATGGCTTCTTAGTTAGAAATTAGGTGAGGTAGAACTCATATAAATAAAATGTCACCTCACTCATTTGTTCATCATCACTTGTAGTTGTGGATTGATTCGGCCTGGCTCTTGTACCTCACTACTCTTGTGGAGATGTGATCTTTGTGGATTTTGGCTATTAGAGTCTAGTCCTTGTTGTGGAGATATCATTTTTGGATAAAGAAGGATTGTTCATTGATATCTTGTGAGTGTTTTCTTGTTGAATATCTTTTACGGTTATTGTATGAAATGTATCTTGCAAGGGTTTCTATATTCCATGTCTAAATGCTTATCTTTGTATGAAATTCTTAGTGAAATGTTGCATGCTTTAATTAAGAATCTTGAACTTCCCTTGAGAACCTCCTAGAGAGATTTTCTCTTGTTTTTATCCCTGTATTGAATCATAGTTAGGGTTTTAAATTGGAAACTTAGGGTTTCCCTCCTTACTCCCTTCCAAGGCTTGATATTTTCATAGTAAATTTCACATAGACTCCATCACCCAAGTAGTTAATAGGCATTGTGCTAATTTTAGATAACAATGGTATGTTCTATGCTTAAGAGCAATTTTAGTTCAATTTTCTTATTAGCCCAATATCAATATCCAGTTTAGCAATCACATCAACATGATAGTAAAATGCAGATAGAACATAAACAATAACAGTAGAAGACAAGAGGACATAAGCTATGGCACCGGCCAGGGACAAACCCCAATGTGGGGAAACCATTGATCAATTCTTCTTATAATTCTTCAAAAAGTCAGCAGAGAGAGAGAGTACAATATACAATTTTCACTTGCCCAATCAAAGTGAAATCTGACAAGTCAAAAAACAATAACAAAAAGCCCTAACCAGAAAGTAAACGCTGGTGAATAGGGCAGATTTTGACCTCCAACATAGCTCGGTCAAACTTGGTCAACTCAGCCTCCAACAACTAGTCAAATCAGCTCAAAAACAATGCAAAAAAGTCTAGTCAAGTCTGGTCAATGAAAGTCAATGTAGCAGCAGACTCTTCCACAATCAACGTTGGTCAAACAGTGGTCAAACGACCTCATTTTTGTGCCTAGAATTGCGGCTACCCAAACAAAGATACCCCACTCAAAACCGCAGTCAAAATTGGTCAACGTTGGTCAAAATAGCCTTCTGTAATCTTCGGTCAACGCTGGTCAAAACAACCTTCTGGCAAGGACATAAAAAGTACAGTCCTTTCTTCGCACGTGTGGAGAGAGAGAAGCCTCAGAAATCCGTACCCAATCAATGAAGGGGAGAGGGAGATATGTGAGTGAATGAAGTGCCAAACTGAGGAGGAGGCCTCCTAAATTTATATGCAACATTGAGGTGGAAATTGGATGACTGGCTGACCTTGAAATTTGTCCATAATCAAAACAAATTCATAATTCCATTTGTACATGTTAGAATGGGATGATCTTTAGATCAATCCTACACCTCTTGTAGAGAGGAATCCAATAAAAATATCAGCTACCTCATATGAGCTGTCCAAGGTGAAGTTTGGCCCTAGTTGCCAAATTGAACACATTGGCATCCACAAAGGTGGTCAAAACTACAAAAACTTTATCATTTTCTCTCTCGTCACCTATTTCGTCCCGTTAAGGCAAGCCACTAGGGCTAGGGCATAAGGCTGAATTCAACTAGGGTTGAAGCGTTGAGCCATTTTGAGGTTGCTCCTGCTTTTGGCCCTTATCTCATCTAAATCTTGCATTTTGCATGGTTGGAATAGCCTCCTTAGGGCTGACGTCACAAACCCTAGGTAATTCTAGGCCAAGTAACCCTAATCTAGCATTAAGGCTTCAACTTAGGGCTAGTTGAAGGTTTGTTGCTCCCATTTGTTGATCATATCTTTCTATCAAACCTTTTCTTTTTCTTATATGCCTAATTGTGCCATTTTTGCATCATATCATTCAAACCCTACACTATAAGCTCTCCTTTATATGTTCTTTTGAGGGTACTCTATTCTTTATTACATAGAATAGAGCCTTGTTCTTAGTCTAAGCACCCCATCTAAGCCTATTGAAATTATCACCTTTGAACTATTGACATAGAATATCCTTTAGGTGCCTTATTCTGGGATACCTCCCGTGTGGTGAAATTCCACTAAAGAGGAGGTGAAGTGTTGAAGTGAAAGTGGCCTCCACCCCATTGTTGTATCTTGGTCTAGTTCTTGTCTTGTGAGGCCTCTCACAAGACCTA
Source organism: Pinus tabuliformis (assembly GCA_031772625.1). Taxonomy (NCBI): domain Eukaryota; kingdom Viridiplantae; phylum Streptophyta; class Pinopsida; order Pinales; family Pinaceae; genus Pinus; species Pinus tabuliformis. Next base: position 770,684,996 of record CM062811.1, on the reverse strand, counting down.
CTAGATGTTGAGGCGACAAGACTAACTCTTCACTCTTGCTCGAACCTTTTCCTTTTCTCTTCATCGTCTTACTGACAAGAACCAGGGCTTCATCACCTTCTTGCTTGTCAGCCTTGGCCTTTAACTATACCCTCATCTCCTTCTCGACGTAGTCGTCCCATAGCCTCTCAAATGAGGGTTGGTTCTCTCAAGCACAAATTCCTTTGACAAATGGATCTCACATCTCTGGGAAACCATTCAACGCCAGATTTACTAACTCTTGTCATCGACCTTTTCCCACACTGCCACAATCTGATCATGGATATGAGTGATTGTCATCAAGTAACTTGTCATTATGTCATATCTAGTTATCTGCATAGACTAGAGCATGTCCCTCAACAACATTTTCATGTTAATGGTTTTTCTCTGGTATAAACCAACCAAAGCATTGAACACCTTCTTGGTGACTTCTTCTTGGACAAGTGAGGGATCAAATGGTGCTTCACCCCATCCAAGAGTGCTCTTTGTGCCTTTATCTCCCTCTTTGTTAGAGAAACCTTCTCTTTGGCATCTGTCAACTCTGGGATCACCTTCTCAACAATCTCCCAATGTTTTCCTTGAGAACCAAGGTGATCGTACCCTTCCAAGGCAAGAAATTTGAGGCTCCATGTAGTTTGTCTTCAAACCGAAGACCCATTGCAGTCATTTTACTAGATCTTTCCGAAGACGTGCTTAGATCTATACAACACTCTTCTTATGGTAGCTTTATTCTCTTGCCTTTGCGACTGTTGGCAACGATTTTAAATGGTTTTTGGTGTTGATTTTTGCGTAGCATCAGGAGGTATTCCTGCATGCCAAGAGGCCTCCTACGTCGGCATGGGAAAATTACGAAAATATAAATTAAAAATTCTAATTTTTGGGCTTCATGTAGGCTCCAAAATGTCAAGTAGGCCCCACCATGAAAGTGTTGGAAAATGCAATATGGTAGCTATTAATTCAGATTTTTGTTAACCTTAATAATTGCTTGTGACTTTATTTATCTTCTTGTGTTTTCTTTATTAGTTCTTCTTCATCAAACAACTATCAAAATTAGTAAAAACAATGGACTCAACAATTAGGTTCCAATCCTAGGAAAAACGCCGCGAAGGGGAAAATCCTCTTCTCTTCTTGTAGAATCTACCTCAAATGAGACAATCAAGACCCAAACCCTAGACCAATTCCTTGTCCAAGTGCTAAGTCAGCCCTTCAGGAAATCCTTCCAATAGGATTAGATCAACAAAGCTCAATCCCACATCAAGCAACTTCTAATTGCAACTTCAATCCCAACCCTGCAACTTCGACCCCGTCGCTGTTGCAAAAACCCTAGTTCTTCAAGAGATCCTCCTTTGAGAAAGACAATACTTCCCAAGGTCAACAAAGTCAAATCAGAGTATTCTCTCTTCTAACAACTCGATCTTGAAACTGATCTCTTGCAGTTCACCTACAATTTTGGCCTTCCTGGAAGCTGCAGAAACCCTAGATTTCGCATGTGTGAGAGAGATAGAGCCCAAAAACAGATTTTCCTTCTTCTTCGATTCTCCTTGTCTTCTAGACCTCTGCTCTTCCTTGTTTTTCCCATCTTTAGATCGAACTTCTTCTTGAGAGATCGAAATTGTGTGAGTGAGTGTGTCAAATGAGGTCAAAGCTGCCTATATTTATGGCCTTTCTAAGAGGTCAAATTCCCTTCTTTAGGCCGACTTGAAGCTGCCAAGGCCAACTTGTACTTTGGAGGTTTCTAGGACCTTCTAGACTCAAAATAAATTATTTTACAAGTTACATCTTGCCCGAAAGGGTCTTATAATCATGATGTTGACTCTCTTGACTCATGACAATAAATCCTTATGACCTAACAAACCTAGAAGCATGAATAACATGCTTTTACCTAGAAGACCATCAATAAGAAGCATGAAACCCATGCTTTAAAATAATAACTTTTTCTTTCTTCTTTTGTTTGTTACATAAGATACATATTGAAATGAGTACAATAACAATTATGAAGATCGAAACTAGTTACATTTCCAACAAAAGGGTGTGACTCTTGGTCAAATTTACCCCATTTGACTAGTATATATACACAATGAGAGTTCCTCATTTTTGTTGTTTTTCCACGATATTGGTGTCTAGGATAGAATCTTAAATAACTGATGCTACCAAACCAAGTATCACAATTATATTATACATAACGGAATAATATACAATAGTAAATCTACTAGTGCCCATAAAATAGACAACATTTTACAAATTTTACAACCCAACTTCGTTATACTAATCCAACTGAATAATACAACAGTCTATGGCTCCCATACCAGGGATAATGGTTGTTATACATCCTTTGATACAAAGATATACAACTACTAGTGCTTGGTGTCTGTCGTGATGACCACCAATCTACCTTGAACAAGATACTCTGACCATCTGGCTATAGTGCGCTCTCTTAGCTCCTCTCGGTCGTACCTTGTACACATATGCTCGGTCCTTCGACTCCCGATCTGCAACACCTGCCTCTATTAATGAGCCAAGTCCATTTGGCCATTGAATCTCAACTCCACCTACTCTCTCATTGACTGTTAGTCCTTCAACGCATCAACACATCGAGACTCTTGTTGAGTTGTTCAAAACTATCATCTTCCACTGTTGCTCCTCAACTACTTAGGGACTTCAGCCCACTATAGTCTTCCTGCTCTGCTCCAATGAAGATTAACATAGGGCACAGAGGGCTGCGACCTATCACTACAGGATGTCCTTCTCCTAGAATGAACACAGGCTAGGAGGATTGCCCAACTTTTGTTGTAGATGTCCTCCATAAGGCAATTCTAGCGCTACTCAAGCTGCTCTTGGATGATCAAACCTATGAGCTCTCTTTCTGCCACATCTAACAATCCCTTAGTCCTTCGAGAGACTTGTTTCTTCGGGCTTCAAGCAAGCCTCTACAATCCTCCCAAGTTGTGTTTTAGGCTGCTCCAACTCTACCTCATATAGGCTCCCACTTGGTCCACTCTCACGCTGCCCTCCAACAAACCACAATTGTCCAATACAATGTTGTAGCATCTACTCGCTGCTTAGGGCATCCAAACACTTTAATTACCCTTCCTCTTGGCTACTAAAAATCTTCTACAATCTGTCCTCTCTTAAGACCCCATCCTCTAGCATTCATCGATCAACAAGAGACCATCTGCAATCACGTTGTTGGTGCCCTCTTGCCTAGGGTTTTGTACAAACTTCAGAGCTCTAGTTAAGGCATCCCAACATCCTTAATTTTGCTCCAAGTCATTGTACCTCCCTGTCCCACTAGGCTGCTCTTCTTCACTGCCTTTTACCCTTCTTCATAGACTATTGTAGGCATCAAGGCTCCTCCTTAGAACTCATGCAACTCGATGGATAGCTACAACAGGGGTCTCGGCCTACTTAGGAAAATACCTCTATTTTGGGTTGTGGCCTATCCTTGATGACTGCGGCTAGGGGAGAGGGGCTTAACTAGCCCTCTATAGCTTGGATTTCTATGATTTTCATTGCCTTTGGTTGCTCTCAAAATCCTCTATCATCTCCCTCACATGTCAAATTCTCATCACGGTTTCACACCCACATGCTTGGGTGCAAAGCCCACAGACTTGGGTTTCAAGCCCACAAATCACTTTTGTGGTGCTCCAACCTCCAATCCCGAAGCCTAGGGCTTAGAGTACCTCCCAAGCTACAAATCCCAACACTCCCTCTTAGCGAGGGAGGTACTTCCAACACTAGGAAGTCTCCATCAACATCATCTTCGGTGACACTAGCCCATTTAGCGTCCATCACTGCAACATACTCTGTAGAATGAACCTTGCAATCTCGGTGTTGCTTCTGCTCATCCATCTGAACCTGAAGGCATCAAACTTCCATAGGGTTGCACCCTCTGAAGCTAGACTCCCCCTGAGTCTACACAATATCCACTAGTTCAACCTGTCACTAATCTCGTGTCCTATAAGGCCAATCCGAGCTGTGGTCGAACACTGCCATCATCACCACAACCTAGTCTTGCAAGAACTCATCCTCCTGGATCAAACAGAACTTGTGCACATCCCTCCAATCTCGGATGCAACATTACGATCCGATGAAGAAGATGGCTTGCCAATCTGCAGTCCATCACATGAAGCAATCTCGATCAAACGTATTTTGTCCATGCGAAAAAAATCGTCGAGTTGCCCCATTGATCTATGGCAAATAATAGGAAGTCCATGATCAATAAATTGCCACACAACATACTGAACTGCACCAGGTTCACCACCGATCCACTAGAACTCCCAACCCATCTCACCATGTAGCCTATCGAGACCATATCTCCATGTCTTCCACTGAACCCTCTGCTCCATGATCTAGACACCCACAACTCCCTCTGAGTTGCTTCACTTTGCACACTCTGATTCACTAGTCCTCAAAGTAGCTTTAATACCAGGTTGTTTTTCCATGATACAGGTGTCTAGGATAGAATCTTAAATCAATGACGCTACCAAACCAAGTATCACAACAAGTCTACTTTGCATAACATAATAATATACAATAGTAAATCTATTAGTGCACAAAATATAGGCAACTTCTTACAAATTTTACAACCCAACTTCTAGGGCTCTCATACCAGGGATAATGACCCTCATACATCCACTGATACAAAGATATACAACAACTAGGGATTGGTGTCTGTCGTGATGACCACCAAATTACCCTGAATAAGATACTCTCACCATTTCGCCGTAGCGCTCTCTCTCATCTCTTCTTAGTCGTACCCTATACATATCTGCTTGGTCATATGGCTCTCGATCTGCAGCACCTGCCTCTATCAATGCACCAAGCCCATCTGGCCACTGAATCTCGGCTCCACCTGTCCTCTCGTTGACCGTTAGTCCTTCAAGGCATCAACATATCGAGACTCCTGTTGAGCTGTTCACAATTTTGTTTGTGAACAACTCTCATCTTCCCACTGTTGCTCCTCAACTATTCAGGGACTTCAACCCACTATAGTCTTCTTGCACTGCTCTAATGAAGACTAACATAGGGCATGAAGGGCTACCACCTATCACTGCAACATGTCCTTCTCCTACAATGAACATGAGCTAGGAAGTTTGCCCAACTTCTGTTGTAGATGTCCTTCTCCACAAGGAAAGTATACGTCTACTGAAACTGCTCTTGGCTGATCAGACCTATGAGCTCTTTTTTTGCCACATCTAACAATCCCTTAGTCCTTCAAGAGACTTGTTTCTTCGGGCTTGAAGCAAGCCTCTATAATCCTTCCAAGTTGTTCTTTAGGCTGCTCCAACTTTGCCTCATCTAGGCCCACACTTGGTCCACTCTCACGTTGCCCTCAAATAGACCACGAGTGTCCAATACAATGTTGGAGCATCTGCTCACTGGTTAGGGCATCCAAACACTTTGCTTACCCTTCCTCTTGGCTGTTAACAGTGTTCTACAATCTGTCCTCTCCTTGGACCCCATCCTCGATCATTCATCCATCAACAAGAGACCACTCGCAATCACGTTGTTGTTGCCCCCTTGGCTAGGGTTTCATGCAAACTTCTGAGCTCTAGTTAGGGCATCACAACAACCCTAATTCTGCTCCAAGTCATTGTACCTCCCTGTCCCACTAGGCTGCCTTTCTTCGTTGCCTTTTACCCTTCTTCATATATTATTGTAGGCCTCAAGGCTCCTCCTCAGAACTCCTGCACCTCGACGAATAGCTACAATAGGGGTCTCGGCCTCCTTAGGAAAATACCTCTATTTTGGGCTGTGGCCTATCCTTGATGACTGCAACTAGGTGAGAGGGGCTTAAGTAGCCCTCTCGACCCTTCTACAAGTCCTTAAACAATGTTGTACCTACAACACTTCTCCGTGGCCCTAAACATAGACAAAATACTCATCAAAACATTTACAGAAATTGTTGGAAATACTGAGGGGGGGGGTGAATCAATATTTCTTTTCAATTGTTATTTTACCAGTTACAATATTTATATTCAGAGCACAAGATGAACAACAAGAATAAATGCTTTTATTAATATAATCTTTGCAATAAAATAGATACAATATATATATGGTGACAATCTGTTGCCAAGCACCAACTTGGACTTTTGTGAGGCTCCAACCTCCAGAGCACGAACTCTGTTTTATCAAGGCACCAACCTTGGACTTAGGAGCACTAACTCCTAGGACACGATCCTTACAGTGCTGGGCACCGACCTCAACGGCTCCAACCCTTGCTGTCAAGGCACCAACCTTGGATATAGGAGTACCAACTCCAAGGATACCAATCCTTCCACTTTTGAGGCACCAACCCCAAGGACACCAATCCTTCCAATTCTGAGGCTCCGATCCAATCTTGTCAAGGCATGTTTGATAGTGATTTTCTACTCCCAAAACTCTTATTTACTGAATTCTGTTGTTTACAGCTTCACTGTAGTCTCCATGCTACAACATCAATGGCAACCAGTCTTCATATGAAGAAGTCTTTACAACTCTTCATACTGTCCACACAAAGTCTGCAAAAGTTATCTCATGATGATATCAAATAGCCATCATGATCTCTGATAATGTCTCCACACAGCGTTAGTGAGTCTACTATTAGCTAAACTGAGCTTTGCACAAGAACCAACTCTCTGTTTCAAGCCTCTGTTCTCACTATCATGGTGAATGCTTCCAGTGTGACTATTGCGCACTGTTCTTGCTATTGCAATCTCTTACTTCCCAGAAATACATTCAGATATGCCTCAATACTGGTGCTGGCTACTGTTCCCTTCAAGTGATATCAAATGAAACTTTATTTATTATATCACAAAATTGTTCTTTAGTATGCATTATGTACTTGATTAATTCATCACAAGATTGAGTCTTTCACAGGGTAATGTGATCAACAGGTTGCTCATTCTTCGACTGCCTCCTGTCTGGCTAGACCTTCGTCTTCCTTTTGTTTTGCTGGACCTTCGACCTCTTTCTATCCTGTTGGACCGTCGACTTCCTTCTTTCTTCTAGGTTGCCAACAACTGCTGCATAAAGACAATTCTCTGTTTTCTTATCTTGATACGCCTGACCTTTGGCTTCCCTTTCGCTCGCTTGAGCTTCGGCTTCCTCAACGCTTGCTCGACCTTCTGGCTTCCCTCCGGCGGTCGCTTTAGCTTCCTCTGCGCTCACTCGACCATCTATGCTCGCTTGACACTTCGGCTTCCCGATCCATGGCTTCCTCTGCCTGTTTGAGTGTTCCAATACTCATAGGACACGTTCAGGAGGAATAGAGGTCGAAATACAAAGAATTGTTGCTTATTAAAAAAATATCAGAGAGGTCCTTTTTCCTTTAATAATATTCATACATTAGACTTCATTATTTACGGAGGATTTCATTGGAGAGACTATACCAACAGGGAGGTCCCACATGCCATGTCACAATCGCAGCTTTCATGAGGTCTTTTGTAAGTCATGTCTATAACATTGCCGATGGCTGATTACCGATTGCCCCTACTGGATGCGATATGATTATAAACTATTGTTAATAACTCCGTCGGGTCCATAGCTCCATCGCAATTAGTGGATTTAACATCCCTTAGAGACTAGCGACACAGCGGATGCGATATTACATTAGGGTGGTTTATAATGGAGCCGCGGGTCCGCATATATTATCGCAATTGGAGGTTTCGGGGGTGACAGCCCTTTATAACTTACACTATGAGAGTTCCGATGGGCGGATGCGATCACTATCGCAGTTTTAATGTGACAAGGCTTTAAACGCCGCGATACATAACTCCCGATATGCTTAAGCCGCATATAATCAAACTTCACACTTTGCTTTCATATATCAGACTTAACCACAAAATCCTCTCTTAACGTTGTTTATGCGTAAACTTAACCCATAAACCTTTATCCCCTTTAATTCTATTATAACCCTCGTATAATGGGAATATACACAAACACACGGAAACTTACATTTTCCTCTTTTCCATAGCCTTGGTGCATTTATCGATGCTTACCTTTATCAAGCTCATTCTCCACCGTAGATTAACTTGTGCTAGATCCAATGGCTATCAGAGATTTCGGGTGCACAAATAGCACGGAGAATACTCGCCTGATAAAACGGTTTTCTCTCTCCACCTTCGTGCTACGTGTCACTCGGTTAATGGAATCGGGCGCTCTCCTCTAAATACCACTTATCGCCTAGCATCCGCCTGAAAACCACTGCCACTATTACAAACCTGCCTTTAGGAATATAACCACATGCATTCACTCTTCATCTATCTTCTTGATTCTTGCTGATATTATTATTTATATACTGCTCCACTCTTATCTGCTCTTCTGCTTTTGGCTTGTCGCTCCTATGGCTTCCGATACACTGCTCCAATAGCTCTTCTCTAATATTCCTCCGATATCTCATGATATGGTTCCTCTGCTAACTGCTCTTCCGCTAGCTTCTCCTCCTGATGCGTGTTCCTCTTTGTTCCTTCTCTTTTGATGATTTCTTCCTCTTTGAGGGACTTCTTGGGAATATAATACATGCGATACTCCCGATATGGCTCCTCTTGCTCCAATAGGTCTTCCTTTGGCTTTGCAATGTCTTTCAATGAACTTCTCTGATACCTTCATACCTTGATGGCTTTTGATATCTTTTCTGATATGCCTCTCTTGCTCTGATATTCTGCAATACTCCTCTGATGTGTTAACTCCTCTAATACTCTGCAATACTCTTAAGCATAAGCGATAGCTTTGATATGCCTCCTTTGTTAACTCCTCCGCTAACAGACTCTTACTCATGGCTTGGCTTTCTTGATGGCCTTGCTCCTTGGCTTCTTGCTCCTGTTTCTTCATGGATCTACTCTGCTTCTCCTTGGCTTCATATCATCATTTAGTATCCTATAATATTGCCATATTGACATCAATGACAATCTAGGTCAACAATCTCCCCATTTGTTATTAATGGCAATATTCTTCTTCTCTCCCCCTTTGACATCAATGGCAAAGGAGTGCTCTGGGACTCCCCCTATCAAACTACTTCTGCTCTTTATGAATAGTAGATCTTCATGGGTATGTTACTCCCCTTGTAATAGTGCTCTTTTTTTTCTTTAAGATAGAAGGATTGATGCTTTATCATCAATTAGCACATTATCCCCTCTTCATGTCTCAGAACTACTTTATCATGGCTTCAACAATGCTTAAAGATGCTCCACTTCAATGCTTTCAAATAGATTGCAAATAGCCACACACCAAGTGTCCAGGTTTTTATGCTTCAATCCATATTCTGTTGTCTCCACAGTCAGAATTAAGAGGCCTTCATAGTCCGAATCAAGAGAAAATGCCATTGAAATTGTCTTTCTTGCTATCTCTCTTTAGATCATAGTTCCTTTGTATTTCTGCGCTTCTCCTTAAGTTACTGAGATATATTCGACTGCACAACTGTTAAATTATGGTATGTTCTATGCTTAGAGCAGTTTACTTCTTTTTATTATTATTATCCACAGATTAGCAATCACCTGTACAGTAAGTAAAGTGCAGATAGAACATTAAACGATCGACAAAAAACAAGCCAAGACAAGAGACACAGGATGTGGCAGCTAGCCAGGGACAAACCCCAATATGGGGAACCCTTTAATCAAATCTTCCTTTATCTTCAATAATTCAGTAGAGAGAAATAGTACATAAATCTGACTTACATCAGCAGCAACAAACCCTAGATCAGCGGCATCAGTCAATATCTGTCGAATCATCTAGATCAGCGACATCAATCAATTCTGTCGAATCATCTAGATCAACAGCATCAGCATCATCGGCATCACCAGCATCACCAACATCATCGGCATCACTGGCATTGGCATCACCGGCATCACTGGCATCATCGGCATCACTAGCATCAGCATCATCGGCATCACTGGCATCATCGGCATCACCAGCATCAGCATCATCGGCATCACTGGCATAATCGACATCACCGGCATCACTGGCATCATCGACATCATCGGCATCACTGGCATCATCGGCATCATCAGCATCACTGGCATCATCGGCATCACCGGCATCACCGGCATCATCGGCATCACTGGCATCACCGGCATCATCGGCATCACTGGCATCATCGGCATTAGCAGCATCCTTCCTTCCACACGTGTGAGAGAAGAGTCCCTTTTTGTGCAGTAGGAGAAGAGCCTCTTTTCTGCGCAGGAGAGAGAGATGTGATGAGATGTGTGTGTCCAAATGAGGAAAAGACCTCCTGTATTTATACGCAACTGTTGATGATTGAATAGATGCGACTGTTGGGCTTCTGAGCCTACATGAGTTGCTGGTCGGCTTGATAATTATTCCATAATCAAAATAAATTCATATCTCCATAAATACTTATCGAAATCGGATGATCTTTAGATCAATCCTACACCTCTCGACGAGAGGAATCTAATAAAAATATTATTAGCCATGAAGAGGATGACCCACATGGAGTTTGGCCCTAGTTGCCAATTTTAACACTCCCTCTCAACTAGGGAGAATTCCATTTGCAATCTGTCTGTCGGTCGATACTATTCATCCATCCAATGCACTGCCCTATACAACTTGACCCTTGCTCTGTTCCACTTTATCCTGCATGCTCTGCTCAGTTTTGTTCTGCCGTGTTCCGATCTGCTCTGCTCTACTCTGTTCTGCTCTGCTCTGTCTTGATTATGAAGAAGAAGAAATGATCGAGGATGTATCATACTGACTCAAAGTTAGTCTTAGAGTGTGTACCACTAGTCCTAGACCAGTCTCAACCGACTCGAAGTCAGCGTCATAGTGGGTACAACTCCTACAACTGTTCCCAGGCCAGTATCATCCTCCACTGACTCAAAGTCAGTCTCAGAGTGTGTACCACTGGTCCCAGACCAGTCTCAACCGACCCGAAGTCAGTGTCATAGTAGGTACCACTCCTACTACTGGTCCCAGACTAGTCGTCCACTGACCTGAAGTCAGTCTCAAAGTATGTACCACTGGTCCCAGACCAGTCTCAACCGACCCGAATTCAGTGTCATAGTGGGTACAAGTCCTACCGCTGGTCCCAGACTAGTATCATTGATCCTAGATCAATGAAGGTCATCCTAGCATAGGGAGTACAATAGATACAACGATGCGTCCATCGGTACTGCTATGGTCCCTATCCTCATTGATCAGATGAGAGGTACTTCCCGTGAGTCCCAGACTACATGGGTAGGATGCTTCGACAGGAGAACTAATCATCCTGTCCACAGGAGAGGGAATCATCCCGTCTCACAAGAGAGCGAATCATCTTGTCCATAGGAGAGCGAATAATCCTGTCCACAGGAGAGCGAATCATCCTGGTCCACAGGAGAGAAAATCATCTTGTCCATAGGAGAGTGAATCATCCTGTCCACAGGAGAGCGAATCATCCCATGTAGTGGATGCCACGGAGAACTAATCATCCTAGCCCACAGGAGAGTGAATCATCCTATTCCACAATCGCCATGGAGAACACATCATCGAGGCCTCACAGGAGAGCTAATCATCCTACTACACAATCATCATGGAGAACACATCATCCAGACCTCATAGGAGAACTAATCATCCTGCTATACAATCGTCATGGAGAACACATCATCCAGACCTCACAGGAGAACTAATCATCCTGCTACATAATCGCCACGGGGTGTCACAGGGAAAGTTTTGACTCTTTTACCCTGTACATGTACACCACCAGGGGATGGTGAGTCACCCTATGGTCATATGTCGCTCCAAGAAGTACCCCGCCCCCCCCGGAGCTCCAATAGCTCCATACATCATACAAGATCCTCATCAGAGGGTTTCTGAACAACACCAAGTCGTTCTCGAAAAGTCAAAAATTTGATCTTTGCTAGGGGCTTTGCCAGAATGTCAGTGACTTGTTCATCTGTACCGATATGTTGGAGCCTTGTAATATCCCTTATCAGGAATATACCCCAAACACAAGCAAACTCCAACTAGAGATGGACTGGGAGGGCATTTACCAGATATGTCGCCTCTAAAAAGAGGACGAGATCCGGAGGCTACCTGGCCCTTTCCAGACTTTGTCTAAGAGTATAATAAAAACACACAAGTTGTATAATAGCCGAGAATGCTCAAAAAGATACAAATAACAGTGATACGATATATATCAAATAAACCATAAGCAGATACACAAGAAATGCAGAGAGAATGCTAAGCCATTTTATTATACTGAGCAATAAGATAAGTACCAGAGGTGATTAGAAAGATGGCACGTCGACTTGCACAAGGCAAGTGAAGAAATACTCTCAGAATAACAAAGAATGGCCTCTCTGCATGGATGCTGCTGCTGCTGCTACTAGGAAACAATTGATGATTTGGGTCTGCTCCCCTCCTCAGAATAAGCTGAAAGTCCGGATTCGGGCTCTACTCAAGAAACCCAGAAAAACCCAGAAAGCTCTCCTGGAATAGCCGACCCCCGAAAATCACACCTTTGGGGTTCTGCGCAGTTCCTCAAAGCTCTGCACTGCCACTGAAGGAAACCCCTCTAAACTCCGCTTGAAACTCCGCCTGAAACCCTGCCAAAAATCCTCCAATAGACAAGGGCTGGTCCCCTGCTCAATCACCCAGCATAAATCCTCCTGCAAACCCCAATCCAACACTACTGCCAGAAAGAACTGCGTCCCTCTCTCAGTGCTGTGCAGTCCTCCAGAAAGCTGATGAAACTGCTGTTGAAATGCTGATAAACTACTGCTGAAATGCCAATGGAAATACCTTGCCCGAGCAGGCACTCGAAGTCCCCCGGGGCTAAGGGTGAGATCTCCGAACGGAGACACTCAATGCACTAAACAGTGCTTCAGACTAGCTAAACAGCCAGCGTGCTCAGAAGTCGAAACTACTAGCTCAAAATGCACATAACCGAATGATCCCAAAATGAGGGGGCTCCTCTCTCTTTTATAGCTTCTGCCTATCTAAATCCCAATGCTCACCTTCTCCTGCGTGATTCCCCTTTTGCCACGTGTTCCTCCCCTCCTGTGCAGTCCCTCCATGTGTCTGCGTGGGCTACATTTCTGCGTCCCCCTTTTGGCCCCCTTGGCTCTCCCTTTAAGTCACAACGTTGTGCTATTAGGAAGTGACTTTTATTCTAAAAGTGAGTTATGTCCCCCTTTCTCACTTTTTTATTTACAAAATAACTATAGAAGGCAAAATTTGGCAAAATCGAATATTCCAATTAGCTAGGGCTAATTAGGAATATTACAATCTCCCATGGCAAAATGTTGCTTGTCCTCAAGCAACTGAAGTGATGGATGCTGTAAGATCTTCTCATTCTCCCAAGTGGCATCCTCATCCGGCAAATTCTTCCACCTTACCAAGAATTCCTGGACCGTCCTGCTCCGCAGCTGCCTTTCGCTGGTATCAATGATAGCCTTCGGTTGCAATACCAAATGCCCCTCATCATCCATAGGTGGTAGCTCATCTGTCATTGTTACCTGCTGCCCCAATGCCTCTTTCAGGCATGATACATGAAAAATGTTATGTAGCTCGCTGCCTTGGGGCAACTCCAACTCATATGCAACCCGTCCAATCCTGCGTATCACCCTGTATGGCCCATAAAAGCGGGGCTTGAGCTTCTCAGCCCCCTTCTGCTTCAGTGACGATTGTCTGTATGGCTGTAATCGTAGGTAGACCATGTCCCCCACCTCGAGCTGCCTCTCTACCCGACCCCTATCGGCATACAACTTCTGCTGGTTCTGCGCTGTAGCCATGTTATCCTTGAGAGCTCGGAGGATATCCTGACTCTCTTGGATCCAAATCTTGGCTCTAGGAGCCCTGCTGTCACCAAACATCACGTTAACAAAAGATAAAGGATGATACTCATATAAGGCATAGAATGGTGACATACCAATGGATATGTGATGTGAAGTATTGTAGCAATACTCCCCCAAATGTAGCCACTTCAGCCATGCTCGCTGCTGCCCACTGACATGGTTACGCAAGTAGCCCTCCAGCCACTTGTTAACTATCTCCGTTTGCCCATCCGTCTATGGGTGATAACTGGTACTCAGAGTCAACTCCGTCCCCACCAACCGGAAAAGCTCATGCCGAAACCCGCCCATGAAACGACTGTCCCTGTCAGTGATGATGGTCTTAGGAAAACCATGTAGCCTGAAGATCTCCCTGAAGAACAGCTCGGCCACTTGTGCTGCTGTGTAGTGTGCGGATATGGCAAAGAAATGCGCGTACTTTGTCAGTCGGTCAACGACGACAAAGATACAATCCTTGCCCTATACTGTGGGCAATCCTGTGATGAAGTCCATCGAAATGCTCTCCCATTTCCCCTCTGGAATGGGTAGCGGCTGCAATAAACCCGCGGGATGGCTCATCTCTCCCTTGTTCCGCTGGCAAACATCACACTCCTTGATATGCCGGAGTACGTCCTCCTTGAGGCCCTTCCAGGAGAACCTCTCTCTAATGGCCCTATAGGTTTTGGTAAACCCTTGATGGCTTGCCAATGGTGAATCATGTGATGCCTGGAGTATCTTTTTCTTGAGCTGAGATCCCTCATTCAAGAAGATCTGATCCCTATAATAGATGATCTCATCGATCACCCTGAACCTGTCATCTGCCACCTGCCCATCCAGAATCTCACATGCAAACCTGTCCTTGGAGTACTCTACTAAGAGTCGAGCCCTCCAGTCTGTATCCAAGCTCATAAGAGACAACGTGGCTGGTCTACGTGAAAGGGCATCTGCTACCATGTTGTTCTTACCCTTGACATACTTAATGTCAAAGTCATATGCTTGGATCTTACTGATCCACTTCTGCTGCCTCTCCTGCAACTGCTTTTGCTCCAAAAAGAACTTGAGGCTGTTGTGATCAGTCCTCACCCTGAACCTGTTCCCCACCAAATACTGCCAGTACTTAGCCAATGCATGCATGATGGCCAGCATCTCCTTGTCGTATATAGAATACAACCTCTCGTGCGGAAGGAGCTTCCGGCTCTCAAAGGCTATAGGGTGACCTCCCTGCATCAATACTGCGCCGATCCCCTCTCCCGACGCATCACACTCCAAAACAAATGGCTGCGTAAAATCTGGCAATGCAAGCACTGGGCAGCTGCTCATAACCTCCTTGAGCCTGTCAAAGGCTCGCTGCGCTGTATCCGACCAACTGAATGCCCCCTTCCTCGTCAAATCTGTCAGGGGTGCAGCAAGCTGTGAGAAACCTTTGACGAACTTCTGGTAGTAAGTACAAATGCCAATGAATCCTCGAAGTTCCGTCACGTTTCTCGGCTCTGGCCAATCTCTGATGGCCCTAATCTTCTCCTCGTGGACCCTCACTCCGTCCACTCCAATGATGTGTCCCAAGTATAACATCTCCATCAACCTGAACTCACATTTGGAGAGCTTGGCATAGAATTGTTGCTCCTCCAAGATGCGTAATACTGTCTCAATATGCTAGAGATGCTCCTCCCACGTCATGCTGTAAATGAGTATATCATCAAAGAACACCAACACAAACTTCCTCAAGTGACTACGGAAGATGTGATTCATGCAAGACTGGAATGTAGCTGGGGTGTTGGTTAGCCCGAAGGGCATCACCAAAAACTCAAAGTTCCCATAGTGACATCTGAAGGCAGTCTTGGGAATGTCCTGCTCCCGCGCGCGAATCTGATGGTACCCTGATCTCAAATCAATCTTTGAGAAGAACTGTGCTCCTCTCAACTCATCCATCAACTCATCAATCCTGGGTATGGGGTACCTGTTTTTCAGTGTCCTCTTGTTCAGGGCCCTATAGTCAATGCACATCCTCAATGTACCATCCTTTTTCACCAACACCACAGAAGAAGCAAAAGGACTCGTGCTCGGTCGGATGTGCCCAAGAGTCAGCAACTTCTGAATGGCCCGCTCTATCTCGTCTCGATAGGCCTTGGGATGCCTATAGGGGGTAGTAATCACTGCCTGTATGCCCTGCTCAAGCTTAATAGTGTGCTCAAACCCCCGGTTCGATGGTTGACCCGGCGGAATCTCCCCAAATACTATGGCATACCGGTCAAGGATGGACTGTATCTCCGGGTGCACTGTCTGCCCTGTAGTCCCTGCCTCCGATGCACGCAGCTCTACTGCCCACTCTATGTCTCCCTTCCGGAAGACTGCCTCCATCTGATGAGCCAAAATAGTCTGAGGCGGATATGTATGCTGTCCCCATATCTTCTCATGCCTCCATGTATTCTCATCATCCCACTCCATCTCTAGGGTCTTCCAATCCGTCGTGACCTTCCCTAGAGTGATGAGCCATTGAACACCCAGTATCATGTTGGTGTTCGGAATATCGACCACGAAAAAGTGGTCAGTCAATGTGTAGGTGCCCATCGTCACTGAAAGCTCTGGAACATATCGAGCACACGTCATGGTCTGATCTCCTGGGACCAAGACTGAAAACCCATCGAAGCTCTCTGTCTGTATGCCTCTCCGCTCAACCATCTGTGCATCGATGAAGTTGTGGGTCACCCCACTGTCAACCAAAAATGACACTCGCTGGCCACGTACCGTCCCTTGTACGCGTAGTGTCAAATACTTGGGAACTCCTCGCAATGCAGCAAGGGCCCCTCCGGTGGGTGCAAAAGATGCACCACCTACTGCTGGAGGTGGAGGTGGCAAAGGTCCCTGTCCATCATGGCTATCTCCAGCCTCCACACCATCCTCGTCATCCTCTTCCCCACTGCTCTGGAGAAAACCTCAATGAAATGTGCCTTGCCAGCAGCACATCTATGTCCTGGTGCCCATGGCTCCTGACATGTGAAGCACAACCGCTTCTTCTTCAGCTCCCTCTTGACATCATCGTCAATCTGCACTTGTCCTGGATTCCCCTTTGGAGGTGGAATCCTCACATCCTTCCCCTTAGATTGGAAAGTCTGTCTCTAGGGGTAAGGTGTCCGGGTCCTGGGTAAGACATCCTGTAGGTCCCGGGTCTTGCTGATAGCATCCTGAAGGATGGTCGGTCGCTCCATCAATCTCCTAGTGAACTCGGCATATGTCGTCACCATGGAGTGTCCTAGTGTAACCATCCCATGAAACCACCAATCCTGGGCCTCACCATCCAAATGCAATGTCACCACCTTGACGGCCTCTGTCTCCGACATTTGGTTAAGCTGGAAATGAATGTCCAGCTTCTCCACCCAAGACCTTGCCAAACTGTTTGATGAGCCATCAAACGTAGGCAAGTGGAATCTACTCGCTGCATGGTGGGTGTCACCATCATGATAATGTTGGTACCCTCTATGATGGTCGCGGGGTCTACTATTCCGCTGGAGCTGAACAAAATCATGGAATGAGAGGGCTTCCCTGAACTCCTTCCCATAGGCCTGGTACTCTGCAAAATAATCACCCATGTGTCCAGGCTCTGCCTCTTGCTGGGCTATGGCCCCCGTGTCTGCTCCTAAGAAAGTGGGCATGGTAGAGCGTGTAGGGGCATGTGAGGCCACCTGCTGCGTAGTATCACACTGCTCTGGCAAATGGTGGGATGCACCCGATCCCTCACCAACCTGGAAAACCCGTGGGCTCTCACGCTGTCTGGCCTCTACTGCCGTGAATCTCTGCCCCATCACCTCAATCTGCCTTGACAAATCCTGCACTGATTTGAGGAGCATATCCGCAAATCTCTTCCCGTCATCATCTGCCATTGGACCCTGCCGCTCTGCGTCCACTACAGGCTCCTCCTGTTCTGCGTCTACTACCGGAACACAGTCTCCCTCTCCATAAGTGTTCTCCAACCTACGCCCAGAGTCTCTGTATCTCCGACCTCTGTAACAGATATAGGGTTTTTCCCCCAGTGTCATAGATTGCTAGCTCCACAGGCTGACATAGATCTATGCTCTGATACCACTGTAATATCCCTTATCAGGAATATACCCCAAACACAAGCAAACTCCAACCAGAGATGGATTGGGAGGGCATTTACCAGATATGTCGCCTCTAAAAAGAGGATGAGATCTGGAGGCTACCTGGCCCTTTCCAGACTCTATCTAAGAGTATAATAAAAATACACAAGTGGTATAATAGCCGAGAATGCTCAAAAAGATACAAATAACAGTGATACGATATATATCAAATAAACCATAAGCAGATACACAAGAAATGCAGAGAGAATGCTAAGCCATTTTATTATACTAAGCAATAAGATAAGTACAGGAGGTGATCAGAAAGATGGCACCTCGACTTGCACAAGGCAAGTGAAGAAATACTCTCAGAATAACAAAGAATGGCCTCTCTGCGTGGATGTTGCTGCTGCTAGGAAACAACTGATGATTTGGGGCTGCTCCCCTCCTCGGAATAAGCTGAAACTCTGGATTCGGGCTCTACTCAAGAAACCCAAAAAAACCCAAAAAGCTCTCATGGAATAGCCGACCCCTGAAAATCACCCCCTTGGGGTTCTGCGCGTTTCCTCAAAGCTCTGCACTACCACTGAAGGAAACCCCTCTAAACTCCACCTGAAACTCCGCCTGAAACCCTGCCAAAAATCCTCCAATAGACAAGGGCTAGTCCCCTGCTCAATCACCTAGCATAAATCCTCCTGCAAACCCCAATCCAACACTACTGCCAGAAAGAACTGCGTCCCTCTCTCAGTGCTGTGCAGTCCTCTAGGAAGCTGATGAAACTGCTGTTGAAATGCTGATAAACTACTGCTGAAATGCCAATGGAAATACCTTGCCCGAGCAGGCACTCGAAGTCCCCCGGGGCTAAGGGTGAAATCTCCAAATGGAGACACTCAATGCACTAAACAGCGCTGCAGACTAGCTAAACAGCCAGCGTGCTCAAAAATCGAAACGACTAGCTCAAAATGCACATAACTGAATGATCCCAAAATGAGGGGTCTCCTCTCTCTTTTATAGCTTCTGCCTCTCTCAATCCCAATGCTCACCTTCTCCTGCGTATTCCCCTTTTGCCACGTGTTCCTCCCCTCCTGCGCAGTCCCTCCATGTGTCTGCGTGGGCTCCATTTCTGCGTCCCCCTTTTGGCCCCCTTGGCTCTCCCTTTAAGTCACAACGTTGTGCTACTAGGAAGTGACTTTTATTCTAAAAGTGAGTTATGTTCCCCTTTCTCACTTTTTTATTTACAAAATAACTATAGAAGGCAAAATTTGGGAAAATCGAATATTCCAATTAACTGGGGCTAATTAGGAATATTACAAGCCTTATAGCTCCCTATTGCACCACATCTCGAATATAGTGGTACCTGATATCGATATGCTTGGAGCGATCATGAAATACGAGATTCTCTGATAAACGAATCCCACTCTAGTTATCACACAGGATCACAGTGGTATCCAATGTAAATCCAAACAGCTCACTGAAGAGCTTTCGTAACCAGACTGCCTCACAGGAGGCCATGCTAGCAGCAATGTATTCTGCCTTGGCGGTGCTCAGAGCCACCGACTTCTGCTTCCTGCTCATCCAGGATATCGAGGCAGATTCCAAAGAGAACCAGCACTGAGAAGTGCTCTCCACACTGCCTACTCACTCAGCATTCGAATAATCATGCAGTTTCATATTTCCGACAGTGTATCTCAATCCATGAGAGATTGTGCCCCGAAGACATCTCAGAAGATTCTTGGCATCAATCCAGTGAGGCTCAACCAAATATGAGCTCACCATGCTCACTGCAAAACATATGTCCGGACGGAGGTTCACCAAGAACATCAATGCGAATGAGTTTATGAAACTCAGAGGCATTTCCCAAATCTGGTCCGACATCACTACCATATAACTTCTGAAAGTTAAGATCCTCGAGGTAGTCACAGGCTTGCAGTCCACCATACCGAATCTTTCCAATATCTTCACCACATATTTTCCTTGAGATAGGAAAATTTCCCTTGGCTTCTGCCAGACTTCAAGTCCTAGGAAATAGTGCATCAGTCCTAGGTCCTTCATTTCAAATTTAGAAGCCAACTCCCTCTTACATTTGTGAATGAGAGGGTCTGCACTTGTTAGAAAGAGGTCATCCACATACAACACCAGTATGAGAGGTTTGTCATCTTCAACCTTAGAGTAAAGGTTAGGATCGGCTTCACTCCTAGTGAATCCCAGCTTCATCAAGTGGCTATCGATCCTCTCATACTATGCTCGGGGTGCTTGCTTTAGCCCATAGAGAGCCTTCTTCAACCTGCATACATGAGATTTTCGATCATAAATCTCAAATTCTTCGGGTTGCTCCACGTAGACCTCTTCTTTGATCGAACCATGCAAGAATGCGGTCTTGACATCCATCTGATGTAGGTTCCATCATTCTGAAGCCGCAAGGGCTATGATCGAGCAGATGGTGGTATATCTGGCAACAGGTGCAAATATCTCATCATACTCTTTTTCTTTCAGTTCCCTGGTGTCAGCGTCTTGAGAGCTCCTCGCTGTAGGAAGATTGTTCACCTGGCTGAGTGCCATATCTTCGTCAAAGGTGACATCATGACTAATCACGACTTCCCTTTGATTGGCTACATAGATTCTATAGCCTTTCACTATAGCCCACGAAGATTCCTTTCAGTGAACATTTCTTCAGGAGTCTTGGAACCCAATGCTTGATGAGGGCATCGGTTTTGTACATATACGGCGGTGTTTGCAGCTTCGTCCCATAGAAACTTCGGAAGTCTTTGATCATGGAGCATGGCACGGATAGCTTCCACAATCGTACGGTTCTTCCTTTCCGCCACACCATTCTGTTCAGGAGTATATGGTGTAGTAGTCTCCCTCTTAATGCCAGCCTCTTTACAAAAGTCATGAAACTCGTTAGATTCATATTCAGTCCCATTATCAGTCCTTAAGATCTTGATCTTCTTTTCAGTTTGATTCTTGATCAAGGCTTTGAAGTGTCGAAACCAAGAGAACACTTCATCCTTCTTTTTCAAGAATTATATCCAAGTCTTTCGAGAATAGTCATTTGCAAAAGTAAGGTAATATGAATATCCTCCCAAGAAGTTCACAGGCACTATACCAGATATGTCTGAGTGAACCAACTGTAATATATCAGACGTCTTGCTTTGGCTTGAGGGGAATGGTCCCCTTTTGAGCTTTCCTTCGGCACATCCCGGACATACACCTTCTTTCTCTACTCGGAATTTGGGCATCCCTGTCACCATTTGTCTTACATCGGGTAGAGCTGTATAATGAAGGTGGGCAAACCTCCGATGCCAAAGTTTGGACTGAAGAGATGTGTCACAAGACATGACACCTAGCGGACTTCCACTGACCTGACATAATTAATCAACTTGAAACCCAAGAGGAAAGGCATCTTCAACTTTAAATAAACTCACCTGTCTACCGTAGATTTCCTTGGAGGTGTTCAACTCAGAAACATAGGCCACCAAGCGCTTGTTGATAGAGTGCCAGATGATCTTCTTTGTTTTGACTTCATTGGTTTTCCATTTGTTCCTGGTAGCAGTGAGTGCATTTGATGGAGGCTCAACAATATGCCTCTCACATGGTCCAACACTCCTTGATCTTCTAAGGTTAGATCGAGAGACATCTTCCATCTGTGATAGTCAGACTTCTCACAAAGCTTGTCTTCGGCAGGGAAGAGTGTTGAGGACCCTGTTGTTGCGCAGAGTGTGTAGGCACCGCGGCAATGCTCAGACCAGGGGCTGTCACCCTGATCCCCGATCTCTCCGTTTAAGTCGTCTCCCTAGGCTAAGGGGGGTAGACCCTATGGGATAAAAGAAGACCAACTGGTAATCAGCTGGCTTGGGAGACACAGCGAGGGAAACAAGCACTTGATTGATTTTAAAACTTGATTAGATCTTTAAATGTTTAGTACCAGTGCCTTTGCTAGATGAAGTGGAAATCAAATAATTGATTCGCTGCTTAGGAAATATAAATACGAACAAATCTTTCAACAATTGCTTGAAAATATTTACTGAAATGTCTAGCATACGATGAGCATTAAAACATTCAAGCAACCATGATCAATTTTAATGACTTAGCACAGCTCCAGCAATTAAATTTTCAAAAGATAGAATACTTTGAATGACCACAAAATGCCAACCAGTTCATAAAATGAATCACCACTTTCAGATAGCTAATCTTCAGAAGCAAAAATTTAAGCACATTTAACTATAGAGAAATGACAAATACCAATACCACGAAAGATACATCAAAAAGAATTTTCAATTTTTAATTAGTCTTTTTTCAAAAAATTTTAAATTTTTTTATTTTTTTTATTCTTCATAGAAAATCTAAACAAAAATAAATCAAAACCTAAGATTAAATTTTATGCCTTTTTTTTTAGGATTTTATATTTTTTATTGTTTATTATTTTTTATGATTAAAATATAGATCAAGTTCATAAAGAAAAACTAAATTTTGAAAGAAAACAAAACTAAAAAAAAAAAGAACTAAGGACTAAGCCTTTTTATGCTTTTGGGGATTTTTATTTTTATTTTTTATTTTTATGTTTTTTGATTATATATTTTTTTTATGATTTTTGAATTATTTTTATTATTAAATAAATCTAAATCTAATCAAAACTTAAATCTAAATCAAATAAAATATAACCTAAAGTTTTTATCGATTTTAAATCAAAATAAAATAAAGAAAAATGAAAATGAAAAGAAAAACAAAATCGAACTATAAACGGATTTATTCAAAAGCATTAACCCTAAGCTAAAACCATGAAACCTAACTTAATCGAAATGCCAAATCCTAAAACGCATAAAAGAAATAGGCTGAGCGTATTTTTTTTTACTGTTACGTGTGCGCAGGTGCAGAGGTCGATGGAATGGGGGCCGAGGGAGCGAGGACAGGTTGCGGACTTCACTTGCAGGTTTGATTGGAGCTCGAGGCAAAGATTTTCTTGCAGATATATGGAGCGATGAGGGGATGGTAGTGGACGCGTGAGGGAATAGCAGCTACAGGTAGCAGCAAATAAGGACGCAGATCGATGGAGAGAACTAAGCTGCGTGTGAGGGAGAGGATGAGATGGGCAACACGATGTATGGCAGTGCAGATGGAAGAACACGTAGGTACAACGTGGAGATGGCTGCGTGAAGGGTGGCGGCTAAGAAATGGATTTGTTTTGCAAGACGCCAGAGGGATGAGCTGAAGACGCAGGGGTGAGAGCGCGGATCAATGGATGAAACGACTATGGAGAAGACAGAAGCGTGGATAGGGTTTGAAGGTTACAAAGGCAAGGGAGAAGCAGATATATGGCTGCGTGGGAGAGGATGGACGCTGCGTGGAGTAGGCAGCAGTGTGGGATGAGCTGTGGATACGTAAGGGATGAGAGGCCAGTAGCAAGGATGGGCAACGTATAAGGCTTTGGAACCAGGCAGCAAAGGGATGGCATCATGTAGATAGCTGCGTGAAGTTTGGCAGAGAAATGCGTAGAAGGGGACCGCAGAGGAGAGGGAGCTACCTTTCCTGATGCGTTTTTTGTAGTTGGAGCAGGGATTGAGGGTGGCTACAACAACAAAGAAAAATTCCGAAGTCTGCCAGAATGATAAAAACAATTTTGAAACCTGTTGACCACTACCGGTCAACTGCCCATGCAGTACTCCTCCTTTCTGTTGGCAGAGAAGGGTAGCTCCTGAGCGACGTGTCCATGCCAGCCTACAGTCATCAACAGCTTGATCATTTTTGTTGTAAACCCAGTCTGCATGTATAAATTGTAAATAATCTAAGCAGATCAGAGTCATGTATGTAAAGTTGTCTAGGAGGACCTAACTTTCTAATGATGATCTGCGTCCCGGGAGGTTTTTCGTCATTAGAACTTTAGGAGAATCTTAGTATGTTAATCTGCTAGATTATAGTTGTGTCGCAGAATTGGGTGTTCTATGAGGGTCTGTATTAAGTGGGTTCATCCCTTTGAGATGTAAATTGTAAAAATCATGATGAAATGTGTCTTGAGGGTTGAAAAATGTTGTAAATCCCCTCATGAGTCCTAAGTCCTAGGTCCTAGGTGATGTTTCCAACGGCTTAGTTCGATGATCCATCTTAAAATGAATTAAAAAATTAAAAAATGAATAAAAATAATGAAATAATAAAATAAATAAAAATTAAAAAATGAAATAAATAAAAAATAATAAAAAAATTAAAAAGCAAAAACCCTAAACAATAAAATAATAATATTTTTGTGAATGCATGCAAATATCTTTTTTAATAAAATCGACGGATGAGATTAAGAGATGTCTTAACCCTCATCGACGGTCGAGATCGCTTCAACATGGATCACTCAAAACTAGCCGTTGGGATCATTTCCTTTATATAGGGTCTTAGGGGGTCATTTTACAGGTTTATCTGATTTGTGAGTCTATACTGAAAAAGCTCTCTTGTAATTTGATTTTCTGGTTAATAAAAAGACTTTGGGGTTCAAAACTGGCTGGTGTTACTCTCTGGAATTGCTGTGAGATGTTTGTTTTTCTGCATATTTCAGTTTTCAGCAGTTAATAATAGCTGGTTTTCAGAGTATTGTGAGTACAGGTATCTTGCTCACGTGCTAGGGTTTGAATGTTGTAGGGTTTCTGGAATAATGGCAGGTATCTCCATTATTTCTTGAAATCTAGCAGCATTTCTTGCCCTCTTTGCTGATGTTTGCTTGAGGTGTGCAGGAAACCTTTAGGTGAAGGGTATTTGTGGGCGTTTGGGGAAGTTCTGGGCTGAACCAGCCGACTCCCACAAGCTTTTCTGTGCAGAGCCCAGCTGATTGTGCCCTGGGTTAATCTTTTAAACTTTTTTTTTCCTGTTTTACATGAGAAATTTTCTTTATGTTCACAGTAAAGTTCAAAACTTCTGATATATTGAAAAAATTACTGCTGTTATTGTTAAACCTGGCCTAAAAGGGGCCAAAATCTGCAATTTTGTTCAACTGATCCGGGAAAGTTTCGAATTTTGGTTCTGCATATACATTTTTATGTCTATTTTCTGCACCAAAATTGCATCTCTCAGTTGGGTCTAAGTCAAATTTTTTTTTGGGTGGCTGTTCCTTTGTTTTATTGAGTCTGTAACAAGGGCATTAATTTTTTTTTTTCAGAACTAAGTGGCTAAAACTTTCATTCAGTTCAGGATCGGTACATTGGATACTTGCTGCAACAACCTGTAACTGCGCCCAAAATTTTCACGCGCTGTCTGCCTTCATCACTGCTGCCGTTCCTAGCACATTCCATCACGTGGGCTGGTTGAAAATTAGATTTAAGTGAAAATTTGCAGTATTACACCTCCGACAGGCCAGAGAACGAGACAGCATTGCCTGCGTGGGGGTTCGAAAGTTTTTTCAAGCTGCGTTCATCGATCAAAACCATACAGTGGTATCGCAAGTTTCACGAGCTCCTGCAACGGAAGATCATTCACCCACGCGTCCTCTGCATTTGGTAATCATCAAACCAGGTAACAACGTAAATCGTATTCCCTTTCTTTTTCACTGAGAAACATCGTGTGGGTCTGCTTGCGCCGTTGATTTCATCGTAAATCTGCTTGAGGTATCTTTGTCTGAGTCGTATGCGCAGTGAGATGAGTGCATTCAGAACATAGCATAGGTGATTTTTTTTTTTTTTTTTTTTTGTAAACGCGATACTAGTTGTCTAATTTTTCGTTGAGGATTTCCGTAAACGATTTTCACCTGGTTATGCTTGTCAAGCCTACTGAAGCCCTCCATTTCGCCTTCGAGAAACCCTACCACGCAAACCAGTTATACGTGAGGCGTTAATCTTTCGTGTGGGTATAGTTGCGTTCCAGTATTGGTTCGAAAAACCGCTCACGTGCTAGCCGAGCCTGCGTTTCTTTTTTTTGGGTGGCAGTTTCCTCCTTTCACCGCCATCTCCTGTGCCTATTGAAATCTCTGTCCCGCATACCTGCAAAGCCCCTCCGATCTTAATATCTGCGTTTCGATTTTTATTTGCTGTAAGTTTGATGTTATACGCTGCGTGATTCAGTTTTGGCATGGGCCCAGGCAGTTGGATTCAATAGTTTAACTTTGGTTATGTCATATATGCACATGCGTGGTCTTGTTTTAGAATAGGGTTTAGTTATAGTTAAGTTCATTTAGATTTCCTCCTTTTTTTTTTTTTTTTAAATCGTATTTCATTTAGCATTAGTTTAGAGTTACTTTTTTTGATTTCATTTTAATTTAGGTTCGATTTGATTTTGTTCTTTTTTTTTTTTTAGAAAATATATATATAAAAAAAAAAAAAAAGGTTTCGTAGGTTTTAGGTTTAATTTTAAATTTTTAATAGTTAAGTTTTAGATTTAATTCAAATTTAGATTTTTAATTTAAAAAAAAAAATATATATATATATATATATATATATATATATAAAAATCTTGTGGAAAAGTTTCTTGCTTGCCAGATCCAGTTACTTATGTTCAGATTCAAAAGTTGTTGATGCATGAATTTTAGCTGTATATCCTGTCTAGTCAATAACTGTATGGTTGTTTAAAGCATTCACTTCTTTTAGTTGCTGGATATTGTTTTTTGAAGAGCTTTGTGGTTTTACTGGATATTTAAAGCATTGCTCTCTTTATGTGATGATAAATGATTGCTGTCTGTGTTTCATTTTCTCATATCATCTAGCTAGTAATCATTTAAGCACCAATCTCTTAAGGCACTGATCTATCAAATTAATAAAATTATTTTAGTGCATCTCGTCTCCCAGCCCAACTGTTTGGCAGTTGGCCTTCACCATCTTGCAGGGTCTACCCCCCTTAGCCGTGGGAGACAGGCTTAAACGGAGAGACCGGGGATCAGAGTGACAGCCCCCGGTCTGAGCGTTGTTGTGTCAATCCGCGCGACAACATTTTTTGGCGCCGTTGCCGGGGATAGAGTTTTTCTGTCCTTGGTTCTTTCATTTCAAGCTTGGCTGTGCTTAACTTCTTGTTCAAGTGGCGACTCCACTTCCCATATTATCTGCAAGAGTGTACACTAGAAGACATCCAGGCAGTCTGTGCAACCCCACTCCTGATCCTGAAAAGGTTTACAGGGTGCGATCACACAAACTTGCTTCTCGTGCACTCCTTACAAATCTTGGACAAGAAGCCCTTTCTGACATTCATCTGCTCTTTAGGGGTCGAGTTAGGCGCAACACCACGAGTCTGTTGGGCCCTTGTGATTTTTCTAACATTCCTGGAGCCCCCAATGATATTCCATCTGTTGGGATAGACAAATTGCCTAGCTTTCATGGAGATAATGCCATTACTGTTAATTCCCATTTGCGAGATTTCAACATATGGATGGCTAAGTATGCTAGATCTCCTGATTTTGATCATGAAGATGTCAGGATGACCCTTTTTATCTTGACTCTAGGAGGTGATGCTCATGACTAGTTTACAGAAAAACCTCCTAATTCTTTTGACTCTTTACAATCAATCATTAATTCATTTAGAGAAAAATATGGAGATAAGAGAGAGGGAAGACATCTTGTAAGAGCTCTTACTCTGATGAAAAAGAGAGAAGACGAAACTGTTGAAGAATTTAATAGAAGGTTTAATGGTATTATTAGAGAATTACCTCAAGACTATAAACCTTCAGATAAAACTCTCCAAGATTTTTATATTGATGCCTTTGGTCCTGAACCATCTTATGAGTTAAGGCGTGCTAAACTTACTGATTATCGAGATTGCCAAGCCTTAGCTGTAGAACTTGAAAAGGACAAGGCAGCTTCTGGGAAGTCTGAAATCCCAGGCTTTGATAGGGCTGCTACGAAACTAAAGGAACCTAAGGGAAAAGCAGCCCAGGAGCCAGAAAGTGAGCTTGTTCTTAAATTGCTTCAAAAAATTGAAACTATGGAAATCAATCATAATAAGGAGATAAACACTTTGCAGAATAGGTTAATTCAAATGGAAAGAGCGCAACCGCAAAATTTTCAGCCTCGAAATAATAATAACAGAAATAGTAACTGGCAAAGAAAGGGTCAATCTAGTGAGCAGAGGCCCCCTAATCCGCTTACCAATCTGGTGGATAATGCTCCTCCTTACTGTCGTGCTTGTGATGATTTTCACGAAGAATCCTCTTGTCTCATTATCAGAAGACTTTTTGATAATGGAATGTTTGGGACAGGTGAGCAAATAAACGTAGTAGGGAGCAAGTTTCCTTTGCCCATGAATGATTGGATAGAGGTTAAGGAAAGGAGCTATGATGTTGTGAATCCTCAATCCGCTTTTAGTATAAATAACCTTGAAAACGAAGATGACATTTTGGCCAGGTTATATGGCGAGAAACCCTCTCCTGAGAAAATTCTGGAAATTGCTAGAGATAAGGGTTTAACATACCAGAGAAGGGATAAAGATCAGAGCGGGAATCAAATTCCTCCTCGAACTTTAAACCTTGGTATAAACTCCGGAATAGATGTCGATTTGGGGAGTTGGTTTAATAATGCTAAAATCTGGGTTCCCGTGTCTGAGATCGCTAAGATCCCTTCCCAAAGAGACAAGTTACTAAAAGCAATTCAGGGTCCTCAAGTCAACGCTTCTCAACAGAAGATTCGTGAGGTTGACTATCATGATGCTCCTATTTATCTGCAAAGCGTAGATGCTGATAACAAGGATCATCAACCCTTCTTTATCACCTTATTAGTCAATGGGTATAAATTGAATAACTGCATGTTGGATTCAGGTGCATCTGCTTGTGTTATGACTAAAAGGGTTATGGAACAGCTTAACTTAAGAGTTTCCAGACCCTACTATAATATATGTGCCATGGATTCTAAGAAAATCGAAGTACATGGTTTAATCAAGGATTTGCAAGTTCATCTTTCGGTTTACCCAGACATCATGGTTGTTATGGATATTGTTGTCGTTGATGTACCTGATGCTTGGGGTATGCTGTTATCCAGAAAGTGGGCCTCTGATCTAGGGGGAAGCATTCAGATGAATTGGTCATATGCTATGATTCCTTCTCCTAGCGGTGACGGTTTCGTTAGACTAAATAGAGAGCCTGAGAGGAAATTTCATGTTGAAAATCCTAAAAAGCCTCATAACGAAATAATTAGAGAGCAATCTGACATCGGGAACTATGCTATCATGTCCAACTTCATAATTCCTCCTGATGAAAAGGTCAAAAGTCTGGTATATGTATTTCGATGGTGCGTTCTCTAGTCATGGTAAGGGCGCTGGAATAGTGCTTAAGTCTCCCCTTGGTCACGTATTCAAGTTTGCCTATCGTCTAGAATTTGAAGCAACCAATAATGTCGCTGAGTATGAAGCCATATTGTTGGGCCTTGAATTGGCCAAAGCTTTGAAGATTAAATTGCTTAGCATCAAGGGGGATTCCGATCTGGTTATCATGCAGCTTAAAAACAAATTCACATGCAGAAATCAGAGATTAAGAAACTATCGAAATGCTGTGTGGGATACTATGGAGCACTTCGATGCCCTTAACCTTGAAGCAATTCCTAGAGAGCTAAATAGTTCGGCAGATGAACTTGCCGTAGCTGCTACCACTTTCCAGTTGTCTGACGAGTTAATTAACGATAAAATTAAAATGGAAGTAATATTCAGACCATCTGTTCCAGACAACTCAGAGCATTGGCAAGTTTTTAATGATGAAAAACAAGTTGTTCGTTTTCTCAATAGTTTAGACGAGTTTGAGGATTTCCGGTTAGTTTCTGGCGAGGATGGGTCTTTAGATCATAGACATATCATAAATCCCACTCCCAGAAATGTGGTTGCCTTAGAGCAACATTTTGATCGGCATGATGCCACGAAGTTGAGAGAAGAAAACAAGTTGGACCTAGGTGAGTACCTTGAAATTAACATCGGCACTTCTGAAAATCCGAAAATAGTTAAAATCGGTAAAGGTACTAGTTTGGAGGAAAGGAAAAAGTTAACCGATTTACTTCGCGAATATCGAGATGTTTTAGCTTTTTCCTATGACGAATTGAAGGGCTATAGGGAGGATATTATGGAGCATACCATTCCATTAAAGGACGAAAATGCTAGACCCTTCCGGCAGAAACTTAGGCAGATTAATCCTAAGTTAGCCCCCCTGGTCCAGAAAGAGCTTGCGAAAATGCTGGCAGCAGGGATCATCGCTCAAACTAGGCATTCGACATGGTGTTTGAATTTAGTGATTGTCAGGAAAAAGAATGGTACAATAAGACTTTGTGTCGATTTTAGAAACCTTAATCTAGCGTGCAAAAAGGATAATTACCCTTTGCCAAAAATGGAAACTTTGTTGCAAAGAGTAACTGGGTCTGGAATGATGTCATTGCTAGACGGTTTTTTTGGGTATAATCAAGTTTGGGTTAAAAAGGAAGATCGACACAAGACTACATTCACAACACCATGGGGCACTTTTGAATACATCAGAATGCCATTTGGGTTAACAAATGCTGGAGCTACTTTCCAGAGGGCCATGGATTATGCCTTTAAAGGATTAATCGGGAGAATTATCGAAATTTACCAAGACGATCTTACTGTTTTCTCTAAAGATGGTATCAGTCATATAGATCATCTTAGGAAAGTTTTCGATAGGTGCAGAGAATATGGAATTTCTTTGAATCCGGCTAAATCTGTCTTTGGGGTAACAGAAGGAAAATTACTGGGTCATATCATTTCTAAGGAAGGAGTTAAGGTCGATCCCGAACGAGTCGAAGCAATTCAAAAGATTCCTCTCCCGCATAACCTCAAGTCCCTTCAGTCTTTCCTTGGAAAGATAAATTTTATTAGAAGATTTATCCCGAATTATGCGGAAATAGCTAAGCCCATTCAAAGTCTTCTAAAGAAAGATGCGAAACTTGTCTGGCAAGAAGAGGGCAAAAGGGCTTTCCAGGAAATCAAGTCTGCTATCGCGAAAGCTCCTGTCCTTGTTAGTCCTGATTACTCCAAAGATTTCATGATTTTTTCTTTCGCTTCTGAAGATACCATTGCCGGTGTCTTGCTTCAAAAGAATAAAGATGGTCATGAGCAGCCTATCGCTTTCATGAGTAGAGCACTTCAAAACTCCGAATTGAAGTACAATACCATGGAAAAGCAGGCTTATGCCCTGGTCAAGTCTCTTAAGCATTTTAAAACTTATGTGGGTTATTCTAAGATCATTGCTTTCGTCCCACATTCTGCTGTTAAGGACATATTAACTCAAACTGATTGCTTAGGGACTCGTGCTAGGTGGGTTACTAAGACACAGGAGTATGATTTAGAAATTAGACCCACCAAGCTGATCAAAGGCCAAGGTTTAGCTCAAATGTTAACTGAAAGTAATGAAAAGACTCTTGGTTTGTTCTGCCTTGACGATCTTTCTTCACCAGAATTAAGAAGGTTAGCTGAGCATGAATGGTATAAGGACATAGTTTACTACTTAACAAATCTTGCATGTCCTAACCACTTAGTCGCTCATAAGAGAAGGGCTCTTAGACTAAAAGCCACTAAGTACTGCCTTATGAAGGATGGCCTTGGGTGGAGAAATCCTGAGGGCATAGTGCTTAGGTGTGTTGACGATGTTGAGTCCAAAAGACTAATCTTCGAATTTCATTCAGGATTTTGTGGTGGTCATTATGCCGCTAGAACTACCACCCACAAAATCCTGAGAGCTGGCTATTATTGGCCTTCGATTTTTTCTGATGTGCACAAGTTTGTTAGAACGTGTCAAGCCTGTCAACTGTTCACTGGGAAGCAGAAGCTTGCTGCCCTGCCTTTACAACCTGTTATTGTAGAGGCACCTTTTCAGCATTGGGGTCTGGACTTCATAGGGAAGTTCCATGAAAATTCTAGCAATGGCTACTCTTGGATTTTGACTGCTACTGATTATTTCACTAAATGGGTCGAAGCCATTCCTGCTAAGAATGCCACTGAAAAGGTGATTATGGATTTCATTGAGAATAATATCATTACTAGATTTGGTGTCCCCGCTAAGATCACTACGGACAATGCCAAGGCTTTTAGTTCTTCAGAGTTTACATCTTTTTGTTTCAAGTATGGCATTGTCTTATCTCATTCATCGAATTACTATCCTCAGGGTAATGGTTTGGCTGAATCAAGTAATAAAAACCTCATAACCATTATCAAGAAAATAGTAGGAGATAACAAGAAGTCTTGGGACAGCAAAATCAAGTATGCTTTGTGGGCAGACAGAATTACTAAGAAGAAATCTACTGGTAAATCTCCCTTTGAATTGGTTTATGGCTTGGATGTTACCTTACCTGTGCACCTAAAATTGCCAGCCTATCAGCTTCAAAATTTTTCCACTGATAAAGATGTTGTTCAGAATAGGATAGATCAGATTGTGGAATTAGATGAGGCTCGTCGGACAGCTTTTGAAAATATATGCAAAAATCAATCTAATATTAAGAAAAACTTTGATAAATGCTCTCGATCTAGATCTTTGCAGGTTGGAGATATGGTTTTACTTTGGGATCGCAAAAATGAAAAACCGGGAAAGCATAAGAAGTTTGACAGCGTGTGGCTGGGACCATACATCATTAGAGACATAGCTGGGCCAAACTCATTCTTCTTGAGCAGTTTGGATGGCGAACCACTTGATCTACCAGTGAACGGCCAAATGCTCAAGCTGTTCTTCAGAGATAATATCTGATGCCATGGGGCATCTTTTGTATTGTATTTCTATCCCTACTCCTTGTCTTTTCAGCATTTCATTTATGTTTTTAGGATTAGATTTACTTTTAATGTTATTAGCTAGTCAATAAATGAAGAGCTTTTATCTTTCCTGTACTTAATGTATATGATGATTTGGGAATGGGCGCTACTTATTTTTATTTGTGTGTTGTATGGATGCAGATTCTGGATTCTCACATTCCTACTAGTGCAGCAACGTGTCCCCAAGTAGAGCCAGATGTTGACCACTACCGGTCAACTGCCCATGCAGTACTCCTCCTTTCTGTTGGCAGAGAAGGGTAGCTCCTGAGCGACGTGTCCGTGCCAGCCTACAGTCATCAATAGCTTGATCATTTTTGTTGTAAACCCAGTCTGCATGTATAAATTGTAAATAATCTAAGCAGATCAGAGTCATGTATGTAAAGTTGTCTAGGAGGACCTAACTTTCTAATGATGATCTGCGTCCCGGGAGGTTTTTCGTCTCACCGATCTACGATCGGCAGAGTTTTCCTTCAAACCTGACCCCAAAGCCGGGATGGATTTCGTCATTAGAACTTTAGGAGAATCTTAGTATGTTAATCTGCTAGATTATAGTTGTGTCACAGAACTGGGTGTTCTATGAGGGTCTGTATTAAGTGGGTTCATCCCTTTGAGATGTAAATTGTAAAAATCATGATGAAATGTGTCTTGAGGGTTGAAAAATGTTGTAAATCCCCTCATGAGTCCTAAGTCCTAGGTCCTAGGTGATGTTTCCAACGGCTTAGTTCGATGATCCATCTTAAAATGAATTAAAAAATTAAAAAATGAATAAAAATAATGAAATAATAAAATAAATAAAAATTAAAAAATGAAATAAATAAAAAATAATAAAAAAATTAAAAAGCAAAAACCCTAAACAATAAAATAATAATATTTTTGTGAATGCATGCAAATATCTTTTTTAATAAAATCGACGGATGAGATTAAGAGATGTCTTAACCCTCATCGACGGTCGAGATCGCTTCAACATGGATCACTCAAAACTAGCTGTTGGGATCATTTCCTTTATATAGGGTCTTAGGGGGTCATTTTACAGGTTTATCTGATCTGTGAGTCTATACTGAAAAAGCTCTCTTGTAATCTGATTTTCTGGTTAATAAAAAGACTTTGGGGTTCAAAACTGGCTGGTGTTACTCTCTGGAATTGCTGTGAGATGTTTGTTTTTCTGCATATTTCAGTTTTCAGAAGTTAATAATAGCTGGTTTTCAGAGTATTGTGAGTACAGGTATCTTGCTCACGTGCTAGGGTTTGAATGTTGTAGGGTTTCTGGAATAATGGCAGGTATCTCCATTATTTCTTGAAATCTAGCAGCATTTCTTGCCCTCTTTGCTGATGTTTGCTTGAGGTGTGCAGGAAACCTTTAGGTGAAGGGTATTTGTGGGCGTTTGGGGAAGTTCTGGGCTGAACCAGCTGACTCCCACAGGCTTTTCTGTGCAGAGCCCAGCTGATTGTGCCCTGGGTTAATCTTTTAAAGTTTTTTTTTCCTGTTTTACATGAGAAATTTTCTTTATGTTCACAGTAAAGTTCAAAACTTCTGATATATTGAAAAATTTACTGCTGTTATTGTTAAACTTGGCCTAAAAGGGGCCAAAATCTGCAATTTTGTTCAACTGATCCGGGAAAGTTTCGAATTTTGGTTCTGCATATACATTTTTATGTCTATTTTCTGCACCAAAATTGCATCTCTCAGTTGGGTCTAAGTCAAATTTTTTTTTGGGTGGCTGTTCCTTTGTTTTATTGAGTCTGTAACAAGGGCATTATTTTTTTTTTTTCAGAACTAAGTGGCTAAAACTTTCATTCAGTTCAGGATCGGTACATTGGATACTTGCTGCAACAACCTGTAACTGCGCCCAAAATTTTCACGCGCTGTCTGCCTTCATCACTGCTGCCGTTCCTAGCACATTCCATCACGTGGGCTGGTTGAAAATTAGATTTAAGTGAAAATTTGCAGTATTACACCTCCGACAGGCCAGAGAACGAGACAGCATTGCCTGCGTGGGGGTTCGAAAGTTTTTTCAAGCTGCGTTCATCGATCAAAACCATACAGTGGTATCGCAAGTTTCACGAGCTCCTGCAACGGAAGATCATTCACCCACGCGTCCTCTGCATTTGGTAATCATCAAACCAGGTAACAACGTAAATCGTATTCCCTTTCTTTTTCACTGAGAAACATCGTGTGGGTCTGCTTGCGTCGTTGATTTCATCGTAAATCTGCTTGAGGTATCTTTGTCTGAGTCGTATGCGCAGTCAGATGAGTGAATTCAGAACATAGCATAGGTGATTTTTTTTTTTTTTTTTTTTTTGTAAACGCGATACTGGTTGTCTAA